>OU696584.1:2189316-2864316 GCA_916048095.2 Sacculina carcini
GTGTGATACTCGCGTTGCAGCGTTGCACGAGCGAATGCAGCGTTGTTGTGTTTCGGTGGTGTGTGTGTTCGTGTGTCATCGTGCTGTGGAGAATTTGGTGTTGTGGAGACGTGTGCTTGAACGTGCAGAATATAGACCGTGTTTGATTTCATATTTTTCTGTTCCGATACAAGCTATTTCGGCATTTTTTCGAAGCAAATGGACACTATGACCACCGCTAAGTGCGGAGGTGCGCACTTTGATGCGAGGCTGGTGGAGGAATTTGATGGTAGTCGTGATGTGGTGGAGTGGTTCACAAGGACCGAGAGACTTTGTGTGTTGAGGGGTGCGCCAGTACTGTCCATTCTGCCGCTGCGACTTACCGGTGGAGCTTTTTCTGTGTGGTCACAGCCCCCGGAAGAGAAACAGACGTCTTTAAGTGCTGTGAGAGAGGCATTGTACGCCGCTTTTGCCTTGGATGAGCATGCAGCATATGAAGTGTTCACAAAGCGCAAGCTTGGCAAGGGCGAATCGGTGGACGTGTTTTTGGCGGAGCTTCGCAGGCTTGCTGTGCTTTTTGGTGGCGTTTCTGATCGCACCATGTCATGTGCGTTTGCCGCTGGATTACCAGAATCGGCGAGACACGTGATTCGCGCTGGTGCTAGGGCTGAGTGTTTGACGATCAGCGATCTCCTAGCGCGAGCGCGAGCAGTTCTTAATGATCAGCGCATCAAAGAGAATTCGCCACTTGTACCAGTTTACGCCGCAGCTTCCGCAATCGAAGCTCAAGTCAGCGTTCCTGTAACCGCTGCGTCGCCCCGTGCTGCTCAACCGAGATATCAGAGATGCATATTCCATTGTTGGAATTGTGTTCGCCGTGGGCATCTTGCCAGATCATGTCCGAACCAGGGAAACGAATTGGGGAGCGGTGTGTAGGCACCAACATTCGCTCCAGGCTTTGATGAAAAATGGTGCTTTACCGATCATTGAGCTTGCTGTTGATGGGGTAACATGTCGATGTCTCATAGACACCGGGTGTACCGACACTCTTGTGTGGCAACGTTGATGTCGGCAGTGGTGTGGCGAGCGTGTAACTGTCCTGGCGCTAGGAGGAGGTAAAATTATTTGTAGAGGTAGTGGGTTTGCTCAAGTGAAAACTAGTAACGGCAAATCAGTTCGACTTAAGGTTTTAGTGGTTGATCGGCCGTTGTTGGGTGTGGACATATTTTGGGAATGTCCGGCATTGCTGCACTGGGAGGAGTCAATGTGACACCAGAGCGTGACGTGACTTTTGGGTCACCATCAGTGTGCAATGTCACGTGTGGACCGAACGCGGGTGAAAAGGACGTTGTAAGTCCACCCTGTTCCCTTGAAGATGGTGTCAACCGGCACGTGAAGCGTGCTAAGCCCATACCTGCTATAGAAACAGCTGACTTCACTGTTTGTTTTGATCAAGAGATCGGTACATGGACTGCTAAGTGGAAATGGGCAAATGGCGTTGCACCAGAAGTTTTGAGAAATGCTACAGCCATGTACAAAATGAGAGCTCTTGTTCGTGATAAAGTTTGACATGGAGCTGGATAATTGGGGGGATCGTGGCTGGTTGGTTTTGCATGACTGGAAATTGCACGGAAGGCAGCGTGGCCTGGTGCCGCTGATGGCTGTGGAACAGCGCGATGGGACGCGCGTGCGGCCTGTTCTCGATTATCGAGAACTAAACAGTTACCTGTCTCCGCACACAGCAGGTGCCGAGGTCTGCGCAGATCAGCTGCGAAAATGGAGGCGCCACGGTGAAAATATTGCTGTGGTAGACTTGAAGAATGCCTACCTTCAAGTACATGTGGGCCCAGGTCTATGGTCTTATAAAGCAGTTGAAATTGATGGCCAATGTTATTGCCTCACGAGGTTGGGGTTCGGCTTGAGCATTGCTCCATTTGTAATGAAGCTCATTGTACATGATGTGCTCGAGCAGCACTCAGAAATCAAGGAAGCGGTGCTGACGTACGTTGACGACTTGTTGGTCGATGAAGATATTGTGAGTGCGGAAGTGGTCATCGCACATTTTCGTCATTACGGCCTGGAATGCAAGTCACCTCAGCGAGTGTTGACCGGTGCCAGACTTCTTGAGCTCCATGTCCGGAGCAACCATTCTGTGGTTTGTTGGAAGCGCGATGCACCCATTACATCTCCACCTCAGAAAATCACTCGACGCTCTGTTTTTTCATGGTGTGGTCGACTTGTGTCGCACGTGCCTGTCTGTGGATGGCTGCGCCCAGCTGCAGCTTGGCTGAAAAGAAGGGCGAACTCTCTTTCGACAGGATGGGATGACACCGTACATGATGATGCTCTGTCCGCACAACTGAGATGTGTTCATGAACGTGTCACCGTCCATGACCCCGCTCGTGGAATATCGACAGTCAGAGGGAACGAAGCAGTCGTGTGGACAGATGCTAGTTCACTGGCCACGGGAGTCGAGCTCGAATCGACGGATGGCGCTGTTATAGAGGATGCCTGCTGGTTGCGGCACGATGAAGCACTTCACATAAACATGGCCGAGCTCGATGCGGTGGTCCGTGGTTTGAATTTGGCCATTGCTTGGGATTTCACTGCAATTAACATTCGAACTGACTCTGCCACTGTGCACAGCTGGATTAGCGACGCGTTGAGTGGGAAGAGTCGTTTGAGGAACAAAGCTCACGGAGAGATGCTGATACGCCGCCGCATAGACTTAGCTTGCCAGCTCAGAGACGAACTATCTTTGAATTTGTCCGTCACGTTGGTTCGGTCTGGGAACAATAGGGCAGATGCTCTAACTAGAGTACCACAGGAATGGATGCGCAGTGCGCTTCTCAATGCAGTCGGAGCTGCCGGTGTCCGACCCGTTCCAACAGATGAGGTGATTGAGCATGTTCACGCAGAGGCGGGACATCCGGGAGTGCGGCGCATTATGTATTTTGTCAAGCGCTCCGGTGCATTTGTGACAAGACGCCAAGTTCAGAGGGTGGTTTCTGACTGCCAAATTTGTCGGTCAATAGACCCCGTCCCAGTCAAATGGAGAAAGGGTGACCTGAGCGTGCCGGCAGTGTGACAACGCGTGGCCGTGGATGTGATGCATCACAGAGAGCAAATGTGGGTAACAGCGATCGACTGTGGACCTTCAGGATTTTCACTGTGGCGGCGGGTACCCAATGAAGCGGCTTACCACTTGATACGTGAACTTGATTCAATTTTCCACGAGCGCGGTGCACCTAGCGAGATCTTATGTGATAACGACACTGCCTTCCGTAGCCGAGAATTTGCCGCCTTTGCAGCTAAGTGGAACGTGACGCTCAGATTCTGCTGTGCTTATGTACCGTCCGGAAATGGCATCGTTGAGCGATGCCACCGAAGTGTTGAAACAATAGCGGCCAGAAAACGGTGTGACGTGCAGGAGGCCGTGTATCTGTACAATGTTTCTACAAAGGATGATTTGACTTCTAGTACGGCTCTGGCCAACATGCTTCACAGATATTCAGTGCGAGTGAAAAATGTTGATCGCACTACAGCCTCAAGAGTGCAGGATGTGCACTGCCGTTTTCGCCTTGGGGACAATGTGTGGGTCAAACCCTTGGGAGCTCGGTGTACCACCCAATATGTCACTGGTAGAATAACGGCGATAATTTCCGATCAGGCGGTGGATGTGGACGGAGTGGCAAGGCATGTGCGTGACCTCCGGCTGAAGGAACGTGCTAGTGGCGACAACACCTCGGTCAGGGCGATCACGGAAGAACGACCGCAAACCAACCCTGGACCGGAGGATGAACTACTTGTTCATCTGCCTGCTGCGACGCCCCAGGAAGGTTCTGACCATGCTCATTGTCCAATGATTCAAGAGCCAGGAGTGGTCGAAGAGGATAGTGATGGCAGTGGAGGCCACGAGAGTCGACTGTTGCCAACTAGAGCTCGAAGACCACCCGCCTGGCTGAGTGATTATGAGCGGTGATTTGATTCTTGAAAATCAGGGAGGAGTGTTGTGTGCAGTTTGCAGATTGGTCTATTGATTCATGTTGTGTTGCTAATCATCTGCGTTCAACGATGCTGAGTCATGTTCCTGCTTGCGCGTGTGCATGTGTGCGAGGGTGTGTGAGTGTGTGTGTGGCCTTGATGTTGCGAATGAATGATTCTGCGAAATGTGTGCCAGCTGTTCGCTGTCAACTTGCAACTTGATCCGGTATTGCAAATTGTTTTGTTTGGTTTTGTTGCAACTTGATCCGGTATTGTCAGCCGTTGGCTCATGAATGCGCATGTATGCATGTACGTCTGCGTATCTGTTTGACCTTCTGTCTTATAAAACCTCATCTCTTTCTCTTAGGTCTTCTAACGATCCTTTTCTACTAGTTGAACCTTCCTTTCCTTCTAGGCATTCTCACTACAATCGTTGTTTCTCTATCTTAGGACCTCGTATCTACAATAGGCTTTCTCCCTCAATACGCTCAATCAAATCTCTATCTCTTTTCAAAAAACATACTAAAAATTTCTTTCTCACTAAGTCTTATTACTGTCTTAATAATATTGTATATATTAGTACTGAATATAAGGTCTGATTGTTTCCTAATTCTGTTTTCTATGTGTATGTGCTTCATGCGTGTGTTTTCTGTTCTTGTGTGTGTATGTTTCTCCATTGTATGCTGTATGTGTGTTGTTGTGTTGAGCTCTGTTATCTGTGTTTGTGTGTCTGTTGTGTTGTGTTCTCTGTCTATTTGTTTGAGTGTATGTCTTTGTGTGTCTGTTATGTTGTGTTTTCTGGTTTGTATTTGTGTGTCTATTTTGTTGTGATTTGTCAATCTGAGTGTATGTCGTTGTATGCCTGTTGTGTTGTCTTAATGTGTTGTATTTTGTGTTGTCTTCTGTGCTGTATGTCGGCTTTGCTATCTTATTCAATATGTATGTGTGTGTGCGTGTGCATTTTTGTGTTTTTGAGTATGTAAACGTGAGTGTATGTTCGTGATTGTGCGTATATGTACTTGTCTATATGTCTGTTATATGTCTGTTTTGTGTGTGTGTATGGGTGTGTGTATGTAGGTGAGTGTGTGTGTTCGTGATTGTGTATGTGTATGACTCTTTTGCTTGTGTGTTTGTGTGTGTGTGTGTTGTGTGTGTGTGTGAGTGTGTGTGTGTGAGCGCTTTTGAGACCCTCGGGTGAAAAGCGCGATATAAATGTCTTAATGTAATGTAATGTGTGTGTGTGTGTGTGTGTGTGTGTGTGTGTGTGTGTGTGTGTGTGTGTGTGTGTGTGTGTGTGTGTGTGTGTGCGTGTGTGTGTGTGATACTCGCGTTGCAGCATTGCATGAGCGAATGCAGCGTTGTTGTGCTTCGGTGGTGTGTGTGTTCGTGTGTCATCGTTCTGTGGAAAATTTGGTGTTGTGGAGACGTGTGCTTGAACGTGCAGAATACAAACCGTGCTTAATTGCATATTGTTCTGTTCCGATACGGATGTGTGACAAATAGTTACTGAGAAATAAAGGGAAAAATTAAATAATTTTAGTCGCAGGTATTCATGTAACATTTTGACGTATATTTGAATTTTGCCAACTTTACACATTTTGAGTGCAATTTTTGGGTATGATTTGTAGCCTATCTTATGGACCATAAAATTTTCTACACAGTGGTTTAATTGTTATAGCTGTGCCGTTGCTGATTTATGAGGCGTAGATGGCAGAATATTGAACAAAATATTCATGTTTTGCAGTGCAAATTTTGTCTATTTGACTCTGTCATTTTGAATTTACACCGCCGTAACTTTTTTAAATCGACTCTGGAAAATTAAAAAGTATATCTTGTTGCATCAAACCAAATTCCCAGCATGAATGTAGATTTAAATTCGGTCATCTTTACAAATTTGATATTCAATTTTTGGGTTTGAATTATAACTTATCTTGTAGAACTTACAAGTCCCTACACAGTGGTATAATCGATTTGGCTGTACCATTGTTGGTTTATGAGGAGTAGATGTCAGAATATTGATCAACATTTTTCGTATTTTTCAGGGCTCATTTTGTCTTTACACCGCTATAACTTTTTGTCTCTATCTTTTGAAATATAAAATTTAATTTATCGTGTAGACAAGATTATTTTCAATATGATGGTATAAATTTTCAGCGGGTAAAACAAGTGGTGGCCGAGTAGTAGCTGGCAAAATAATGGACCAAGGATGGTGGGACAGACACACAGACACACACAGACAGAGGATCTCTTTTATATATATATAGACTAGCATATAAGCCCGCCCGTCGTGCGGAACAATTAATAAAGTAAAATACATACCCAACTCATAAAATAATAATACAAATTTAAAAAGAAAAAGGTGAAGCCATATATAAATTAACCAATAGAAATGCTCTAAACCCGACTAGCCTTAAAACCTGCACGCTGTGCGGAACAATAAATAAAATGAAATTATATTTAATTAATTAAGTAGACGTGCAGCTTTGCTTGGCCACAAACCAGATCCAAAGCTGCAAACCCCAAATTCGGCCTTTATATCCTAAACCATTATGGACAGATTTTGGACTACACATTATGGACTACACATTATGGACAGATTACATAAGAGGGTAAAGAAGAAGCAAAATGATGAAATAATTTGGGAACAGAAAATACACATAGCAATAAGTTATAATGCTTTTATTGTCTAGTACCTCAAACACAAACTCAACCCGACACAAACTCAACCCCTAGTTAGTTGAGCCGGAGCCGTTGCGAGAAATTATGGGCCCCCCCCCCGCAGGCAACACTTGGGGCCCCCATTGTGAATATTGAATGCATTCATTAGACATAATCACATAATACGTGAAGCAAAGGGGCCCCTCAACATTCGGGGGCCCCCCGGCCGGGGGGTACGGGGGGCGGTTGCTACGGCTCTGCTAGTACCTCACAAACAAACTCAACCCGACACAAACTCAACCCCTAGAGATCATTTCTTGACGTAACCTAACCTAAATGTCTAGCATATAAACCCGCCCGTTGTGGATCGTGTCGATCCGTTCTGGATCTTGAAGACAAATCCGTTAGTTTTGTATAAGAATGCATTCTACACGGTGAAATTGAACGTTTTATTGTCTATAGCTGTTGTCTGCGGGACATATTTATTTCATAAAAATGATCCATCGCTTCTTTTACGTTTGAAGCCACTGATCTATATCATTGAGCACGCGCAGTTATTTTAACCTCATATTCAAGCATACATACACACACAGACAGACAGAGAATTTCTTATATATTGTACGTTAAATAGAGATGTATTCAATGAAGATGAGGACGACGATGAAATGATATCACTGAAATGCAATCTTGAAAACAAAACTTATAATAAACAATAAACACTTTGTGGCCTCGCACCAATCACAATTACAAATACACCACCAACACACGAATACCGCCAACACCGCCACAACGCCAAGACCAGACTGCTTGTAGCTCGCTTCAGCCACACTCACAGGCGTCACAAGTCACAATGTCAAAGTAAACCGACTAATCAGCACACAGTACTCGAGTCACGTGAGAATTTCTTATATATATATATATATATATATATATATATCTATATCTATATATATAAAAGAGATCCTCTGTGTGTGTGTGTGTGTGTGTGTGTGTGTGTGTGTTTGTCCGACCCTCCTTGGTTCATTTTCAATAAGCTGCTCCTCAAGCATCATTTGGCGTAGCCGCTCAAAATATATACCATCATGTTGGAAATTTTCTTGTCTACACTTAACATTAAATTTTATATTTTAAAAATGAAACCAAAAAAAGTTATAGCGGTGAAAAGACAAAATGATCCCTGAAAAAATCGAAAATGTTGGTCAATTTTCTGAAAACTACTCCTCCTAAACCAGCAATGGTACAACTATACACATTATACCACTGTGTAGAAAATTGTATGTTCTACTCAACGCATTGTAATTTATACCCAAAAATTAAATATAAAACATGTAAAATGGAAAAAAATTCAATCTACATTCAAAATTTTATTTAAACTCCACGCGTCCGATTAACTATACTTTTTTCTGTATTTCTCAAAAAATAACTATTACACATCTAAATAAATAATACCATCATGCTGGGAATTTTGTTTGCTACAACACAGTATAATTTGTAATTTTCCAAAGTGTATTAAAAAAAGTTACGGCGGTGTGAAGTGTAAATGACAAAGTCAAAAAGGCAAAATTAGCACACAAGAGCGTGAATATTTTGGTCAATATGTCGCTATCCATTCCTCATAAACCAGCAATGGTACAGCTATAAAAATTATACTATTGTGTGAATAATTTTGTGTTCTACAAGAAAAGTTATAATTTATACCCACAAATGATACAAAAAATGTGTAAAATTGGCAAAATTGTCAAATACAGCCAAAATTACACTTGATCACCGGGCGCCTAAATTAATTCATTTTTCTACAACACGGTGTAGGTTTTTATTTTTCAAAGTGTATTAAAAAAAATTACGGCGGTGTGAAGTGTAAATGACAAAAAGGCAAAAAGGCAAAATTTGCACAAGAAACGTGAATATTTTGGTCAATATTCCGCTATCTATTCCTCATAAACCAGCAATGGTACAGCTATAAAAATTATACTTTTTGTAGATAATTTTGTGGTCTACAAGAAAAATTAAAATTTATACCCACAAACGATACAAAAAACGTGTAAAATTGGCAAAATTCTCAAATACATCCAAAATTTCACTTGAACACCGGGTGACTAAAATTTATTCATTTTTCTACTATTTCTCAGTAGCTACTTGTTATATATAAGAATAAATTATACCATCGTGCTAGAAATTTTGTTTTCTTCAATACGGTATAATTTGTGATTTTCCAAAGTGTATCTCAAGGAAGTTACGGCGGTGTAAATTCAATAGGAAATATTGCCAATTTGACAGCTATTATGCGCACTTGCGATTACACAGGAATATACTACTGTGTAGATAATTTTGAGTTCTACAGGATAAGCTATAATTTATACCCAAAAATGATACAAAAACGTGTAAAATTGGCAAAATTCTCAAATACATCCAAAATTACACTTGAACACCGGGCGACTAAAATTAATTCATTTTTCTACTATTTCTCAGTAAGTATTTGTTACACATAAAAATAAATTATACCATCGTGCTAGAAATTTTGTTTTCTACAAGACGGTATAATGTTTAATTTTCCAAAGTGTATCTAAAGGAAGTTACGGGGTGTAAAGTCAAACGGACATATTGCCAATTTGACAGCTATTATGCGCACTTGCGATTACACAGGAATATACTACTGTGTAGAGAATTTTGTGTTCTATTTTGTGTTCTATTGTTGTTGCTGCCCGCGGAGCATTTTTATTAAAAAATACCTATTTTTAAATGAACCATTTGAAAAAATGAACTAAAAAATGGAAACACTTTTTTTATAGCCGCCCCTCGTGCGGAACAATTCATACAATAAAATTCATATTTGAAGTCAAATCCATTGGTTTTGTGTATGGATTAATTATACAGGGGAAATTGAACGTTCTATTGTCTATAGTTGCTGACCGCGGAGCATTTTTATTTTAAAAAAAATTACTTTTTTTTAAATGAACCATTTGAAAAAATGAACTAAAAACACTTTTTTTAAACCCGCCCGTCGTGCGGAACAATTCATACAATAAAACTCATATCAAATCCATAAAATTTAATGAATACAAATTGAAAACCAAAAAATGTAACCTATAAATATCTTAACCAATATAAAAGTCTAAATGTGCATATTTTTGTTCTTATTTTGACAAATATTATCCCTCAACCCGCCTGATATATAAATCTGCCCGTCGTGTGGTATAATTCAGAACACAAACACGAAACAAACAATGAAAGGTGATGAAAAATTTTCATCAGAATGTTTCCAAACTATATTTATTACTTAACATCATTCCCCAATATCATTTGCCTAAGCACTTTTTTACTTTTACCGCTATAATATTTATTGCTAAAACTTATATATATTTCCGCTATCATTAAAACCCAATATAACCTGAGTCAAACCTACCCAACCCAACCCAACCATTCAATCTTGACCGAGCTCAGCCTAGTCTGAGGTGATTTAACTTATTAGTTTGTGATCACAAAATATACTGATTCGATCATAATTTGAAATCAGAAGACTGAGATTATCTACCCCAGGGGTCTCAAACACGCGGCCCACCAATACTTATCTCTCAACCTGCCAATATAGTATCGGAACCAAACTGTAAGTCAGCTAAATTCACATTTGTTACATAATGCGATATAATTATACACCATTATCATATTATCTCATAATTCCCGGTTAATGCTTCCACTAATGCATCATATTCATACAGTTGTTATTTTTTGGATTACACCGATATTACAGCCCTTGATATTACAGCCGATATTATATTATGCAATCTATATTCTGCTACGTATTATTCCTAATACATATATCATCAGATCGCAGAATATATTTAAAGGTTTACATCATTCTCCAAAATCATTTGCTTAAGAGCTATTCTACTTTTATCGCTAGAATATTTACTGCTAGCAAAATATCATATACCTCGCTATCATTTAACCCACTCTTTATAGATACATTTAAGCCCGCCCGTCGTGCGGAAAAGTTCATAAAATATAATTAATATTCAATTCATAAAAACATTAGTGAAAACTGAAAAAGAAAATCAAACCCATAGGAAAGTTTTAGCCAATATAAAAGTCTAAATGTGAAATTTATGTTTCAATTTAGAAAACATGTTTTTCCACAACCAGCCTCATATTTAAAGCTGCCCGTCGTGCGGAATAATTCAGAACTCAAACACGAAACAAACAAAGAAAATTGATGAAAAACGACCAACAGAAAAAGTCAAATTTGTAAATTCTTGTTTTAATTATTGACGATGTTTTTCCCTCAACACTGCTCAAATTCACACCCGTCCATCGTGTGTAGTATTTCAGAAGTGTAACACTATCAAAACAATGAAACTTTCGGTCATCTCTATAATTCCAGATTAATGCTTCCGCTAAAACAGCATATGCATATAGTTGGCATTGCATGATATTACAACCCGTATCCTAATGCAACTTAAGCGTATGCAGCTTGAAATTCAACCAAGTAGATTACACAGTAAAATTCAGTAGTTTAATTTGTTCCCAGTAGCATTTTATCCGCCCGTCGTGCGGAACAATTAATGTGTAAATATTGAGGACAATAAAGACTTTCTGTTCAGTATAGTGTAGCATTAATTAAACTGTACCCAATAAAACCACATTCAAAAATATATTTAAGCTCGACGCGTCCGATTTTCTATACTTTTTTCTCTATTCCTCAGCAACTAACTATGACACATCTAAATAAATATTACCATCATGCTGGGAATTTTGTTTGCTACAACACGGTGTAAGTTTTTATTTTTCAAAGTGTATTAAAAAAAGTTACGGCGGTGTGAGGTGTAAATGACAAAAAGGCAAAAAGGCAAAATTTGCACAAGAAACGTGAATATTTTGGTCAATATTCCGCTATCTATTCCTCATAAACCAGCAATGGTACAGCTATAAAAATTATACTTTTTGTAGATAATTTTGTGGTCTACAAGAAAAATTAAAATTTATACCCACAAACGATACAAAAAACGTGTAAAATTGGCAAAATTCTCAAATACATCCAAAATTTCACTTGAACACCGGGTGACTAAAATTTATTCATTTTTCTACTATTTCTCAGTAGCTACTTGTTATATATAAGAATAAATTATACCATCGTGCTAGAAATTTTGTTTTCTTCAATACGGTATAATTTGTGATTTTCCAAAGTGTATCTCAAGGAACTTACGGCGGTGTAAATTCAATAGGAAATATTACCAATTTGACAGCTATTATGCGCACTTGCGATTACACAGGAATATACTACTGTGTAGATAATTTTGTGTTCTACAGGATAAGCTATAATTTATACCCAAAAATGATACAAAAACGTGTAAAATTGGCAAAATTCTCAAATACATCCAAAATTACACTTGAACACCGGGCGACTAAAATTAATTCATTTTTCTACTATTTCTCAGTAACTATTTGTTACACATAAAAATAAATTATACCATCGTGCTAGAAATTTTGTTTTCTACAATACGGTATAATGTTCAATTTTCCAAAGTGTATCTGAAGGAAGTTACGGGGTGTAAAGTCAAACGGACATATTGCCAATTTGACAGCTATTATGCGCACTTGCGATTACACAGGAATATACTACTGTGTAGAGAATTTTGTGTTCTACAATATAAGCTATAATTTATACCCACAAATGATACAAAAATTGTGTAAAATTGGCAAAATTCTCAATTACATCCAATATTACACTTGAACACCTGGCGACTAAAATATATTCATTTTTCTACTATTTCTCAGTAAATATTTGTCACACATAAAAATAAATTATACCATCGTGCTAGAAATATTGTTTTCTACAATACGGTATAACTTGTAATTTTCCAAAGTGTATCTGAAGGAAGTTTCGGCGGTGTAAAGTCAAAAGGACATATTGCCAATTTGACAGCTATTATGCGCACTTGCGATAACACGGGAATATACTACTGTGTAGATAATTTTGTGTTCTACAATATAAGCTCTAATTTATACCCACAAATGGTACAAAAAACGTGTAAAATTGGCAAAATTCTCAAATACATCCAAAATTACACTTGAACACCGGGCGACTAAAATTATTTTATTTTTCTACTATTTCATAGTAACTATTTGTTATACATAAAAATAAATTATAACATCATGCTGGAAATTTTGTGTTCTACAATGCGGTATAATTTGTAATTTCCCATAGTGTATCTGAAGGAAGTTACGGCGGTGTAAAGTCAAAAGGACATATTACCAATTTGACAGCTATTATGCCAACTTGCAATTACACAGCAATATACACTGGTTAAATTTCACTGAAGCCCAATCAGAATTCAGAATGCATCATATCAGCTCCAAGCATGGATGGTGTGGTTTTATTGGGTACAGTTTAATTAATGCTACACTATACTGAACAGAAAGTCTTTATTGTCCTCAATATTTACACATTAATTGTTCCGCACGACGGGTGGATAAAATGCTACTGGGAACAAAGGAAACTACTGAATTTTACTGTGTAATCTACTTGGTTGAATTTCAAGCTGCATACGCTTAAGTTGCATAAGGATACGGGTTGTAATATCATGCAATGCCAACTATATGCATATGCTGTTTTAGCGGAAGCATTAATATGGAATTATAGAGATGACCGAAAGTTTCATTGTTTTGATAGTGTTACACTTCTGAAATACTACACACGATGGACGGGTGTGAATTTGAGCAGTGTTGAGGGAAAAACATCGTCAATAATTAAAACAAGAATTTACAAATTTGACTTTTTCTGTTGGTCGTTTTTCATCAATTTTCTTTGTTTGTTTCGTGTTTGAGTTCTGAATTATTCCGCACGACGGGCAGCTTTAAGTATGAGGCTGGTTGTGGAAAAACATGTTTTCTAAATTGAAGCATAAATTTCACATTTAGACTTTTATATTGGCTAAAACGTTCCTATGGGTTTGTTTTTCTTTTTCAATTTTCACTATTTTTTTATGAATTGAATATTAATTATATTTTATGAACTGTTCCGCACGACGGGCGGGCTTAAATGTATCTATAAAGAGTGGGCTTAAATGATAGCAAGGTATATGATATTTTGCTAGCAGTAAATATACGGTACAATACGGTATACAATACGGTATAATTTGTAATTTTCCAAAGTGTATCTGAAGGGAGTTACGGCGATGTAAAGTCAAAAGGACATATTGCCAATTTGACAGCTATTATGCGCACTTGCGATTACACAGGAATATACTACTGTGTAGATAATTTGTGTGTAGTGTAGACAGACTATTTCTCAGGAACTATATATATATATATATATATATATATATATATATATATATATATATATATATATATATATATATATATATATATATAAAAGAGATCCTCTGTCTGTCTGTCTGTCTGTCTGTTTGTCCCACCCTCCTTGGTCCATTTTCTATCAGCTACTTCTCGGCCACCATTTGGTGTATCTGCTAACAATTTATACCATCACGTTGGAAATTTTCATTCATTCATTCATTTCAAACATTCAATTTTACCGTGTGGAATGAATCCATATACAAAACTCACGGGCTGGACTTCAAGATCCAGACTCACTAATGTAAATGTGACTTAAATGGTGTATAATTATATCACATTATGCAACAAATGTGAAATTAGCTGCCTTACAGTTTGGTTCCGATACTATATTGGCGGGTTGAGAGGAAAGTATCGGTTGGCCGCGTGTTTGGGACCCCTGGGGTAGATAATCTCAGTCTGCTGATTACAAATTATGATCGAATCAGTATATTTTGTGATCACAAACTAATAAGTTCAATCACCTCAGACTAGGCTGATTGCGGTCAAGATTGAATGGTTGGGTTGGGTTGGTAGGTTTGACTCAGGTTATATTGGGCTCTAATGATAGCGGAACATAAATAAATTTTAGCAATAAATATTATAGCGGTAAAAGTAAAATAGTACTTAAGCAAATGATGTTGGGGAATGATGTTAAGTAATAAATATAGTCATCATCTTTCATTGTTTTTTCGTGTTTGTGTTCTGAATTATACCACACGACGGGCAGATTTATATATCAGGCGGGTTGAGGGATAATATTTGTCAAGATATTAACGAAAATATTCACATTTAGACTTTTCTATTGGTTAAGATATTTATAGGTTACATTTTTTGCTTTTCAATTTGTATTCATTATATTTTATGGATTTAATATGAATTTTGTTGTATGAATTGTTCCGCACGACGGGCGGGTGTGAAAATGACTAAGGCGGACTGAGAGGAAATATTTTGTCGAAATAAAAATAATTAAACTTATAATTTTCAATTGATTAATATTTTTATGAGTGTCCCCTATTTCATTTTTAATTTTCCATATTTTTTATGAATTGAATATGAATTTCATGTTATGAATTACTCCGCACAACGGGCGGTTTTTAATGCTAGTATATATATATATATATATATATATATATATATATATATATATATATATATATATATATATATATATATATATATATATATATTTAAACCCGCCCGTCGTGCGGAGCAGTTCATAACATGAAATTCATATTCAATCTATAAAATAAAATGAATACAAATTTGAAAGTAAAAAAATTGACCTGTAAATATGCTAACCAATAGAAATGTCTAAATGTGAGTATTTTCATATTAATTTGGACAAGATATCCCTCGATCTGTCTCATATATGAACCTGCCCGTCGTGCGGAATAATTCAGAACAGAAACACGTAGCAAACAATGAAAATTCTAGCATGTAAACCCGCCCGTCGTGCGGAACAATTCATACTATTACATTTGTATTCAATTCATAAGAGAAGTGGAATATGAATTTGAAAAGAGAAGAGCAAACCCATAAAAAAGTATAAATTTCTATATTTTTATATTTATTTTGACAAAATTGTTTGCTTAAACCGCCTCATATTTAAACCTGCCCGTCGTGCTGAATAATTCAGAACTCAGACACTAAACTATGAAAAATGACCAAAATTTTTCATCATAATGTTTCCAAAATATGTTTATAACTTAACATCACCATCTAGCATTGAAACCCGCCCGTTGTGCGGAACAAATATTATATAAATAAAATATATATTGAATTGATAAAATAAAACAAATACAAATTTAAATAGACAAAATTAAACCCATAACAACTATTAACCAATAGAAAAGTCTAAATATGGATGTTTTTATTATATATTAGCTAGGTTTTGTCCTGAACGCTAGCGCTCTAGCGAATACTTCATGCGCATGGCACATAAACTCAGATGCTGATTTCTCAGCAGCGAGAAATCATAGGCGGATGAAGTAAATATGTATAGTGGGGCTAAATAATGTATAATGGCTTGTTGAAAATGTTTTTTAGAAGATATATCAAAATTAGGGGGAAACATTGCATTTGAAGGACATTTATAAAAACCAATTTCAAAGAGGCTAAGCCCCCTGCACAATTCCTGGATCCGTCATTGTGTCCATTGATCGCTGTGTTAAATATATCAGTCGTCGGTGGAAATGCCATGGTCTTGAAAAAACGGTTTTATCTTTTGTCTAATCGGTATCATCTTGTAGAGGACAAAATTTCCAATCTGTGGCTATATAAAACTGCCAATTCTGTTGAGCAGTTATCCCCAAACCCGTGGCATAAAATACCCAAAATGTGAAAAACTCGTTTGTGCACACACACAGACAGAATAACGTTCTGATTATTATCGGGTTTATATGCTGGTTTATATGTTTATATGCAACAAAACCTAGCCTATGACCTTCTTGCATCTATTTTACCCCTAGGGACCAAGTTTCATCAAAATCGACACAAATGCATGACACACAAATGGTAAACAGACACAAATGGTAAACAGACACAAATGACCTCAATGATCTTGCAAATGACCTCGGAGGTCAGCAAAACCTAGCCTATGACCTTCTTGCATCCATTTTACCCATAGGGACCAAGTTTCAACAAAATCGGTCCAGTGGTTTTGGAGGAGATATGATTTATCAGACGCAAATGACCTCAATGACCTTGAAAATGACCTCGGATGTCAACGAAATCTAACTTATTACATTTTTTCATCCATTTTACCCCTATGGACCAAGTTTCATCAAAATCGGTCCAGTGGTTTAGGAGGAGATAGGGTAAACAGACACAAATGACCTCAATGACCTTGAAAATTACCTCGGAGGTCAACAAAACCTAACCTATGACCTTCTTGCATCCATTTTACTCACTGTAGAAGTATATTTAACAATAGTAAAAACGAGAACAGGAACAAGTCAATCACGCAAACATTATGTAAACTCTCACACTACACTCCAACATATTACCATCCTCCCTCGCACACTCACGAATTTCAAACCTCCGTCAATACCGTTAATTCTAATCACGGCAAAGTATAAACAATAACTTCATGTGACATATTCATCAAAGCACCTCATTCATATCAACATCTAAATAAACTCACACCTCCTCCTGATTATTATAATCACACAAATGGCACACACGGCCTCTTCGACGCCTAGAACGAATTCGCTCTGATCTACGAATTGGCACACGATCATCCGGTGTCAAGTCGGCTCCGGCCGATCCACTGTCAATCTGGGACGTTGTTTGATCACCCGCAGGGAGACGGACGACGAGGTCTTCGTCACTCGTGTCCACAGATGCATTCATGCGGGTTTCCGTACACGCGTTCTTCAGCCGCACATCGCGAACGTGTCTGTACATCCCATCTACTTCAATACACTGAGCAGACACTACATCAGTCACTACAGCCTCTGTATATCTGTCATCACATCGTGCTCCTGGCGGCTTCACCCACACTGTATCACCCTTTTTAAACTTAGGTGCCGCCGGCTCATCATCCATTGCAGAGAGTTTATCAACGAATCTCACTCTGACCCAGTACTTGTAGATCAAAGAGGCTGGGGCACTGCCGTGAGAGACGTCGTCCAGGGGTGTAATGTTGTAAATATGAACAGCCTCAGCGACACTGCATCTTTTTCTTGTTGCAATTACTTTAACGGTACGGTGATTGCGCTCTATTAATCCGTTGCCAGAAGGAGCGTATGCGCATCTGAACCTGACCTGTACTCCCCATTGATGGGCAAACTGGACAAAGCGTTGACTCCGGAATGACGCTTCGTTGTCGGTGAGGATCGATTCTGGAGGACCACGGTCGTAAAACACGCCTAGCAGAACGTCGGTAACATTATCGACACTGTGAGAGCGTAACTCGCGCCAGATGGCAAATCGAGAAGGCCCACAGTCAATTAAGGTCAAATATGACTTGCCTCGAAAATGAGTAATGTCCATTGCCAAGCGGTCCCACACATTTTCAACAGCCGTACTACCCTTGGGCCATTGAACGGGAGCAGGGTCAATGGATTTGCAGACATCACACGCAGACACTACTCTTTTGACGTCGTTCCTACTCGCCTCACAGCCAGACCTTTTAGCGAAATACAAAGTTCGTTTGATACCCGGGTGACCCATTTCGTGGTGAATTTCACGAATTCTCGCTTCAACTGGCATGGCCACGGCGGAACAGGACACACAAGCTTGAGCGGGCTGTCTTTCGAGCCAATCAGTCGGTACCCGAGTCAGCTGGTCTGCTTTGTTATCTTTTGAAGGCACTAGACTTATTTCCACTTGCAACCGATACTCTTCAATCAAAGACTTTACAATATCCAACCTTCTTCGAACGAGCATTTCCCCAGCTGCTTTCGTTCGTAGCCTTTGTTTGTCTGTCAATAGATCAGAGACCCATCTGTACACTGTGAGCGAATCAGTCACCAATTCAACTTTGTTCATGTCCCACGCGAGTGCCAAATTCAATCCTTTTATTACGGCGTCCAGTTCAGCCATGTTGATATGTCGAACATTTTCCTTCCTCAACCAGCTGCCATCTTCCATTATTTCACCATTCACTTCAATAGCTGCTCCCAACGCGAGACTACTTGCATCCACCCAAACTTTTGCTTTATTTCCTCGAACAGCCCACCGCCCACAGGCGGGATCATGTTGATCTAGCTGAGCTTTAAGCCGCTGTAAACAGTGATTTACAGCTTCGCTTTTAATCTCATCATCCCATGATTTACTATTCTCATTTGCAATCCTTTTTATATATGCGGTCGCCACGCGCAGCCATCCTCCCACAGGTAAGTGACCTATCCATTTGCTACATACTGAAAATATAGTTCGTCGAGTCAGTCGCTCGGGTAAGTCACATACAGCACTGTCACGACACCATCTCAACTGTCCTTTTCTATTAAACACTCTCAGACCGAGAAGTCTAGCGCCATCCTTGGCTTTCTCGCTTTCTTTGCACACCAGTCCATATCTGAGTAAATGTCGTCGCACATGATCAACACCTACTATGTCCTCATTCACCAACACATCATCTACATACGGGATGGCTCCTGCCTCGACAAGCTCATCTTGATGAATCACGGCCTTCAGTACAGCTTTCATGATTAAAGGGGCCACGTTAAGCCCAAACCCCAACCTGGTAAGACAGTACCTCTGCCCTTGTATTATTACCGTCTGATAAGACCACAAAGAAGGGTGCACCTTAATCTGGAGGTAGGCTTTTTTCAGATCGACAACACTTACATTATCTCCTTGCCTCCTCCATTTTCTCAAGACATCACCACACACATCAACATCTCGAGTATGTGCCTCAATGAAAGCATTCACTTCTCTAAAGTCCAAGACCGGCCTAACTTTTTTACGCTGTGGCACGGCCATCAATGGTATCAAACCTTTTGGAGGGCCAAGTCGTGCTTCGTCATACTTTATAAGCCAGCCTTCGTCAATCCACGACTGCAGCTCGTCTTCGAAAGCTGCTCGGTGATGATCACCCACATGGTACAAACCAACACAATTGTTTAGGCAACCAGGCTCTACTCCATTCACCCACTTCCACCTGGCTGTCCACGACATATCATTTTCATCATAATCAACTACAAAATCTGACTCCTCAACTTTCAAATTAGCACTGTTAGACGCCATAGCAGGACACGCAAAATCGGCGACAGAATTTCTCATCACCGATCCTGATTCACAATTTCCAATTCCAAACATCACTTTTCCCGGAGCCCAGATCGACACTCCGCCAAGCGCGACTATGGCGTCCATACCCATTATCATATCCAAACCCATCGGACGTGAATCGGCAACTAGCACATCTATAACTCTTGAGGCACCGCGGCAGAGCACACAAACTGTTCCGCGTCCGATACACACAAAACGATCTTGACTCAATGTGAGCACTGGAATATTTTCTGCGTGCCAGTCATCACATATATTTCTAAATGCGATGCTTACCGATCAGCCAGTGTCCAACAGCGCACGCCGGCGAACGCCATTTACGTCGATGTGGATCACCGGCAGCTGGCCACTTATTGACCGGGAGAAGAGACCGGCACAAACTCTCTTCCCCCTCCCTCGTTTCCCTTCCGTTGTCCGGCACGACACTGCGAAGCCAGGTGACCAGGACGATTACAGTTAAAACAGCGTCTTCTTTGCCAATTGGAGTTGTCAGACCGACTTGCACGAGTGGCATTTGTTGAAGATGGACAATTTTTAGCGAAGTGACCAATACCACCACACGTGAAACATTTACTTTCAGCGGGACACTCACTAGCTTTAGGCGCATGTGCAGCACGAGCAGCAAAACAAGAATCATGTTCGTGCTTCTCACTTTCGTGCAAGAGTATCCTCGAACGGTCCAGCAGCTCAGACAGGCTCATTCTGTCTAGCCGAGAGCCAAGACGTAACAGTTGGCGTACCCCATCCGGAAGACCAGCCACAAATGCGCACATCACCAGTGAGTCCGGTACATCTCCAACAATAGACGCCAGCCGTTTCAACTCCGACAGAAAAACATCCACCGCTTCTCCTGGTAGTCTTTTTCTGCTTATGAATGCCTCGTAAGCGGTGAATTTATCCACAGCAAATGCCGACAGAAGAGCCCTTTTCACTTTGATGTACTCCTGTTTGTCATCTTCCGTAAGTTGCTGATATACGGCGAACGCCCCACCAGTCAAACGCAGTGGCACAACACAATGCAGGTCAGCAATTCTCCTGAGCCGACACACCAACTCCACTTTCTCCAGCCACTCACTCACTGGTGCAGACGAGCCATCAAACTCAGGAATAAGTCGCAAATCAGCACTGGTCTCACTGTTACTCATCTTTGCCGAAATAGCTTGTAGAAGTATATTTAACAATAGTAAAAACGAGAACAGGAACAAGTCAATCACGCAAACATTATGTAAACTCTCACACTACACTCCAACATATTACCATCCTCCCTCGCACACTCACGAATTTCAA
Source organism: Sacculina carcini (assembly GCA_916048095.2). Lineage (NCBI taxonomy): Eukaryota > Metazoa > Arthropoda > Thecostraca > Sacculinidae > Sacculina > Sacculina carcini. The sequence goes on from OU696584.1 coordinate 2,210,290, forward strand.
ACCTCCGTCAATACCGTTAATTCTAATCACGGCAAAGTATAAACAATAACATCATGTGACATATTCATCAAAGCACCTCTCTCATATCAACATCTAAATAAACTCACACTCACAAGGACCAAGTTTCATCAAAATCGGTCGAGTGGCTTAGGAGGAGATAGGATACAAACAGACATTTAGAGAATTTGCAGTCAGTGCAGGGCAAAAAAACCATCAATTCGGCCCCTCGGGCCGAATTGGATAAAACTATTGCAAAAAGGCAAAACTCCTAAAAATATTAATCAATTGAAAAATTTAAATTGAATTGTTTTCATTTTCATTTGGACAACATATTTTCCCTCAACCCGCCTATTTAAACCCGACCGTCATGCTAAATATTTCAGAACTCGAACACGATTCGTTCTGGATCTTGAAGTCGAATCAGCTAGTTTTGTATATGAATTCATTCTACATGGTGAAATTGAACATTGTATTGTCTATAGGTGCTGCCTGGGGGACATTTTTATTTCATAAAAATGATTCATCGCTTCGTTTACGCTTAAAGCCCCTGATCTATACCATTGAGGCCGCGCAATTATGTCACCTCATGTCCAATTCATACCCAAAAATAAATATAAAATATGTAAAAATGACGAAATTTCAATCTACATTCATAAATTTAGACTTTCATCATTCATTTTTAGACTTTCACCCACTTTCAATATACTGCTTTAGCGGATACATTAACCTGGAATTATAGAGATGTCAGAAGGCTTCATTGTTTTGATAGTGTTACACTTCTGAATTACTACACACAAAGGACGGGCTTAAATTTGAGAAGAGTTGAGGGAAAAACTTCGTCAATAATTAATACAAGAATTTACAAATATATATTTGTCTATTGGATAAGCTTTTTGCTTATTTATTCATTTGATTTTATTAATCGTTCCGCTCGACGGGCGGGTTAAATATGAGGCTCTTCGAGGGAAAGTATTTTGCCACATTTAGACTTTTAGACTTATTTATTTATTTATTAATTTTATTTATTTATTTAGACTTTTGGTTACGACTTTTTATGGGTTTACTATTTCTTTATAAAATTGTATTCGTTTTCTTTTATTAATTCAATATTTTTCAGTTTATTAATTGCTCCGCACAACGGGCGGGTTTCAATGCTAAATGGTGATGTTAGGTTATAAATATATTTTGGAAACATTATGATGAAAAAGTGTAGTCATTTTTCATTGCTTTGTGCTTGAATTTAGAATTATTCCGCACGACGGGAAGGTTTATATATGAGGCGGTTTGAGGGATCATATTTTGTCAAAATAAATATAATGTGAAATAAATAATAACAATTATACCGCATTATGCAATAAATATGAATTGGACTGTCTTACACTTTGGTTTCTATAATATATTGGCGGGTTGTGAGAAAAACATTGGTGGGCCGCGTGTTTGAGATTCCTGGGGTAGATAATCTCAGGTTTCTGATTACAAATTTTGATCGAATCAGTTTATTTTTTGATTACAAGCTAATAAGTTAAATCGCCTCAGACTAGGCTGGGTGCGGTCAAGATTGGATGGTTGGGTTGGGTTGTGTAGGTTTGACTCAGGTTATATTGGGTTTTAATGATAGCGGAAAAGATATTAATTTTAGCAGTAAATAGTATAGCGGTATAAGTAGAATAGTACTTGAGCAAATAATGTTGGGAAAGGATGTTAAGTTATATAGTTTGGAAACATTCTGATGAAAACGTTTCATCATTTTTCATTGTTTGTTTCGTGTTTGTGTTCTGAATTATTCCACACGACGGGCAGTGTTATATATCTGGCGGGTTGTGGGATGATATTTGTCAAAATCTAAACGAAAATATTCACATTTAGACTTTTCTATTGGTTTAAATATTTTAGGTTAAATTTTTTGCCTTTCAATTTATATTCATTTTATTTTATAGATTGAATATGAATTATATTTTATGAATTGTTCCGCACGACGGGCGGGTTTTATGAATATAAATGGGTTTTACATTTTTTGGTTCATTTTTTCAAATGGTTCAATGACAAAAAGGTTAATTTGTGTTAAATAAAAATGTTCGCGGGCAGCAACTTCTTGTATATACAATAGAACGTTCAATTTCCCCTGTAGAATTAATCCATACACAAAACCAATGGATTTGCCTTCAAGATCCAGAACGGATAGTGTTCGAGTTCTGAATTATTTCGCAAGACGGGCGGGCTTAAATATGACTGAGACGGACTGAGGGGAAATATTTGGCCAAAATAAAAACAATTAAAGTTCGAATTATTAATTCATTAATATTTTATGAGTGTACCCTTTTTCATTATTGTTGTGGCTTTTTCAATATTGTTGTGGCTTTTTCAATATTGTTGTGGCTGAATTGTGTCATTGGACGGTATAGCTACACAGCTCAAATGTCGTCTGTAGCGAGAAAAAAATGCAGATATATTTAAATCAGCAATTACCACAGAACATGAAATAAAATTAAATAAAAAATGAAATAGAATAGTCTCGATCAAATCGACAATGTACAATAATTCCACAATAATTCACTCTCAATACATCCGCATGTGTGTGTGTGTGTTTCGTGTATGCACACACAATACACATCAGACTATATGTGTCATAACTTATTCATTCTTATAATGTTTTATCACACCTTGTCAATTTCGTCCGGCATTTAAATATTGCTCTATTAAATCGGCACATAAATCCGTCACAGACTTACTTGAAAGTGGGCTCACCAATAATGCTACAAAATAATGCTGAAAATTCTTCTTGACTACACGATAGGTGAAATTGCAAATTTGAAAAATGAAACAATAAGTAGTTATAGCGGTGTAAAGACAAAATGAGCCCGGAAAAATGCGAAAAGTTTGGTCAATATTCTGCCATTTACTCCTTATGAACCATCAATGGTACAGCCCAACAGAGTATACCACTGTGTGGGAAATTTTATGTTTTACAAGATAGGTTATCATTTATATCCAAAAAAATTGACATAAAATATGAACAGAAGAAAAAATTTCAATCTACATTCATAATTTCATTTTAACTTCGATCGTCCGATTTTCTTTACTTTTTTCTCTATTTCTCAACAACTAATTATCACACATCAAAACAAATTATACCATCATGCTGAAAACTTTGGTCTCTACAACACGATATAAATTTGAATTTTCCAGGGTGTATTAAAAAAGTTACGGGGATGTGAATTCAAAATGCCAAGGTCAAAAAGACCAAATCTGCACTGAAATACGTGCAATTTTCGGTCAATATTCTGTCATCTACTCCTCATAAACCAGTAATGACACAGCTATAAAAATTATACCACTGTGTAGAAAATTTAATGTTATACAAGATAGGCTGTAATCCATACCCAAAAATTTCAATCAAAATGTGTAAAACTAGCAAAAGTCTAATCTACATCGAAAATTTTACTTGAACATCGTGCGACCAATTTTTTTTCACTATTTCCCAGTAACTATTTGTTACACATCTAAATAAATTCTACCATCGTACTAGAATTTTTTTTCTACAATACGGTATAATTTTTAATTCTCCAAAGTGTACCTAAAGGACGTTACGGCGGTGTAAAGTCAAAATGACATGTTGTCAATTTGACAGCTGTTATGCGCACTTGCGATTACACATGAATATACACTGATTTAATTTCACTGAAGCCCAATCACAATTAAGAATGCATCATATTACCTCCAAATAAGGATGGTGTGGTTTTATTGCGTACAGTTTAACTAATGCTACACTATACTGAATAGAAATGCTTTATTGTAATAATATGCAAATTCCCTTCACTCTGTTAGCAGATTCATACACACACACACACTCACAATACGCTAGCCTGTCAGCTTGTCTGGAAATATCATGACCTACATTATTGTAAAGAAAGTTTTCAGATGAGCTGCCACTATTCAAAGAGGATGAATTTATTTTCATTTATGTTATTGAAAAAAATCCATGAACCTGCCAAAACATTCAAATCCGCCCGTTGTGCGGAAGAAGAACGCAGAAGTCAATCAATTAGACCATATTTATATATACTCACATTGGTTTAAACCAAGGACGTAGATTTGTGTCGAGGCTCGGGGGATGACAGCTATCATGCATTAGAGTTCAAAGTTGGTTCAGTCGATAAATTGCATGGGACCCTCAACTATTTAATTTGGCCTATTCAATTATATCACACATACCTCAATGAAAAGTATATTGTGTAAAGTATAGTTTTTCACAGATGTACAATATTTTACATTTGTTGTGTATAGTTATTTTTTATGCTGGTTTTGATGATAATATACCCAATGAACTGAACTTTACATAATTCTCGGGGGGTTTAATTGCATACTCATACACTCAGACAATTTGTCGGGGGTATATATACCCAATACCCCCAGTATCTACGCATAGGGTACAACCACCAATGAAACCCTGCGAGAAAGTAACCGTATGAAATCACAAACCTCAACAGAGTAGCCCCACAAATGGCTATTTTAACGCTAATACGTTATTTTCAATATTTCTGAAATAAAATTTTTGATGCGTGGTAATTCGAAGTCCGAGCATTTTCCTTAAATACTTATCAAGTCATATTAATTGCATATAAAGCCTTATATTAATAATTATCGTTCTTCAAATTTCTTTATCTCGGATCCGCAGCCATATTTTGAGATTAGGTACTTGAATTTGTTAACTGATAATTTGGATGTTACCTGTTGTTTGTCATGAGGTCCACGATTGGCTTGTTCATTCCATATGTATTTGGAATGAGGTTTTCGGCCTTGAACCGTGAAAGATTGCCGATACTGCAAACCTTGGTGTGGTTCTTGTGAAAGATAACGATTGGGGTGATGTCCACTTAACGATGTGTTTTCAAACGTTGTTTGAGCATTGCTCGCACCACTGGTCTTGGCTCCACGGGGATGATGGATCTGGTTACATGGCGCCGGCCACATGTGATTTGCTCTATCTGTTGGACTTCTGTTGTCCACTGGAATCGCTGCATAGGGGTGTGCAATGTCATATTGAGGATATATCACACTATATTGTGATGTTGGCTTCAATTCATACGTAATGTCCTGTGTATTCGCTTTTCCTGGGGCGACCGAGACTCCATTGGGACTTAATAGGCTTCCTCCAGAACCTAGTCGTGGGTTGCGTAATACAAGAAGCAATTGATTGCTTTCCTGATTACAGTCATCTGTTGTCCGACGTGAGCCAATTTCAGGGGCAGACACGTGCTCTGACAACATTTTAGAAGTCGACGCATGTGATGTGTTGCTATATGACACGGGCAACTCTTGCTGTTTGCTTTCATTTATCGCCTTTCCTATGATATGTTTTTGTCTTACTTGTGGATGAATTGCGTTACAGGCAGATACCAGTATTAGCGCCAGACTGAGGGCAGTGCCGCACCCCGCCATGACACCACACCGATGATACACACAAACACAGAATAACACCAGCAGTCGTCAGCCACTCTCGACGTTTCACCTGCAAATGAAGACATTGACAGAGCACACAGCCTCGCTGCATGAGTGTTGCACACGTGTCCACATGCTGTTTGTGTACACGGAATGACACGTTGCAAAACCGCAACAATGGCGACTGGCCTGCTGTGTGTGTGTCTATGAAGTAGGCGGGCTTGTCGGCAGTCATTGTAAGGTGAATTTTTAATGTATGTGATGTTTTGGTTTGGCGATTTATGTTAGTTCATTATTGTTGTTGTCTGTGTGCGTTGACGTGCTTTTGTGTTTCGCTTTGCTGGATTTTGATTGGATGGTGATGACGTAGTAGCTCAAAACTAAGCAGAAATGGTGCTGGAAACGGCGATGGGTAGCGACGCAGTGGAGTGTGTGCTGAGTGACGTGGATAGTTGTCGGTGTATTGCAAGTGATTTGTTGTGAGTGTATTGTGGATTTTATCGATAATATTTTAATTCATGTTCTGTGTTGAGTGTTAATTTAATATATCCGCAATTTTTTGTGCTCGATACATGTAGATATTTGAGCAGTTATGGCGTACAATGAAGCAATCCAGCCAGAGTCATATAAAGCCCATATATTGTAGAAAATAATGCATGCGCTTTCTGTTGCCCAGCTACTTGTTTGCTTTAAAGAAACGTATTGCTCGAGCTGCGGCGTTTGTAAGGTGATCTAGTGGATTGCCTGGTATTTGGGGGAAATATGTTCTATTTGTAAAGAGCACATGCGACTTTTTAACAAGGCCGTAGATTTGCGTCGATGTTTGGGCGGGGAAGATGACAGTGTGGTGAACGGTCGACATACAGAAACCCACTGGTTCTTATTTTTTCTGTTGACAACGCTTCAGTTCTCGGTAGAATAAGTCCCAAACGACAGGATAAGTTATCCTGTCGTATATATGTTCGTGTTATCCTGGATAACATGAACCTATATACCGATACACACAAAGACACATAATCATACACATACACACCGTCAACACACCCTCGACAACCTGAGGCACACACACACGCAAGACACACACAGAGACGCGCATATACAAACACGAACATGACATACTGAACCATTGAATCACGCTCATTCACAGACAGCTCACACATACATACTCTAGCAAGTTACACACACACACACATATTCATTCATTCACATTTATTGACCACAGTAACACCAAATGGTCCAACAAAAGACAATATCGTCCACTAAGCAAAAATACGTATACAAATATACATAATGAAACACACAACTACACTGAAACACACACACTGAAACACACACACTGAAACACACATACTGAAACATACATACACTGAAACACACACACACACACACACACACACACACACACACACACACACACACTGAAACACACAAACACACTGACACACACACACACACACATACATTGAAACAAACACTGAAACACACAAACACACAAACACACACACACACACACACACACACACACGCACACACACAATGAAACAAACACACTGAAACACACACACACACACACATACAATGAAACAAACACTGAAACACACACACACACACAATGAAACAAACACTGAAGCACACACACACACACACACACACACACACACACACACACACACACACACACACACACACACACACACACACACAATGATACAAACACACTGAAACACACACACACACACACACACACACACAATGAAATTTTCGCTATATACCAAGCAATCAAACTCCTACATATTCAAAATTCACAATACGATCGATTTGTCATATATACAGACTGCAAGAGTGGCCTATATCTCATAGAAAATAGAGACCCAAAATATTTACGAGGTTATTCAGCCATTTGCGCTATAAATTAAACTGCAATACAATATATTTAAATTGAGATCAAATTAAATTTTCACTGTGATGAAGGAAGGATTCAGTTTTAATTTGAATTAAATTAATTTTCACACATTTTTGATGATGTAACCAACACTTTTTCACAACCTCATCAAACTCTATAAACAAGTAAAATCTGAATTATTGGCTGTCACATTTCTAGCCGACTGAACGCAAACAGATGGATGTAAGTTGACGGTAAATGAAATTAAGAAACACGTCATGTGGACAAGAAACATGAAACATGAAATATCATGTAAGAAACATGTCATGTGTCAAAATGAAACTGTGTCCTGCTGGTTGAGTGTATACAAATAAACAAAAACATCAAATATGAATAAAAACAACAGTCGGCGTACAATGTATAATGAACAAGAACAAACAGACACATCGAACACATGATAAAAGACGCGAGAAAGAGCGAGGTGGTAAGAATGAAGGAGAAACAAGACAGAAAGTGTGAGAGATAGAGCATAAGTTGGAGAGAGTGTGGGATGATGAAGAATGAGGTAGAAAGAGTGTGAGAGATACAGTGACTGTGTGTGTGAGTATGAGGGAAATACAGCGAGCGAGAGAGAGAGAGGGAGGGATGGAGGTACCTTGGTGAATAAGTCATAGTCATAGACATAGACGTTGTAGCGCATGATGCTGTCGCCAGGATAAGAGGGCTTGGTCCAAGTTATGTTGGCACTGGTTGCACCCGCATATTGCACGTGTAACTCGCTTGGCTGACTCGCTTGGCTGACCAAATCCAAAGCTGCATACCGCCAATTCGGCCTTGATATCCTAAACCAACTACACATTATGGACAGATTACATAAGAGGGTAAAGAAGAAGCAAAATGATGAAATAATTTGGGACCAGTAAATACGCATAACAATACGTTATTATGCTTTTATTGTCTAGTACCTCAAACACAAACTCAACCCGACACAAACTCAACCCCTTATTAGTGATCATTTCTTGACGTAACCTAACCTAAATGGCTGGCATATATACCCGCCCGTTGTGGATCGTGTCGATCCATTCTGGATCTTGAAGACAAATCCGTTAGTTTTGTATAAGAATGCATTCTACACGTTGAAATTGAACGTTTTATTGTCTATAGTTGCTGTCTGCGGGACATATTTATTTCATAAAAATGATCCATCGCTTCTTTTACGTTTGAAACCACTGATCTATATCTTTGAGCCCGCGCAGTTATTTTGACCTCATATTCAAGCGTACATACACACACAGACAGATAGAGAATTTCTTATATATTGTAGCGTAAATAGAGATGTATTCAATGAAGATGAGGACGACGATGAAATGATAGCACTGAAATGCACTTTTGAAAACAAAACCTATAATAAACAATAAACACTTTGTGGCCTCGCACCAATCACAATTACAAATACACCACCAGCACACGAACACCGCCAACACCGCCACAACGCCAAGACCAGACTGCTCTTAGCTCGCTTCAGCCACACGCACAGGCGTCACACGTCACAATGTCAAAGTACACCGACCAATCAGCACACAGTACTCGAGTCACGTGACAAGCCAAGTCACATGAACCATACGCACACTTGAACATACAGTATACACGCATATACACGGTAACTCGCATTCATGGAAAAGAGCAGGCACACCATTCGCGCACTTGAACATACACATACATACAGACATACAAGCACACCTACGCGGTTACACGATTTCATCACACTGTATATACACAGTACGAATACCTATTACATGCCCCCATGGTGTTCACACCATTCAAATACAATACATGATCGAACCAATACAGCGACGACAAACACCTACATATGATAAAGGTAATCAATGATTAACACTAGTGCATAACATAGTCACGGTGCCAGGCAGGAGCTCTTCTCTGTCGTGTAGGGCGGCTGTGACTCACCGATTCACTGGCTTCTGCAGACAAAGCATCACCGTCGTCGCCGCTACGAGGTCTCAGGTCGCGCACGTGACGCAACATGCCGTCCACCTCGACCACCTGGTCAGACGCCACCGCCGTAATACGACCCTCGACAGACGGCTGAGTGCACCTCGTACCACTGTTGCGCACCCACACTGGATCACCGGTGTCAAATGCATCAATTGTCTGACGCGGCGTCATACACGCTCCCTGTTCGCCCACAATACCACACCATTGATAGTTGTACAGTACGTGTGCAGGCGTTCCCTTGGGGTCACTGAAAGGACTCGTATTATACAGATGCACAGCTTCACCGATGGAACAATTCTTGCGAGCAGCAATCACCTTCACAGTGCGGTGATTCCTTTCTATAATACCATTGCCACTGGGTCTGTACGCCGCTCGAAATCGCACCTCAATACTCCACTTTGCTGCAAATGATAGAAACTGCTGACTTCTGAATATAGTCGCATTGTCACACAATAGCTGAGTGGGGAAACCTCACTCAAGGAACATCTCTTCAAGGTGTCTCGTGATATTATCAGAGTCGGATCGCCTCAGGAATCGCCACAAAGAAAATCTTGATGGTCCACATTCAATCACGGACAGATATTCTTGACCTTGAAAGTGTGTGACGTCTATAGCGAGTCTGTGCCATATCTCTCCAACTGATAGCTCACCTCTTGGCCATTTTCGCGGGGCAGGATCGATTGATTGGCAAGTGTTACAACTCGCCACCACGTTTTTAACTTGTCTTCTAGATACCGGAGAAGAACACACCCTCCGCGCAGGAAATAGTGTTCTCCGCACGCCAGGATGTCCGGCACGTTCGTGAATTTTGCGTATGTTCGCCGTGTCATCAAGTGGCACAACGGTTGCAGCGGCAGAAGCACTTTCAGTCAGCCATTTCTGCGGCACATGAGTCAGCAAACCGTCGCGGTTTTCTTTGATGGTACCAGCTCCACATCAATTATCAATTCAAGTTCGTCGGCTAATTGTTTTACCATGTTTAATCTGCGACGAATCAACAGCTCGTTCTGTGCCTTGGTGTGCACCCGCGTCCTACCGCTCAAAATGTCGCTAATCCATCGGCACACTGTGACAGAGTCGGATTTGATCAAGAGGTTGGTCATATTCCAGCTCACCGCCATATTGATCCCGCGAATTGCAGCGTCCAAATCCGCCATATTTATGTGAGCTGTCTTGTCTGGTCTCAACCACGAGGCGTCTTCAACAATATCTCCGTCGACTTCGAGCATAACTCCGAGTGCCAAAGAGCTCGCGTCGGTCCATATTGTCGCCTTTTTTGAGTTGACACTCAAGTGGCCTCCCACAGGATCTACTTGCCACACTTGTTTGTCGATGAAGGCTAACATATCGCGAATTTGGTTATCGTCGTCAATTCGGTCGTCCCAGCCTTTTGTAAGCTGATTGGCTCGCCGTTTAGCAAACGCTGTAAAAAAATTTAGCGAGCTACAGACCGGCATGTGGCCTACCAGCTTACCGCACCACGAAAATACGTTTCGGCGCATTAGATCTGCCGGTGGTGGGTCGATTTTGTTGTCTCCACTCCAAACCATATCTCCATTCTGTCTCGACACTCTCAGACCCAGCACACGAGCACCATCTCTCAGGCTGTCCGTTTTCTTGCTCACCAAACCATATTTTCCTAGATGACCACGCACCTTTTCCGCGCTGACTACATTGAGGTCACCAAAAATATCATCCAGATATTCGGAATTCCCTGCGCTCACACACTCATCTTGCTTCAACACATAATCCAGTATTGTCTGCAGAACGGCTGGTGCCACACTCAGACCGAAACCCATCATCGTTAAGCAGTATCCTTTGCCGTCAAATATCACTGTCTGATATGGCCACAACTCCTTGACATGACTGATATCTGGTACCATTTACTGATAGGTGGACAGGGACAGTCGGATTTCAGAATTCGCCTAATGAAATTCTCCTCCGCCGGGATTCGAACCACGGTTCACCTGCTTGTGAGGCGGGTGTGCTACCACTACACCACCGAGTACAACAAAATGCTGAGCTAGAAACAAAGCCTTTGGGCAGTGTTTTTGCAGGCAGTTGACCCCTGTGTGTTCAGCGATAAATGAATGTTTTTTTGCTATTAGTATATGCTCTGTTGTATTTGTGTGTATCTTTTGTTTTCCGTATTGTCGAACAGGTAAAGAACAGGTTAGCACACGATAACATCCAGTGGCGGCGCCAGGATTTTTCCGATTGGGGGACTAAGGAAAAAGTTGAGGGAGCTTGGCGACTCATGAGAGCTACACTCGAACGCTGACTACATAATATAATTATAAGGGACTGGGCACACTGATCTAGTCATCGAACTAGGATCAAAATTACAGGACTTCATTTAAAGAGGTAAGAAATTTCATTGCCCATAATTATGATTGTTGGGGGGCTTGGCATATTTGTGGGTGGGTTCCAGCCCCCTTGGCGCCGCCACTGTTCTACGGTGGCATAGAGCTGCACGGAACACACCTGTGTGTGTTCATAAGCTTTGACTTCTTCCCGTGTAGCAGCTGTCACTTGAAGCCCTTAACATTTAACCTTTAATGGTTTCTTGACCGGGGGTGATCGCGAGCCTAGTTCCCAAGGAGTGTGAGCATTACTGCGATTATAGTGTAACAACTATTTTACCAATGTTTTATTTTACTACAAAGCATTTGCATAATCCTGTTAAACAGTGTTCGAAGACATATATTTGAATTTATTCTCCTAATGAAGGGGCAATGCTGCAAAAAACGGATAATTCAGGGCGCGAACCCTGAAAATGATTGAGAACTCCTGGTCTAGACCGAACTAATATATTTCGGATAATATATTTTCCTCTTGATTTTCCAATTGGTTTTCACATCGGTTGTTTTTCCCGATTGAAACCAACTTATTATATCGTACACACACGTTTATTCACACACACACACACGCTTTAAGGTTGCATTGAATTGTGTATGTGAACACAGTTGACGCCCATCGTGCAGTGGTTCGTGATGGATGGGACTAGAGGGAGGGGGAAGGGGGGGGGGGGCAAATAGGCGCTTAATCCTACACGCGCACAAACACTGGGGGTAGACTGTGTGCAGTGGGGATGGCGGGGGTATTGCTGCAAAGAACAAAAACGTACACTGAAACACACACACTGAAACACACACACTGAAACACACATACACTGAAACACACACACTGAAACACACATACTGAAACACACACCCACACTGAAACACACACAATGAAACACACACACTGAAACACACACACTGAAACACACATACTGAAACACATATACACTGAAGCACACACACACAAACACACACACACACACACACACACTGAAACACACACACACACACACATACAATGAAACAAACACTGAAACACACACACACACACACACAATGAAACACTCACTGAAACACACACACACACACAATGAAACACACACACACATACACACACACACACACACAATGAAACAAACACACTGAAACACACACACACACACACAATGAAATTTTCGCTATACACCAAGCAATCAAACTCCTACATATTCAAAATTCACAATACGATCGATTTGTCATATATACAGACTGCAAGAGTGGCCTAGAAAAAGCGGAATACTTTTAAAAGCACCTAACAGCGCGATTAAGTGTCATTACCCCCCAAAACCATTCTTATAGAGATTGACTAACGGATCAATGAGCCTATATTGGAGTCAACCAGGATCTTGCACTTCCATTCAATCACAATGAATTTCAGGCACAGCTCAAGGTACTCCCACGGAGATCAACTCCAGGCCCAGATGGAATAATCTACCCATTCATTAGACAGCTCCCTGCGGACTGCCAATATCAACTTTTAAATACCTTTAACCATAGTTGGCAAAGTGGAATTTTCCCCGGCATTTGGAAATCTGCCTACATAGTCCCACTGCCTAGGGAAGGAAAAGACCTTTCTTCTCCAGAATCATATCGTCCTATATCAATGTTATCTTGTATTGGGAAGACATTAGAAAGAATGGTTGCACACAGGCTTTCGTGTTGGATTGAAACACGGCAGATTCTAAAGGAACATCAAATGGGATTCCGACCCCAAAGGAGTGCATAGATGCCATATCCCATTTTAATGACAACATAATTAGCACATATGAGTCCAAACAGGTCATGTTCAGTATTTATCTAGATATGCATGGCGCATTTGATCATATACCTGAAAAGTCATGACATCTACATTGGCGAAGTGCGGAGTAGTAAGGTCCCCTCTGAAATGGTTCCAATCGTTTTCGGAAGGACACTCCTTCCAGGTATCAGTGAATGGTCATTTTTCCCGACAGAAGAGAATCACACAAGGACTCCCACAAGGATCCCCGTTGAGCCCAGTTTTATTTAACATACTTATGGCGACGATGCCGAGCCCCCAACATTCTCAGATGATTATTTACGCGGATGAGATGACGCTTTTCAGCCGAGCACCAACAATAGAGTATGCCATTACAAATGTGTCATTCGACCTAGAAGTGATAGGGAGTTGGCTAACCAACATTGGTCTCACCATCAACATTGAAAAAAGTTGTTGGATGTATTTTACCAAACAAAGAATTACCAACATACTCCCCAGCATAACACTATTCAACCAACCAATAGCTTTCACAACACATCATCGTTTCCTAGGGATAAAATTGAACGGTCCAGCTTTGAATTGGCAACATCATATCGAGAAACTTCGAGTGGATGGAAACAAGCGCTTGGCAATAATGAGAAGCTTAACTGGCAGAAGCTGGGGTACTTCAGCACATGTTTTAAAAATATTCTACAGATCTGCAATTCTTTCTAGACTGAGTTATGGAAGCTCACTACATGGAAAAGCATCCGCCTCTTCGCTGAAAAAACTACAAGTTCTGGTCAATAATGCAGCTAGAATAATCACTGGAGCCCTTCCTTCAACCCCCATAAACATATTGCTAGCTGAAACCAGCCTACTTGATATATCAGCATCTACGACACTTGAACACTTCAGAGTCACCGTGAAAGCACAAGCACGGATTCGCATCGAATATACACCAGTCCGACACCCTCATCCTCTGTCCCGAGTGGCCAACATCCACATATCAAGAAGCAACGTACCAGTACCAGCAGCTGAAAAGGAGAACACAATTTGATGATTCACTCCATGATTCACTTGGATGATTGTCCATGATTCACTTTCACCCATTCCACCGTGGTCAAATTCATTAGAACTGCACACGCGCGCATACACGAGGCGTGAAAATAACACATACAATTGACGTCCTATATAAACACACACTCGACAACGAACAAACGGCATTTAGTTGACCACATTGTCTGAGGATGGAGACCGGCTGCTCCGAAACGTTACACATCGGCGAATTACTGCACAAGCTCAACAGCGATCATCAAAAACTCGCACGAGCGATCGAGACGACAAAGAAGAAGATTGAAAACTGCAAAGCGGCAATCCAGTTTAATCTCGTTTGTCTGAATGAGAATATATATATATATATATATATATATATATATATATATATATATATATATATATATATATATATATATATATATACATATTGAATACACATCATTTAGTCAGGCATACATTCAAACATACAGACGAAAAGACAACACAGACACACAATACAACAGACATACAAGGATATACACTCGACAACAAACTGACAAAGAACACAACACAACAGACACACAAACACAAACAGCAGAACTCAACACAACAGACACAAACACAAACAGCAGAACTCAATATAACATACACTCAAAGACACACATTCAAACAAACAGAAAGAGTAATAAACCGTACAGACATACAAACACAAACAAAATAACTCAACACAACACATAGAGAGCATATAATCCGAAGACATACAAAAACAACACCAGAAAACACACCCACACACACACACACACACACACACATGAAACACACATGCACATAACAGACAAAATTGCGAAACGATCAACCATATAATCACTACTAATACGAGTATATACAATATTATTAAGACTATAATAAGACTTAGTTAGAAAGTGATTCTCAGTATGTTCTTTGAAAAGAGGTAGAGATTTGATTGAGCGTATTGAGGGAGAAAGCCTATTGTGGATACGTGGTCCTAAGATAGAGAAGCAACGATTGTAGTGAGAATGCCTAGAAGGAAAGAAAGATTCAGCTAGTAGAAAAGGATCATTAGAAGAACTAAATGAAAGAGATGAGATTTTATAAGACAGAAGATCGAATAGATACGCAGGCTTACGAAGATGAAGAGCTGAATGAATAATTAAACATATACGATACTCAATAAGAGCCTTAATGGAAAGTAACTTGAGTTTTTGTAGAAAACAAGAAACATGAGAGCCGGAAGGAAGATTAAATACCATACGAAAAGCCTTATTAATAATCGATTGAAGTTTTCTAAGCTGGCGGTGGTTGAGAGATCTTAGAAGAGAACACCAATACTGAATTTTACTGAAGATGAATGATTTAGCTAACTTGAAGGCAGCAGAGATAGTTGTATATCTGCGAATGAAATAGATACGCCTGAGTTTAATTGTACATCACCTGATAATGTCAGAGATGTGTATGTGAGTTTGTAAGTGTATGTGTGTTGCATATTGTAATGTGTATATATGTATGTGTATGTGTGATTGTGTGTGATTGTGTGTGATTGTATCTGTACGTGTTAGTGTGTGATTGTGTATATATTTCGGATAATATATTTTCCTCTTGATTTTCCAATTGGTTTTCACATTGGTTGTTTTTTCCGATTGAAACCAATTTATTATATCGTACACACACGTTTATTCACACACACACACATGCTTTAAGGTTGCATTGAATTGTGTATGTGAACACAGTTGACGCCAATCGTGCAGTGGTTCGTGAGGGATGGGACTAGAGGGAGGGGGGGGGGGGGCAAATAGGCGCTTAATCCTACACGCGCACAAACACTGGGGGTAGACTGTGTGCAGTGGCGATGGCGGGGGTATTGCTGCATAGAACACAGACGTACACTGAAACACACACACTGAAACACACACACTGAAACACACACACTGAAACACACACACTGAAACACACATACACTGAAACACACACACACTGAAACACACATACTGAAACACACACCCACACTGAAACACACACACACACACACACACTGAAACACACACACTGAAACACACATACTGAAACACCCATATACTGAAACACACACACTGAAACACACATACTGAAACACACACCCACACTTAAACACACACACACACACTGAAACACACACACACTGAAACACACACACACTGAAACACACATACTGAAATACATATACACTGAAACACACACACACACACACACTATGAAACAAACACTGAAACACACACACACACACACACACACTGAGACACACACACACACACACACTATGAAACAAACACTGAAACACACACACACACACACACACACACACACAATGAAACAAACACTGAAAGACACACACACACACACACACACACACACACACACAATGAATCAGACACACTGAAACACACACACACACAATGAAACAAACACACTGAAACACACACACACACACACACACAAACTGAAACACAGACACACACACACACACACACTGAAACAAACAAACACAGACACGCAGACACACATACACACACACTGAAACGCAGACACACACACACACACACATACACATACAAGCTGAAACACAGACACACACACACACACACATTCTCGCTCTGACCTTGGTCGTGTATGGTTCTACATCTGCTACGCACAAGTGGTCCTCATCTGCGCTGTCAAAGGGGTGTAGCACAAACACTGTGCTATGAATATGGCTTACTCAGGTCCAGATATGTCCAATCTGGTTGTCAGTGATCAAAACACCATGGATTATTCAAACACCACAGAGTGTGTGGTTGCATCCAAGCGTCAACAAAGATCATTGCAATCAAGCGAAGAAGACATTAGTCACCCGAGCAAGACCTTACGGGTAGACAACCAAGAACCACACCGTCGATACGAAGTCGAATTCCCTCCTGTGTTGTCCGCTGCTGATGCAGTTAGCCGTGGCTCACAAGAACGCCAACCATCAACGCAACCTCCGCAACAACAAAGATCACGGACACAGCCAACGCCAGCTTTCGCACCTCGCTCACTGTACGTGAAACTGAAATTTAGTGGCTCACCAGGTGTGGAAACCAAACTCCGTTGGTTGACGGAAGTACGCAAGACCTTCCGCTTGAATCCATCAATCGCAGAAGTTAAAATGTCAACGGTCACATCATCAATCGTCTACATCTCACGAAAACGCCAGGACATAATTGGTCGTGTTCGGGCAGGTGATATATTGACGTTACCACTCATCGCAGAGGATGAACCCCAGCGACCGAAGAAGCACCCCGCCTACATCGTCACCCACTACCCTGTCTCAGTTGACCCAGCTCTGTGCCGCGAGCTGCCAGGAATATACAGTGCACAACGGTTCACGCAAGAAGGTAAGCCGCTAAATCGCCTCCTTATCTCCTGGGAGTATTCGGATCCGCCACCTAAAACCCACAGTTTCAGCTTCCTTCCATTCCATCCTGAATGCCAATACCACAAGCTGGTGCATGACTCTCCTACTTGTTTTAATTGCTGGGGCGCTGGACACTTCGCCAAATATTGTAAGATGGAGGAGAAGTGCACTTGGTGCTCCGAGTCCCATCGATCAGAAACGTGTCCACACCAGCAAGAACGCAAAGCACCAAAGGCTGATGGGTCTCCTCCAGCTCCTCCAACAGATGAGATTACAGCCAAATGGCGTTGTCCACGTTGCAACTAGCAAGGTGTAAATGTTTGGCATGGATGTCGCCGACAACCGGTAACAGTCGCCCAAGCTGCTCCAGAAGCATCTCCTACAGGTGTTTCCGTCACAGCATATGTCCCGCCGGCTCAACGGATTGTGGAATCCTCTGACAAAGCAGCTGCCTCACCTGCCCAAAAAACAAAGGATGCGGGGCCTCCCCCCACTAGTGTGTCTGCTAACCTGCAGCTTACCCCATCACCTCAGTTATTGGCTCTGAAAAGTGCCGTAGACTCGCTAAGGCGAGACAGCAGCGCTCTTGAGTCGAGGATTACTGGCTTCGAACGTCAATTGTCCAGAATTACCGCCAGCCAATCTATAGTTGAAACGTCAATGACCTCCCCAACGGACTCTCACAGAGTCATGCTCACCACACTCGAAAAATTCGAAAAACGCCTAGAAACAATTGAATCTTTTCTGGCCCAGACTTCTCTCAAGTCATCACCATCGATCACTCACATTACCTCCTCTGCTCCAAGCTCAAGCTCAAGCTCAACTCCACCTTCATCCTAAGCTTCCTCATGTTCCTCAACTCCTTTGAAGCGCTCAGGCATACCGTGCAAGAATACCTGTCATGCCGGTCGTTGACATTAGTGCAGTTTCGTGGAACGCATGTGGTCTAGCCTCATTTCGAAAACTATCAGCACTTCAGGCATACATTTACGTACACCAACCCAAAATTGTATTCATTCAGGAAGCTTTCATTGGCCATAGAACTCCTCCTGAAGACCCCCCCCCCCCCTATCAGAGGCTACAAGGCGTTCATAATATCCGGTTCATAATATCCATAATATCCAGTTCATAATATACGTTCATAATATCCGGCATATATTGGTCACTTAAATTAATTTTTCGATATCCCACCAGCACTTGTCAAATTCAACACATACGGACACAACCTACCAGCTATTTGACATATTTTGTGGTAACTCATCAATTTAGCTGTGCAACGTCTATTGCTCACCTTCCGGGTTTTCACATAGCCATTTACCCTCTCCTGCATCCGCACCACAGGGAATCATATATGCCGGAGACTTCAACGCCAGGCACGTACAGTTGGGCAATATGTCACCTTTGTCAAATAGGAATGGTCGTCTATTATTTCACTTTATACTTACTCACAGTCTTACCAGATGGAACACAGGTGGTGCCACACATATTCGCGGTGGTACACTTGATCACATTATCTCATCTGGCTTAATTTCCTCTCGCCTCTCATCCTTCTCCATTCCTACTCTTCTTTCTGATCACATTGCTATAGGTTTCGCTTACTCAGTTATGACACAACCGGTTCCTTATGCCTCTCGGATTCGTATTTCTGTTCCTACGAAATATTGCCCCACATATATGGAATATATGTCTGCATGTCTCTTTAATGCTCCTTTACATTCTCCGTTTAACTTATACTCTTCTTCGGTTAGTTTAACGCACGATTTCCATTCCCTTTATGTTTCCATACCACATATCCGCTCCTCTCATAGTCGTCGCCCTGCATCATCGCATGCCGCCCATCACTTGCATCGTGCTGAACGCCCTACAGCAGATACTGGCTTCCAATTCATTCAATCTTCTTCAATCTCCCACCTCAATATTTATCAAAGGTCTCGAGAAAGTTTGTCATCCTTACAGAGCGTTCATCGAGAACTCCTCTGGGACGAATTCACAAACTGTTCAAACCACTCTACTAGTGTTAGCACCATGTGGCGCCATATAAAACAAGTTGTCAAGAGGCAGCCGACGCAAATTCGACACCACGATCCACTCGGGCTCGCCCAAGTGACTATTGACGAATAGGGTAACCAATCAAATCCCTCGGCTCTTCCTTCCCCCATTCGAGATGCCTTATCATTGTTATTATCATCATTATTATTATCAATCACAGGCAAATCCAGCAGCATGGGAAGAGTGCAAGCACTATTACCACCCTAAGGTGGCCCCATGTACCGGAAGCGCCTAGAATAAGGGAGATCTTTCCAGACGCCGTCGAATATATGCCGCCTTGCTCTCACCTGATGATGATGATGACACACCCATCACCACATTTGAGCTTTATAGAGCCCTGTCCTGAGGTAGGGCATCTGCGCCGGGTGACGACGGCATCACATATGCTGTCCTCCGCCAGCTGTACCTAGTTCCAGGAAAACCACTACTTCGCTTGTAAAATATGTGTCTCTCAACTGGAATTTTACCACCATCTTGGACCATCTCCACCTTGATTCCTATTCCTAAACCGAATTCAAATAAGTTCCGTCCAATTGCAATAACCTCTTGTTTTTGCAAAGTATTCGAACGTTTCCTCTTTTCTTGTTTATTGTACCGCCTCGAGGATGTGCTGTCGTCCCAACTGTTCGGCTTCCTCCCGGGTCGGGGACCTCATCATTGTATACTAGAATTGTATTATCGGCTCTCTCTTAATAGTGTAGTTGCCTTCCTCGACTTAACAAGTGCGTTCGATCTCGCTAATCGCGATATCATCCTAGATCAACTGGTGCAATTCGGTTTGAAGGGCAAACTACTGCAGTGTATAAAAGCATTCCTTTCCAACCGGTATTCACGAGTGTATTTTAACGGTGCCTACAGCTCATACCGTCGTTTTGATCTTGTAACACCACAGGGTGGTGTTTTGAGTCCCTTTCTGTTTAATGTCTGTATGCATTGTTTGTTAAGTTTTCTACCACACATGCCTGGAGTGACAATTTCTTGTTATGCAGATGACATATGCATTCATTCTACTTCACCATTTGTCTTACAAAACTTCCTTGACGCATTCAAAGTGTCTGCCATAGCATGTGGCTTGCAGGTATCCGCGACTAAAATTAGAATCTACAGTCCACGTCCTGTCGAAAGTCTACCGCCATTTCAGCTCGGTGCGTTGATAATCCCTCACTGCACCCAGTACCACTATCTCGGAGTACCCGTTCACATCTCACGAACTAGTAATCGAGGCCAGCACCCTTTCATTGAACAGCTGGTTGCACGGGTAGAAAAGCGATTGGCACCCCTTCTTAGGCTGACTCGCAACATCAACGGTATTTCGATCTATATAGCTCGAACCATATATATTTCATTTATCCGTTCTGTCATTGACTATTTCACTCCTATGCTTATTCAATTTCCGAAGGCTCATATTCAGCCCCTTGAAACATTTCAAAATCGAGCTATGCATGCAATTATTGGCTGTCCTATAACCACTCAAGTTGCAAACCTTCATGCTGAATTGAATCTGCCTTCAATACGAGAAAGAATTGCTTCCAACATGGCCTGTATCACTGCTAAATGTCTATACTACCCGCTTCGCGCACCCTATTATACAACCGTTATTCGCCAAGCCATTACTCACTCGTCCTACAAACTTAATCTCCGCCCAGGCGGCCAACTACTCATCCGTACGATGGCTAATACAATTGGTGCCATCAATATGCCGCCACTATCGCCTACAAGCCCTAAGCCTCCACCATGGCTTTTGCCCGTTCCTGATGTGACATACTCACCTGTTCACACTTCTGAATTGCCAGAATATCAACGACAAGTTAGCATGGAAGCAATCAAATATGTATTGGTCTCTCAATGAATGACAGTTCGCGTCTATACCGATGGCTCCTACAATCCGATGGCCGTGCTGGGTGTGCGGTGTATTCCCCAGATATGGCGCCGCCACCGGCAGGCTGGGCTGGGCGAAGACTAGTGGAGGCCACTAGCTCCACTTTCTGTGAGCTTTGTGCCTTGTTGGATGCGATTACTCTGTTGTGTCGGCGTCATTTGAGTGGTGTGATCATCTGTGACTCACAATCGGCATTGCTGTCGTTGTCAAACCGACAACCTGCATTTCCTTCTCTTGTCCATTGGGTTCTCAACTGGCTTCCATTATCACTCTCACGTTCCCTCACTATATGCTTCGTTTGGATTCCTTCACATATAAACCTCTCACATAGTGACCATGTAGATAAAATTGCTAAAAGCGCCAGTTTTTTACCCCTCCTGGATGATTCTACTCCTCCCTTATCATTTGTGTTATCAAATATACGTGGAACTGCATGTCGCTCAATTGAGGAACGCCGCTCTCAGTTGCGCGCCACCAGTGTTTCAGTGCAGCACTATGACAACTTCTGCCAACAACCACACCGCTATCGCCGCTGCGGACAAAACATACGGCGACACAATGTCATTTCCGCCCGCCTGCGTTTAGGCTACAGACCTGGATGGCAAGTAAGTGCCAGTGAAATTCTCCCTCAATCATCGTGTTGTCCATTATGTGATACACTTAGAGGCACTTCGTTGGAGCACTATTGTCCACACTGCCCAGCTCTGAGTGACGTTCTGCCATCTGGTCCCGACGTTACTGTTGTTGATGTTTGCCGATTTCTTTTGACTGATGAAAATCTGGACACCATTCTGCTGCGCTACCCGCGATTTGGCGAGTGCTAACAGTGTTCTACTTCGCTCTCGGTACTACTTTATTATATCTAAGTTACCCTAGATCGAACTCTGTATAATATCATTTCACACGTTTGCTTAGATACATTTCCTATACAGCGTGTGTTTCTCATTGTATTAATCACGTTATATTGTGTGCATATCTCTGAGTTATGTTGCATCATATGTGTTGTCTTGTGCATATAGCTTTGTGCAGTTTTACCAGTATTGATGTGTTGTAGTTCGTACACTGATCTGCATTGAACTGTGTAAGATTTATTGGTTTTCATTAACCTTAGCTACTTATGAGGCATTTGTATGACGTTGAACGCAATACAATGATAGAAAAATAAGAAAAAAAAGAAAAAGAAAAAAAGACACACACACACTGAAACAAGCAAGCACAGACACGCAGACACACATAGTAAAGTAAAAGTAAAGTAAATGGCATGTATTGCACTCATTGTAAAAGGCTTTTCAGTACAAAAATAGAATAAATAAGCCACATCACGTATACACACACACTCACACACACACACACACACACACACACACACACACACACACACACACACACACACACACACACACACACACATACACACACACACACACACACACATTTATACAGTGTTCCAGTGTCAGTGGTTGTAACAGTTTTGTTTTTCAGTGATGATAATTCTAGTGGAGCAGGCCTCTTAACGTTGTGCGCCGCGATAACTCTTGTTGTGCCGATTCCAAACAGTAGTTTTGTTGAAACAATGTATTTCGTCGTTGCAGTTCTTAACTCTATCGTCCTAACGTTATATTCAATGTTCTATCCTATCTGTTCTGCCTGTATCTGCTAGTCTGTCTCTCCTGTCTGTCTTCCTATCTGTTCTCTTGTTCTCCTATTCCTATATCCATACTGCCGCTGCTCTTCTATTCCTATCTCCTCCCGCTGCCGCTGCTCTTCTATTCCTATCTTCATCCTCTCTATCCCCCGAATGGTGAAAACACTGTGCTTATATAGTGCTAGCTAGCGCCGCCTACTTCATTCTGCAGCTCCAAGTTGTGCACGACCTCATTAGTTACGTACAGCTAGGTCGCCACACTGCAACACGCCCGGCACACGCACATAGTCTTACACACTGGTGTGTGTAATATATGCGTGTGCACGTGCTGCCCTGCTGTCTCTTAATATCTTGCAGTTGTGTGTGTGTGTGTGCCTACGTGTGTGCAACCAATGCTGTGTTCTGTATGCTGACCTATTCTGGTGATGTATGTGTTTATGTGTGTGTGCGCGTGCAACCACTACTTTCTATTCTACCATCTATCTTATGCTAATTCTAATACACAACATGCAATATACAATGTTCCAAAATAGACGATTACAAAACTAAGAATATAAGATATATATATAACACCGCAAAATATAAAACATTGTTACATCACAACTGCGAGGTCATTCGAGCGAATGTGAGCCACTAGAGCTTATACACGGCCATGTTTTCTGTTGTCCCTGAAGTCTTTCTGAGCTGCATCCGGCGAGTGGTGGCTCGTAACGGCGTGGCTGCGATGTTTTTTTTCAGCTGTCATCCGCAACAGGTAACAAAATTTATGTAGTTTCGTTTGTTGATCGTTGGGTGAAAATCGCCAAAATGTGCTGGTTGTTGCCACAGCTGGTGTTGAACGGCGATGGTTAGCAGCGAGATTGTGGACGTCGTCTCGTCATCATGGCACGCGCCAGCTCTAGCACTCAGCATTCAGCCGTCATTACTCGACAGTTGGATGTACTAAAGATTATGCAAAAGACTACTCTAAATGAACAATTGTTAAGCATGTTAAGGACTATAAATGTACTGCATACTAGCACAAAAAAAAACAAACAAACAAAATATTTCAATACACATCATCGTCCGACACATATATGAAAAAACATATATATGATCGGTTACAGAGTTTCTTTACGGGATATGTAGATTAATGTGTAGGGTGTGTAAGGTCTGTTTGGATTGGTATTCCAAGTGGGTAAACGTGTTCGGGATTCTGTCCTTGATGTATGTCTCCGCGCATGCTGGGTTGATCTTCTTCGTGGGCGAAAGCTGCTGGTAATCCTTTATTTGCGTCGTATAGTGCCAAGCGGCCGTCTTGTAAAGGTATCCGTCCCCATGGGTAGTGGAGAGGCTCGTCGTCGTCGCGTCGGTCTTGGACTTTTTTTTGTATTGAGGGAATGTCGATAGTGTGGGCTTTTTGTTGGTCGAGGTCCTGGAGGCCCTTGGCTCCCCCAAGTCCGGATGATGTTATCCTGTGTTGCCATCTCGTATATCTGGAGTTGGTACTGTAATAAAAGTCCTATGGGGAGATTGTATAGTGGCTCCCACGTAGAGCTGCCTATACTTGAATGTTCCCATTCCACGAGTAATTCTAATACTCCTTGTGAATGTCTTCTACCCATTAAGTGAGAAATTTCGAAGTTGTGGCGGGGCATTCGTGTTATAATTATTTCAGGTATGATTGCATTAGCACCGGGGTTGGACATTGTCTTGTAGGCTGATTCTTCGTGTGGACGTGTAGGCTGATTCTTCGTGTGGACGTGTAGGTTGATTTTCGTGTGTCTTGTAGTTTGATTCTTCGTGTGGTCTTGTAGGTTTATTCGTTGTAGGTTGTCGTTGCTTTTGTGGATTGTAGCGGCGTCCGGAAGGAGCGGTCGATCTTCAGCGGTGTTCTTGGTCGTGTGGTTTCCAGGAGAGGAATGGAAGTAGGGGATAAGGATTGCACTAAAACTTGGTGATTATGAGATGGTGAACGTTGCTTACGCCTGTTGTATCCGGGTCACGGCACCAAATGTAACAGTTTTGTTTTTCAGTGATGATAATTCTAGTGGAGCAGGCCTCTTAACGTTGTGCGCCGCGATAACTCTTGTTGTGCCGATTCCAAACAGTAGTTTTGTTGAAACAATGTATTTCGTCGTTGCAGTTCTTAACTCTATCGTCCTAACGTTATATTCAATGTTCTATCCTATCTGTTCTGCCTGTATCTGCTAGTCTGTCTCTCCTGTCTGTCTTCCTATCTGTTCTCTTGTTCTCCTATTCCTATATCCATACTGCCGCTGCTCTTCTATTCCTATCTCCTCCCGCTGCCGCTGCTCTTCTATTCCTATCTTCATCCTCTCTATCCCCCGAATGGTGAAAACACTGTGCTTATATAGTGCTAGCTAGCGCCGCCCACTTCATTCTGCAGCTCCAAGTTGTGCACGACCTCATTAGTTACGTACAGTTAGGTCGCCACACTGCAACACGCCCGGCACACGCACATAGTCTTACACACTGGTGTGTGTAATATATGCGTGTGCACGTGCTGCCCTGCTGTCTCTTAATATCTTGCAGTTGTGTGTGTGTGTGTGCCTACGTGTGTGCAACCAATGCTGTGTTATGTATGCTGACCTATTCTGGTGATGTATGTGTTTATGTGTGTGTGCGCGTGCAACCACTACTTTCTATTCTACCATCTATCTTATGCTAATTCTAATACACAACATGCAATATACAATGTTCCAAAATAGACGATTACAAAACTAAGAATATAAGATATATATATAACACCGCAAAATATAAAACATTGTTACAGTGGTCCAGTGTGGATGTATTGCTGGTGTAGCGTTTACTGAGATCCATTTGTGAAGGTGTGAGAGCGTGAGAGTGTATTGTGCTGACTGTGGTGGTGTGGTGTAGAGTGTGTGAGCGACGCTTGTGTGGCGGTGTTGTGTGAACGCCGTGAAGGCGCTCAAGTTACATTTGCTGGTATCAGGGTGAGTGGGGTGACGCGGTTCTGTCTCCGTGGGAAAATGGCAGGTAGAAGAAGGAAACTTGCAAGTGTGAGCGTGGAGGAGGATCAGGTAGATGTAGGAAGGCTTGAGGTTGAAAAAAATGGGGCGGAATCTGAGAAGTGTGAGGTGATGAAAGAAGTAGAGGATAACACCAGGAGAATAAGGGAGTTGGAGAGGGATTTGAAAGTAATCAGAGATAGGGAGTCACCTATTAAGGGGCAGAAAGTAGGGATTTAACCGTGGCTATGGAAGAGATGCGTAAGGAAATGCAGTAGTTGAGGAATCAATTGATGGATTTGAGGGAGACAAATGAAAAGGTAAAAAGTGAGAATGCAGGACTGAAATATCGTTTTCAGGAGGTCCTGCAGGAGAATGAAAGGTTAAGAGAAATTCTCAAACCCAGAGAAGATGTAGCGAAGCAACATGATGAAAATTTAGGTAAGATAAAACAAAAAGAAGAAGCGTGGGTGAAAGAGCAAACAGAGGCAATTCAGGGTTTCAAGGATATCATGAAGCAACAAAAAGAAGAAAATGATGCTAAAATTGAAAAGGAAGTAGTTCATGTTCTGAAGCAAAAAGAAAGCGTTGTGAGGGACATTGTTAAAAAAAACAGAGTGTTATTGTCTTCGGAATGAAGGAGGATGAGTACCCTAACAGATGGGAACGAAACATGGGTGAGATGAAAGTGGCTGAGGATGTTGTAGGTGTCTTGGAAGAAGGGGCAGCAGAGGAGAATCAGGAAGTATTCAGACTGGGGAAGTATGAGAAGGGTGGCATGAGGCCTCTGAAGATCAAATTCAGGAGCCAGGTGGTGGCCAGCAAAGTGCTGGGAAAGACGTGGAAGCTGGCACAGGAACAGAAATTGAAAAATGTCTGGGTAAGAGAAGACCTCAATGAGGAGGAAAGGCAAAAACGTAATGAATTGTTTCAGGAATCTAAGGAAAGGAACATGCAGAGGAATGAGAAAGAGAAGGAATTTTTTTACTGGAGAGTGTTGGACGGAAGACTGAGGAAATGGTACAAACCAAAACAGAACTGAATAAACGGATGAACAATACTGGATTGGTTAGCAGTGAACAGAGTCTGAAAATTGCTTACACAAATGCGGATGGATTCTAAACGATAAAAAGTGAGTTGGAGGATTTCTTGAGAAGATTGAAGCCACATGTTGTTTGCATTACGGAAACAAAGTTATCACAAGACGTTAATGTTATCCTGAGGGAGGACAAGCACAACATTTTGAGAAGAGATAGGAAGGGGAAATTTGGGGCAGGCGTTATGATATTGCTTAGAAAGGATGTAAAAATTGAAAGCACGTATTCTGGAAAAGGTATGACGGAGTTTTTGAGTGTAAGAATTAGAGCTAATAACAGTTGTAGATGTATTGCAGTAATGTATGTCCCACCTAAAACTGCGGCATGGCAAACGGAATAATATAAAGAAATGATACTGGAAGCAAGGGAGGAGCTTGAAAATGTAACGGCACGGGATAGACAATTAATACTCATGGGGGATTTCAATTGCAAAGAAGTTGATTGGGAGAACTGGACGACCAGTGGAAATGAACATACATGGGGCTATATGTTATTGGACATAATGATGAACAGCCTAATGACCCAGTGGGTGACGGAGAATACTAGGTATAGGGGAGATGATGAACCTTCTAGGCTTGATTTGGTATTTACAGGGCATCCCAATGAGATTGAGGAAATTCGCTACGAAAGTGCACTGGGCAAGAGCGACCATGTATTAATAGAGATTAAGACAGTGGACGGTATTACACGATCGGAAAGTTTGGGAGTTCTGCCACAAACAAAATTTAATTACGCCAAGTGTGATTTTGACAGTATGAGGAAATATTTTGCAGCAATGGATTGGGAGTGGCAACAGCGAGTTTGCAGGGAAAATACAGTATGTTTCTAGATATTTACAAAACAGGCATAGAGCGGTTTGTGCCCAAATATAAGGACAATACTACAGTTGGGAAATAATGGTTTAATAAAAAATGTGCTAGGGCACGATCATTGAAGGAAAAAGCGTGGACGAGGATGAGAAGAAGAAACACGCGTAAAACTAGAGAGAAATATCAAAAAGCACGCAACTTTTACGTTGAAGTGAGAAGACAGGATGAGAGAGAATATGAGAAAAGGATTGTAGACAAGAGCAAATATGAGCCCAAATTATTTTACAAGTTTCTGAATAGGAAATTCGAGAATAAGGTAGTTATAGATAGGTTAAAAGAAAATGATGACATTTTTGAGGAGGTGGGAGATATATGTGAAGTGATCAATAAAAAGTTCCAAGAAGTTTTTGTAACTGAGAATGTGTTGGAAACATCGGCGATAGTCAGTTCGAGGTTGGGAAATGACCGTATTGAATTAGATCCTGGAGAAGTTGAGAAACGCCTCAGTATGCTGGCCAGCAGGAAAGCTGTTGGTCCAGATGAAATTGCTGCTGTGGTTCTAAAGGAATGTAGACAAGAGCTGCTTACTCCAGTGTATGACATTGTACAGTGTAGTCTAACAAAAGGAATTGTACCTCAAGAGTGGAAATTGGCACACATCATCCCGATATATAAAGGAGGAAATAGGGAGGAGCCGTTGAATTATCGACCGGTTTCGCTGACAAGCGTCCTGTGCAAATTGGTTGAATCAATCATTAAATATAGATGGGTTTCGTATCTGGAAGAGGAAGATATTTTGAATGAGGCACAGTATGGGTTTAGAAGCGGGAAGTCGTGCGTCACGAATTTGATGAGTTTTTATTCGAGGGTGATTGATACGGTTCAGGAGAGAGATGGATGGGTAGATTGCGTATACCTTGATCTGAAAAAGGCGTTTGACAGAGTCCCGCACACCAAGTTATTGTTTCATATTGAGCATGAAGGAGGGATACATGGAAAGTTGTTGGAATGGATGCGAGACTACTTGAGTGGACGGAAGATGAGAACGATTGTGAAAGGTGAGAAGTCGGCATGGAGGGATGTGTTAAGCGGTGTTCCACAGGGATCGGTGCTCGGGCCGATAATGCTGCTGGTTTATATCAATCAAATGACGAAAGGAATAGGAAGTTATGTGAACATGTTTGCGGATGACATGAATATGTTAAAAAGAGTCAGAGATCAAGCCAGCTGTGAGTAATTGCAGGAGGACTTGCACACACTTTCTGAATGGAGTGACAAATGTGGCATGGCTTTTAATGCTAGCAAGTGTCACGTAATGAAATTTGGCAGAAGTGAATGCCGACCGTCGATGTGTTATACGTTGGGTGATCACAGTCTACATATGGTCAACGTTGAACGAGACTTTGGTGTCACAGTTG
Organism: Sacculina carcini; assembly: GCA_916048095.2. Lineage (NCBI taxonomy): Eukaryota > Metazoa > Arthropoda > Thecostraca > Sacculinidae > Sacculina > Sacculina carcini. The sequence goes on from OU696584.1 coordinate 2,240,056, forward strand.
ATCAAACACTGTCGCCGGAGAGGCATATTACAAGAATAGTGAATGCGGCCTTCAGAACAATTAAAAATGTTAGAGCTTCATTTAATCACTTGGATGAAGAGATGATAAGGAAATTGATGATGAGTATTATTAGGCCACCATTGGAATACGCTGTAGTAATATGGGCTCCGCACAAGAAAAATCATATAGCAAGAATATAGAAAGTACATCGAGTAGCAACCAAGTTAGTAGCAAAATTGAGGACATTAACTTATGAGGAGAGGCTAGAGAGAGTTGGGTTACCTACATTAGCGATGAGAAGATTAAGGGGTGATTTAATAAACGTTTTTAAGCATAGCATTGGCAAAGACAAACTGAATAGAAAAGGTTGGGTAGTTTGGAGTGAGAGAGATCGAAGGGGACACAATAAATGCCTTAGGCAGACCAGAGTGGTTAGGGATATAAAGAAATATAGTTTCCCGAATAGGTGTATCGACGTTTGGAATAGTCTTGAAAAGTATGTAGTGGAATCAAGTAGTATCGGACAATTTAAGCGTAGATTAGACAATAGTGGGTTTGGAGACAGGACAGTCTGAGCCTTGCTCATCTCCTGTACACAACAACTAGTGAGTACAACAACTAGTGAGTACACACACAAAATCGAACAAACACTAAATATACCACCGCACACATACACACAATAACACACACACACACATACACCACTCAAGCACACACATACATACATACAATCATTCAAACACATTGTAACACATTCATGTCGCACAGAGTAATGAGGAAAACATTATAACATTGCGATCTTGTAATTAAAACGTTTCTTGCCGGCGTCAGTTTTCATTGCTGGTATTTCGAATCGGCCTTCAGTTCGCAGCTCTCGTCTTTCTCTTCTTATGAAGGTGTTGTAAATTGCGGCTGGTTGTTGTTGCTGTTCGATGGTTGTGATGAGTCGTCTTGTGTTATTTTCAATGAGCTGTTCGATTGTCGGAAGTGCTAGTTTTTCGTGTGTGTCAGAAACGCTGTTGAATTTTCGTTTGTTGCCAAGAATTCTTGCACAAAAGTTCAAAATTTTCTGTAATTTTCATGCTTGTGTGATCCAGTGTTGCCGTAAACTGATAAACAATATGAAATTCTTGAAAGGATGAATGCGTTATCAGATGTTTATGAAGAAGTTTAGGCAGTGATGAAATTGCTTTATTCACGGATAACAGTGTTCCTATTGATTTCCTCACAATATAGTCTATATGCGTGTCGAATTGTAGAATGGTTTGTCCAGTTGTATTCCTAACAGTTTGATTGTCTTTTGTTTTTCTATGTCTCTGTTCATTAAGTGTATATGTTTCGCCGTCGTTCCTTTTAAAAGATATATCGTTCCAAAAATTATCATCTGCGTTTTTTCTGCATTCATTTTGAGGCCATTGAATCGGTAATAATTTTCCAGTCGAGCCAGATGTCCTTCCAGTGTTCGCAGGCAAGTGTCGAGCTTCATCATTGACGTTCTAGTAATGATAGATGTATCATCAGCATATTGTATAATTTGTAGACCTCTATCAGTGGGACAAAAATGAGAAGTGAGATCGTTGGAAAATATTAAAAACAAGATGCAACTCAAACTACCGCCTTGGAAAAATTGATAAATTGTATGTTGTTGGTATGATATCCGATACATCACAGCTGCCGTCAGGTTGTCTAATTCGTACTTGTTATGTGTGCTGCGCCAAATAGCTGCCGAACAACAGCTCGGCAATATTGTATGATGATATTTTATCAAGGAGCTTGTCATGTCGCACAACATCAAAGCATTTGCTAATGTCAACACTCAACATGATGACAGCTTTCCGCCAGTCCATGGCTTGGTAAACGTTGTCTGTTACAACTGATAATGCTGTTTCGCAAGAATGACCGGCCCTATATCCGTGGTGACTATCACTTATTAGGTGTTGCTTGTGAACGTACTCCAGCAACTGTACCTGTACTGCCTTCTCCAGCAATTTCATAATAGGAAGCAGGATGGATATTGGCCTGGTTTCATTACTTGCGTTGCCTTACGGTATTGGTATTATGACAGCGTGTTTGAGTCTCGCAGGTACTTGACAGTGCAAGATACTAGTGTTGATGATGTCCAGTAATATATGCGCTATACCGTCAAAACACATCTTTATCAGCTTGATGCTGATTCCGTCGGTATTCACAGTGGCGCTCATTTTCATTGTTGCAAAATTTTTGTATAATTGGCGCATACTGATTGGCGCAAGTACGAGTCTGTCTGTGTTCACGCGCGGTAGCAGATTCGCAAATGTTACGTCACTTTCTTGGAGGTGCGATATTGCATCCATTCCAGTGTTTATATACTTTCTGTTCAATTGGTCAGCACTCACCATAATAGGTTTTGTAGATCTTTTTGTGCCCAGCACTGATTCACAATGCTTCCAAATTCGACTGAAGGGCTGTCCATTCATTTTGTTCGAGATCTGGTTCCTAGTATGATTCCTAATTGCAGTTCTGCATTGACTGTTCAGAGCCTTATATTCAGTCCTGAGCTGAAGTTTGTAAGCTCGCCTTCTCAAATGTAGAAGTTGCCGTATATCATTTGGAAGTGGCTTCCGATGCGTGTTGCGTATTTTAACTGTTCTAAGTGGACACTGTGTGTCAAGCACCTTGATAAATTCGTCAACAAAACAATCATATTTTTCATTGGCATTTTTCGCTGCATAAACTGGGATCCAGTTAGCATTTCTCATCAGAGTGTTGAGAGTCTTCATATCAGTGTTGTTAAAGTTTCTGATAAGCTTCATGTTGTTTTGTTTCGACCTTCGTTTGTGTGTGTTAACATGCATTCTGACAGTTGTTATTCGATGAGGTGTGCCGTAAAAACAGTGAGTAACATCGGTGTCGATAAGTGCATTTTTGTCATTGATTGCGACTATGTCCAAGAGTGTATTGGCAGGCTCGTATATCGGCTGTACAGTATTACAAACATGCAGGTTGTAGGTGTGAAACAAGTTAATCAGCTTGCGACCTTCATTTCGATCATAGTTTTTGAGCAAGCAACAATTCATGTCTCCACCAATTAATATTCTATCATCAGGAAATCGGCTGATCATATCTTGAATACACGATTCCAAATGATCCAAATCTGCATCAATTTGTCTCAGTGTATATGCTGGTGGCCTATAAACACTCGCTACTATCATTTTGTTGTAGTTTCCAATTACAACTCTCACCCAAAGAATCTCCAGGTCACTCTGCGATTGAGTGATGCGTGCTTCGAAGACTTCGCATTTGTATTGATTTTTCAGCAGTATAGCTACGCCACCATAGCCAGCGGGATGAGTTGACGAGTTAGATCTATCATGGCGTATAAGAGTGTACCCCGGTACCGTGAGAAATCTACTAGGAGTTTCGGCCTTCAGCCATGTTTCACTCAATAGCATAATGTCGCACTTGAAAACATACTCAAGATCGAATCTTATGTCCGGCAGTTTTCCAACCAGTGATTGTACATTTAATTACATAACTGAAATTGATGTTGTGTTTCTCTGATGAGCTCTTAGTCACACTCGCATCATCGCGTGTTTTCACACATGCACAACATAGTGTAGATTCGTATGTTTCATGTTCAGCTAGTAGTTTTTTGTGGTCTCATTTGTCTCAGTTCTTTCGATTATGGTTGTTCTGATCGCCATGAAAATTGGGCACTGCGTCGAAAATGCTGAATGTGAGACGTTTTGTTTTCCCGCGCTGACACAATTTATGCACCTGTGGTTTTCTTTGTTTGTGCAATCGGAGGTTTTGTGTTGTCCGGCACAGAAACCACACACGTTTGGTGCTCTGCAGCTGTGAGTCTTGTGACTGTATGACTGGCACCTACTGCAGCGATTGACCCAATAACGGTCGTATACATTACATCTTCTGACTCCAATGTACAAATGTCCCGTCGACATTATCATAGACCTGATGTTTCCTGTCGTTTCCACAACCACTGTTTTTGAATACTCATTTACTCGTCTGGAAAACAGAATCTTGAAGTCATCATCATGATTGATCAGATCAGAGATACCGTTTTTCAACTTGACTGATTGCACAATTTCTTCATCGGTCAACTCGCTGTCAACATAGGGTATAGTCAGCTTTGGTCTGCGCAGTATGGGCTTTACTGGAGTGAGATCTGTGCTCGATTTGATGTTTGAAATAGCTTTTTCAACTGTTTTCATGTCCGGTAATCTGACCACAATATTTCCACGCTTGGTGTTGTTAAGTTTCACCACGGGAACATCTGACAATGCTTTGCTCAGGTCCTTGACCGCGGTGGCACAATCTGTTGGTCTGATGATGATTTCGTGTGTGGGTGTGACATTTCCGTGTGTGGCGTTTGACATTAGCGCACCTTTGTACGGTGTAACACCAACATGTTGTGTAGAATGAATTGTCAAGCGATCAACCTTGACTTTGAGGTCGTTGACAGCTGTCATGACTTCAGTGTTACTGGGTTCGCTATGCGTGCTACGAAATTCACCTATCCATGCTTCAATTGATGAATAGTTTGTTGTTTTGCTCTTTGTACACTCTTCACAATTGTAGTGTTTTCGCGATGTGAAATACCCCACGCACGCATACATTGGCAGTCTGGTGCATGCGAGGTGAAAATATGCACAACAATCATTGCATTTGATAGCTATTTTGGGCAACGCAGATTTGCATACCTTACATGCGCTGTCTGGTGGTGGAGTTGATGTCCTGGACATGTTGACGTCGAAAAGCTGTGGGTTGTCACTGTCAACCATCTCTCATGATGCTTGAAAGTACAGTAGAGGATGTATCAAACAACACAACGGAGCACTCGCGGACACAACCGGTCACGACCAACCACATACACACACACACTGAAGCACACACACACACACACACACACACACACACACACACACACACACACACACACACACACACACACACACAAACACACACACACACACACTGAAACACATACACACATGTACATTTACATACGCACAAACGTACATTTACGTACGCATTCATTGTTTGACACGCCAACTTGTGTATCGTTGTTACAGCATTCAGTGGTTCTCAAAGTGCTTAGTGTTAGTGATTTCACGGCGTATCCCAGGCAGTGATTTCACAACGTGGTTCATCCAATATGACAGCTGTCTCCAAGAGAGGCAGAGTGTCATCTGCTGGTGACACCGATCAAGATGACTTCACGCTGATCATTACACGTACTGACACTCAAGAAGGAGATATATCGAGTCTTCCTACTCAAGCTACATCTGCTCTCAGGGGCTCGCCACTCAGCGTGTACATCAAAGAGGTACGTCCTCTCGGAAAAGTATCAGCGCTCGTACAGGTGAAACACACAGCTCTACAAGATCCAAAATGTGCCCCCATCATCAATGGAGAACGATTTGTGGTCACTACCCCACGCATGGTCAAATGGACCTTAACAGCAAGGCGCTCGTACGCCTACGAAACTGATATCAATCACGGTAGATTTGGTCCCTTGAGGAAATGTGAGACAGATATCGAGGACGTCAAGAGAGACATCAGGCTGAATAATGGGTCAGAACTTGAGCAAATTGGATGTGAACCCAACCGACCAGGACAAAACAGTAAATACGCGTGCATCAAACTATCTGTAAGAGGTCCACTGCCCACAAAAGTATATTTCGAATATATCAGTTTCCCCGTTCACACGTATCACCCTCCCATATTGAGTTGTACAAACTGTTTGGAATTAGGACACAGCAAATACTCGTGTTCAATCAAAGTAAGATGTTCCCGTTGTAGCGGCACGCATAGGAACACACAACAACAAGAAATGAATGACGCTGACGCAACACCAGAAAAATGTCAAGAAAACAGCTACTCTTTTCAATTCGGTGAGTCCCACCGACCTATAGCTGCCAGTTGTAAGATAAACCAACACGCTCAAAAGCTATACAATGAACATGAACAGCTCGTAGACCACTACCCGAAATAAATAAGGACATCAGAGAGTACTTCCACTCAGTCAAACGCAAGCCTCTAACAAACATAAACACACAGACTTCGGCAGACTCAAACAAACAACGTGAATTTATCCGAACATTGCTGCCAACACCATCCAAGTCCACGCCACGCACTTTTTCAGCAGCTCTAACCAACCGGTATAGTACTATTATTTAGTATTATTATTATTTAGTATTATTTTATTAGTATGTCAGTCTTGTTCCTGTGTTCGCCGCGTGTGGTTGTGTTTTCGTTCGCTCCTTTGTGCTCTTATCTGTGTGCCGATCTCGGTGTCTCACCAACCATGTCACCCTCTGCAGCCGGCGAGCGTGCGTGTAAGTGTGGTGAGCCGGTGGGGGATGCCTCTGTCATCGAGTGCGAGGGATGCGCCGGCATGTTTCACGTGTCGTGCGCCGCGCTGACCAACCCTGCGTATAACGCTATACGCAGGTACAAGCTTTTCTGGCTGTGTGCAGAGTGTAAGGAGGACTACCGCGCGTCCCGTCGCCCCTCACTCACCGTGGAGAGAGTGTCTGCGATGATCGACAGTCGACTGGAGACATTCCTCGCCTCTCTCCTTCACGATTTTCATGAGGCGAAGCCCGTCGACAACTGTGCACCCTCAACTTCTGTCTCAGAGCGCGACCAGCCCTTCACTCATCCATTCGACCTAGTGCTGAAGAGTAAGGGAGCGGAGCCGGTGAAGGCAGAGCGCGTCAAGTCGGCCCTCCGCACCGTACCGGAGGCCAAGGCTCGCCCAACAAAATCTGGCGGCATGGTACTGCACTGCTCAACCGAAGCCTCTGCGAACATGGCAGCCAAGACTCTGAACGAGCACTTGATTGATGAGGTTCATGTGGCGGTCACTGGCAATGCCGCCTCGCGTCTACCCAGGATCACTGTGGCGAGCGTTCCACCCATGTCGCCGGAGGATTTCGTCAGCTCTTTGCGACTGAAAAACCACCATCTCGCTAACATCCCATCGTCGCAGATGAAGCTGCTGTTTCTGACAACCCAAAGACGGCCGCACAAATGCCGTGCTCGTCGTGTCTCCGGAGGTGCGCCACCAGATGCGTCTCGCTGGCAACAGATTGTTTGTCGGATTGTGCAGCTGCCCGGTCTATGATCGGTACTGGGTGACTCGGTGCTGGAAGTGCTCGGGTCTAGGCCACAAATCTAACCGGTGCACAGCTGCATCGGCAACCTGCGGTCACTGTGACGGCGATCACCTGACGTCAGCTTGTCCTGACAAATCCAAATCGAAGTGCGCCAACTGCGCCAAGCACAGTAGGTCTTCCAAACACTCATCTTTTTCCTCCAATTGTCCCTCTTTTCTCGCTGTCCAAAAGTCTCTTCGCCAGCGTACCATCTCTTCCCCAATCTTCATATATCTACCCCCTCTGCTGATGCTCCTTCCTCTTCCAATTGACTAGGTCATCTGGTCTCTGTCTTGCAACTGCACCCACAACTATCTTCGAATGCTTCGGTCCAGTCTCATAGCAGTCCGCCGCCATCTGCATCAGTCTCTCCTACTTCTTCTGATTAGCATTTCGTGGATAAACGCTTTTCTCTAGGTCTTCTCAATATCCGCTCGGTGCGAAACAAGGTTAAGTTCGTTCTTCATACCCTATTAAATCTTGGTCTTTCATTCATTTTCCTCACTGAAACTTGTTTATTCGAGTGTGACGTTTCTACTTTTTCTGCGCATCTCCCTCCTTCATTCAATTTCCTACACACTTGTCGCTCCCTCTTGTGCTCCACAAAATCCTCCGGTGGAGGTGTAGGCGTTGTATATCATTCCTCTCTTGCTGTTTCCAAACTGTCTGATCTTGAATTTTCTTGCTACTCTTTTGAATTCATTACACTCTCCTTGTTACTTCCGTCACTTCCAAAACTTGGCATTCTACTACTATACAGACATAACAATTATGGTACAGCCTCCACTATCCTCTCTGATTATGATTCGCTAATTTCTTATTTTTCTGAGCGCTTCTCTCACAATTTCATCGTATTGGGAGACTTCAACATCTGGGTGGATTCCCCTTCCTCTCATCCTTATGAGTCCGAATTTATTCACTTACTTGATTCCTGGGATCTTAAAATCATGAACTGCGCCGCAACTCATCTATCTGGACACACTCTTGATCTTGTTATTTCGACTCCCTTTCTTCCTAACTGTTTTTCGCTGTATCTGTTTTTTCGAAACAATTACCTATCCACCCGCTCCTGAAATTTCTGATCATAGTCTCATTATGTTTCAACTGCTTTTACCTCGGCCGCCTAAGCAATCCTCAAATGAAATATTTCACTATCGCAATTACAAACTTTTTGATCCTTCTAAATTTCACTTTTTGGTTAACTCAATATTCTGCCTCTCTAACTATGTTCATCTCCCTCCACTTGTTCTCCCTGATTTCTTATCTGAAGCTCTTTCTCATATTAATGATGCAATTTTTCCTTTGTGCCAACGTACTCACCGTTTCGGCACCCCCCTTCCTCCCTGGTGGTCTGTTCAACTTCGTCACTTGCAGTCTGAATGTCGATCTCTTGAGCGCTCTTGGCGTCGATTTCGCTCTTGTTCATCTTGGAATTCTTTTCGCACAGCCCGAGACTTATTTCTTTCTGCGGTTGCTTCTTCCAAATCGAACTTCTATCTTTCCAAGCTGAGTGAGCACCGTGCATCTTCTCGCTTGCGCTGGTCAACCCTGAAAGCTATTTCCGGTCGAGCTCATCAGCCATCATGCTCAATCACCGCCTCCAATTCTGCTCATTTCTTTGCTGAGAAAGTCTCCGTTCTGCATTCCAGCATTCAACCTTCTTCCTCTCCTTTATCCTTTATATCGTCAATCGAATCTTTGTCGTCATTCTCTTTCATTCCTATATCAAAGACCGCGCGCTATCTCAGAACACTCCAGAAACCTCGCTGCCCTACCGATTCAATAAACTTTTCTGCACTTTCTGATTCAATTTTACTACTGGCTCCCTTCTTCACTCATTTGATTAACTCCTCGTTTCTACACGGTATTTTTCTTGCCTCCAAGCATGCATCTATAACGCCTATTCTTAAGAAACCTTGTCTTGATCCTACTCTACCATGTAATTATCGACCCATCTCGATCTTATCTCTCCCTTCGAAACTCCTTGAATCAGCCATCTTGGATCAACTCCGTCCAGTTATACAATCTGCTCTTGACTCTCATCAATCTGGTTTCGTTTCAAACCACTCTACTGAAACCCTGCTACTATCACTTGTCACCGATATTTTCTCACATTTCTCATATGGCAAGTATGTTATTCTCGTTTCGCTAGACTTCTCTTCTGCTTTTGACCTTGTAGACCATTCCATCTTAAGTCAAGATCTCGCTCATGCTGGTCTTTCCTCTATTGCATATTCTCTTCTTACATCTTACCTCACTAACCGATCTTACTCAGTCCGATGCAACTCAACTACCTCATCGTCTGTCCTTCTCACTTCGGGAGTGCCACAAGGCTCGCTCCTTGGTCCTCTCCTCTTCAATCTCTATGTCTCATCCTTATGCTTAATCTTGCGCCGCTATCCTATTGCGTACCATATTTATGCTGACGACGTCCAAATATTCTTTCCCCTCACTTTATCTTCCTCATGTCTAGTTTCTGAACTTCTTAATGATATATCTTCTTGGGCTGCCTCAAGGAGACTTGTCCTCAATCATTCAAAGACTGAATACCTTGTATTTCACCCTCCTAGACTCACCCCTCACAATATTAATCTTCCTCTTGCCTCCCAGATTCGCAACTTGGGAGTTATATTCGATCCATCACTTTGCTTCTCAAGTAATTTCTCTCAGCTCACTCGCTCTTGCCGTTTTATCATTCGCCAATTTTATCCTATCCGTGCTTTCATTGTTGAAGCATCTGCCACCCTATTAGTCAATTCCTACATCCTCTCAAAAATTGATTACTGCAACTCTCTCTTCTTTCATCTTCCTTTTAAATCTATCCGCCAACTTCAATCTGTGATTAATTTAGCATGTCGATTTGTTCTGCGACTGCATCCTAAAACTCCTACATCATCCCACCTCCGGCAGCTTGGCTGGCTTCCTGCTCTTTCACGGATTCAATTCAAAATCTGCTGTTTGACATTCAAATTGATTCATTCTCAATCTTCACCATTGTATCTTCGTTCTCTTCTCATACCCAGCGTTCGCTCTGATAGTCGCCACCGCAAGCCTTTAGTTAGTCCTCCCGCTATCAATTTATCTCCCTGGTTGTCCAAATCTTATACATTTTTTGCTCCTCGTATATATAACTCGCTTCCCTCACACATCCTTGAAAAAACGTCTCTCAAGTCTTTTTCTGTCGCCTTGCACAAACACCTACATTACACCTACATTACACTTACATTACATTATTCATATATGTATATGTGTATGCATGTGTTTGTGTATATATGTGTGCGAGTGTATGTTTCGTGTGCATATGTTTGTGTGCATGTGTTTGTGTGTATGTGTGTGTTCAATTTTGCAAGCACCCATGTACTTTCTGTCGATTTGTGCTCCATATTTTTGTCCCCATACCGCTATGTGTCTACACTTTATTACCCTGCTCCTACTCGCGCCTTTGTCCTCGAAAGTGCGCTATATTAAATACATGTTGTTGTTTGTTGTTGTTTGTTTATTATTAGGAAAGATAGAGACACAAGAGGTGGAGGAGCATTACTAGCAATAAGAAACTCATTATCTTTTTCGCCAATACCTATTGTACACCAGCCATTCAGCACAATAGACGTTGTGGCTGCTCAAGTCTCTATCAGTAATAAAGTAATTTCCATAGCCGCATTATATGCTCCCCCAAACCAGCTGACTCTTGCATCTCTGGATCATTATTTATCCCAATTATCCTCACCAGTAATGATTATTGGAAATTTCAATGCCCATCATATTTTGTGGAACCCAATGCTAACTCCAGCATTTCAGAATGCAGCCGGGCATGAACTGTTCTCATTCCTGACGCAACACAGCCACTTGGATCTCCTTTCACCCCCATGATTGCCCACGAGAACAAATCCCGCAAATGGTGCATTAACTACACTAGACCTGTTCATTGGCGACCAGTTATTCCAGAATGGAACATTTGAACAAGGCTACCACCTCCCCAGCAATCACATACCGATCATAGGATCCTTTTTGAGTTGACAGCCAGTATGAGAGTGAGTTGTTTACCCCGTTGGAAGACTATTCAACAAAATTGGCCACATTGTAGAATCAAAGTTAGTCAACAGATGCAAGCACAGCAACACACTACACTGAAAATTGAAGAAATAACAAGCATAATGAAACAGGCTGCTTCTGAGGTGTTCCATTGCGCAAAAACTAAATCTACACACAAAACATAAACATACATCAATACATAAACTTACATACATAAACTTAAACATACATCCATTATCAGCTCAACTTGGAGATTCCTCAATTCCATGAATAATAAAGGCCGAAAATCAACATTTCCACTCAAATACCTTGGACAGTTATTCAGCAATGATCAAGAAAAAGCGGAATACTTTTCAAAGCACCTAACAGCGTGATTAGGTGTCATTACCCCCCAAAATCATTCTTATAGAGATGAACTAACGGATCAATGCGCCTAAAGTGGAGTCAACCAGGATCTTGCACTTCCATTCAATCACAATGAATTTTAGGCATAGCTCAAGGTACTCCCACGGAGATCAACCCCAGGACCAGATGGAATTATCTACCCATTCATCAGACAGCTCCCTGCGGACTGCCAATATCAACTTTTAAATACCTTTAACCATAGTTGGCAATGTGGAATTTTCCCCGGCATTTGGAAATCTGCCTACATAGTCCCACTGCCTAAGGAAGGAAAAGACCTTTCTTCTCCAGAATCATATCGTCCTATATCAATGTTATCTTGTATTGGGAAGATATTAGAGAGAATGGTTGCACACAGGCTTTCGTGGTGGATTGAAACACGGCATATTCTAAAGGAACATCAAATGGGATTCCGACCCCAAAGGAATGCAATAGATGCCATACCCCATTTTAATGACAACATAATTAGCACATATGAGTCCAAACAGGTCATGGTCAGTATTTATCTAGATATGCATGGTGCATTTGATCATATACCCAGAAAAGTCATGACATCTACATTGGCGAAGTGCGGAGTAGTAGGGTCCCCTCTGAATTGGTTCCAATCGTTTTTGGAAGGACACTCCTTCCAGGTATCAGTAAATGGTCATTTTTCCCGACAGAAGAGAATCACACAAGGACTCCCACAAGGATCCCCGTTGAGCCCAGTTTTATTTAACATACTTATGGCGACGATGCCGAGCCCCCAACATTCTCAGATGATTATTTACGCGGATGACATGACGCTTTTCAGCCGAGCACCAACAATAGAGTATGCCATTACAAATGTGTCATTCGACCTAGAAGTGATAGGGAGTTGGCTAACCAACATTGGTCTCACCATCAACATAGAAAAAAGTTGTTGGATGTATTTTACCAAACGAAGAATTACCAACATACTCCCCAGCATAGCAATATTCAACCAACCAATAGCATTCACAACACATCATCGTTTCCTAGGGATGAAATTGAACGGTCCAGCCTTGAATTGGCAACATCATATCGAGAAACTTCGCGTGGATGGAAACAAGCGCTTGGCAATAATGAGAAGCTTAAGTGGCAGAAGCTGGGGTACTTCAGCACATGTTTTGAAAATTTCTATTTCTGTGCGTGTTACTGAGTGGACGTGCCTTGTCCCGTCACATGAGCCTGTGATTTTCGAGCGTGAGTGAGCAGCTATGTCAATCAGCGCAAGTGAACTACAGGAGTGCATGATGCACTGTCTGCAAAACGAGGAAGTACTTGGCAGGATACGAGACCTCATCGTAGTGCCGGCTGTGAAAGCGGCAGTTGAAGAGGCAGTTGCAGCCAAAGATGCCGAAATAACGAAGTTACGCGACGAATTGACCGAAACGAAACGGCGACTGAACGACCTTGATCAATACTCCCGACGACAAAATCTGTGTGTGTCGGGAATCAAGGAGGAACCAGGTGAGAACTTGGACAAAATTGTTGAAGAAGTGGCTGATACTCTGGGTGTCCCAATATCTTCTCAGGATATTGAGGCTGCACACAGGTTAGGCCGAGCTGCCCCAGGAAAATCTAGACCTCTATTGATTCGCTTTGAAAGAGTAAAAAAACGAGCCGAGTTCTTCAATGCAAAAAAAACTCTTAAAAGACTGAATCCAAACGGTGGCAGAAGCTTAGATCCTCACAGAGTATATATAAATGAGCATCTGACGCCAGCCAACAGCCAGCTTTTGTACGAGATTCGCCAAATGAAAAAAGCGGGAAAACTTTACGCAGCCTGGTCAGATTTCGGAAATATCAAAATTCGAATATCCGAGAATGCGCGGGCAGTACGTGTCTCATCGCTGGATGACGTCATGCGTCAGACCGGGCCGGCGGGATCAATGACCCGACCTCTGACTGAACAGAGAGACGACGGGTCAACCACCGATTGGCGCCCTGCCAGTAGCGACGGCCGGTCACTCTACACCAGAACAGCTGATCGCGGCAGGACATTCCGGCCAGTGACCCGGTCAACCAGTCGGGCAGACACCGGTATGTGTATGTGACTGTTTTTTTCTCAGCCGTATATATATTGTGAGTGAACGGGAGCTGGTTGTGTAATGTGTATGTATGTGTGTGTGTATGTGCGCTTCTGTTGGTGAGTACATGTGTGCGTTTGTTATGTATGAGCGAAGACCTGTGCGTTCATGTATTAGCGACTGTTTTCGTTCAATGCGCGCTTTTGTATGTGTATGTGTGTGTATGTGCGCTTCTGTGGGTGCATGTGTGCGTTTCTATGAGCGAAGACCTGTGCGTTTATGTATCAGCGATTGCTTTCGTTCAATGTGTACCGCATTTCGGTGCAGGTTCATTTACCACTGAAGTAGCATTGGACATGCAAACTCCCGAACTATGCATTACACCTTACCATTCACTTTGCTTAAACTTGCGCAGTCTCATGTATTCCGGAAAATATCAACTTGAGCTGCTCACTTCACTCTCGATATTGTGGAACCTAACTGACGTCAACTACTGTGAATACCGAAAACAATGGCGCACCCCAGCCGCTAACCGAATTTTTCGGAGATGATGTAGATGAATCTAATGAAATGAGTATGTGTGATACGCTCAAAACTGAGTACGGAACTTATGACTTGGACAGTTTTAAACAAAAATCTGCTTCTTTCAAAAGTAAGCTTTCTGTAATCCATATAAATGCTAGAAGCCTGAGAGCAAATTTTGACGATGTTCTGATGTTTCTAAATGACCTGGAAACCGTTGTGGACATAATTGCTGTAACAGAGACATGGTTCGATGATAACACTCCACTAGAGTATTTCCAAATTTATGGTTATCAGTTATTTTCTTTGCACAGAACAAATTGCAAGGGAGGTGGCGTAGCCTTGTACGCACGGGACGTCTACAATCCAGTCCTGGTACTGGAAAGCACACAGAAAGTTGAAAATCTCTACGAATGTGTCACTATAAAATGTAAAGTAGAAAATATAAGCGTCGTGGTGTCATCAGTTTATAGGATGCCCTCATCCAGTATAGAAGACTTCAATGCCAACTTGTCGGACCTGTTTGAAAATTGTAACGCGAAAAATTGCTTCATACTAGGCGATTTTAACGTTAACACTTTGAACATAGAACAAACGCATACAATACACTTTCTGAACGCTATGTACAGTCTCGGTTTTCTACCGCTTATAAAAACGCCAACTAGGATAACCCAAAACTCTGCTACTTTAATCGACAACATTTTTTGTAATTCAGTGGATAAAACCTTGATTGCAGGCACGATCTGTTACGATTTAAGTGACCATACACCGATATTTGTGATTGCAAATCTTCAAAAAAACGAAATACAATCGCGAAAACGCGCTTATTTTCGGGAAATGAATCACGTACAACAGGAGAAGTTTTGCTATTTGTTGCGCAACTATGATTGGCAGTCCGTGAAGTGCGAGGATGCTAACTCCTCTTTCGATTGTTTTTTAGGAATTTTTTTAAAGTTAACTGATGAATGTTTCCCCATGAAAGAAGTAACATACAGCCGAACAAAAAACCAGCCTTGGCTCACTAAAGGTCTAAAAACCTCTTGTAAACGAAAACTGAGGCTATATAATCAGTGCATTCGGAACCCTGATATACAACCCGTTTACAAAAATTATAGAAACAGGCTAACCAGTTTATTGCATCTCGCTAAGCGTCGCTATTATGAAGAAAAGATGATAGAGTACAAACACAACATGAAGAAAACATGGGATACAATAAATGATGTCCTCAAAAAGAAGAACAGAGCTGAGCAGCCTGACACCTTTAAACATAACAACTGCTTAATAAAAGGTGAAAAAGACATAGCTGATGGTTTCAACAATTTCTTCGTCAACATTGGGAGAGAATTAGAATCGAAAATACCTAATCATTCGAAACAATTACCGCAAAGTATCCACATAAATGAAAACACAATGTTTGTTCGACCAACTGATAGAAATGAAATTCGGAATATCATTAAATTGAGCGCCAGCAAAAACTCCTACGATTACTATGGCCTTAACATGAAAATTGTCAAACTATCTTGTGATTTCATTTTAGAACCTTTAGAGTATATAATTAACCAATCTTTGAGCCAAGGGATATTTCCAGAAAAAATGAAAATTTCCAAAGTTGTTCCGATTTTTAAAAATGGCGACAAAACATTGTTCACAAATTATAGGCCGATATCACTACTATCACAGTTTTCAAAGATCTTAGACAAAGTCTTTGACAAACGATTGAGCGACTTCTTGAAAAAATTTTCTATCATCGACCAATGTCAGTATGGATTCCAGTCAGGAAAGAGTGTAAATCATGCTCTTCTGGACGCACTAAATTATATTACTGATGCCATCGACAAAAAGCTCATAACTGTAGGGGTGTTTGTTGATCTAAAAAAAAGCCTTCGATACGGTAAACCACACAATTCTTCTCAAAAAGCTCGAACAGTACGGAATTAGGGGACAAGGTCACAAATGGCTGACTAGCTACCTCGAATCTCGTAAACAAACTGTGTGTTTCAATAATTCAAAAACTTACTCTGAAGTCATGGACATTGCTTGTGGTGTTCCTCAAGGATCGATTTTGGGACCTAAACTCTTCATCATATACATAAATGACCTTTTTCAAGTGCCAATGAATTGCAAAAGAGTTCTGTTTGCAGATGACACCACATTATTTTTCTCAGGCTCAGACATGTGTGTACTCAGACGAACCATCACCGAAAATTTGAATACCTTGGTAACCTGGCTTAATGTTAATAAGCTTACTCTAAACGTTGAAAAAACGGTTTCAGTAGTTTTCAGCAAAACAAAAACTGATACGAAATTGCCGCTCGAAATAAACTCAGTGCAAATCAAACAACTGAATGAGGCAAAATTCCTGGGAGTGTATATAGATAGAGATCTAAGCTGGAAGCCTCAAATTAAAATGCAAACCTCCAAATTAGCCAAACTTGCTTTTTTTATCAGGAAAATCAGGCAATCACTGAATGAACAAACATCTATAACTGTCTACAAAACACTGGTTCAACCTGTTCTAAATTACTGTGATGAGACATGGGGCTCTACGTACAAACATTCCATAAAATGTATCACAACTCTGCAAAAAAGAATTATAAGATCCATCGGTTGTCTGAAACACTCTGAGACTACTGAACCTTTACGGAAAAAGTACAGTCTATTATTATTTGATGAATTGGTGCAGCTCAACATTGGATGCCTTATGTACAAAATTCACAAGGGGAACATTCCGAAAAATCTTAGCTTTCACTTCAAAATTAACCGCAGACACCCAGAGAAGTTCTTCATTACCTTTCCCAGAACTCGTTGTAGACAATTCAATTTTTTCGTCAGAGGTCCCTCACTCTGGAATAATTTGGACATTACACTAAAAAACTGTCCTAGTATAAAAACGTTTAAGGTAAAGTTGAGAAAAACTCTCATGTATAAATGACTCTCCACTGAAAGTCGGGTGCGCCTCCACACCTTCACATCGTCGCAATACAGGCACCAGCGGGACAGGGATGCGCCAATATGGAAATGTGCGTGTGTGTGTGTTTTGTGTACTGTTTATGTGCGTAAGTATACATGTGTAGGTGTACATTCATGTATGTGTGTGCGTGTGTGTGTGAGTGTGTTACTGTAAATGAGCATGTATGTGGAAGATCGTAGATCGGTCTCTTTGGACGAGCCGATAAGCCACTGTTGGCTTTGGCCACTTTATAATGATCTGTTTAAACTGAAATTGAATATGTCCAATACAATGAACAAAATGAACAAAATGAACAAAATATTCTACAGATCTGCAATTCTTTCGAGACTGAGTTATGGAAGCTCACAATATGGAAAAGCATCCGCCTCTTCGCTGAAAAAAACTACAAGTTCTGGTCAATAATGCAGCTAGAATAATCACTGGAGCCCTTCCTTCAACCCCCATAAACATATTGCTAGCTGAAACCAGCTTACGTGATATATCAACATCTACGACACTTGAACACTTCAGAGTCACCGTGAAAGCACAAGCACGGATACGCATCAAATATACACCAGTCGTACACCCTCATCCTCTGTCCCGAGTGGCCAACATCCACATATCACAGAGTTCAAAGAAGACGACTTCTTCAACGACTACAACATCGCTCCATCGAAACGGTGGACACAGTAACATATATATATATATATATATATATATACATATTGAATACACATCATTTAGTCAGGCATACATTCAAACATACAGACGAAAAGACAACACAGACACACAATACAACAGATATACAAGGATATACACTCGACAACAAACTGACAAAGAACACAACACAACAGACACACAAAGACAAACAGCAGAACTCAACACAACAGACACAAACACAAACAGCAGAACTCAATATAACATATGATGAGAGATGCAAATGAGAGAAGGAATACGAGTAAGAACAGGCTAAAGTAACAGGTTATAGTGATGCAAAAGGTGTGAGAGTGTGGGAGACTGGGTCAAAAGAGAGGTCAAAAAGGTGTTTGGAGACCTTAGAGCGGAAAGAATTGTAGGAAAGAGAAGAAGTAATGTGAGCTGGGATGGAGTTGTAAAGGCGAGGGGCGGAAAAGAAGAATGATTTGGAGGACCAAGGAGGTTCATTTACAGCACGAGGGCAGACAAGGGAAAGAGGAATTCCAAGTATGATATTAATTCTACGTACAGAGCAGGATAGATGTATACTAAGAGCAGTAGTACTATTATAAGATGGGAAGAGAATATACTTAGTCTTATCAGGATTAAGTTTGACATGGCCAGTGAACGCTCAACTTTCTATACCAAATAGGACTGAGCCGACTGAACAGTGAGAAATAGACGCAGACGAGAGAAGGATTTGAATGTCGTCAGCGAATATTTGGAAGGACAGCTCGTGACGACGAAGAACTTTCCCTATAGGGGTAAGATAGATATTGAAGAGGAGAGCGCCTAATACAGAACCATGAGGCACACCACAAGTTAGTGGACAAGCCTACTATAAGAATCAGCGACAGACAAACACACACACACACGCACATGCACACAATCACACACTAACACGTACAGATACAATCACACACAATCACACTTACACACATATATATACACATTACATTATGCAACACATACATACTCTTACAAACACACATACACACACGTACAGAGGTTGTCTTTATATACATATGCATACATGTATATAGATATTAACATGTAAATGTATGATATCAGCATTGGTGCGTGCAAACTTTTGGCGACTACTGTAGCTGCACTTTAGGATACGGTACGATACGGTAGGCATACGGTATTGATCATCAGGACAGTTTGAAAGTCAATCAATCAATCCATCAATGTACTACATAAAATTCAGCATATGCACGGCGGTTTTCATTCATGCGTCACAGGCTGGAAATACACGTGTGCCTAGTGTAGTCACATTTAGTTGAAACCACTGCCACTAGATGTCGCTACTTGTCAATGTGCTGTCCACGTGTCCGATTGTGGACTGTGGAAGCCATATTGGTGTGCAATGCATTCAAACCCGCCCGTCATGTGGTGCAATACAAAAAACGAAATAAATACAAAGAAGCAAAAAGCCAAAACAAGCGGAAATTCCAAAAGTCTCAATTTGTATATTTTTATTTTCATTGTTGTTGAAATGTTTTCCTCAGCCCGCTGATCATACCGGTTTAAATCCGCTTGTCGTGTGGAATATTTAAAAAACCAAGCACGAAACAAAAATAATCACAATTTATTTCATCTGCATATTTCCTGGTAATGTTTCCGTTAATGCATTATATGCATATAGTTTCTATTTTCTATAATGTATAGTTTCTTCTCTCTATAACGTACAGTTTCTATTTCTATAATGACGGAAAACGTATTAGAAAGGGCCACTTCCCCAAAATGCATTACACGAGACATGACTGATATCTGGTACCATTTACTGATAGGTGGACAGGGACTGTCGGATTTCAGAATTCGCCTAATGAAATTCTCGTCCTCCGGGATTCGAACCACGGCTCACCGGCTTGTGAGGCGGGTGTGCTACCACTACACCACCGAGTCCAACAAAATGCTGATCTAGAAACAGTGCCTTTGGGCAGTGTTTTTGCAGGCGGTTGACCCCTGTGTGTTCAGCGATAAATGAATGTTTTTTTGCTATTAGTATATGCTCCGTTGTATTTGTGTGTATCTTTTGTTCTCCGTATTGTCGAACAGGTAAAGAACAGGTTTTTGAACAGGCGCGGTTTTTCTTTGATGGTACCAGCTCCACATCAATTATCAATTCAAGTTCGTCGGCTAATTGTTTTACTATGTTTAATCTGCGACGAATCAACAGCTCTTTCTGTGCCTTGGTGCGCACACGCGTCCTACCGCTCAAAATGTCGCTAATCCATCGGCACACTGTGACAGAGTAGATTTGATCAAAAGGTTGGTCATATTCCAGCTCACCGCCATATTGATCCCGCGAATTGCAGCGTCCAATTCCGCCATATTTATGTGAGCTGTCTTGTCTGGTCTCAACCACGAGGCGTCTTCAACAATATCTCCGTCGACTTCGAGCATAACTTCGAGTGCCAAAGAACTCGCGTCGGTCCATATTGTCGCCTTTTTTGAGTTGACACTCCAGTGGCCTCCCACAGGATCTACTTGCCGCACTTGTTTGTCGATGAAGGCTAACATATCGCGAATTTGGTTATCGTCGTCAATTCGGTCGTCCCAGCCTTTTGTAAGCTAATTGGCTCGCCGTTTAGCAAACGCTGTCAAAATTCTCAGCGAGCCACAGACCGGCATGTGGCCTACCAGCTTACCGCACCACGAAAATACGTTTCGGCGCGTTAGATCTGCCGGTGGTGGGTCGATTTTGTTGTCTTGACTCCAAACCATATCTCCATTCTTTCCCGACACTCTCAGACCCAGCACACGAGCACCATCTCTCAGGTTGTCCGTTTTCTTGCTCACCAAACCATAGTTTCCTAGATGACCACGCACCTTTTCCGCGCTGACTACATTGAGGTCAACAAAAATATCATCCAGATATGCGGAAGTCCCAGCGCTCGCACACTCGTCTTGCTTCAACACATAATCCAGTATTGTCTGCAGAACGGCGGGTGCCACACTCAGAACGAAACTCATCCTCGTTAAGCAGTATCCCTTGCCGTCAAATATCACTGTCTGATATGGCCACAACTCCTTGACATGACTGATATCTGGTACCATTTACTGATAGGTGGACAGGGACTGTCGGATTTCAGAATTCGCCTAATGAAATTCTCCTCAGCCGGGATTCGAACCACGGCTCACCTGCTTGTGAGGCGGGTGTGCTACCACTACACCACCGAGTCCAACAAAATTCTGATCTAGAAACAAAGCTTTTGGGCAGTGTTTTTGCAGGCGGTTGACCCCTGTGTGTTCAGCGATAAATGAATGTTTTTTTGCTATTAGTATATGCTCCGTTGTATTTGTGTGTATCTTTTGTTTTCCGTATTGTCGAACAGGTAAAGAACAGGTTAGCACACGATAACATCCAGTGGCGCCGCCAGGATTTTTCCGATTGGGGGACTAAGGAAAAAGTTGAGGGGGCTTGGCGAATCATGAGAGCTACACTCGAACGCTGACTACATAATATAATAATAAGGGACTGGGCACACTGATCCAGTCATCGAACTTGGATCAAAATTACAGGACTTTATTTAAAGAATTAAGAAATTTCATTGCCCATAATTGATGATTGTTGTTGATTGTTGGGGGGCTTGGCATATTTTTGGGTGGGTTCCAACCCCCTTGGCGCCGCCACTGTTCTGCGGTGGCAGCGAGCTGCACGGAACACACCTGTGTGTGTTCATAAGCTTCGACTTCTTCCCGTGTAGCAGCTGTCACTTGAGGCCCTTAACCTTTAACCTTTAAGGGTTTCTTAACCGGGGGTGATCGCGAGCCTATTTCCCAAGGAGTGTGAGCATTACTGCGATTATAGGGTAACAACTATTTTACCCATATTTTATTTTACTACAAAGCATTTGTATAATCGTGTTAAACAGTGTTCGAAGATATAAATTTGAATTCATTCTCCTAATGAAGGGGCAATGTTGCAAAAAACGGATAATTCAGGGCGCGAACCCTGAAAATGATTGAGAACTCCTGGTCTAGACCGAACTAATATATTTCGGACAATATATTTTCCTCTTGATTTTCCAATTGGTTTTCACATTGGATGTTTTTCCCGATTGAAACCGACTTATTATATCGTACACACACGTTTATTCACACACACACACGCTTTAAGGTTGCATTGAATTGTGTATGTGAACACAGTTGACGCCCATCGTGCAATGGTTCGTGAGGGATAGGACTAGAGGGAGGGGGGCAAATAGGCGCGTAATCCTACACGCGCACAAACACTGGGGGTAGACTGTGTGCAGTGGGGATGGCGGGGTTATTGCTGCAAAGAACACAAAGGTACACTGAAACACACACACTGAAACACACACACTGAAGCACTCATACACTGAAACACACACACTGAAACACTCATACTGAAACACACACCCACACAATGAAACAAACACTGAAATACACACACAAACAATGAAACAAACACTGAAACACACACACACACACACACACACACACACAATGAAACAAACACTGAAACACACACATACACACAATGAAACAAATACACTGAAACACACACACACACACACACACACACACACACACACACACACACAATGAAACAAACACACTGAAACACACACACACACACACACACACACACAGACACAAACTGAAACACACACCCACACTGAAACACGCACACTGAAACACATACACTGAAACACACATACTGAAACAAACACACTGAAACACACACACACACAAACACACACACACACACACACACTCACACACACACAATGAAATGTTCTCAGGAGTGCAATAGATGCCATATCCCATTTACTGAATTTTACTGAAGATGAATGAGTTAGCTAACTTAAAGGCAGCAGAGATAGTTGTATATCTGCGAATGGAATAGAAACGCCTGAGTTTAATTGTACATCACCTGATAATGTCAGAGATGTGTATGTGTGTTTGTAAGTGAATGTGTGTGTTGCATATTGTAATGTGTATATATGTGTGTGTATGTGTGCTTGTGTGTGATTGTGTGTGATTGTATCTGTACGTGTTAGTGTGTGATTGTGCTAGTGTGTGTGTGTGTGTGTGTGTGTGTGTGTGTGTGTGTGTATCTGCCGCTGATTCTTGTAGTAGGCTTGTCCACTAACTTGTGTGATTCAAAAGAAAGAGAGCTATCGAGTATCATCAACATCAACATCAACATGTATTTGTTATAGAGCACCGAAGGGCTCGGGCGCGACACGATTATAAACAGTTGGGAACACGGAATACAACTAACAGGACAGATGCAAAAGAAGTACACTACAAGTTTGCAATAAAACACAATAAATATAGGTAAAATATATGGGCAAAACATACAAAACAGACGGACATGACGGACAAGGCAACACGACTGAAGCATACTCGTAATGACAACACAACACAACAAACACAACTCGGGAGAATGGAGTCATAGCGTAGATAAAGTAAGCATGCAAATGAGAGAAGGAATACGAGTAAGAACAGGCTAAAGTAAGAGGTTATAGTGATGCAAAAGGTGTAAGAGTGTGGGAGACTGGGTCAAAAGAGGTCAAAAAGGTGTTTGTAGACCTTAGAGCGGAAAGAATTGTAGGAAAGAGAAGAAGTGATGTGAGCTGGGATGGAGTCGTAAAGGCGAGGGGCGGAAAATAACAATGATTTGGAGGACCAAGGAGGTTCATTTACAGCACGAGGGCAGACAAGGGGAAAAAGAATTCCAAGTATGATACCAATTCTACGTACAGAGCAGGGTAGATGTATACTAAGAGAAGTAGCAATATTAGAAGATGGAATAAGAATATACTTAGTCTTAGCAAGATTAAGTTTGACATGGCCAGTGAACGCTCAACTTTCTATACCAAATAGGACTGAACTGACTGAACAGTGAGAAATAGACGCAGACGAGAGAAGGATTTGAATGTCGTCAGTGAATATTTGGAAGGACAGATCGTGACGACGATGAACTTTCCTTATAGGGGTAAGATAGATATTGAAGAGGAGAGCGCCTAATACAGAACCATGAGGCACACCACAAGTTAGTGGACAAGCCTACTACAAGAATCAGCGACAGACAAACACACACACACACGCACATGCACACAATCACTCACTAACACGTACAGATACAATCACACACAATCACACTTACACACACATATATACACATTACATTATGCAACACATACATACACTTACAAACACACATACACACACGTACAGAGGTTGTCTTTATATACATATGCATACATGTATATAGATATTAACATGTAAATGTATGATATCAGCATTGGTGCGTGCAAACTTTTGGCGACTACTGTAGTTGCACTTTAGCAGTATTATTGATCATCAGGACAGTTTTAAAGTCAATCAATCAATCCATCAATGTACTACATAAAATTCAGCATATGCACGGTGGTTTTCATTCATGCGTCACAGGCTGGACATACATCAAACTGGACCTCAAACTCTCTCGTCGTCTTTTATCTACTGATGACTCTGTATATGATAAACCTGCATTGACAGGAGTGGCTTTCAGATCTAAGGAAGTGAAAAGTCTGCTTGAATCTCTTGACTCCAATGGCGGCACTGATCCTCTGGGTATGTTTCCCTTATTTCTGAAGAAGACTGCTGTAGCATTGGCTCCAAAACTTGGTGTAATGTAATCGGGCAAAGCCCTCTTACCTCTCGCGCAGGAAAAACCCGCGCACACGACGAGAATACGTCCACACAGCGAATATCTCTCGAACACACGGCAACGATGCTTACAACGCACAGGCCACCAACCGAATGACGCTCGACCGCTCGCAAAGCCAGCTTCACACACGCCAGCTGATACACGCCTCCGGCACTAGGCTCAAATCGCGGCCAATCAGCGCGCAGCAACGTGCGACGTCATACCTCGCACCAGTCGACTCAAGTGAGCCGCTATGACGTCACACCGCACGCCACTCGACAACAACGCCACATCTCCCCCAGCTTTTCACCTGAAAGCTCACAACAAACACGCTTGCAAACACGCACGGTTAAACTTCATCATCGGATAGACACACGTACTCGTTTAACCATGCCGGCGGTCGACGTCTCCTCGTTGACCGCCTCGGCTGCTCGACTGCAGCCTCATCCTCGACTCTCTCAGCCGCGACGCCCTCTCCGACATTCTCACGAGCAGTATGTACACTCACGCCCTCTGAGGGCTCACCAGGTTCCTGCTCCACAGACACACGGTCCGCATCCACGCCCTCGCCAGTAGCCAGTCGCTCAGGTGGCAGGCTGTCAGGTGTTCTGTCACCGCCGGGACTATCGGCCGCCTCGTCCCGTCCGCTATCACCGCTCAGGTCCAAGCTACATCGGGTGGCTCCACCGGGTGGCTCCACATCTCCGCGATTGCCGGTCGCATCCACATCCCAACCGCCGCTGGTCGGTTCCACGTCGCCATGAGTGCCGGTCTCGTCTATGGCTCCACTATGGCCGGCACAGCGACGCTTGCGCAGGTCGCGCACATGGCGCGGCATGCCATCTACGCACACAACGTGCTGTGAGACGACCCTGGTCACCTTCCCGAGGGTCCATGGCGTTGTACATGACGGGATCGGCGGTTTCACCCACACCTCGTCACCAACGGCAAACGCTGCTGTCTGGTCATCAGCGTCCCTGCGGCCGGTCTCAAATGGAAGACGCCACTCGTATCTGAAAATACACCTCGAGGGAATAGTGCTCACCTGAGTCTCTTTGCGCGGCGTAACGTTGTACCAGAACGTCGCCTCCCCCGGGGAAATATGTTCCCTCGCTGCGATCCTTTTGATCGTACGGTGATTTCGCTCCACGATCCCGTTACCGCCCGGGGCGTATGCGGCTCGGAATCGCAAAGAAATGCACCACTCGTCGGCGAACTGCTCCATCGCCGCCGACCGGAACGCCGTAGAGTTGTCCAGTAACAGCTCCTCAAACGGCCCACGCTCAATCACAATCTGCCGCAGCTGAGCTATAATGCACAACGCCGTCTCATTCGGCAATCTGCGCCATACGGCAAGACGTGATGGACCACAATCCACCATCGACAGGTAAACGCCGGCATCGTAATGAGTGACGTCCGCTGCCACTCGATACCAGTCCCTGTCCACGGCCAGACTACCCTGACCTACGAGATTCTCCTCTCTCACCGCTGGATCGATACGTTGACAAGCCTCGCATCCAGCTAACTCCGCCTTCACATGGGCTCTCGTCAAATCACTCCGCAATTGTTGACCCAGGTACAGCGTCCTCTCGACACCTAAATGATGGGGCAGATGAGCCGCCCAAACGGTGTCCTTAATGCTCTTCTTCGTAGCAATAGCTGCTGATATTGCCACCTCCTCCTCACCAGCGTCACGATGAACAAGCCACTTCTTGGCCACCCTGGTCATCTGATCAGCTTTATTCTCCACAGTCGTGACAAACCGGAGAGAAACTGTCAGGCCATGCTCGGCGATCGTCTCCTTAATCACCGCCAGTCGGCGCTTCACCAGCATCTCGGCAGAACCTTTAGTGCGGACACGGTTGCGCCCCTCGACAGTGCTGTCCATCCAACTAAGCACTGTCCTCGAGTCTGTCGCGACGGTAAACGTCTTGAACCCCCACGAAATCGCCATATTGATGCCACGACCGACTGCCTCCAGTTCGGACACATTAATGTGTAGAACGTCGGTCTTCTTACGGAGCCAAGTAGCATCCTCAACGATGCAGCCGTCCACCTCGACCACCACGCCAAGCGCCAACGTGCTCGCGTCAGTCCATACAGTGACGTCTCCAGCTGCGTTCACGTCCCATCGACCCTCAGCGAATGACGCTACGAAGTCCTTGTCGACAACTTCCAGCGGCTGCGGACTATCCGTGGAACCTGCCAACATAAACCTCACACACTTCGTCGATTTATTAGACACACTCTTACGCGCCGGTGCACGACAGCACCCCTCGGGGTAAGGTTTCCCCCACTCAACGGTGTATTTAGAGTCAACACCCCTTTTCACTGTCACGCCTCCCATATGGTCGATAACATCGTTGCCCAGGAGGCACTCCACCCCAAGGTTTTCTAATCCCTTAACTACGAGCCCGGGAACTCTAAAACAGTGTCCCTGCAGCCCTATTACTACGTCACAGGACTTCGTCTCATGAGAAGTCCTACCATCCGCTGTAATCAACGGTCGTCCCCGACGGGGAAGTGAACCCGCCACCACCCGTGCACTAACAATTGTGCACTCACTTCCCGTGTCAACCAGACACCGGGAGCAACGACCGTTGAGAACAGCTTCAACGACCGGCATACGACGCGAAGTCAATACACCGGCCGTCCCTCGAATCGCCCGGCGGGCCCGACGCACCAAATGTGCTCCGCTGATGAGTCCACGCGCAGAGCAGGGACTCACCGTCGCCCCTTTACAGGGGCCGCCGCTTAATTGCGGTCGACTTCCATGTCGGAGGACGCTGCGCCCCGTGCTGCGCCCTCCGCATGAAAATGCGAGCTCGTCCGAGCTCGCGAGCGGCGTGACGTCGACGTCGACGCCGGCTCCTCGCAATCACGAGCGAAATGCCCGTGCTTGCCACACCGGTAGCATTGCGCTCCCGGGCACTCGCGGACCAGATGGTCGCTGCCACATCGGTAGCAGCGGAGCGTCCGGCGCGCAGAAGAGCGCGCAGAAGAGCGCTCCGGACGGCCCGCCCACCGAGACTCGCCAGATCGAAGCTGACGAGTCGAGAAACGCCTCCATGCCTCTTGGCGAGGCACGCCAAACTCGGCGACCAGCGTGGCTTTCACCACGGCCCACTGTGAGGCGTCGCCCACGAGCATTCGCCGGTAAAGCCGGCGCGCGCTCCCATCCAGCATATGGTCGACCATTTCGCAAGGGTCGACCTGCTGGACACGGCATAGCCGCTCAAAGTCGGCCAGTCACTCAGTGACGTCAAGGGTGACGTCACCACCGAAACGTGGTAGAGCCCGCCCTATCCTGTCAAGGATCGGCCCTCGGGCCTGCATTAAGATGTTGGCCAACTGGCCAACATCTACCACGGGTCCTGCGGCCCGCTGCTCGGGTCTCTGACCCTCCTGACCGAAGTCATCGGATTCGCTACCGGAACCCCCTTCGACAAACTCCCGTTTGCCCCCGCCAACGGCCTCAGCCATAAAGCCGAAATAGCTTGTAATGTAATCGGGCAAAGCCCTCTTACCTCTCGCGCAGGAAAAACCCGCGCACACGACGAGAATACGTCCACACAGCGAATATCTCTCGAACACACGGCAACGATGCTTACAACGCACAGGCCACCAACCGAATGACGCTCGACCGCTCGCAAAGCCAGCTTCACACACGCCAGCTGATACACGCCTCCGGCACTAGGCTCAAATCGCGGCCAATCAGCGCGCAGCAACGTGCGACGTCATACCTCGCACCAGTCGACTCAAGTGAGCCGCTATGACGTCACACCGCACGCCACTCGACAACAACGCCACACTTGGTGCCGTTTTTAGACGAATAATTAGGCGCGGCAGTTTTCCATCGTGCTGCCGAATCACCAATATCACTCCAATTCCAAAAGATCCTTCGTCATCCGATCCCAGTCAATACCGGTCTATTTCAATAACACCTCTGCTATCCAAGGTTTTCGAACATGTGGTTTGTCGTCGTCTCGCTCAATACCTTGGAAAACACAGTTTGCTGCCGCCTAATCAATTCACATATCGCAAAAATCTCGGCACTACGGACGCCTTGCTCTCCATCACTCATATTGTGCAACAGGCCCTTGATCGAGGACAGGAAGCTGTGATAGTCCAGCTAGACTTTTCAGCCGCATTCGATAGAGTCAATCACGATGGCCTGATCCAAAAGCTAAAGTCTCTCAAGGTCGGAGGGAGAGTCCTATCAGTTATGACCCAATTCCTTCAAGGTCGCAAGCACAGAGTATGTGTTGATGGTAGGCACAGTGAATGGCATGATGTTCACTCGGGTGTTCCCCAAGGGAGTGTATTGCGTCCTCTCTTGTTCAATGTCTACACATCAGATCTGCTCAGCCTAACTTCGCATCCTGTTTTTGCTTACGCGGATGATGTAACTATGGTGGCTACCGTTGACACTCCAGAGCGGCGACCCAATGTGAGTTGGTCACTGAACGAAGACCTGCGCAGAATATCCATATGGTGTGACACTTGGAATATGAAGCTTAACTAAAAAAAAGTTTTTGTGTGTTTCTCGGTCTCGCACATTGAATCCATTGCTCGATCCTTTGTTGGTCAATGGCTGCGCAATGGAAGAATGTAACGCCGTCGATATCCTTGGAGTTCGATTCGATTCAAGGCTGAGTTTTGAGAAACAGGTTCGTCGTCTTGTGGTTTCCGCTTCTCAGAAACTTGGTATTCTTCGAAAGGCATATCGTGTACTCAATGATCGTTCGATATCGATATCGTTCTCGTGTTTGCGCTGCTTCGCTCTTCCTGTTCTCGAGTACTGTGCTAATGTCTGGTCGTCAGCTGCTGATTCGCATCTCTGGCTCATTGACAGAGTTGGCTCCTCTGCCAGCTTCCTCTGTGGTGGAGATGCATGCTGGAATCAGTTGTCAGTCGTCCATAGTCGTCAGTCCATAGTCAGTCCATAGTCGTCAGTTGTCAGTGGTCCAGTGTGGATGTGTTGCTGGTGTTGTGTTTACTGTGATCATTTTTTTGAACGAGTGAGAGTGTGAGAGTGTGCTTGTGCTGACTATGGTGGTGCTGCGTAGTGTGCGAGTTACGCTTGTGTGGCGGTGATGTGTGAACGCCGTGAATGCGCTCACGTTACATTTGCTAGTATCAGGTTAACCTGATCTACCGCTGTCGAGCGTGAGTGTGTGTCTGTCTGCAAGTCCACGTCTGTGCTTGTCATCGTTCTATGCCATTACAATGCCTTCGTCATCTGCTCCCACCTCTACCCCTGCGAAGTCTTGCCAATGTGGTGAGCCCATCGCCGCCACATCGTATATAGAGTGCGAGAGCTGTATGACATGCTTCCACGTATCATGTGCGGGCCTGACCACCCCGGCGTACAATGCCGTTAGGAAGCATCGGTTGTTTTGGTGCTGCACACCGTGTCAATCAAAGATCCGCTCGGCTTCCACTGCTGCACCTGTAACTGCTGAAACAATCGCTAATATTGTCGATTCTCGCCTCAACTCATTTCGGCAGGAACTACTGACCGATTTCCGTAGCTCGTCTAGTCAAGCTGTCACGGCTGATGCTCGTTCTCCCAACTCTCTGAAGTCCTACGCGGTTGTCCTCAAATCCAGAAATTCTGACACACCTATTTCTGAAAAACTTGTGGCTCCAGCTATACAGAAAATTCCGGTCTCTGGTTCTCGCCCATCTGCAAACGGTGGCTTAGTGCTGCGTTGTGACTCGCCACGCTCGGCGGAGAACGCTGCAGATTGTGTTCGTGCGGCATTCGCCGATGTGGAGGTACACATCCCTCCTCTGAGGCATATTCGCCCAAAGATCACGATCGCTAACATCCCGAGCGACATGACTCCGGAAAGCCTGCTCTCATCTATTTGCCTAGAAAATTCTTCTCTGACTGATCTTCCCCCGTCAGATCTACAGGTTCTATTTTTCACCAAGCCGAAGAATAACGCCACTCATGCTGTTCTATCTGTGTCACCCTCGGCTCGCTCAATTATCAAGGATTGTTCAGACCGCATATTTATTGGTCTGCGCTGCTGTGCGGTGTACAGTAGGTACTGGGTTGTACGCTGCTTCCGTTGCTCGGGGCTCGGACATAAAGCCGATAAATGTAGTCAACCTACCAAGTGAGGCTTCTGCGCCGGTTCCCATGCATCCAAATCATGTGACCGTTCTGGACCAGCCAAATGCACAAACTGTGTACGCTCAGGGCGTAGCCACTGTCACTCCTCCTACGACTCATCCTGTCCTTCTCTCTTGGCTGTCCGTAATTTTCTTCGTATGTGCACCCTCTCCTGTGACTCTCCTACTCAAATTTTCTCTTTTACTGCCGTCTCAGTTAGCCCTGATTCACATTAGTCTATCTCGGCCTGACTACCTTCGCTCCCTCTTGCCTCGCCCATCCGTTCCTCCTCTAACACTAGCTTTTCAACTCTTGGTTATCTAAATACTAGGTCATGTCGGTATAAGACTCCTATACTTTCACACCTGATTTCCTCTCATAATCTTTCTTTAATCTTTCTCGTTGAGACCTGGTTACTTGATTCTGATGTTGCATCTTTTTCTGCCCATCTCCCTGCTGATTTTAACTTTATTCACTCCTGCCGCTCAAGCACCAAAGCTTCCGGTGGTGGTGTTGGATGTATATTTAATAAATCCTATCTACTATACCCAACTTTGGTCCCCAATGCTTATCCTGTGAATACCTCGCTCTTTCTCTCAATATTCCATCCTGCTCGAAATTTTGCTTTGTTATACTATATCGCCACAATCATCCGGGAACTACGTCATTATTTCTTACCGAATTCAATGTTACTTGATGTGCTTCTCGCGTCCTTCTCCAGTCGTTTTCTTATAGTTGGAGATTTTAATTTCTGGGTCGATCAAACTTCCCGAAATCCTTATTGCTCTCAATTCCTGTCTCTGATCCAAACTTACGGTCTATACTCGCCTGTTACCTCACCGACTCACATCTCCGGTCACACCCTTGATCTTGTTCTTTTTCCATCTCCAGTTCTAGCATCCGACCTAGCCCCTCCGGATGTTCTTGTATTTCACCCCGACACCATTACTTCTGACCACAGTCTCCTCACTTTCAATCTTCCCTTTCCCAAACCACGTATTTCTCCCCCTAGATCGTACAGAAATTACACAAATTTTGACCCTCACCTCTTCTCAACTTTATTCTCTCACATGCTTCCCTCAACTCAATTTCACTCACTTCCCCCTACGCAATTGTACTCTTCCTTTTTCAAGGTTATGTCTTCTATCAACGAAGCCATATTTTCACTATGCTCATCCTCCAATCGCTCCAATCTTCCTCTTTGGTTTTATCGCGAACTAATCTCTCTCAAACGCGCCCAACGCTACCACGAGCGTGTGTGGAAACACTGTTGCACTACTGCTACGTGGTCATTTTTCTGCTCATCTCGCTCTTTGTATATATCTGCCCTATACTCTGCTAAACAATCCTACTACAAATCTCAATTATCGTCACTCTCTCGCTGTCCTAAATCTATGTGGTCCTCGCTTAACTCATTGAGTGGTCTGCAAAACCCAAGCCTTTCGTCTTCTCTCTCTGCCTCCGACCTTGCTGTATTTTTTCCGATAAAATCCAAATTGCCATTTCTAGTATTTCTTCTCCTAACTCCCGCTTGACTCACACTAAATCCCACGATCATTTTACTCACTTTTCACATCTAGAGCTTCCTGATATCATCACTATCATTTCTACAACAAACATTTCGCTTTCCCCTGCGGACCCCATAAATTTTCCTGCCCTATCAGACTCTATTTTGCTCCTGGTTCCCTTTATATTGCATTTAATCAATAGCTCTTTCCTACATGGTGTATTTTTTCCTGAGAAGCATGCAGTCATCCTTCCGATACTCAAAAAACCTTCCCTCGATCCCTCGCTATGTAGCAGTTACCGTCCTATTTCTCTACTCAACTTTCCCTCTAAACTCCTCGAGTCTGCTATGTATTCTCAACTTGCGCCATTCATCATCGAATCCCTTGACCCCTTCCCATCGGGTTTCAAGTCTGCTCACTCTACTGAACTTGTCCTAACCTCCGTTACTACTACTGTTTTTTCTCATTTTTCATTCGGTAAATCTGTTCTGCTTATCCTTCTTGATCTGTCAGCAGCCTTTGACTTAGTTGACCATTCAATTTTAATCAGAGATCTCTCCTTTCTTCGTGTGTCCTCTTCAGCGCTCTCTTTTCTACATTCTTATCTTACTGATCGTTCCTACTCGGTGCAATTCAATTCCACTACTTCTAAGCAAACTCCTCTACTTTCCGGTGTGCCACAAGGTTCTATTCTAGCCCCGCTTCTATTCAATATGTACATGTCTTCTCTATGTCCTATTCTCCATCCCTATTCTGTCCAGTTCCACGTCTACGCAGACGATATACAAATTATGATTCCTCTTCCCTTCCCCCATGCTTCGTTCTTATCAGACATTATCTCTGATATTTCTTCCTGGTGTGCCTCTCGCAGTCTTCTTCTTAGCACTTCCAAATCCGAATTATTCATTCTACATCCTCCTCGCTTAACACCTCTGCTGCTCCCTTTACCCCAATCTCAAAGTGTTCGTGATCTCGGAGTCATTCTGGAATCGTCACTTTCTTTTTCTGCAAATATTTCTGCTGTTGCTCGCACTTGTCATCTCATTCTACGATCGCTATATCCTATCCGCCCTTTTCTCGACCGTCCCTCAGCTATTAAACTGATTCATTGTTTCATCTTTCTAAGAATCAACTACTGCAATTCTTTATATTTCCATGTACCTCGCTCCTCTCTGAAAGTCCTGCAACATGTCATCAATAAATCTTGTCGTTTCGTGTTTTCTCCTTCCCACTTTCGTCATACCTCACCCTATCTCTACAATCTTCGATGGCTTCCGATCATCCCTCGCATCCACTTTAAAATTTGCTGTCTTGTTTATAAATTTTTGCATGACCCTCGGCAACCTACATACCTCTCGCAGCTTCTTACACTCTCTATTAACTTTCTTTCCCGTCATCCTCTTCCTTTATCATGTCCATGAGCCCATGTCAATGAATCTACCTGGTCTAGTAAATCCTTCCCTTTATATGCTCCACGTTTGTACAACTCTCTTCCATCCCATGTTATCTCCTCCACATCCTTATCATCGTTTTCCTCTTCTCTGCGCAATCATCTCTTTGATAAATCTTTTGATCATGACTCTCACACTCTTACTCCTTACGCTTCGATCTGAGCCGTCATACCGTACCCGTCTCGCGTGATATATTTACTAGAAGTTTTCTTGTTGTCTTTTATGTTCTTTCTTACTGCCATGTTTCAATTTTGCGGTGTGTGTGCATGAGTGCGTTTGTGTGTGTGTGTGTGTGTGTGTGTGTGTGTGTGTGTGTGTGTGTTTGTGTGAGTGTGTGTGCTTGTGGGTGTGTGTATTGTCCGCATGTTTGTTTTCCCTAAGCGGCGTGTCTTACTTATTTGTTTATATTTTTGCACCAATATTTGTCTTTTCGCGCGTGTGTTTTAATGTGCGCTATACAAATAAACGTTAATAATAATAATAATAATCTTGGTCATCGCAGGGACATCTCCAACGTTTGTATGCTGTTCAAGATATTGACCAACGAAAGACACCCTCTCCACGGTGCTGTGTCTCATCAGCGAATCTTTGCTAAGGTCACTCGACTGGCAGTAAATTCACATTCGCTCTGCCTACAAGAGCCAAAATGCAGAACGAATCAGTTTAAGCGTAGTTTCGTTGCCAGCTCTGTGCGGTTGTGGAATCGGTTGGATGCGGATGTGTGCAGGGCCAGCACAGTCCGATCATTCAAGAGTGCTGCCAACAAAGGTTTGAGAAATTGACGAGTTTAGTTCCACCTAAATTATGTATTTATTCATTTATTTGAAACTTATTTTGAGATTGACCTATGTATTTACTTATTTATATTTTTATGTATCGTTTTGTGATGTGTGTGTATGTGTGTGTGCGACTATCGTGTATGTGTGTTTGTGCGAGTGCGTTTATGTTATTGTGTGTGTGTGTGTGTGTGTGTGTTTCTTGCGAATTAATCTAGTCAAATAGTTGTTCTGCACTTCTCGTGCAGCATATTGTGCAATTTCTTTTCACTTAGTCATTTTCGTATGTATCATATCAATTGTATGTTTGTGTGTATGTGTGTGTGTGTGTGTGTGTGTGTGTGTTTGTGTGTGTGTTTGCTGCAAATTAATCTAGTCAAAATTGTTGTACGTCAGTTCTCGTGCAGCATATTGTGCAATTTTTTTTATCTAGTCATTTTCTTATGTATTTATCAATTGTATGTTTGTGTGTATGTGTGTGTGTGTGTGTGTGTGTGTGTGTGTGTGTGTGTGTGTGTGTGTGTGTGTGCTTGTGTGTGTGTGGATGGGTGATGTATTGATCTGTCATGATTGTGTGTGTCATATTGTCTTTGTGTATTTTTTCTCTTTCTCTCTCTCTTATTCTCCACGTTCAAAGTGCGCAGGGGCTGCATGATGCATTTTATAGCGCTTGCGCTCTTCCTGTGTCACTTTGTTCGTTTTGTTCAATAATAATAATAATAATAATACACGTGTGCCTAGTGTAGTCACATTTAGTTGAAACCACTGCCACTAGATGTCGCTACTTGTCAATGTGCTGTCCACGTGTCTGATTGTAGACTGTGGAAGCGATATTGGTGTGCAATGCATTCAAACCCGCCCGTCATGTGATTCAATACAAAATAACGAAATAAATACAAAGAAGCAAAAAGTCAAAACAAGCGGAAATTCCAAAAGTCTCAATTTGTATATTCTTATTTTTATTGTTGTTGAAATGTTTTCCTCAGCCCGCTGATCATACCGGTTTAAATCCGCTTGTCGTGTGGAATTATTAAAAAACCAAGCACGAAACAAAAACAATGACAATTTATTTCATATGCAAATTTCCTGGTAATGCTTCCGTTAATGCATTATATGCATATAGTTTCTATTCTCTATAATGTATAGTTTCTATTTCTATAATGACGGAAGACGTATTAGAAAGGGCCACTTCCCCAAAATGCATTACACGAGACATGACTGATATCTGGTACCATTTACTGATAGGTGGACAGGCACAGTCGGATTTCAGAATTCGCCTAATGAAATTCTCGTCCGCCGGGATTCGAACCACGGTTCACCGGCTTGTGAGGCGGGTGTGCTACCACTACACCACCGAGTCCAACAAAATGCTGATCTAGAAACAAAGCTTTTGGGCAGTGTTTTTGCAGGCGGTTGACCCCTGTGTGTTCAGCGATAAATGAATGTTTTTTTGCTATTAGTATATGCACCGTTGTATTTGTGTGTATCTTTTGTTCTCCGTATTGTCGAACAGGTAAAGAACAGGTTTTTGAACAGGCGCGGTTTTTCTTTGATGGTACCAGCTCCACATCAATTATCAATTCAAGTTCGTCGGCTAATTGTTTTACTATGTTTAATCTGCGACGAATCAACAGCTCGTTCTGTGCCTTGGTGCGCACCCGCGTCCTACCGCTCAAAATGTCGCTAATCCATCGGCACACTGTGACAGAGTCGGATTTGATCAAGAGGTTGGTCATATTCCAGCTCACCGCCATATTGATCCCGCGAATTGCAGCGTCCAAATCCGCCATATT
Source organism: Sacculina carcini (assembly GCA_916048095.2). Classification (NCBI taxonomy): domain Eukaryota; kingdom Metazoa; phylum Arthropoda; class Thecostraca; family Sacculinidae; genus Sacculina; species Sacculina carcini. Next base: position 2,276,170 of record OU696584.1, read on the forward strand.
CATGTGAGCTGTCTTGTCTGGTCTCAACCACGAGGCGTCTTCAACAATATCTCCGTCGACTTCGAGCATAACTCCGAGTGCCAAAGAGCTCGCGTCGGTCCATATTGTCGCCTTTTTTGAGTTGACACTCCAGTGGCCTCCCACAGGATCTACTTGCCGCACTTGTTTGTCGATGAAGGCTAATATATCGCGAATTTGGTTATCGTCGTCAATTCGGTCGTCCCAGCCTTATGTAAGCTGATTGGCTCGCCGTTTAGCAAACGCTGTCAATATTCTTAGCGAGCCACAGACCGGCATGTGGTCTACCAGCTTACCGCACCACGAAAATACGTTTTGGCGCGTTAGATCTGCCGGTGGTGGGTCGATTTTGTTGTCTCGACTCCAAACCATATCTCCATTCTTTCTCGACACTCTCGGAACAAGCACACGAGCATCATCTCTAAGGTTCGTTTTCTTGCTCACCAAACCATATTTTCCTAGATGACCACGCACCTTTTCCGCGCTGACTACATTCAGGTAAACAAAAATATCATCCAGATATGCGGAAGTCCCTGCGCTCGCACACTCGTCTTGCTTCAACACATAATCCAGTATTGTCTGCAGAACGGCGGGTGCCACACTCAGAACGAAACCCATCCTCTTTAAGCAGTATCCCTTGCCGTCAAATATCACTGTCTGATATGGCCACAACTCCTTGACATGACTGATATCTGGTACCATTTACTGATAGGTGGACAGGGACTGTCGGATTTCAGAATTCGCTTAATGAAATTCTCCTCCGCCGTGATTCGAACCACGGTTCACCCGCTTTTGAGGCGGGTGTGCTACCACTACACCATCGAGTCCAACAAAATTCTGATCTAGAAACAGTGCTTTTGGGCAGTGTTTTTGCAGGCGGTTGACCCCTGTGTGTTCAGCGATAAATGAATGTTTTTTTGCTATTAGTATATGCTCCGTTGTATCTGTGTGTATCTTTTGTTTTCCGTATTGTCGAACAGGTAAAGAACAGGTTAGCACACGATAACATCCAGTGGCGGCGCCAGGATTTTTCCAATTGAGGGACTAAGGAAAAAGTTGATGGGGCTTGGCGAATCATGAGAGCTACACTCGAATGCTGACTACATAATATTATAATAAGGGACTGGGCACACTGATCCAGTCATCGAACTTGGATCAAAATTACAGGACTTCATTTAAAGAGGTAAGAAATTTCATTCCCAATAATTATGATTGTTGGGGGGCTTGGCATATTTTTGGATGGGTTCCAGCCCCCTTGGCGCCGCCACTGTTCTGCGGTGGCAGCGAGCTGCACGGGACACACCTGTGTGTGTTCATAAGCTTCGACTTCTTACCGTGTAGCAGCTGTCACTTGAGGCCCTTAACCTTTAACCTTTAAGGGTTTCTTAACCGGGGGTGATCGCGAGCCTAGTTCCCAAGGAGTGTGAGCATTACTGCGATTATAGTGTAACAACTATTTTACCCATGTTTTATTTTACTACAAAGCATTTGCATAATCCTGTTGAACAGTGTTAGAAGATATATATTTGAATTCATTCTCCTAATGAAGGGGCAATGTTGCAAAAAACGGATAATTCAGGGCGCGAATGCTGAAAATGATTGAGAAGTCCTGGTCTAGACCGAACTAATATATTTCGGATAATATATTTTCCTCTTGATTTTCCAATTGGTTTTCACATTGGTTGTTTTTCCCGATTGAAACCATTTTATTATATCGTACACACACGTTTATTCACACACACACACACACGCTTTAAGGCTGCATTGAATTGTGTATGTGAACACATTCTCCAGAAAAGGAGAATCAAAAAGCCCAGGGGGTTTAAGTATAAAAGAAAATGCACGAAGAAATGAGAGGATCTGTAATGACATTGTCGAGATCAGAACAGCGGTTGAGATGCTAAAAATGGAAAAAACAGGAAAGCTAGACCTGCAAATAGAGCAAATGTCTGAGCAAATGGGGGACCTGTCAAAAGAGGTCACAAGCCTCAAGAAGGAAAACCAAAGAGTGGTCAATGAGAGTAGAGATCTGAGGGAAAGTTTGGAGTTTCTGGAAGATCAAAACAGGAAGCTCAAAGACAGACTCAAGGAGGCTGAAAAAATGGGCAAACAGCAAAGAGAGGACATTGTAGAAAGGAAAGAGAAACAGGTGGGATGGGGGAAGATTCAGGAAGCCAGAGACGAAAGCTTCAGAGAAATCATGCAAAAACAAAAAGAGGAGAGCAAGGAGCGAATGCAAAAAGAGCTGATTGAGGTTGTCAGAAAAAAGGAGAGTCTGGTCAGAGATATCATTGAAAGAAACAAGAGTGTAGTGGTGTATGGACTAGAGGAAGAAAAGGCGCAGTACAAAAAAGAAAGAATGAGCCAAGAGATGAAAAAAGCGAAAGAGGTGATAGCAAAAGTAGAGGAGGAACCCAATGAGATCACAGGCGAAATTGATGTGGTACATAGATTGGGGCAGTACCAGAATGGCATATCCAGACCCATGATTATAAAAATGGCTACACGAAACGCTGCAACCAAAACGCTTGAAAATTCGTGGAAGCTGGCAAAGGATGCCAAATACGAAAAAGTGTGGATACGCAAGAACTTGAACTGGGAAGAGAGACAGGAGCTTACTGAAGGAATTCGCGAAGCAAAAACAAAAAACGAGACGAGAACGGAGGACGAAAGAAACAAATTTGCATGAAGATACATAGAGGGAAGGATAAGAAAGTGGTACTTCAAACAGGAATAGATGAGAGCCCTGGAATTATCAAGAAAGAATACGTAAGAGAAGGTTACAAAATAATGTACACAAATATGGATGGTTTCTTATCAGGAAGATTGGAACTCATAGATTACCTAGATAAGAACGAACCTGACATTGTGGCAATATCCGAAGCCAAGCTCAGAAAACATATTAACATAGAAGGAGTCGTTAGCAGTAAATATATAATATTTAGGAAAGATAGAGAAAGTAAAGCAGGAGGTGGAGTTATACTACTGGTCAAGAGAGGTATAACGGTTGTCAAATGTGATGCAGGAAAGGGAAATGTGGACTTTCTTGGGGTCCAAGTGTTGAGGAATAGGCACCGCATATACATGGCTGTAGTGTATGTACCACCCAAAACCAGCGCGTGGGATCATAATGAATATAAAGAACTTTTGGATGAAACACTTATAGGGATACAAAAAATAACAAACGAAAACAAAGATGTAATAATAATGGGGGACTTTAATTGTAGAGAGGTCGACTGGCAAAACTGGGAATCAAACGGTGCACCTGAATCTTGGGGAAGCATGTTGATGAAATTAGTTATGGATAACTTGATGACGCAATGCGTAGAACGAGTAACCAGAATAAGAGGAGACGATCGGCCATCTATGTTGGACTTGGTTTTTACAAAGGACACAGATTTGATTAAGAGCATTGAACACAGGAGCCCAATGGGTAAAAGTGATCACATGGTGCTAGTTATAAAAACACTGGAAGAAACGATCGCTAAAGAGCAAACGACGTATACAGGGATAAAGTACAATTATGCCAGATCAAATATAGATGGGCTTAAAAGATACTTCGCGGGCATTGATCGGAGTGAGCTATTGGAAGCCGAAAACATACAAGAGAAGTACACTATTTTCAAGCATGTATATACCACTGGAGTTGAGCAATTCGTGCCTGTCATTAAGCAGAGACTGGAATACAAAAAATCCTGGTTCAACAAGGCATGCAACAATGCTAGGAATATAAAAGAAAAAGCCTGGAACAAAATGAGAAAGAGAAATACGGAAGAAACCCGAAAGAAGTACAGAATCGCGAGGAATGAGTATGTATATTTACGACGGCAAGAACAAATGAAGTATGAGAAAGATATCCTGAACAAGTGTCACAAAGAACCGAAATTGTTCTACAAGTATATAAACAGCAAGCTCAAGCGGAAAGTCGGAATTGGTGAATTCCTCACAGAAGATGGATTATGTGACGATGCCAAGAAAATGAGCGAAATATTGAACAAACAGTTCCAAGATGTTTTCACCAAGGAATCTGAGTTCACATGGAAAAATGTACCATCCAAGACACCACCATTGAAAAGAGTACGATTGGTCAAGAGTGATACACTGCGAAGGCTAAGTGAATTGGATGGCAGGAAATCAGCTGGGCCAGATGGAATATCAGGAATGATATTGAAAGTGTGCAGAGAGTAATTAATCGAGCCTATTTACAACATATTTGAAAGAAGTTTAAATACAGGCAAAGTTCCCAACGATTGGAAGCAAGCATGGATTGCACCAATATTCAAAACTGGTGCAAAGAATGATCCAAGGAACTATAGACCCATATCATTGACATGTGTACTCTGCAAGATATGTGAGGGCATTATAAGTAAGGAATGGGTGGACTATCTGGAAAAACACAAAATTGTGTCTGAAAAACAGTATGGCTTCAGAAGAAAACTGTCGTGTCAAACGAACTTGTTGGACTTTTACACAAAAGTCACTGACAACCTGCAGGAAAGGGATGGATGGGTGGATTGTATCTACCTAGACATGAAAAAGGCCTTCGACAAAGTACCAAGAACTAGGTTGCTATGGAAACTGAAGTATGTTGGAGGTATTGAGGGAAGGCTGCACGAGTGGATGGAGGACTATCTGACTGAGAGGACGATGTGCACGAGTGTGAGAGGCGTAAGATCAGCATGGGGAAAAGTTAGTAGCGGTGTGCCACAGGGGTCGGTATTGGGCCCAACTATGTTTTTGATTTATATAAATGATATATTTGAAGGTGTAGAGAAATATATGAGTCTATTCGCTGACGATGCAAAATTGATGAAGAACGTGAGATCCAAGGAAGACTGCAAACTGCTGCAAAAGGACCTAGACCAAATTCATCAATGGAGTATAGACTGGAACATGGAATTCAATCATATGAAATGCCATCACATGAAACTCGGAAAGAGTAAATATCACCCGAGCTACGAGTATAACATAGGAGGACATTTAATAGAAGAGGTGGATGAAGAAAAGGACCTGGGTATAATTTTTCAGAATAATTTATCATATGGACGACATATAGGCAAAGTAGTAAATATGGCGTATCAAACAATAGCGCAAATTAGAACAGTATTTAATTATTTAAACTGCGAAACACTACAAAAAGTTATGGTTGCTATAATAAGACCCAAGTTGGAGTATGCTGAGCCTGTGTGGACGCCATACAAAACGAAAGATATAGCAAAATTAGAGAAGGTTAAAAAAATATTTTCGAAAATGATTCCGGAACTAGAGATATTACCATATGAAGACAGACTAAAAAGACTTGGCTTGAAGACACTGCAGGAACGGAGGGAGAGAGGATATTTAATTGTCGTTTTCAAGTATTTAAATGAGTATGACACAGGATTTGACATTTCGGAATACAAACAAAAAGAAGGAAGACGAGGACACAACAGGAAACTAAAGAAAACCAGATGCCGCAGCGACTTGAGGAAATATGGCTTCCCGTTTAGGTGCATTACCAAATGGAATTCTTTGAGCAATGATGTTGTGGCAGCCTCAACCATTAGTTCCTTTAAGTCGTTGTTGGACAAATGTGGCAATTGAGACGGGACAGCTCGAGCCATGCTCATCTCCCGTAAATTCAACTCGGTGAGAACAACTCGGTGAGAACACACACACACTATGAAACAAACACTGAAACACACACACACACACACACACACACACACACACACACACACACACACACAATGAAACAAACACTGAAAGACACAAACACACACACAATGAAGCAGCCACACTGAAACACACACACACACACAAACTGAAACACAGACACACACACACACACACACATACACACTGAAACAAACAAACACATACACGCAGACACACATACACACACACTGAAACACACACACACACACACACACACACACACACACACACACACACACACACACACACACACACACACACTGAAACACATACACACATGCACATTTACATACGCACAAACGTACATTTACATACGCACAAACGTACATTTACATACGCATTCTTTGTTTGACATTGGTGAAATGCTGCTGGACTCCATCGACAATAATCGACTTTCTCGGCTTTCGACTTCACCAAGGGTCCACGGTGACTATCGACGTCAATCCGGCCACAAAGTTTCAACTACGACACGCGTGTAGCATCGCGCTGCCCAACCTTTCGTCTGGCGACGGCCCGTCGCCGGGTACATTTCATTTTTGTGTCGCACCATGCGGTTGCCCACGACCTACGCGGCTCTGGCGCTTTACCAGCCGCAACGATTAGCACGTGCGACACCAATGATGGCAAACATCGGCCCGGTACAACCGCCACCAGCCATTGACTGCATCGTGGCTACCGATACATCACAACACGCTCTGGGCCTGGCTACGCCATCCCAATCATGGACACAGCCTCACACCAACAGCCCTCACATCTACGAGGCTGAGCAGCGGGCAGCCTTGTGGGGCTTAGCGGCAGCCTAACTCAGCGGCTACAGTATGCCCCTCATCTTAACCGATAACGTAGGAGTATTATTCAATCTCAGCCGGCGACGCGTAAGTCCCGCGCTATTGCCCTTCGTGAATCGATTTGCGTTTCAACGCCCCTTTCGCATGGCTTACGTTCCGACAGCTTGGAACCCGGCTGACGCCCCGTCACGCCGTATAACAATTACGCCACTCAGTGGCGATAGGCCGTTGGCCCGCCAACGGAGTGGCGTCAGTCCAGTTCCAGAGCTAGAGCGGGCCAGACCGCCGTGCGAAAGGTGGCACCCGCCATGATTATACACTACGACACACACACACCTGTTGTCTATCATATACTTACTTTTCGCTATGCTTACAATGCCTATGATGTATCTACTGTGTGTTTGCCATGTTCCTTCGGTTTCGTTGCCTACTGATTGATCATGTGGACATTATTACATTTGTACAATGACGGCTACTTGCCAATAAACGTTGCCTGGAATAAAAAATAATACACACATACTGAAACACACACCCACACTGAAACACACACACTGAAACACACACACTGAAACACACATACTGAAACACACATACACTGAAACACACACACACACACACACACACACACACACACACACACTGAAACACACACACACACACACAAACAATGAAACAAACACTGAAACACACACACACACACACACACACACACAATGAAACAAACACTGAAACACGCACATACACACAATGAAACACACACACTGAAACACACACACACACACACACACACACACACACACAATGAAACAAACATACTGAAACACACACACACACGCACACACACAAACTGAAACACACACCCATACTGAAACACGCACACTGAAACACACACACTGAAACACACACGTCACACGTCAGGCGTCACACGTCACAATGTTAAAGTACGCCGACCAATCAGCACACAGTACTCGAGTCACGTGACAAGCCAAGTCACATGAGCCATACGCACACTTGAACATATACACGCACATACACGGTAACTCGCATTCATGGAAAAGAGCAGGCACACCATTCGCGCACTTGAACATACACATACAGGCAGACATACAGGTACACCTACGCAGTTACACGATTTCATCACACTGTACATACACATTACGAATACCTATTACATGCCCCCATGGTGTTCACACCAATCAAATACAATACATGATCGAACCAATACAGCGGCAACAAAAATCTACATATGATACAGGCAATCAATGATTAACACTAGTGCATAATATAGTCACGGTGCCAGGCAGGAGCTCTTCTCTGTCGTGTAGGGCGGCTGAGACTCACCGATTCACTGGCTTCTGCAGACACAGCATCACCGTCGTCGCCGCTACGAGGTCTCAGGTCGCGCACGTGACGCAACATGCTGTCCACCTCGACCACCTGGTCAGACGCCACCGCCGTAACACGACCCTCGACAGACGGCTGAGTGCACCTCGTACCACTGTTGCGCACCCACACTGGATCACCGGTGTCAAATACATCAACTGTCTGACGTGGCGTCATACACGCTCCCTGTTCGCCCACAATATCACGCCATTGATAGTTGTGCAGTACGTGTGCTGGCTTTCCCTTGCGGTCACTGGAAGGACTCGTATTAAACAGATGCACAGCTTCACCCATGGAAGAATTCTTGCGAGCAGCAATCACCTTCACAGTGCGGTGATTCCTTTCTATAATACCATTGCCACTGGGTCTGTACGCCGCTTGAAATCGCACCTCAATACTCCACTTTGCTGCAAATGATAGAAACTGCTGACTTCTGAATATAGTCGCATTGTCACACAATAGTTGAGTGGGGAAACCTCGCTCAAGCAACACCTCTTCAAGGTGTCTCGTTATATTATCAGAGTCGGATCGCCTCAGCAATCGCCACAAAGAAAATCTTGGTGGTCCACAGCCAATCACGGACAGATATTCTTGACCTTGAAAGTGTGTGACGTCTAGAGCGAATCTGTGCCATATCTCTCCAACTGATAGCTCACCTCTTGGCCATTTTCGCGGGGCAGGATCGATTGATTGGCAAGTGTTACAACTGGCCACCACGTTTTTCACTTGTCTTCTGGATACCGTATCTCGATCGTCTTCCGGATATCGTATCATATCTCCATTCTTTCTCGACACTCTCGGAGCAAGCACACGAGCACCATCTCTAAGGTTCGTTTTCTTGCTCACCAAACCATATTTTTCTAGATGACCACGCACCTTTTCCGCGCTGACTACATTGAGGTCAACAAAAATATCATCCAGATATGCGGAAGTCCCTGCGCTCGCACACTCGTCTTGCTTCAACACATAATCCAGTATTGTCTGCAGAACGGCGGGTGCCACACTCAGACCGAAACCCATCCTCGTTAAGCAGTATCCCTTGCCGTAAAATATCACTGTCTGATATGACCACAACTCCTTTTCGAAGTGAATTTGCAGATATGCCTTTTCCAAGTCCAGCAATGCTGCATTACTGCCAGGACGCCGCCACTGGCGCAGCTTATTTGCACACACCTCAGCGGACCCTGTGTACGATGTGATGTGGTCGTTCAGCTCCCTGAAATCACACACGGGCCGGACTTTGTTCTTATTGGGCTGAATAACCGCCATGAGGGGGATTAAGCCTTTTGGAGGACCCATCTCCTGCTCATCGTACTCTCTTAGCCAGCCATTGTTTATCCACTTCTGAATTTCGTCTTCATACTCACGACGAGCACACTGCTTCACATTGTACGTAGCTACTCTGTTATGAAGGTAGTCAGGCTCAGTGGACCGCCATTTCCATGCAGCTTTCCATGTGAGATGTTGTTCGTCAAAACAAACTGAAAAATCCTTCTGTTCCAACAATACACTCCTGGGTGCCGTAATCACCAATCCTGCAGCTGGCTCTATCAGAGACTGGCTTGTACACTGTCGGTGTGAATCGGTGGGTCCAAACTTGACCTACCCATCTCCATTCACTGCGACACCACCAAAAGATCTTACACCATTCATACCAAGAACAAAATTGTAATGCAAGGGACGAAAATTTACAAGAATAGCTTCAACAATAACTACACGAGCAAATGCGTTTCGCAGTCGCACACTTGTCACACCTTCACATGCTTGTCTTGACCCGTTGATCAGAACTAGATTAGTATATGCCTTAGATCGCTCTCTACATAGTGCAGCGTATATCAAACATTTACTGCAGCCAGTATCAACCAAAACATCACAATGCACACCATCGACACGCATGTGCGCCGTAGGAGCGGAGACGCTCAGTGATGCCGCGGAGAAGGAGCCGGCGTATTCGCTGCTTCTCCATTGTCGTTTCCCGGACATCTTGAGCTGACATGACCGGTCTCACCACATCGGTAACATCGCACTACACGGGTGTTACCATCTTTGATCAATCTTTGATCATTTTCGATGTTTCTGCGAAAAGATCCGGCGTATCCCCTGGCAAAATGGCCTGATTCTCCGCACTTGAAGCAGATTACATCTCGACTTGGGCGATTTGTACGGCTCCCGGCTGATGCTTTGCCAACTGTGTAAGCTGCTACATTGCTTGTACGGCAATTATCTGCAACAAGCATTCTTGCTCTCTCCAACAACTGATGCAAGCTGAGAGTCTCTATCCTTGTACTGTCTCTCAGAGATGACCTCACGTACTCAGGTAACCCAAAAAGAAATGCTCGTGATATTGTTTTTTCGCTCATGCCTCCCGCAATTTGAGCAAGCCTTTTCATGTCTGCCAGATATGTATCCACTGATTCGCACGGCTGCAAACGACGACGCTGCAGCAGCTCGTACGCTGTGAGCAAATCGACATCAAAAGCGTCGCGCAATGTCTTCTCCACTGTTTCGATGTCAAGCTTGTCGTTCTCGGGAATCTGATCATACACTTTGTATGCGTGACCAAATAGTCTCAATGGTACAACTGAAACCAGGTCCCGCACTCCATGCAGACGACAGGTCCACTTGAGACGACTCAGCCACTCTGATACGTTTTCACCGACGTCACCACGAAATTCCGGAATCAACTTCACATCGAAGGACGACTGGACATGCAGAGGAGACATCGATTTGTCGATAGACATCGCGATGATTATGGCCGAAAGAGCTTGTAGCGTAAATAGAGATGTATTCAATGAAGATGAGGACGACGATGAAATGATAGCACTGAAATGCACTTTTGAAAACAAAACTTATAATAAACAATAAACACTTTGTGGCCTCGCACCAATCACAATTACAAATACACCACCAACACACGAACACCGCCAACACCGCCACAACGCCAAGACCAGACTGCTTGTAGCTCGCTTCAGCCACACGCACAGGCGTCACACGTCACAATGTCAAAGTACACCGACCAATCAACACACAGTACTCGAGTCACGTGACAAGCCAAGTTACATGAGCCATACGCACACTTGAACATATACACGCACATACACGGTAACTCGCATTCATGGAAAAGAGCAGGCACACCATTCGCGCACTTGAACATACACATACATACAGACATACAAACACACCTACGCGGTTACACGATTTCATCACACTGTACATACACAGTACGAATACATATTACATATATATATATATTTAAACCCGCACGTCGTGCGGAGCAGTTCATAATATGAAATTCATATTCAATCTATAAAATAAAATGAATACAAATATAAAAGTAAAAAATTTAACCTGTAAATATGCTAACCAATAGAGATGTCTAAATGTGAATATTTTCATTTTAATTTTGACAAAATGTCCCTCGATCCGGCCCATATATGAACCTGCCCGTTGTGCGGAATAATTCAGAACACAAACACGTAACAAACAATGAAATTAATGAAAACAATGTGTGTACCCACGGTCAGGTTTGCACGAAAATATCCTCAATGGTTCGACAAAAGTCTGAAAAATGGCATTAGAATGAAGAACAGCACGCGTGAGTTCTACAGGCGTTACATAGGCCCGATGGCTTACGCACTGTACTCCGTAAAACGCAAGAGGTTGAAAAATCTAATGACGGATAAATATAAAAACCACTTGATTAAAATGGTTAACTGCTTCCGAGACAACCCTAAAAGAATGTATTCTTTCATCCGCACAGTGAGTTAAAGTGTGGGCAGCAGTTCGATTCCTGACATTGTTTACAAGGATGAAACGGCAGACTGTGACCTGGAAAAAGCAAAACTCCTAAACAAATTTTTCGCGGATAAATTCACTGAACGCAGCACAGGACCACTCCCAAGCATCTCAAACTTCCGCGCCGATACGCTGCATCACATAGAAACATCGGAGGAGGAGGTGAAGCAGCGTCTTCAGGACGTGAGTGCTTACAAAGCGTGCGGCTCTGATGGCATCAGTGGTCGCATTGTGCGAGAGTGTGCAGCAGAGTTCGCTGTCCCATTGAGCAAGATTTTCCAAATCTGTCTCAACACTGGCGTTTTCCCTAGCACTTGGAAGGACGCTAATGTAATCCCCGTTGCAAAGAAGGGTGACCGCAAGCAGGCAACTAACTATCGCTCCATAAGCCTGTTGCCTGTGTTTGCCAAAGTACTTGAGGAGATTGTAAAAGCGCGTCTGCTAAGTCATGTTCTGCCGGCGATTTCGAAGAACCAGCATGGTTGCCGCCCAGGGCGTTCTTGTGTCACCAATCTGGCCGCGTTGGTGAGCTTTGCCGGAGACGCAATCGACGCGAAAACTCAGCGGAACGTTCTATACACGGACTTCTCGTCAGCATTCCAGAGTGTTGACCATCGTATGCTGCTCCACAAGCTATCCGAAGCGTATGACGTCAAAGGCTCGCTACATGATTTACTGAGATCCTATCTCACGGGACGCCGGCAAAGAGTGCTGGTGAACGGAGTGTCATCACCGTGGTCGCAGGTAACCAGTGGAGTGCCGAAGGGGTCTGTTCTAAGCCCCCTCCTGTTCATCATCTACGTGAACGATTTGGCTGAGAAATTGGGCACATCAGCACTACTATACGCAGATGGCGTAAAGCTTTTCCGGACGGTCAAGGCGAGCAACGACTATGAGAGTCTGCAAGAGCAGCTCAACACTCTGTGTGAGTGGTGTGAAAAGTGGGGTCTCAAACTGAACCCTGCAAAATGCTCACACTTGTGTATCACGCTGAAAAAGAAGCCAGTTGAGTTCACCTACACGATAGGCTGCGACACAGTGCAAAAGGTGAACACTACACGTGACCTGGGGGTCGTCATTGACTCCAAGCTCACCTTTGCACAACACATTGATAGCGTCGCTCGCATATCCAATCGCTCACTTGGTGTGCTCACCAGATGCTTGCAAGGTCTACCACGGAACTTCGACTCTCGAAGCCTGATTGCCGCCTATTGTTCGAATATGCGGTCGACCATCGAGTACGCCAGTGTGATTTGGGCAGGCGCAGCACCAACGCACACACAGAGGCTGCAGCTGATACAGAACAGATTCCTCCGCACACTCAAGTACCTGCAGGCCAATCGAACTGAGATGAATCACACCAAACTCCAGTCAATGTACGGCCTCCAATCACTTGACATTCGCAGGCGATGGCTCGACGTCGCGTTTCTTTATTACCTAATGAAAAACAGACTCGACTCTCCGCAGCTGCTGTCACGAGTCGGATGGAGAGTACCAAGACCAGGTGTGCGACCCCGGGACCCCCTGCACATACCACCAACGCGCATCGTGGTCACTGGTAAATTTGGCACGCTCCATTGCCTCTATACTACAACAAGCTAGTGAATAATTAGCCCGGTATAGACATCCTTAATGTCAGTCGTTCTGCACTTCGCAAAGTCTGTTTTTAATATTGACTTTTTATATATACATATTTTTTTTAAGTTTTAGAATCTTATATTTGCTATTCGCTTTCGTGAATTGTATTATGTGTACTCCGCCTATAATTGGGATGTCATCCTGTTGGTTGGTGTGAATAAAAACAAAACAAAACAAAACGAATTCTAGCTGGTAAACCCTCCCGTCGTGCGGAACAATTCATACTATTAAATTTGTATTTAATTCATAAGATAAATGGAATATGAATTAAAAAAGAAAAGAGTAAACCCATAAAAAAATACATTTCTATATTTTTGTATTTATTTTGACAAAATAGTTTGCCTGAACCGTCTCACATTTAATCCTGCCCGTCGTGCTGAATATTTCAGAACTCAGACACGAAACAATGAAAAATGACCATGACCAAACAATGACCAAACTTTTTCATCATAATGTTTCCAAAATATATTTATAACTTATTATCACCATCTAACATTTAAACCCGCCCGTTGTGCGGAACAAATATTATATAATTTTTGGCGTTAGTTTGGACGCCACTGAACGTTGTAGAACGTTCGAGTGACGTTGTTGTCGAGTGGCGTGCGGTGTGACATCATAGCGGTTCACTTGAGTCGAGTGGTGCGAGGACGTGACGTCGCACGTTACTGCGCGTTGATTGGCCGTGACTTGAGCCTAGTGCCGGAGGCGTGTATCAGCTGGCGTGTGTGAAGCTGGCTTTGCGAGCGGTCGAGCGTCATTCGGTTGGTGGCCTGTGCTTTGTAAGCATCGTTGCCGTGTCTGGATACGATATTCGCTGTGTGGACGAGTTCTCGTCGTGTGCGCGGGTTTTTCCTGCGCGAGAGGTAAGAGGGTTTTGCCCGATTACTTAACAAGCCATTTCGGCCATATGGCTGAGGCCGTTGGCGGGGGCAAACGCGAGCTTGTCGAAGGGGGTTCCGGTAGCGAATCCGACGACTTCGGTCAGGAGGGTCAGAGACCAGAGCAGGGGGCCGCAGGACCCGTGGTAGATGTTGGCCAGTTGGTCAACATCTTAATGCAGGTCCGAGGGCCGATCCTTGACAGGATAGGGCGGGCTCTACCGAGTTTCGGTGGTGACGTCACTCTTGACGTCACTGAGTGACTGACCGAATTTGAGCGGCTATGCCGTGTCCAGCAGGTTGACCCTTGCGAAATGGTCGACCATATGCTGGATGGGAGCGCGCGCCGGCTCTACCGGCGCATGCTCGTGGGCGACGCCTCACAGTGGGCCGTGGTGAAAGCCACGCTGGTCGCCGAGTTCGGCGTGCCTCGCCAAGAGGCGTGGAGGCGTTTCTCGACTCGTCAGTTTCGATCTGGCGAGTCAGTGGACGCCTTTGTGGACAACCTAGAGCGTCTAGGTCGCCGTGTAGGGTTGACACCCGAGAGCTTGGCGTTCCGCGTCAAGTTTTATGAGGGCATACCCGACTCAATCTATGAGTGGGCTATAGCGAAAGAGGGGGCCGTCACCTCCGAGTTTGACAGCGTGCTGTCGGCGGTGCGCGCCAGAATTGGTGCGCGTAGGGCCGCTGCAGCCAGAAACCGCCCCTCTGGGGTGGTGGCTGCATCTAGGCAGCGAGTCAGCTACGCTCAAGTAGCGAGCAGCTCGAGGGACCGCTCTCCTGTTCCTCAAGCGTCGTACGAGCGAGACGGCTCTGTGTCTCGGTGGGCGGGCCGTCCGGAGCACCCTTCTGCGCGCTCTTCTGCTCGCTCTTCTGCGCGCCGGATGCTCCGCTGTTACCGATGTAGCGGCGACTATCTGGTCCGCGAGGGCCCGGGAGCGCAATGCTACCGGTGTGGCAAGCACGGGCATTTCGCTAGTGATTGCGATGAGCCGGCGTCGACGTCGACGTTACGCCGCTCGCGGGTTCGGACGAGCTCGCATTTTCACGCGGAGGGCGCAGCACGGGGCGCAGCGTCCTCCGACATGGAAGACGACCGCAATTAAGCGGCGGCCCCTGTTAAGGGGCGACGGTGAGTCCCTGCTCTGCGCGTGGACTCATCAGCGGAGCACATTTGATGCGTCGGGCCCGCCGGGCGATTCGAGGGACGGCCGGTGTATTGACTTCGCGTCGCATGCCGGTCGTTGAAGCTGTTCTCAACGGTCGTTGCTCCCGGTGTCTGGTTGACACGGGAAGTGAGTGCACAATTGTCAGTGCACGGTTGGTGGCGGGTTCACTTTCCCGTCCGGGACGACCGTGAATCACAGCGGATGGTAGGACTTCTCATGAGACGACGTCCTGTGATGTAGTAATAGGGCTACAGGGACACTGTTTTAGAGTTTCCGGGCTCGTAGTGAAAGGATTATAAAACCTTGGAGTGGAGTGCCTCCTGGGCAACGACGCTATTGACCATATGGGAGGCATGACAGTGAAGAGGGTGCTGACTCTATATACACCGTTGAGTGAGGGAAACCTTACCCCGAGGGGTGCTGTCGTGCACCGGCGCGTAAGTGTGTGACTAATAAATCGACGAAGTGTGTGAGGTATATGTTGGCTGGTTCCACGGATAGTCCGCAGCCGCTGGAAGTTGTCCACAAGGACTTCGTAGCGGCACGCTGGCGCTTGGCGTGGTGGTCGAGGTGGACGGCTGCATCGTTGAAGATGCTACTTGGCTCCGTAAGAAGACCGACGTCCTACACATCAATGTGTCCGAACTGGAGGCAGTCGGTCTTGGCATCAATATAGGGATTTCGTGGGGGTTCAAGACGTTTACCGTCGCGACAGACTTGAGGACAGTGCTTAGTTGGATGGACAGCACGGAGAATGAAGCTGATCAGATGACCAGGGTGGCCAAGAAGTGGCTTGTTCATCGTGACGCTGGTGAGAAGGAGGTGGCAATATCAGCAGCTATTGCTACGAAGAAGAAGAAGAGTATCAAGGACACTGTTTGGGCGGCTCATCTGCCCCATCATTTAGGTGTCGAGAGGACGTTGTACCTGGGTCAACAATTGCGGAGTGACTTGACGAGAGGCCATGTGAAGGCGGAGTTAGCTGGATGCGAGGCTTGTCAACATATTGATCCAGCGGTGAGAGAGGAGAGCCTCGTAGGTCAGGGTAGTCTGGCCGTGGACAGGGATTGGTATCGAGTGGCAGCGGACGTCACTTATTACGATGCCGGCGTTTACCTGTCGATGGTGGATTGTGGTCCATCACATCTTGCCGTATGGCGCAGATTGCCGAATGAGACGGCGTTGTGCATTATAGCTCAGTTGCGGCAGATTGTGATTGAGCGTGGGCCGTTTGGGGAGCTGTCACTGGACAACTCGACGGCGTTCCGGTCGGCGGCGATGGAGCAGTTCGCCGACGAGTGGTGCATTTATTTGTGATTCCGAGCCGCATACGCCCCGGGCGGTAACGGGATCGTGGAGCGAAATCACCGTACGATCAATAGGATCGCAGCGAGGGGACATATTTCCCCGGAGGAGGCGACGTTCTGGTACAACGTGACGCCGCGCAAAGAGGCTCACGTGAGCACTATTCCCTCGAGGTGTATTTTCAGATACGAGTGGCGGCTTCTATTTGAGACCGGCCCCAGGGACGCTGATGACCAGACAGCAGCGTTTGCCGTTGGTGACGAGGTGTGGGTGAAACCACCGATCCCGTCATGTACAACACCGTGGACCCTCGGGAAGGTGACCAGGGTCGTCTCAAAGCACGTTGTGTGCGTAGATGGCATGCCGCGCCATGTGCGCGACCTGCGCAAGCGTCGCTGTGCCGGCCATAGTGGAGCCATAGACGAGACCGGCACTCATGGCGACGAGGAACCGACCAGCGGCGGTTGGGATGTGGATGCGACCGGCAATCGCGGAGATGTGGAGCCACCCGGCCGAGCCACCCGGCGGAGCCACCCGGCGGAGCCACCTGGAGTAGCTTGGACCTGAGCGGTGATGGCGGACGGGACGAGGCGGCCGATGTCCCGGTGGTGACAGAATACCTGACAGCCTGCCACCTGAGCGACTGGTTATTTGCGAGGGCGTGGATGCGGGCCGTGTGTCGGTGGAGCAGGAACCTGGTGAGCATTCAGAGGACATGAGTGTACATACTGCTCGAGAGAATGTCGGAGAGGGCGTCGCGGCTGAGAGAGTCGAGGATGAGGCTGCAGTCGAGCAGCCGAGGCGGTCAACGAGGAGACGTCGACCGCCGGCATGGTTAAACGAGTACGTGTGTCTATCCGATGATGGAGTTTAATCGTGCGTGTGTGCCAGCGTGTTTGTTGTGAGCGTTCAGGTGAAAAGCTGGGGGAGATGTGGCGTTAGTTTGGACGCCACTGAACGTTCTAGAACGTTCGAGTGACGTTGTTGTCGAGTGGCGTGCGGTGTGACGTCATAGTGGTTCACTTGAGTCGAGTGGTGCTAGGTATGATGTCGCACGTTACTGCGCGTTGATAGGCCGCGACTTGAGCCTAGTGCCGGACGCAGGTATCAACTAATCGTGTGTGAAGCTGGCTTTGCGAGCGGTCGAGCGTCCTTCGGTTGGTGGCCTGTGCGTTGTAAGCATCGTTGCCGTGTTTAGATACGATATTCGCTGTGTGGACGTATTCTCGTCGTGTGCGCGGGTTTTTCCTGCGCGAGAGGTAAGAGGGTTTTGCCCGATTACTTAACATAAATAAAATAAATATTGAATTCATAAAATAAAATAAATATTGAATTCATAAAATAAAATAAATATTGAATTCATAAAATAAAATAAATATTGAATTCATAAAATAAAATAAATATTGAATTCATAAAATAAAATAAATATTGAATTCATAAAATAAAATAAATATTGAATTCATAAAATAAAATAAATATTGAATTCATAAAATAAAATAAATATTGAATTCATAAAATAAAATAAATATTGAATTCATAAAATAAAATAAATATTGAATTCATAAAATAAAATAAATATTGAATTCATAAAATAAAATAAATATTGAATTCATAAAATAAAATAAATATTGAATTCATAAAATAAAATAAATATTGAATTCATAAAATAAAATAAATATTGAATTCATAAAAGAAAACAAATACAAATTTAAATAGAAAAAAGTAAACCTATAACAACTATTAACCAATAGAAAAGTCTAAATATGAATGTTTATATTTTAGATTTTTAGCTGGATTTTGTCCTGAACGCTAGCGCCCTAGCGAATGCGTCATGCGCTTTGCACATAAACTCTGATGTTGATTTCGCAGCAGCGAGAAATCATAGGCGGATGAAGTAAATATTTATATTGGGGCTAAATATTTTATATTAGTTTGTTGAAAATGTTTTTAGAAGTTATATCAAAATTAGGGGTAAACATTGCATGTGAAGGACATTTTTAAAAATGTATTTCAAAGGGGCTAAGCCCTCCTGCAATATTCCTGGATCCGCCATTGTCTCCTTTGATCGCTGTGTTAAATCTATCAGTCGTCGTTGGAAATGACATGGTCTTGTATAAACGGTTATATCTTTTGAAATGTTGACACTACATATTTTAAAGATATATAATCTTGTAGAAGACAAAATTTTCAATCTGTGGATATAAAAAACTGTCAATTCTGTTGAGCAGTTTTTCTCAAACCCGTGGCATAAAATCCCCAAAATGTGAAAAACTCGTTTGTGCACACACACATACAGTATAACGTTTTGATTATTATCGAGTTTATATGCTGGTTTATATGTTTATATGCAACAAAACCTAGCCTAAGTCCTTCTTGCGTCAATTTTACCCCTAGGGACCAAGTTTCATCAAAATCGGTCCAGTTCTTTAGGAGGAGATGGGGTAAACAGACACAAATGGCCTCAATGACCTTGAAAATGACCTCGGAGAACAACTAAACCTAACCTAGGACCTTCTTGCATCCATTTTACCACTAGGGACCAAGTTTCATCCAAATCGGTCCAGTGGTTTAGGAGGAGATAGGATAAACAGACACAGATGTCCTCAATGACCTTGAAAATGACCTCGGAGGTCAACAAAACCTAGCCTATGACCATCTTGCATCCATTCTACTCCTAACCTAAAGACCACGTTTCATCAAAATCGGTTCAGTGGTTTAGGAGGAGATACGATACAAACAGACATTTAGAAAATTTGCAATCAGTGCATGGCAAGAAAAATACCATCGATTCGGCCCTGAGGGCCAAATTGATGGTATTGATTGCGGTCTTTGGGCGTTTGGGTATTTGTATATACATTTTTTTAATATTACAATCTACTTCGGCTACAATATGACATCCAGTGAACGTAAATGTGAGGTATCGGCGCAAAACCAAGCGAGTGAGGACCGTGTGTTGTTGCCAGCCGGCCCATTTGACGCGAGGTGCATCGCAGAATATGATGGCACATCAGACATCGTAGAGTGGTTTACCAGAGCTGATGCACTGTGCCAGATACAAAGAGTTCCTCTGGTCTCAGTCATACCACTCCGACTGACAGGTGGTGCGTTCAGCGTGTGGTGAGGACTGCCAGCAGATAGTCGGCTTTCTTTGGAGTCAGTGCGAGCGGCTTTATATTCTGCTTTTGCTTTAGACCAGCACGCAGCCTACGAACAGTTTGCTGCAAGACGGCTACACATGGGCGAGTCTGTAGATGAGTTTTTGTCTGACTTTCGTCATCTCGCTAGTCTTTTTGGGGGAGTTCCCGATCGAGTGTTGATGTGTGCGTTTGTGGCTGGACTACCAGATGCTGTGCGACAGATAATTCGCGCGGGCTCTCGAACTGATAATTTGGGTCTGCAGGATGTGCTAGTGCGATCTCGCGCCATTCTCAGCGATCTTGCTATGATAACAGCTTTTAGTGGAGCAGGCTCAGCGTCTAGTCAGCCAGAAGATTATGCAATGGAGACACCTACGGCAAAAACGAATTGATGATTCGCAGCGGACACATCGACTGGATAGTAGATGTTGGAATTGTGGGAGAATCGGTCACCTTGCATTTGCTTGCCGCCAATCGGAAAATGCCAGCGGGAGGTGGTCATCAGCGCCAGCACCATCTCCCAAGAAATAAGCGCGTGCATTGATTCCCTGCCAATTGTTGAGCTTCTTGTTGGTGGCCGCCTGTGTAGAGTGCATGTTGACACCGGGTGTACTGATACAATCGTGCATGTATCGCGTGTTAATAAATGGCGTCGACAGCAGGTCAGTGTTGCTACATTGGGTGGTGCATCTATGTTATGTATTGGTATTGGAAGTGTAGATATTGGAGTAAAGAACAAAAGTTGTGTCGGAGTGAATGTTTTAGTGGTGAATGAGCATCCACTCGGAGTTGACGTCATACTAGGTGTGACAGGTATTGTGGCACTTGTTGGAGTTAATGGGACGTCTCCGAAGTGTGTGAGATCCGACTGCGAGGATTCCAGCAGGGGTATTGCGGTATCAACACGGCGTCATAGCTGTGTTTCGGATAATGATACGCCTGATTTCACCGTGCGGTATGACGATGGCAGAAAGAGATGGACAGTAGCCTGGAAATGGACCGATGGTTCCGGACCTCCATGTCTGAACAGCACGACACCTCAGTACGGTGTAAAAGCCAGTATTCGGCATGAATACGATTCAGAATTGAGCAACTGGATCAAGCGTGGATGGCTGGTAAGACATGAATAGCGTGTTCATGGAAAGCCCCGCGGTCTTGTGCCATTGATGGCGTACATCAAAAGAACAAGGCTAAAGTCCGTCCAGTTCTCGATAATCGTGAACTGAACGACTATATCACAGCTTATACAGCCGATGCTGATGTATGCGCGGACAAGCTTCGACGGTGGCGTGGTCATGGCAATAACCTGGCCGTAGTGGACTTGAAAAGTGCGTACCTGCAGATTCACGTTGATTAGCGGCTATGGTGTTACCAAACCGTTGCGATTTCTGGGCAGCGATATTGTCTCACTAGGCTGGGTTTTGTAATAAACATTGCACCATTAATCATGAAGAATGTTGTGCAAGCTATACTGGCTGTTGACCCTGCTCTTAACGCGGCTGTGTTGCCATATGTCGATGACCTTTTGGTCAATGAAGATGAGATGAGCGCTGAGAACGTGATCAAGCACTTTGGCGACTTTGGTCTTGAATGCAAGGCACCTGAGCGTGTTTCAGACGGGGCCGAGTTGTTGGGATTGCAAGTGCAGCAAACTGGCAATGAATTGCAGTGGAAGCGAAGCGCAAGTATCGACGAAATTCCTGCGAGAATCACGAGACGCACAGTTTTTTCATGGTGCGGCCGTTTGGTGGCTCACTTGCCTGTTTGTGGCTGGCTGCGTCCAGCTTTCGCATGGCTGAAGCGCAGAGCAAACGAGCTTTCAATGTCGTGGGATGACGTCATTGAAGACGCTTCATTTGTCGCACAGTTGGAGGAAATTAAAAGTAAGGTTTTGATCAGTGATCCTGCGCATTGGACCTGGTGCGTTGCGGGCGAATGTGCACAAGTTTGGACTGACGCAAGCTCTCTTGCCGTTGGTGTAGTAGTAGCCATGGGAGACGGGAGTGCTGTGGAGGATGCGAGCTGGCTCCGTAGAGATCCTGCTGCGCACATAAACATGACTGAGCTTGACGCTGTCATACGCGGACTCAATCTGGCTGTTGCTTGGGGCCTCCGTACAGTGGAACTGTACACAGATTCTGTGACGGTGCACCGCTGGTTAGTTGACGCACTGAGCGGTCGAAATCGTCTGAAGACGAAAGCTCAGAGCGAAATGCTAATCCGGCGAAGAATCGACCTTGTGCGTGAATTGGTAGTCAAATGCAAATAGACGCTGCATGTTTTGGTTGTGAGATCTGGTGAGAATCGTGCCGACACACTCACTAGAGTACCTGAAAAGTGGCTCCGAGAGCAGCGATCAACATTTGCGGCTGCTGCAATGGAAAGTCGTGATGTACCCGACATTTATGCTGACATTTTGGATACACATGAGAGCGCAGGCCGCCCCGGCATTCAGCGGACTCTGTTTTTTGCAAGACGCAAGTGCGGGAGTGGAGTCAGCAAAAAACTAGTGCAGGAAGTTGTGTCCCATTGTGTTGTGTGCAACTCTGTTGATCCTGCTCCGGCTAGGTGGCGTCATGGCAGGCTGGACGTCGAACAGGCGTGGTACAGGTTGGCGATTGATATCACCCATCATTCACATACGTCGTATCTATCGATAATTGACTGTGGTCCGTCGAGTTTTGCTATTTGCAGAGCGTTGCGCTGGGCTGACGCTGCAACTGTCGTGCACCATCTTGAGGAGGTATTTTATTAACGTGGCGCTTCAAGTGAGATACTGACCGACAATGACACTATCTTCCGTGGGAGATCACTGCAGGCTCTGTGTGCTAAATGGAACGTCTATCTTCGTTTTCGTGCGGCATATTCGCTACATGTAAACGCCATCATCGAGCGGAACCATCGCTTTGTCAAAGTGATTTGTGCACGCCGGCAATGTACCGTAGCGGAGGCTGTGAACCTGTACAACATCACTCCCCGCGATGATATGGCGGTGACATCAGCTCCATTTGCCGGTGTTTACAAATACAGATGCCGCGATCTTGTGAGCACGCGCGGTCTTTGTTGTCAACGACAAAGCAACAGCGATTTAACCGGCAACGTGCGGGGGTGGTCCAAGTTCAGAGTTGGTGATATGGTGTGGGCACGCAGGAAAATAACCAGATGTACTGACGTGTCGCAGCCTGGTGACATCACCGATAATGTGTCTGATTGTGTCGTTGAAGTGAACGGAATGCCTCGTCATGTGAAAGACATCCGTCAACGTGGTCATCAAGCGCCACTCGGTGAGTCTGATGAACCACCGATACTGGTTGGAGATGCAGCCCAGCCTGCGCGTGCATCTACACCAGTGTCATCACGGGACGGAGACATTGGAACTGATGAGTCGATAGGAGCTGTACCGTTAGTCGGCTCAGAAGAAACGCCAGCTGGGGAGACCCAATCAGTGACGACGCAGTTGAGGCGGAGTGAATTGGTGCGACGTCCACCCGCTCGATATTGCTGCGAGAATAGGTCGTGATTTTGTATGGTGTTGCGTATTTTGTACTGTTGTTGCCTTTACTAAGTTATGTGTGCGTTTAGCTGGGCCATCGTTGGTCGTGAAATGTTTTGTCGTGATTTTGCTTCGCATTGTTTTTTTAGTTGTTTATATTTGTTTCTTTGGAAACAGGCGGAGATGTTGTGTTAGTAGAAGGCTGCACCACTTTGTCACATATGACGTCACACTCCCCTCCTTGCCCCCCCACCTATGACGTCACCCCCTCTGACGTCACCTCCCTCTGACGTAACCCCCCTCTGACGTCACCCTCTCTGACGTCACTCTTAACCTAACTTAAACTAACGTTTTTTTTCTTCTTTTTTTTTTCTTTCTATTATATACCTAACCTAACTTCTTTCTGTATTCCATACCTAACCTAACTTTTTTCTTTATTATATACCTAACCTAACTTTTTTCTTCATTATATACCTAACCTAACTTTTTTCTTTATTATATACCTAACCTAACTTTTTTCTTTATTATATACCCAACCTAACCTAACCTATATACCTAACCTAACTTTTTTCTTTATTATATACCCAACCCAACCTAACCCAGCCCAGCCCAACCTAACCCAACCCAGCCCAACCTAACTTTTGTTTTTATTTCTTATTCTTCCTTTCGTATTATATTAATTCTTTATTCTATGCCCAACCTAACTTTTTTCTTTATTATATACCTAACCTAACTTTTTTCTTTATTCTATACCTAATCCAACCCAACCCAACCTAACCCGACCCAACCGAACATATATTTTTATTTCTTATACTTCCTTTCTTTTTATATTTATTCTTTATTCTATGCCCAACCTAACTTTTTTCCTTTATTTCTATTTTATGTCACGATACTCATTATATCGGGATCGCCAAGTCGATGTTTGGTAGAAGCGTGA
Source organism: Sacculina carcini (assembly GCA_916048095.2). Taxonomy (NCBI): domain Eukaryota; kingdom Metazoa; phylum Arthropoda; class Thecostraca; family Sacculinidae; genus Sacculina; species Sacculina carcini. The sequence continues at coordinate 2,300,408 of OU696584.1, forward strand.
ATATAATAATTTTCAATCATACTTGAAATATATATCAAAAACGGCTTGACTAAATCGGTCGCAAAGGCGATGTTCCAATATGGAGATGAATCACTCGCCACGTTTATATAAAGTGTCTGGTTTATGTCAAATAATGCGGTAAAGTAATCGGATTAAAATGCCAGATGAATTCATTGGCGTCAAGCCAAGGATGAATATTTTGAATATGTTTACCTGATACTCAGGTATGGGATTAAAACATTTGCCGGTAACAAAGACCAAATTTACACGCAATTTATGTAAATGTAGCAGAAACGAATGCCTGTGGATCACTAGCTACGTTCATATAACGTGTCTGGTTTATGTCAAACACTGACTAAATCGGATTAAAACGCTATTCGACTGTGTCGGAATTGATACAAAAATGACTCGCAACGAAATGACCTTTGTGTATTTTCACTTGATACGCAAGTATGGCAAATATACAAGTGGACATCACGTAGAATCATATTGACGAAACGATTCAACGAACACATCGTGAACACAATTGTTTGTTGATTTTTCGATCAATTTTGATGATGTAAATCATATCGTGTGTCTCATACACAATTTCCAGCTCAGCCGACCATGTATCAGGCACAGACACACCTTCTTGTAGAGCGTCCGAAAGACATACGTCAAACGTTGTGTACTCCTTGTACGATTCGCTGATGATGTGTTTGCTATCTGACGAAGTACCACCAACATAGCGATAGTTATAATTAGGCACTAGTGTAGCAGGAGAAACACAGCTCATGGTGTTTATACAAAGAAAGATAAACAATGACTGTAAGAACGAGATAATCAAACACGGAGTGATGACGATAATTATGACGCATGCGTCGAAGAGTAGTGCAATTAGTCTCAGCCGTGAAACGCAGTTGAGCTCGAGACGTTTGCGGGTGAGGTTGTGTAGTTTTTTATTGCGGAGTTGTCAACATGAGTCAGGTGAATACAAACGTTGATACGACCAAGCGGATCCTACCATTAGAACATCATGCGGTCAAGTTTGTTGCCGACACACCATTAATTTGTGGACACCCGCTGGAGCAGAGGATTTGGATTATTTTCGGACGACTGGAAAAACACAGTCAGACGGATTTCGAACACTTACAAAAACAGCTTACTAAAATTATGCAACTGGAGCGATATTTTGACCTCTTTTGGAAACTTCGTCGCGGCGCGGTCAGAATATTCACCAACGAGGAGCGTGCACTACAGATTGTGATCGATGCATTTATGGGTCGGCCAATGAGAGATGCTGTTCTTGGAACCGTTGCAGCTGCTTTATCATTCAAAGTGTTGTCGGTGGCGTTGGTGCGAAATGACGCGACTCAGATTTACCGGCCGCTCGATGAGACCCGCAACACAGTGGAGTGGATGAAGACCATTGTTATGAGCTACTATGACTCGAGAAAACAGTACTTGACCGAAACCAAGGTTTATCGTGAATTTAAAGCCGACAAAATGAAGATGATCGTGCACAAGGAGGTTCAAGGTGAACCACAAAGTAAACGGAACAAAATTTGTTGAATTATTCTATGTGTACGGTATACCAATACATTTCGTAATGTGTCGCAAGAGTTTTATTATTGCGCGCCAAAAAAAACACTTTGTTATCGTTCAATTTATTAAAATGGTAGCATGCGCGGTGTACACAGATTCATTGCATACATCAATTTAGCGAAATGTTGACAACGTAAAATACAGCAGTTTGTAGGAATGACAAGATTATATGGACACGGTGTGATGTTGGGTAGTACATGTATGTCGCGTGCGTTCATTGATAAATAGTCGGGTAGGATGTCTTCGAGATTTTCAATGTGTAGTTCAAGTAGATGCGAAAGTCGACGAGCCTTGTCGAGTCCTTTGGCGTAGATGTGGTCGGGTGCTAGACGTTGTATGAGGGAACTTGCGTCGCGTAGCCTTTCTTCATACTTGTGCGTGTTTTAAGGATTGTAATTATATTCCAAGCCGTGCAGATTCGCCGTCAAAAATAGAAAACGGTTGCGTCGCTCAGCGTTGAGTTTAAACTGTGGAGGCGGTAATATGGTGTGCCACAAGTACCCCGAACACAGGTCATGCAAAGCCAATTCCTTGACAACAAAACGCGAATCCTTGTGCTGGAAGCCGTCGCAGTCTACAAGTATGACCATATCAGCGCTAAAAGCTGATTGTTGATAGCAGGATCGGTGGATAGGCACGACACAAAATCGTGCAGATCCCAGCCGGCGCAAACAAAGCAAAAAATAGCGCACAGTACTGTCCACACTCGTCCGAGTCCGGCGCCTGAATGACGCGCGTGTTCAACATGCATCGACTGTAATTGACATGTTTGTTTATAAAATTTACAAACGAGGGATGCCAGATGGGTGAGTTGCCAGACGAGTCGAAATATTGGAGATTTTCACCGTCCCAGGCAAACACGACCCAATGCAGACCCGATTGCCAGCGCGGCTGTATATTCACAATAATTGATGTGCGCACACCGCGAGCAAATGTGAAATGTTTTAGCCGGCCGCACGCCCAAACACCCCGAAATGTGGCGACTGTGTCGAGCAGCCGTTCCAATTCAAGAGCGTTCATAGCTGAAAATCTGTGCTGACACGTCCGGCGCTGTCAATTGTGATTTCGTTTTCAAACGTGGCGTAGATTAGAACGTTGACTGTCTCGGGTAGAGCGTAGGAGAATGCCAGCTCACACCTCACATTACCTTGTTCACGCGGATGCAAATGATCACCACCACACTGATCCGGAGTCAAATATACAATAAACAGAGTATAGCCGGACGCATAATCATCATGTGTGATATGGCCCTGCATCATGCATCATGCATATGCATCATGGCCCTGGTTTTCCGTATCGAGGCCGGTGCCCTCAAACAGTGACAGATACGATCTCATATATAGACCCTTTGTGAAATCGGGGCGACAGGGGTGCGTGGGGTACGGCTCGCCATTTATATAGAACTGAAGACTGTTTAGATGGTAGTGGTGAAAATTCCATGGGTTTTTCTGTAGCGATCAATGATACGCTTCAGTGCTTACGAGTCCCAGCAGAATTTGTCGCGGCACTTGTGAGGTGAAAATATTATTCAGCGTTCCACTCATGTTTCCTTTGGGGAGGGTATATGTTTTCAGTAAAACTCGTGGAATAGGATAACGGGCTGGTGTCTTCTCCAACTGTTTGTGAAAATTCACCCACATCGAGTCGGAAAGCGTTATTTTTTCGACATGCACACACAGGTCGACAATTTCAATCTTGTATTCTCCCTCGGCACCGAGTAGAGCAAACTGATCAGTGTTTCGAATCAGTTTGAGTTTCTCCGAAACTGTACAGGGCAATATACGACATTGATGGTTGGTATCCAGCTGTAGCGGTATACAAAAATCAAAAACTTTGCTTCCAGCCACCCATTGTTTGCGTTCGTTAAAACCAATGTTCAAAAGTTTAACATCATGCAAGTGTCCAGCAGTATCTTTACGCCAAAAACACGACCGTAAATGACCGTTTTAGCGTTCTGGTTATACGACAACAACGTCTCAAGATAGGCACGATAGCCATAGAGCGCGCTGGAATCCGATACAATAGTATCACCAATCTGATAGTCAATCTGTTTGAAGAGAGCATGTGGTAGCAGGTTGACAACGCTCACGTTGGCGTCGTCCATTAGTTCGCTACCGTCACGATTGACAACACTTAATGCCATAAAGATTATAGCCATAGAGCTTTGCCATAGAGCTTGGTTTTTGATGGACGCGTAGAAGATTTACCAAGCGCAGGTAAGTGAAATTCAAACGGACCTTCGCTGCTTAGTCGACTCGCCGGGTAATATACATGGGTTCTGGACGAGTTCACACTGGTTTCAAACACTGGTCGAGAAAATACCTCGGTTATTTCACAAGCGCATTCGTCTACGTTTTGCATTGTCAAAGATGTCGCGTTCCTGTTGACGTCGTTGAGACACCTTTTCGTTTCGTCGGTCGTCGAGAGACTGATTGATTCGTCGCACGATTTAAACTATTTATACTGGTTCGAAGAATACGTTTAGCTTCGTGTCGAGAGCGATTGCGGACGGCTTGACTAGCATTTTCTCCGTGGAGAACGTCTTGCAGTGTGCGTACCCCCGTCTTCAAGGCGGATTTGGCCAGATGTTTTGTCAGAGGTTGTTTGGCAACAGTTTTGACGGCAGGTATCACCACTCTCATTAAGCCTCTGAAAATACTCCCAAGTCCGCTGCCACGCTGTATCATTGGACCTCGAAATATCAACTGAGAATTTGTCATTGTTGTTTTTGCATAAAATGTAGTGTCAGGTGCGAACGACCGTGGTGAAATGGAACCAATTCCTCATTGCTCTGTCTTATATGCACTCCCAGATCGTTAATGAACTCATCTTCGAGCGGTACATAATGAATTTGATTGAATGTTCGATGAATTTGAGGTGATTGTATATCGTTCGTGTACGGACTGACAACGCGTAATACCGGAGCCATAGTATCACCAACCATCTGCGCCTGTAGCTTGTTGTATAAAATGTAGATATACCAAAATGTTGGGTTGAGTCGACTTACATCCATCACAATCGACGAGCGTGTATGTTTTCCAATAACAACGCGACTATCTGACACTACGTGGCTGGTGAACCCAAGAGCCCTAGCTATTTTGCTGCTTACTGATACGTCAGTGTCCCCACATCATACATGTCCACCAGTATACAGAGTGAGCACTATTCTACCGCAAACATAGTGTAAATTTTCCAGCAGCGCCTGATTGGACATGTAGTGCCCTGTGATGAGTTGGAATGTCTCACCATCAATCTCGAATTCATTCATACGATTTTCTACATTCAACCAGCGAGCGGAAAATGTGATTTCGGCCAGTCCAACAGTCCACGAACGATCTAGATTCAGTGGCGCCGGTAACTGAACATGAAATTGAGATGCAGTGTTTCCAGGATAAAGGTGTAGACAATTCGAACTGTCCAACGACACATAGAAGCATTGGCTGGACATTTTTCGAAAATGCAGCGTCAAAATTAGCCCCAGGCCGGTAGTGAAATGGAATTTCTTACGAGACTCGTCAAGGATTCTCACCTGAACAGTAGATATATTGGAATGTGACAAAGGTTTATAATACATTTGATTAAATACCAATTCTTGTATTGGCGACGTATTAATCACATGTATTTGACGGAGCTGTGGTTGCAGTGAGCGGTTGACAATTTGTGCAGCTACAAGATCTGTTTCGATAGTCAACAATTGAGTCGAGGCCGGGTCCAACGGAAACGGTGTGGACATGATCATAGTGATATCGCTGGCGTCAAACACACCATAATGTGCATAGCGATATCGTCGTTTCGAGTGCGCTATCGATCCGTTGACATGCAATAGTCGGGAAAATTGTTCGCTAATGTGCAACACAATGTCTGTAACTCCAACCATAAATGATTGTCTCGTGATACTCTTACTTTCACATGATCGCTATACACATGCGTTTGTAACGCCGAAATGAACGTATCGACAGTATGCTTGCCAGCATACACTGTTGATGATTTATTGAGGTCGTCCGTATTTGGACTGTAATCTGAAAATATTATATCTTTGTTGAGGGTCAGCCAGTTGGTGGGCAGTCAAACAGAGTGTAAGGCCACTTGCCATTGTTGTGTATCTAAGCATAAAGGCTGAGCGAGATTCACCGAAAATTCAGCGGTGGTGTTACGTGCGAAGCTCTTAGTGCTTGCCACACTTGGCAGCGTCACATAAAAGTCATTCATATCGACCAGTACACTAAGTATATTTATGCGTTTGTCGATCTTATATACAAACAGGAAACAAAATAAATTTATATAAAAAGAAGAAATACACACACACACACACACATACACACACACACACACACACAACGCCGCAATGATTAATTCTGAATTAATAATTCAAGGTGCTAACTACACCTAGATTAGCTGATACAGATGTACTGGCGATGTTGAATCAAATTTGAATTAATGAAGACTTAACGCTCACACACAGACACAGACACAGACACACACACACACGCACACACACCCACACACACGCACACACACACACACACGCACACGTCGGCGCGTGCCGGGGCTCTCGAAAACCGGTTCCACATACGCATACACACAAACACACACACACACACACACACACACACACACACACACACACACACACACATACACACACACCAAACAAGCAGACACATATACAGTGCTGCAATGTTTCATTCCAGTTGGATAAATATACATTCTAATTGGTATGCAGTCACGATGTCCACGATAACCATTTAGATTAGCTGACACATGTGTGCTGACAACGTTGAATCAAATTAATGAAGACTTAACGTTCGCACACACATCATATCATCATATCATGTATTTGTCACCAACATATCATTTACACAAACGTTGTGACAGGGACCCACATAAGCATGCGCTTTTTTCATGTGGGCCCTTTACAATGAATAAAGACAACTTACAAAAAAACAGTGACATCGCAACAAGATAAACATAATTACAACCAATATAGGCACACTGCTGAATCAGTCGATCGTCTCTCGACACGTCGAAGCATCACTGATTACTCTTAAATTGTCGCCTCTTAAATTGCGGTGTGGGACGGAACGGTCTGGTGACACACATACACACACACACACACACATAAATACAAGTGATAAAATATACTATCATGCAGGTAATTTTTAAGTCAATAAAGTAAATTATATAGAGTAACGTGAATAGTATCATCAGCATAAGATTCGATGTCAAATAGATGTCTTACCTTTGGGTGAAATGCGTCATGAGCGGTTGAGCATCCTGGAAATAGTCCTCTTCCTCGCTCTCGCTCTGTGGGGCGGGGATGAGAGATTTAAAGTCCGTGGTGTTTGAATCCTGCGATCTCACAGCTTTGGTGGTGGTTGTGTTTGTGACGCCAGCTGTCGTGGTGGTGGTGTCACTGATCACAGGAATAACGTCTTGTGGTTCGCTCCTGACACGTCTACGCTTTTGACACTGTTGATTTGGTCTAATATAAGGCTCACCATCGGCGTCAAAAGTAATTACGCTGTCAGCATCTATGGACGGGGACGGCGTTTGTTTTGCTGTAGTTTCTCCACATGTTCTATCTCCTTGTAACACGTTCACTATGGTCTCTGTGATGTTTTTTAAAAGGGGAATGCAGTTATTGTCTTCCGGTCCCAAACATACTATTACTTTAATGTCTTGTTTGCTTACTTCGATCAACATGTTTGCGATACTGTCTACCAGCTGTGAATACTGTGCTTTTATTCAAAATTACACACACACACACACACATACACATGACATAGATATGACAAGAATAGGAGGAGTCAACAAAGAGCTCGCACTGTGGATGAAGAATTTCTTGAGCAATCGACAAATGAGGACTTGTCTGAGAGGCCACTGTTCATCATGGCGAGAAGTGAAAAGTGGAGTGCCCCAGGGCACCGTGTTGGCTCCGATCTTTTTCATTGTATATGTCAATGATATTGAAGACGCTATACCAGACAGCATATATATGAACATGTTTGCAGACGACCTAAAACTACAAAAAAATGTATCATGCCGGGAGGATTGTGTTGTTTTACAAAACTGTCTCGACGGAATATCAAAATGGAGTTACAAGTGGCAAATGCCCTTCAACGTTGATAAATGTCATATACTTAGATTCGGAAAAGGAAAAAATAGACCTTTGGAGAAATATATTCTGAGCGGTACACAATTACAAGAAGTCGAAAAAGAAAAGGACCTAGGGATTATCGTCAACAAACGGCTATCGCCTGATAACCACGTGACACAGGTTGTTAAGAAAGCCAATAATACAATGGCAAACATCAAGGCGGCGTTCACGTACATTGATGAGGAAATGATGAAAAAACTGATCGTGTCTACAGTCCGCCCAGCGTTGGAGTATGCAGCCGCATTCTGGAGTCCGCACTTACAAAAACACATCGTTAAACTGGAAAGAGTACAAAGGTCGGCTACTAGAACAATAAAAACCCTTGAAAAATATAGTTACACAGATAGATTACAGAAACTGGCATTACCAACATTAGAAGACAGAAGAAAACGAGTCGATTTGATCACCATTTATAGATGCCTAACAAAAAAAGAACAAATTCAGAACGAAAACATATTTCGACACTCAAAATCAAACAGAAAGCATAATTTCGGCCTTCAAAAACAAAGAATCAAGAAAGACATACAAAAATACAGCTTTCCAAACAGGGCAATCGATTATTGGAACATATTACCCAAAGAAATTGTCAACCAGACCACAACACAAACGTTCAAACAGAAATATGATCTTTGGAAGGCAGGAGCCACGAGTCTTTGACTCATTTCTGCGGAGACAACTCGGTGAGAACAACTCGGTGAGAACATACACATACACACATACACGCGCGCGCACGCGCGCGAGTGCACGTTTGTGTCACATTCTTCGATTAACCAGTTTGACCGCACCCTCCTATCAGTTTAGTTGAGCTGTTTGTCAACAACCATTTAATTCTTGAACACATACACCAGCAGCAAGTCACTTCCAATATTTTTTTTTATACACACACACACACACCAGTTTCTATAACAACGGAAAGCTTCACCTTGATCAGATCTCGGCTGATCAGCACACACACACACACACACACACACACACACACACACACACACACACACACACACACACACACACACACACATACACACATGTTAATCGTTGCAGTAAATTTTGGTGCGGTCTAGTTTAATCAGTGACTAAGACTGACCTTATAAGGAATACAGTTACCAGGGCGTGGCGCGCACCGAACAAACTGCTTACATTAGTGACACGTCAGCGTTGGGTATATAAACTGCGTTTCCCTTAAGCACAAATCATTCACTCATTGCTCACGCTAGTTTGTATAATTATTCAGTATGGCAGGAAAGAGACAGTTGGAGGTTGACGATGTAGTAGAGAAAATTAGGGACGTAGCTATGGTAAGTAGTGTTAGTGTAGGCCTTAGAAAGATTGGTGAATATTATAGCCGTAGATATAAAACTAATGTAAAAGCCTTCATCATTCATCTTGACTTTACACGACCCAACGACATCCGACAATGCATCCGCTAGATCGAAACGACAATGGACACCCTCATCAACACCATCAAGGAGGGTGTGCATCCTGAGCACCTGGTAGGCGTCACACTGTCCAACAGCAACATCCAGCATGACGCCTACGTGGTGCCCCGACCAGCCAAAGATTTCACGGCGTCATTCTTGGCACAGAGGTGAGCAAGATTGCATATTTGATTATATGTTAAGATTTCGCTTGACTACATCAAGTGTTTAACAATATTTTATGTTGTATTACAGACTGGAAAAAATGGCGCAGTCCAACGCGTCGTTTGTCACCGACAATTCCAGTCTCGTGCTCAAGATGACGCATATTGCCAGACGTCCACCGCACGACATCCCGGACGACGAAATGGAGGGCTCGGCGCGGCTCAAGAACACCGGCGATTTCGCCACGTGGTTGTCCCGGAAGAACTGTTTCTTCCGTGTACTTGGCACACAGTGTTTGCCCCGGGCACTGGCTGCTGCCAGGTACATTGCGGAGAACCACGCCGCGTCGAGCGCCTTCCGAAAGCGTGTGCAACGTCTGGCAAGGGAGCCCGCAAGTTTCATGTCTGAGGCCAGGGAATTGTGTGAACATTCCGGGGTAGACTTTTCCCTGCCCAGCATGGACTTGCGGGAGCTCCAAAAGCTGGTGGCTGGTTGGTCGGAGTACCGGGTCCATGTCTACTCGACGGATCATTTTGGGCGACTCGGCGCAACCTTCGGTGAGTAATTAGAAGAAATATTCAGTTAGCGTTAATGATTTGCATTCATATAATTCAATTTGCATTAATTCGCATGTGTGTGTTTCAGGCACAGGACATCATCATCTCTATCTTTACCATCATCATCGCCACTTCGACGTCATCACGAAGATCAAGGCATTCCTCGACACTCGACATTTCTGCGAGGAATGCCAAACACGTTACACCCGTCTTGGAGAACATGTTTGTGCCGGAGGCTGCAATGACTGCGGATCGCCTCATCGATGCCTGCGGGAAGGTGCGTTAACCCATTGTCCCGAATGTAGTTTAGATTTCATTTCCAGCTCCTGTTTCGAGGCTCACAAACAATCACGCTGTAAGGTGCGGCGCGGGTGTCCCAGATGTGGTGATATTTTGTACAAATCGTATAGCAATAATCGCCATGTCTCTGGCACTCACATATGCCCTTACTGTCATGAACGAGTCACGAACCACGAGCTCATATATGCGGAAAACGTCCACCGCTGCTTTATCCAACCTTCGCATCCTTCTTCTGTCAACAAAAAACAAATCTATATCTTCTACGACTTTGAGTGTATGATTGACACCAGCACCAACCTTCACATTCCTAATCATTGTGTCGCAAACGTATGTTGTGAGTCCTGCTTTGATCGCATTGACCGCCATGCACTGACTGTGGGACAGAGCAGCACGAACATGTGTTCTCTGGCCCAACGACAAGACAAGAGTTTGGTCAGTGGCTTTTCACGCTCAATTACGCGAAAGTCATTGCCCATTATGCCCAAGGTTATGACAACAACATTGTTGCCAATTACGCGTTGAGCCAAGGTGTGGTGCCAGACCTGATCATGAACGGCAGAAAAATCCTCTCCATGAAATTTATAAATTCCAAACTCCATTTCATTGATTCCTTCAGTTTCCTTCCTATGCCTCTCGTGAAATTTTCCAAAACTTTCAACATTCCTGTCCGTAAAGGTTTCTTCCCTCACCTCCTCAACACTACGGACAATCAAAATTATGTAGGTCCTTTTCCTTCAGCCGATATGTTTGACCCGGGTCGCATGTCCACCGAACAGCGCGCCGAGTTTCTCACTTGGCATGCCTGGAAGGTGGGCCGGCAGTATGACCTGCGCCAGGAAATGGCAGCGTACTGCCGCGACGATGTCAATGTACTTCGTCTCGGTAGTATGCGTTTCCGCCAACAATGCATCGATGTGACTGAGGTAGACCCATTTCAGAGCATCACGCTTCCATCTGCGTGTCATGAGGTGTGGCGTCAAAAGTTTTTGCGCAAAGACAGCGTCGCGTTGATACCGAGCCATGAGCATTACCGACCATGTGGCAACTACTCGAAGAAATCGATCCAGTGGCTGGAACTGGAGGCGTCGTCTCGCGACATCAATATCCAGGACGCGTTGAACTCTGGTGAGGTGAGTATTCGGTCGTACAAAGTGGACGACTATGCCAAAGTGGGAGACTAACACCTGCTTTTCGAGTTTCTCGGTTGCTATTTTCATGGTCATCACCATGCTGGTAAGTGCTCAAACGGCGCCATCAAAAACTGTCGCTATGTGATGATCAGTGGGGCTCCATCAACGCGCCATCTATACGATGCCATCATGGCTCGTCTGGCGATACTGCGAGCCCGACCCGACACAACTCTCATCACCATCTGGGAGTGTGAATTTGATGCACTGCTTCGAGACGATGACGACCAATGTTGTCGCGCCGAAGCAGTGCAAGTCTTGCCGCCGATGAATGTTCGGGACGCGTTCAACGGAGGGCGAACAGAGGTGTTTCGTCACTACGCCGAATGTGCTGGTGACGAGCGGATCGAGTACGTTGATGTGTGCTCCTTGTATCCTTACATCCTTAAAAACGGCAAATTTCCCCTTGGTCATCCTTCTCACATTTTCCGTCCTCCCATCACACATTTTCACAAATATTTCGGCATCATTTATTGCACCATTCTCCCTCCACAGAATCTTCACGTTCCCGTCCTTCCCGCACGCATCAACGACCGCCTCATGTTCACCCTGTGTAGAACATGTGCCGAGCAGGGTATCGGTGGCAATTTCACCACGCGGTCGCCGCAGTGTCACCATTCGGACGAGGAGCGCAGTCTCACTTCCAGCTGGGTGTCGCTGGAAGTAGCAAAAGCTTTGGGGTTGGGGTATCGGCTCACTTCCATCCACGAGTTCTGGCACTTTGCCAACACCACACAGCTCAACGACGGCGAAGCAGGCGGATTGTTTGCACAATATGTAAACAAGTTTTACGCCCTCAAGGTCGGCGCCGAGGGTTATCCCGCTCACGTGCAGACTGACGACGACCGACACGACTACCGACAGACACTCGAAGCGCGTGAGGCTATAACCCTGCCGACCATTAAGAGGAATCCGGGCCTGAGAGCTGTGGCCAAATTGTGCCTCAACAGCCAGTGGGGCAAGCTGGCTCAGCGCGCAAGCCTGGGGCAGACTGAATACGTCACTTCTATGCGTCGTGTTTACGATCTGCTGGAGGATCCCGACATGGAGGTCTCCGCGTGCGACCTCATATCGGTGGCTGACGATAGTGAGGGGGACAGCACAATGCACGATATATGGAGGCTGACGTATTCCCATCGACAAGACAAGACTGTGGCCGGTCCGCTTAAAACTAATATCATCCTTGCTGCTTTTGTCACATGCCAAGCCCGACTTTATCATTACTCTTTCCTGCAACTCTTTAATCATTTTTAGTTAATATACTGTGACACAGATTCAGTCATTTACAGAACATCACTAAAAATGCCGCGCATACACACATCACATTTTCTCGGCGACATGACTGACGAACTGACTTGTTTCGGGACAGGCAGCTATATTTCTCATATAGTCTGTCTGTCTCCCAAAAATTACGCTTTTACTGTACACACACCAGACGGGGGCACCAAGACTATAATAAAAATGCGCGGTATCACACAAACACACGACACGCAGCAGCTTATTTCCTTGGACGCTTTCCTATCCCTGTTAGAGGCGCCTGGGTCCACAATCAAAGTCCCCTTTGGAAAATTCAAAAAGACTGCAGATCTCAAGATAATTACGTTGGGAGGGGAAAAAATTAATAGGTTAGTGTCCAGTAAACAGAGGGTCCTTCCCGATTATCGTACCTTCCCGTATGGCTTCATCGACTTACCGACCGACCGACCGACATCATCATCATCGTTATTCATTGCTATTTATTTGTTGTGTTACCAGTGTTAGTTGTGCTAGGTGTGTTAGTTGTACTAGATGTATTGGCTTATAATATAAAAGTGTTGGCTGTGTTAGTGTGTTAATTGTGCTAGTGTGTTTATTGTGCTAGTGTGTTAGATGTGTTAGTGTGTACACATGTTTTGGTGTGTGTGTGTGTGTATGTTAGTGTGTTATATAAATATAAAATTGTGTGTGTGTATGTGTATGCGTATTTTGAACCGGTTTTCGAGAGCCCCGGCACGCGCCGACATGTGTGTGTGTGTGTGTGTGTGCAGGCTTTAATATACAAGTGTTGACGTGTAAACGTGTCATTTAATTTATAATCACCGAGATGGTGACGCATATAATATTGCTGCTTCTTTCACTATTGCTCATTGTCAGCTATGTTGAATGTTTAATTGCAGAGTTGGAAATTGTGGGATTGTTATATGATCCGATTAAGCGCCGGGGGTGTTTGGCTAGTGATCCTCAGCGCAAAACCGGTCTCACATCAGCAAATCCTTTATATAATACCCTTATAGTTAAACGAAGATCAGTTTCATCGGTACGGCGAGTATGGAAACGTTTGACCCACGTCTTGTTACACCGTTCACAATGATCTTGTCAGGTCCTTCAGGGTCCGGCAAGAGTCAATTTATAGTCGACATGCTGACACGGGCGGACCAAGTGCTCACCCTAAGCCCCGATTATGTACTGAATTGCCACGGAAATGCAGCGCCCGATCATATAAATAAGAATATAGTTAACGAGATGCAGTACGGAGTGCCATCGCATGAGGAAATCCAACGATTGGCAAGCAAACATAAACGCGGTAATGGTTGCATGGTCATTATCGACGACTTACTGGATGCTGTGGAAGGGCCTGTTGTACGCGACATGTCTACGGAAACGTCGCGTCACGACAACATGAGTGTACTATTTGTCACCCAAAACACGTTTCTCAAGTCGCCCAACTACCGGACAATCAGCCTAAATACAAATTATTATGTATTTTTCCGTAATTTTCACGATCAAACACCACTGCGCGCATTTGCTCAGCAGTAGATGCCAGATAATATCAGATTCATTATGGATGTTTATAGAGACGTAATGAAGAAAATGTACGGTCATTTGCTTGTGGGCTTGCGTCAACAAACTGACAACAAACTACGTGTGCGTAGCAATGTGTTGGAACAACCCATAACAGTTTATCTTCCCGCTTTGAGGTATAAATAGTACATATAGTTGAGCAAGTGAATCATTTGTCAACATGTCGTCGACGTTGCAACGCTGTTGGCCGACAATCGAATCACTTCCGCGTCTCACACACCGTCAACAAGAAGCCGTTCTCAACACGTACGACCCTGCTCTGATAGGGGCTATATGTAAAATTTGTCATAACCCGTTGCAAGACCGCGTCCCTTTGGAAAAAGAACAAAAGCGACGCCTATCCAAATAAAAGAAAATACTGCGTAAATTGGGTGACAAACGTCCGTCACTGAAGAAAAAACAACGAGTGTTGGTGCAAAGCGGAAAATTTTTATCCGCCCTTATAACCGTGGTTGCATCGGTTATAAGCTGTATACTGTCTGCAAAGTAATGAGTGCCTTCCAACGAATGGTTCTCATATCGCAAGCCACATATGATGAAATGCAAGGTCGAACCATAGCCACACCCGCACCCTCTCTATAACAAATTCTCAACAAGTCTACAGGGAATGCCGAAGCGAAACGGATCGAGTATATGAACGCCTGGCGTCCTGAACAGTCCGCTGCTCCTGCTCCGTCTGTAGAGACTGATAAATGGCTCCAGCTTGTACCGTCCAGCTATAAAAACACGCACAATTCGTGCTTTCCCAATTGAGTAATGTGCTGAGATGGGACAACAGCACCGGCATCATTTATCTCAATCACGCAAAAATTCCTCGGAGCAATATTGTCGATGTGGTAAACTATATCGTTCGACGTCGTAAAAGTGTTCCTGAGCCAACAGGGTGGGCACAGCTGCGACAATTGATTGAGTCGTTGAATTTACCGCGAGAAGTTGCCCCGAATATTCACGGGCAGCGAGTTTCGACAGTTGATCAACGATCGGCAAATATCCCACGCAAATGGATAGTAAGCTGATTTGGTCGCAAAGAACCAAACAACTCCATCGTCCAGTACGTAAGCGCTTCGTACACAATGCATACACCTCCACTGGACTAAATGATACATGGCAAGTTGATTTGTGCGATGTTTCACGTCTACGTGGGCATAACACACAAGTACGTTATTTGTTGGGTGTAATTGACGTGTTTAGCAGACAAACATATGTGCGTGCATTACATAGTAAACGGGGACCGGCCGTGGCCGAAGCAATGAACCATATTCTCACCAACAATTGCACACCGATGCAAATAATGAGCGACCATGGTGGTGAATTCACAGGGCGAGAATTTCAACGTGTAATGAAAGAGCACAACATTTATCATTATACGACATCTACAATCATACGGAAGGCGTACATAATTGAACAATTTTTCCGTACTGTGCTCTCGCTGATACACAAGTGTATGACCGAAAACAACACAAAACACTTTGTCTAAAATCTACCTCAATTGGTGAATTTGTATAACAGCACTGTACATAGATCAATCGGTATGGCACCTCGCGCTGTAACTTTATCAAATCAACACTTGGCCAACACATTGTCGCGCAAAAAGCAAACACCAAAGCTTCGCGTAGGCGATCATGTGCGGATGTTTATTCCGAAAACTCTATTTGAAAAAGAATATCGACAGACATTTAGCAACGAAACGCTCAAAATTGATTCCATATACAAATGTCGATCAATTCCCATGTATAAGTTGTGTGATGATGATGGAAATTTGATTACCGGGACATTTTACTATCAAGAACTTCAACGTGTTTGAATACAACATGACTATTGTGCATTGTCTTTGCGACCGATTTAGTCAAACCGATTTGTATATATTGTAGCGCTTTAGACGTGACTCTGCCTGGGAACGTGCTACTGCCTTAGTCCCGCGCCACAAATGCGACAAAATGTCCACGATGTGATGCACGCAGTGTATTTAGTGGCGTACACAGTTCCGGCAGCTCAATGAGCAAATGACACCGTAATGCATACAATAATACGAATAGCACTAATACACACTAATAGGAATAACACACCGATCACAGTAATAAAACGTAGCACCGTGTATCCACATAGATGCCCCAGAGACGACTGACCACTGTGGCCCACTGTAATCCCGTGTAGTCTGCTCGGTCATGCTGTCAACAACCGACACCGCGAGGGGAGAAGGACCGTTAGCCGGAATGGTACAATGGCTAACGGTACAGTGAGCACGGCTCTGATACAGGCTCAGTGAAGCAGCAGAGTGTCAGGATGTATGTACACGGCGAGAAAAACAAGTAATGCTTGGAAGGCAGAGAATGGGAGTAGAGAAGGATGTGAGCGGAGTAAGCTCAGTGTGCAAAACAAGCTTGGAAAGGAGCAGAGTTGTGATGAATGAAAGTGTGTGAGAGCAGAAATGTGTGAGGTGCACGGACAAACATGGTGTGTGTGTGTGAGAGCGAGAGAAGAAATACACACGGTTACTCTCGACCGGAAACATGATTAAAATGACAAATAATAAATTGACAATAACACGTATATACAAGCCTAGCATATAATGACGACAATGCAGCCAACGTGGCCCGCTACACTACCCCCTGTCAGAGTGTAATGAGAATGAAACTCGACGAATAGGAACGTAGCGTGCAAGCGGTCGCGGTGAACGTGAGCGGAGGATGGACCGCGGTGTTGCAGTGGCGACGGTCGGCTGAGGGTTCCGTGATGCCAAAGTACATTCGCTGGGTTGTCGTGGCTGTTGGTTGGAGACGTGTTGTTGTCGGATTGCCTTGTTGATTCGCAGGAGCGGCTTAGGTCCTCGGTAAGGCGTACCGGAAGGTTGTAATGTGCGAGGCACAGATGGTTTATGCCGCAGCGCTGAGGTGTCGCTCTGCTTTGCTACCGCGGGCTTGAAGCAACAATCAAGTGGCCAGTGACGCTTTCCGTGAAGGACAAAAACGTGGCTGCACGTACCTAGTCCGCGTGGCTGGTGGCTTTTTCGGCGAGACTGTCGCGGTGCCACCTGTTTGCTCTGCAATGCCTGAACGTACGTCCTCTGATGGGGTTTCGGCATTTGCAGCGGCTACAATGGCTGTGGACGGTCGTCAGCCCGCGACTAATGCGTGTAAGGCCAGCTGCACTGGTTGTTGCACCGCTTGGCGTTCTTGCCGAAACAGCGGTGATACCAGCACACGGTTGAGTTGCCGCTGCTGGTGTTTGAGCGTGCTGCATCGGCCAATCGACGATTGCGCGAGCGTGAGTGAGGCATGCTGCGAGATGGGTGCCGAGGCTCGGACAGCTGGAGCTCGCTGTGACCGGTTTGAAGGTCAGCGGCTCGATTTAGTTTCGACTCGACTGTCGACGAAAGTGGAGCAGGATGTGCCTTGGGCATGATGACACTGACTTGGGCTCCAGTGTCGACAAGAATGAGCTGTTTGGTGAGGTGATCTTCGACCATGAAGAGCGGCACGGATGATGGCCGTTCACCTGCAGTCGCTGGTGCTCTGTAGCCATTAGCTACAGAAAAACCAATTCTCGCAAACTAGTATGCGCATATATTATGTGTACGACACCAAAGCGTGACCAAGGCACAATTGAACAAATGCTATGTGTGCAAGCGGCGTCTAACTACATACTCCTAGGTCATTGCTGACGTGGACCAATCAGGTGCCACGCCAGCGACAGGTCAGACGTGGACCAATCATAAAGCCGAGAGTGGCCCACACAGCACAAGAACATATTTAAATACGACACTAACATTAAATAATGCAAAAGAAAACTAATAGCAACTACAATAAATATATAATATAACATTACACCAATTTATACTAAAACAACTCACAGTACTCAAAACACAAAATGTAACAAATGCAAACACGCTAGTACGCACACAGCAGTTGTACGCATACAATAATGTGCACACACACGCGTAAACCAACGTATGCGTACACATCTATAAATAAGAGATATACACACGCACAATCATAAATAAACATGCCTCTCCGTGTGCATGCGGGCGTAACATGAGCATACAAAATGTACACCTAACAACAATCGTATGCAAACATCTCAACAACAATAGAATCAAAAATAGAAAAAATGTGGTTCTCGCCGAAAACGCACAGTTCGACCGCTGCGCGTCTTCACGCGAGTATCGTGATGCCTGCTCGGTTCTTCTGACTGAGGTGAGACGTCAGCCGGCGCCTGAGTCTTGGGCGTGGTGTCAGCCGTGTCAGTGTGATGTGGTGCTACATGGTGTGACCTTACCGGTAGGACGGCCGGCTTCAGCCGGGCGACAGAGACGGTCTCGGTCGATCCTGATGGCAGCTCGACAGTAAACACTGCCGGGCCACGATGCACCACACGATATGGCCCGCTGTACGGAGCCTCCAGCGAATACCGCACCCGGTCCACCCGGATCCACACGTGTGAACAGTGCTCCAGTTGGGATGGAACGTACTCCTGCGATTGTCCATGCCTTGTACCAGCAGACATTGATCGGAAATCCATCTCCGACATCCTTATCGCCAGCTCTCGAACAAAACCACGTTGGTTGTCTGCAGAGTCGGCGTCGTCGAGAGCGATTCGCGGGCACATCAACACAGTGCCGGTCACCGCACTGAAGGGAGACAAACCATGGCACGACGGAAGCATCATCATGCCCATGAGTACGATTGGCAGTGCATCGAGCCATTCTTGACGTTGCGCTCGGATAGATGCCTTTAGTACCCGATGTCGGCGCTCGATAAAACCATTGCTCTGTGGATGGTAAGCCGTCGTGCGCAATCTGTGAAAGCCGATTGTATTGGAGAGCTCTCTGAAGAGGTCAGACTCAAATTGCGGACCACGGTCGGTTACGACAAAAAGCGGTACGCCGAAACGTGAGACCCACGAATTAACGAAAGCCCTTGCAATCGTTTCTGTGGTGCAGTCAACCAGCGGTACGGCCTCGACCCAGCGTGTAGCGCGGTCAACACACGTCAACAGATAGCCGAAAGCGTTGGAAAACGGGTGGCCGCGCATAACCTGCGGAGGCAGCGGGACCATGATGTCGATGTGAACGGTTTCAAACCGTCCGCCCGACGCGACAAATGGCGTTGGGGGTGGCTTGGTATGTCGGTGAATTTTACTTTCCTGACAAGCAAGACACTCGGTCACCCAGCACTGCACATCTCGCACCAACGACGACCAGAAATAGCGGGATTTCACGAGTGTCACACTGGCTCTTTTGCCAGGGTGAGCCGTGTTGTGCAGGCTGGTGAAAATGGCGCGTCTGTGAGACAGTGGCACATACGGACGCGGGTGGCCCTGTGACGTTTCGCAGTACAACATGTGGTCGCCGCTCACGGGAAAAGGCTTCAGAGAGTGCTGAGCGACACACATGTCCGGATCAGCGGCCTGAGAAGCCGCCAGAGCCGGCAGATCCCACGCGTCCACGGCGATACTGCACGCTGCGCGCGATAGACAGTCCGCGACGACATTATCTGCGCCCCTGATGAAGTGCAGGTCGGCCACGTATTCAGTGAGCACCGCGAGATGGCGCTGCTGGCGATCCAGCTTGGCGGGGCGACGACTGTAAAAAGCACCGACCAAAGGTTTGTGGTCGGTGAACAAGATGGTACGGCCGCCTTGTATCGTGTGCTTAAAGTGCATAACGGCCATGTATGCTGCCAGCAGCTCGCGGTCGAAAGCAGCGTACTGCTGCTGTGCGTGAGATAATTTCTTAGAAAAGAAACCGATCACGTGAGGCGTACCATCCACTACCTGGTGCAGAGGGGCGCCAGCAGCGTGCGCGGAACAATCTGTGACCAGGTGGTAGTCGGACGCAGTCGGATGGTGAGCTGCCAACAAACATGCGGTTGCCAGAGCTGGTTTCACTGCGTCGAATGCAGCTTCTCCTTCCTCGGACCACACAACCGCAGCATTCTTCTGGCATTTTCGTAACATTTCCGACAAAGGGTGCGATATCTCTGAAAAGTGCGGGACCATACGGCGATAAAACCCGGCCATGCCTAGAAATCTACGCAATCCCGCAGTGTCCTTTGGCAGAGGAAATGCCTGAATGGCCTCAACTATGTGCTTCGGCGGGCCGATGCCCTCACCACTGATGGTGTTCCCGAGGAAATCTATGGACGTCTTAAAAATTCGCATTTGTTGGCGGCGATACGAAATTTGTACGAACTGAGGACGCGGAAAACATCGGTGAGATCAGAAACATATCGATTTGCAGACTCGGAAAAAATTATGATATCATCCAGATATACAAAAACACAGGACAAGTGGCGAAAGATGGAGTCCATGAACCTCTGGAAAGTGGCCCCACTGTTACGCAGACCAAGAGGCATAAACATGTACTCAAAAAGCCCAAACGGTGTTGTGACCGCCGTTTTTTCAATGTCGCTTGGTGCCATCGGAATATTATAAAAGGCGCGCACCAGATCAAGCTTACTGAACACCGTCTTGGCGTGTATGCGCGACGCCACCGCATGTATATGCGGCAGCGGGTAGCGGTCGGGGACTGTGATGCTATTGAGAGCGCGGTAGTCACCCGTCACACGCCACTCGCCCGGGCTTCGTTTCGGAACAAGATGGAGCGGTGAAGCCCACGGAGACTTCGACGGACGCACTACACCTTGTTCAAGGAGCTGGTCGAAGACTTGACGCGCTGCCGCTTCTCGCTGCGGGTTGAGGCGGCGTGGCGAAGCGAACGTTGGTGCAGAGCTGCCCGTATCGATGGTGTGCGAAACAGCTGATGTATTTGCTGTCGGTGGATGCTGAGACGGCGAGATGAGACACGGAAATTTCGACAGCAGCAGCTGCACACTCGGAGGCACATCAGCTGCATCGTTGACAACAACACCGCATGTGTTCACAGAAGAAACTGAGCATTGAACAGATAAATTTGTGCTCGAATCGCGAATGCTGCGCCGACGACAATCCACTATCAAGTCGAAATGGGCCAACAAATCCTGGCCGAGGAGAGCTTGCGTGACGTCAGCGACGATAAAAGTCCAGTACAACTGACGACGAAGACAGCTTAGACCAGCCTTCAAACGAACCTCGCCGTAAACTTGTATAGGTTGCCCACCTGCCGACCTGATGCTCACCGCGCTCGGTTCAACTGTAGCTGGTGACACGATTGTCGGGGGTATTACTGATACCGCCGCGCCCGTGTCCACGATGAACATATACGGCTTCTCATTTATGACGGCTGTGACTTTCAAGAGCGGCAGGCGAGTATTCACAGAGTTACACGCCTGCCTCACTAGTTTTCCGTCGGCTGACGAGCAGGTGAGGCAATACGCGAGGACGGCTGCATTCGGACGTCACGGCTTTTATTGGGCCAGCGGCACCAATGCTTGCACGTACGAGCTTTTGGTCCGTAAAACAGGTGTGCTCTGCATACCTGCGGCTTCTGTCCGACGAAATACGGCTGAAGACCTAGACCGGTGCTCGGCGATGCGACCGGACTTCTGTTGAACGCATCGCGCACGCCAGCCGATGCGGAAGCCCCAGCGGGGGCCGCCAGGCACGGTACAGTTGGTATCGTTATGCCATACGATGTTGATGCGAGCAGGGGAACCAGTTCATCTGCCAATTTGGCCATTCCCGTCAATGACAATTCCTTGTGCGAAGCCAGAGCCGGTCCGATAGCTGATGGGAGGGCCTGTACAAACTTGTGTCGAACAAGGTCATCCGATACCCCCACCTTGCGAGCGGTTGTTTGCAGCTCAGCCATATAAATTGATGGTTTTCCGGTCAGCGGGTGCTTCGATATGAGCTCTTCAAGCATCTCCGGTCTGGAGCGTTCATACAGCTGAGTGACTTCTTCCCTGATGGTACGCGTATTCAGACAACTGGGTGGAAGTTGAGTTATGACGTCCGGAGGAAGTGACGCCAGCACGTGATCGAAACGCGTCCCGTCAACGGTGATATTTTGCAGCCTGAATTGCGCCTCCAAAATGTGAAACCAGCCTTCAGCAGACTTGGGCATTAATACAGGCACTTTTACGGCGACGCGGTTGACAGTGGCCCCAGGCTCGACATGGAATTTGTCGTCAAATGACATTGTGATTCGAAGAATGAACGACAGTGAAATGGCAACGGACCGACAATAGAAGACGGAAATCAATGAAAATAATGAATAGGATGTGAAATAGACCCGACGAAATACTGGGAGAACAATGAAAACTAAGGAAAACAGGTTGAAATTGAAAAAAATATATGAAACCGGAAAATATAGACACGTGAAAAATTGAATGGCCAGAGGACGAATCAGGTGAGTGATTAATATTGAAATATGGAGAATGATAACGGAAAAAATGTACTCACGACTCACTCGGGGTACCAATTGTAGCCATTAGCTGCAGAAAAACCAATTCTCGCAAACTAGTATGCGCATATATTATGTGTACGACACCAAAGCGTGACCAAGGCACAATTGAACAAATGCTATGTGTGCAAGCGGCGTCTAACTACATACTCCTAGGTCATTGCTGACGTGGACCAATCAGGTGCCACGCCAGCGACAGGTCAGACGTGGACCAATCATAAAGCCGAGAGTGGCCCACACAGCACAAGAACATATTTAAATACGACACTGACATTAAATAATGCAAAAGAAAACTAATAGCAACTACAATAGATATATAATATAACATTACACCAATTTATACTAAAACAACTCACAGTACACAAAACACAAAAACATAACAATGGACAGCGCAATTGTCGCATAACGCTTATATGCGTCGCAACCACTCCAAATGAAACAACGTCACCACAGCTCCGCGCTGCAGGCACGCTAGTTTTCCGCCGGCGTGGAAGCGGACCAGCTAAACGGACTGGTGCAGTGCTCGGCAGCGGCACCCCAACGACGGTGGTACCAGCACACTCTTGCCTCTGTCGACGAACGTGGTGACGGAGAACGCGGTGGATATAATGACGGCAATGCAGCCAACGTGGCCCGCTACAATATATTTCAAGTATGATTGAAAATTATTATATTCACGCTTCTACCAAACATCGACTTGGCGATCCCGATATAATGAGTACCGTGACATAAAATAGAAATAAAGGAAAAAAGTTAGGTTGGGCAAAGAATAAAGAATAAATATAATAAGAAAGGAAGAATAAGAAATAAAAATAATAGTTGGGTTGGGTCGGGTTAGGTTGGGTTGGGTCGGGTTAGGTATAGAATAGAGAAAAAAGTTAGGTTAGGTATATAATAAAGAAAAAAGCTAGGTTGGGCATATATAACAAAGTTATAATCAGACCAGTTTTCTATCTGTCAGTTTACTCAGTTTTCTTTCTCTTTCTTTCTCAGTTTACGCTCGCGTTCTTTAGCGGCCTGCTTGTGCAGCTGTCGTTAGGCTAATTTATGTGTTAGGGTGGCGTCAGTAGTACACTGCCCCTGATATGCTTGGCAACGTGTTACTGTTGATTAATTATCTTTTTTGTGTGTCTGACTTGGCTGAGCATCTCATTGCAACACGCCTGTGTACTGTCAGATCGCGTTTAGAAATAGCTTGTGTCCCGGTTGTGTGGTTCGAGCGGTTTGGCCAGTTGGCAATTGCTTGCGGAATATGGTGCCAACGACGTGTGTTCGTAGGTATATAAACTGGGGCTTGGAGTCTAGACTTGGGCGGTACTTTGGCTGTGCTTGTTGGTGGGTCAGTTAGTTTTGGTTGGACTGTCGACGTGCGAGGTAGGACTCACCACTCACTCAGGCAAGCCGTAATTAATTCATTAGATTTAAGAATAACTTTAACGTAGATTGACTGATTGCTGAAAATATACAATTCAACTTCGACTGGGTGATCATTATTTGTTATCGCGGAACACAACATCAAGAGGAACTATCAAGACTTCACGATCAGCCAAACGAAGATCAACATAACAACATATTATTATTATCACCACCGTTACATTTGGTGCCGTGACCCGGATAGCTACTGATTGAAGCCATGACAACCCGTACGACTACAAATTGCTGCAGTGACCAGACAACTACAGAATTATTGCTGAATAGCATCATCGTGTCGAATGTTCGGTCGATCACACCGGTGGCTCAATGAACTGTGAGGTGAGTTTTATCTCAATTTTCCTTAAGCCTTGTCAGCATCCAGAGCCTTACTCAGAATAAAATTAGGAAATATGAGAAATATATTTGGATGAAATATGGAGCAAATATAGATCAGGAAACCCAGAAATAATTTTGCAGCTAATGTTAAAAATCAATGTGTTAGGTAAATATAGGAGGACCTCCAATCAATATTTTAGTAGATGCTGGGTGTGATATATGAATAATATCGAAATATTGCGTGAGGAATCTAAGTTGCATGTTTTGTAGGATGCGTTTGACTAGTATAAAGGGGACAAGATTAAACAATATTGCACTTATGAAATGATCGGTGTCTTTTGTGAATTTTGACACTAAATATTCTATTAGAGGACACGAAATTAAATATTTGGCTAATGTTGGATATTAGGCTGGGATCTGTTTAATTATTTGTATAATTATTATGGTGTACAATTGGACTTTGATATTATAATTTGTATGTCAAAACATGTACTATATACGACTGATAAATATGAGAACACAATCACTCACAAATACTGTTTTTAATCAGGACGAGATGTTGAAATATTTGAAATGAAATGTAAAACTATCTGTCAAAAGTGACCGATATTTGAGAACATACATTTAAAGTATGTATAGCAACGCATATAAGATGCATTGGAACGTCAGGGCACGATACGCCGCAGATGACTAAATATATAAATGAATGATGACTATATGACTAAATGACCAGATGAAGTAGATGTTGGTGTAGACACTGTGCATCTTATACCAGAAAATGAGATAATAATATATAATATATAATAATATATATTACGAAATAATATAAAGAGATAATATATAATACGAAACGGATATCGAGAAAAGTTTTATACTGATGGATTGCTGATGACTGATACTGTCTGATGGACTTCACTGATGGATATATGAATGCGCTAAATATTGAGCAACAAAATAATGTACGAGGCACACATGGTGTCAAAAGAGAAGAGGCTTGTGTCAACCGTCTAACGGTGAAAATACATGAGACATTTAGTTGAAAGCATTTAACATGCTACTTAATAAACAAGCGGAGTTATTGAAGCAATTACTTCGTTGACTAAGTCGGTTAGTTGAAACTGGAGGCATACACAGAAGTATGCTACGACATCAATTAACTACCAATAAAGGAGATTGTAATTATCATCGAGAATATACGCAGAAGTATGCGTGCACTCAAAGTTACAAAAGACGAAACATTACTCTGTAAGTGTGTAAAACATATTCTTAAAACTATATAAATATATGGCAACTTAACAATTATAAAGTGAAAGTGGGTTTAATTAGAAAAAATAAATACAATAATATTTCATAATGATTAAAAGTAAAACGGCTCAGGATATTGCTCCTATTAATTGTATCCTATTTATTGTCTCCTATTAATTGTCTATTTTCCTCTCATGATGCAGCCCCTGTTTTCCTACCTCGTGGTAAATTAGTTTCGTTTGTCCAAGTGGACATTGCATGCGTTTTTCATTCAATTCCCTGTCTCAATCCTGCTACCACACCGACACAGAACAATGAGTCACTGGCGAGAATTGTCCGTTTTTCGGTCTGAAGAGGCGAGATTGAGTCAACAGTGTGCTGAACCCCCTGATCAACCGTGTGCTGAACTGACAGTCTACTAACAACGACAACGAAAACAATTAGCGGACTGAGATAAGTCAATGCCGAAATCACCGTTCACCGAACAACCTGAAAAACAACTGCGATAAAGATGGGGACGAGTAATCATGGAAGACGGTCGGATATTAATCAACGCTATTAACAACGAAGTGCTGCAGGTGTTTGC
This sequence comes from Sacculina carcini, assembly GCA_916048095.2. NCBI lineage: Eukaryota > Metazoa > Arthropoda > Thecostraca > Sacculinidae > Sacculina > Sacculina carcini. The sequence continues at coordinate 2,326,535 of OU696584.1, forward strand.
GCAAAACGACGACAGCAGCTGGATGACTGGTGAAGCAGCGCGTGTACTGCGAGTCGACAAAGTATACCCCGCCGGTGTACGACCTCTGTCTGATGTGGTTCAAGATCAACACCACCTGCTTGGATCGAACCGTGGACGCGTTCGTGGTCGGCGACAAATGGTTTTATTAACACGATATATCGCTCATTTTATATGTATAATGTGTTGAGCTAGTTAGAATTAATTGTAACCAGAGGTCCGTAACCTTATGTCCATAACCCTGTGTTAATTACAACTAAGTTAGTTTCTCATGTAGATTTGTGAGATATAGATTCTTGTTCTAGATTTTAAGTTACTGTGTTAGTTGCGATTAATTTATACGATAGACATAGACATGAGCTAATCTAGAATTGTATTTCATTGTATAATTGTATGTTTAAGTACTTTGATATACACACTTGAAAATTTAGGTCAAATGGGTCGTAATGACTAGTTAGGGTTATAGCTAATAATTTGTCAGCGAAAATGTAAAGATAACTGGTCTGAATAATTTTATAAACCTCACTTTTGGTTCAAGCTGTCGAGTAGTTTGGACTATTACTGAACGCTGGAGCTGTCAGTTATTGATGATGCAGGAATACCACAAAAATATTGGGATGAGGCAAACATCGACAAAAGACAGTTAATGTGCCAGAATTCACCAGCAATTGACTGGTGACACAGGATGTTCCTGTGTTTTATGTACGGCCCTGTCGACTCGATGTGACAGTTGATTATTACAGCCGCACAATGCTGCATGCACTTACTCATGGAGTATGTGTGTATGGTGAGAAATGGCGCTGTATAATCACTGATCAGAATTATGCCTCAGTCCTACCCTGAAGTGGAAACTCGGCAAATAATGACTGGCAGTGTGCAATAATTGCAACTATCATGATTCAGTAGAGCCGTTGGCTTTGATGGCCGTGATTGTGTCTAGTGTTCACATTCGTTTAAAAGACCTCGCAGCTGTGATATAACAAAGTTATAATCAGACCAGTTTTCTATCGGTCAGTTTACTCAGTTTTCTTTCTCTCTCTTTCTCAGTCTACGCTCGCGTTCTTTAGCGGACTGCTTGTGCAGCTGTCGTTAGGCTAATTTATGTGTTAGGGTGGCGTCAGTAGTACACTGCCCCTGATATGCTTGGCAGCGTGTTACTGTTGATTAATTATCTTTTTTGTGTGTCTGACTTGGCTGAGCATCTAATTGCAACACGCCTGTGTACTGTCAGATCGCGTTTAGAAATAGCTTGTGTCCCGGTTGTGTGGTTCGAGCGGTTTGGCCAGTTGGCAATTGCTTGCGGAATATGGTGCCAACGACGTGTGTTCGTACACCACCGTTACAGCATAGAATAAAGAATTAATATAATACGAAAGGAAGAATGAGAAATAAAAATAAAGGTTAGGTTGGGCTGGGTTGGGTTAGGTTGGGTTAGGTATAGAGTAAAGAAAAAAGTTAGGTTAGGTATGGAATACAGAAAAAAGTTAGGTTAGGTATATAATAAAGATAAAAGTTAGGTTAGGTATATAATAAAGAAAAAAGTTAGGTTAGGTATATAATAAAGAAAAAATTTAGGTTAGGTATGGAATACAGAAAAAAGTTAGGTTAGGTATGGAATACAGAGAAAAAGTTAGGTTAGGTTTATAATAGGAAGAAAAAAAAAGAAAGAAAAAAAAGAAAAAAAAAAGTTAGGTCAAGTAAGGTGTAACAGTTGTGATAATAATAATATGTTGTTATTATGTTGTTCTTCGTTCGGCTGATCGTGAAGTCTTGATAGTTCCTCTTGATGTTGTGGTCCGCGATAACAAGTAATAGTCACCCAGTCGAAGTTGAATTGTATATTTTCAGCAATCAGTCAATCTACGTTAAAGTTATTCTTAAATCTAATGAATTGATTACGGCTTGCCTGAGTGAGTGGTGAGTCCTACATCGCACGTCGCTAGTCCAGCTCAAGCTAAACCAACTGACCCACCAACAAGCACAGCCAAAGTACCGCCCAAGCCTAGCCTCCAAGCCCCCTATTCTTAGTAAACCACGGTTTATATACCTACGAACACACGTCGTTGGCACCATATTCCGCAAGCAATTGCCAACTGGCCAAACCGCTCGAACCACACAACCGGGACACAAGCTATTTCTAAACGCGATTTGACAGTACACAGGCGTGTTGCCTCGAGATGATCAGCCAAGTCAAACCGACAAAAAAGGGTCATTAATCACTGTCACACATATTCCGCTAGAGCCAAACATACCAGGCACCGTGTAATACGGGCGTCGCTCTAACACATAAATTAGCCCAACGACAGCTGCACAAGCAAGCCGCGAAAGAACGCGAACGTAAACTGAGAAAGAGAAAGAAAACCGAGTGAACTGATAGATAGAAAACTGGTCTGATTATAACTTTGTTATATCACAGCTGCGAGGTCTTTTAAACGAATGTGAACACTAGACACAATCACGGCCATCAAAGCCAACGGCTCTACTCAATCGTGATAGTTGCAATTATAGCAAACTGCCAGTCATTATTTGCCGGGTTTCCACTTCAGGGTAGGACTGAGGCATAATTCTGATCAGTGATTATACAGCGTCATTTCTCACCATACACACATACTCCATGAGTAAGTGCATACAGCATTGTGCGTCTGTAATAATCAACTGTCACATCGAGTCGACAGGGCCGTACATAAAACACAGGAACATCCTGTGTCACCAGTCAATTGCTGGTGAATTCTGGCACATTAACTGTCCTTTTTCGATGTTTGCCTCATCCCAATAGTTTTGTGGTATTCCGGCAGCATCAATAACTGACAGCTCCAGCGTTCAGTATTAGTTCAAAATACTCGACAGCTTGATTACAAGTGAGGTTTTTAAAATTATTCAGACCAGTAATCTTTACATTTTCATTAAAAACTATTAGCTATAACCCTAACTAGTCATTACAACCCCTTTCACCTAAATATTCAAGGGTGTATATCAAAGTACTTAAACACAATTATACAATGAAACAAAATTCTTGATTAGCGCATGTCTATGTCTATCGCATACATTAATCGCAACTAACACAGTAACTTAAAATCTAGAACAACACGAATCTATATCTCACAAATCTACAAGAGAAACTAACTTAGATGTAATTAACACACGGTTATGGACATAAGGTTACGGACCCCTGGCTATAAAATTAACACTATTAAATCTAACTAGCTCAGCACATTATACATATAAAATGAGCGATATATCGTGTTAATAAAGCCATGTGTTGCCGACCACAAGCGCGTCCACGGCTCGATCCAAGCAGGTGTTGTTGATCTTGAACCACATCAGGCAGAGGTCGTACACCGGCGGGGTATACTGTGTCGACTCGTAGTCCACGCGCTGTTTCACCAGTCATTCAGCTGCTGTCGTCGTTTTGCGCAAACACCTGCAGCACTTCGTTGGGAATCTCGTTGATAAATATTCGACCGTCTTCCATGATTACTCGTCCCCATCTTTATCGCAGTTGTCTTTTGGGTTGATTGGTGAACCGCTGGTGTTGTCTCGGCTCGTGTTGATGATGATTTCGACAATGGCTTATCTCAGTCCGCTATTTGTTTTCGTTTTCGTTGTTAGTAGACTGTCAGTTCAGCACACGGTTGATCAGGGGGTTCAGCCCACTGTTGACTCAATCTCGCCTCTTCAGACCGAAAAACGGACAATTTTCGCCAGTGACTCATTGTTCTGTGTCGGTGTGGTAGCAGGATTGAGACAGGGAATTGAATGAAAAACTCATGCAATGTCCACTTGGAAATACGAAACTAATTTACCACGAGGTAGGAAAACTGGGCCGCATCATGAGAGGAAAATAGACAATTAATAGGAGACAATAAATAGGATACAATTAATAGGAGCAATATCCAGAGCCGTTTTACTTTTAATCATTATGAAATATTATTGTATTTATATATTCTAATTAAACCCACTTTTACTTTATAATTGTTAAGTTGCCATATATTTATATAGTTTTAAGAATGTGTTTTACACACTTACAGAGTTATGTTTCGTCTTTTGTAACTTTGAGTGCACGCATACTTATGCGTATATTCTGCATGATAATTACAATCTTCTTTATTGGTTGTTAATTGATGTCGTAGCATACTTCTGTGTATGCCTCCAGTTTCAACTAACCGACTTAGTCAACAAAGGAATTGCTTCAATAACTCCGCTTGTTCATTAAGTAGCATGTTAAATGCTTTCAACTAAATGTCTTGTGTATTTTCACCGTTAGACGGTTGACACAAGCCTCTTCTCTTTTGACACCATGTGTGCCTCGTACATTATTTTGTTGCTCAATATTTAACGCATTCATATATCCATCAGTTAAGTCTATGGAACTTTCCTCGATATCCGTTTCCTATTTTATAACACCTCTTACACTCTCATTTTCTGGTATGAGATACACAGTGTCTACACCAACATCTACTTAATCTGGTCATTTAGTCATATAGTCATCAATCATTTAAATATTTAGTCATCAGTCATTTATTTATTTAGTCATCAGCGGCATATCGTGCCCTGACGTTCCAATGCATCTTATATGCGTTGCTATACATACCTTAAATGTATGTTCTCAAATAGCTGTCACTTTTGACAGATAGTTTTACATTTCATTTCAAATATTTCAACATCTCGTCCTGATTAAAAACAGTATTTGTGAGTGATTGTGTTCTCATATTTATCAGTCGTATATAGTACATGTTTTGACATACAAATTATAATATCAAAGTCCAATTGTACACCATAATAATTATACAAATAATTAAACAGTTCCCAGCCTAATATCAAGCATTAGCCTAATATTTAATTTCGTGTCCTCTAATAGAATATTTAGTGTCAAAATTCACAAAAGACACCGATCATTTCATAGGTGCAATATTGTTTAATCTTGTGCCCTTTATACTAGTCAAACGCATCCTACAAAACATGCAACTTAGCTTCTTCACGCAATATTTCGATATTATTCATACATCACACCCAGCATCTACTAAAATTTTGATTGGAGGTCCGCCTATATTTACATAACATATTGATTTTTAACATTAGCTGCAGAATTATTTCTGGGTTTTGCTTTCTGAACCACAAACTGACCATATTCGGTGGTGGTTTTGGTTCATTTTTTCATACTTAATATCACTGATATTTCCTGATCTGTATTTGCTCCATATTTCATCCAAGTATATTTCTTATATTTCCTAATTTTATTCTGAGTAAGGCTCTGGATGCTGACAATGCTTAAGGAAAATTGATATAAAACTCACCTCACAGTTCATTGAGCCACCGGTGTGATCGACCGAACATTCGACACGATGATGCTATTCAGCAATAATTCTGTAGTTGTCTGGTCACTGCAGCAATTTGTAGTCGTACGGGTTGTCATGGCTTCAATCAGTAGCTATCCGGGTCACGGCACCAAATGTAACAGTTGTGATAATAATAATATGTTGTTATTATGTTGTTCTTCGTTCGGCTGATCGTTAAGTCTTGATAGTTCCTCTTGATGTTGTGGTCCGCGATTACAAGTAATAGTCACCCAGTCGAAGTTGAATTGTATATTTTCAGCAATCAGTCAATCTACGTTAAAGTTATTCTTAAATCTAATGAATTGATTACGGCTTGCCTGAGTGAGTGGTGAGTCCTACATCGCACGTCGCTAGTCCAGCTCAAACTAAACCAACTGACCCACCAACAAGCACAGCCAAAGTACCGCCCAAGCCTAGCCTCCAAGCCCCCTATTCTTAGTAAACCACGGTTTATATACCTACGAACACACGTCGTTGGCACCATATTCCGCAAGCAATTGCCAACTGGCCAAACCGCTCGAACCACACAACCGGGACACAAGCTATTTCTAAACGCGATTTGACAGTACACAGGCGTGTTGCCTCGAGATGATCAGCCAAGTCAAACGTACAAAAAAGGGTCATTAATCACTGTCACACATATTCCGCTAGAGCCAAACATACCAGGCACCGTGTAATACGGGCGTCGCTCTAACACATAAATTAGCCCAACGACAGCTGCACAAGCAAGCCGCGAAAGAACGCGAACGTAAACTGCGAAAGAGAAAGAAAACCGGGTGAACTGATAGATAAAAAACTGGTCTGATTATAACTTTGTTATATTAGGTTAAGAGCGATGTCAGAGGGGGTTGACGTCAGAGGGGGGAGACGTCACAGTGGGGGCAAGGGGGGAGTGTGAGGTCATATGTGACAAAGTGGTGCAGCCTTCTACTGTGTTGTGTATTGTGTTTGTATTGTGAGAGATAACGTGAGTAAGTGTGTATGTGTGTATGCGCGTGTGCTCTTGTCGCATTTAGTGTTTTCTGTATGTGTGATTCGTGCTCGCTTCGTTTAGTTCACTAGGTGTTCGTGCATGTGTGTGTGTATGTGTGTGTGTGTGAAGGAGAGCGAATTTGATATGCGTAGAGAACGGTCGTGGTGTGTGAGCGGTGCGTAAGAGCGTTGCGTGGTAGCTGTGTGATGTAGTGATCGTGCTGGGTGATTGTGATTGTGGTGTGTGTGTGTGTGTGTGTGATAGTGTTGCGTGGTGGTTTGCGTTTGGATATTTGTATATAATTTTTTTTATTACACCTACAAAAGTACCTTTCCTTGACCACTTTTAGTGAACCTCTTAGTTATGAGGAGTTGATGGAAATAGTTGAGGGGTTGAAGCCTCCCCCCCTATTGTTTCTATCAATCGCCCTGGAACCGCCAGTGGTGTAGTTTGTTGAGTCTGTCGCAATGATGTGACACGGTAGTGACATTAAAATCCACAATCAAATTCCACATACTCACTGGGTGTTAATTTTCTTGAATGTTCCAATGTCTAAATGGATTTTGCAGATATAACATCATTTAATTATGCGGTGAATATTTTCAAGTGATGCTGATTTAAATAGTTGCTCTAAGGTAGATCGAAAAGTATACAAATGAAAGTTAAACTTGATTGCACAAATGCACCTGTCAGAGAGTTATGTTTATATTATGTCTATGGGAACGTATATACGCAAGATGCTCAGCACCACACAAGGACACAATGCTCACACGTCTTCTAGACACATGCATAACTAGTTTGAATTGACAATATATGCACATGAGATGCATTGCACAACTTTACAACTGTGAATTTTCCTGATAGTGTGAAATAATTATTCAAAAAGTTGAAAATTGTCCCAAGTTGTTTTAAACAATGAAAAAGTTGCAAAAGTTGCGCTAAAAACAAAAAGTTGTAAAAAGTTGCATTTATAACTTCTTTAATATTAACATCAGATCAATTCAGTATTGATGTTTGGGCTTCCCAGGATGAACAGAGTCTGTTATGAAAAAGTTTGATTTGCAACAAAAGGACACCCTAAATAACACTGTCACCATTGTGTATACGTAAAGTACTGCTTATCCGTGCGTACACTATACGTCAGGTACAATGTCGGCACCATCACTATTTCCCCAAAATGGACGTCTATTGTTGTAGTTGGGTGTGTAGGTGTTTTTGATCAGGGGTAGTAAAAAACTTCAAATAATGGTACCGGATCATAGTTGTTTCTTTTCATGTGTTCCGATCTGAGAAAATCAGGTTAGTATTTCGATTGAACAAATTAGCGTTATGACAAGACGTGTCTGTTTTTGATTTAATTCTAATTGCGATTACACGTGGTTTTTTCAAATGAAACCATATTTGTTTTTTCAATTTTGGACCTAGGGGAGTTTTTGTTTTTTATAAAAAAATGAATGGGGAGATGTTATGGGGTACTCTTTGTGTCATAGGTTATAGGTACTCTCTCTGTCTTCTACAAAATAACTCCTACTGATGCGATGAATTTTTAGGCTATTTCTAACTTCTTTTTTTCTGGCTCCTTATTTCTTGCACATCATTAACCCCTCCATGCTACATGGTGTCTTCGTTCCTGATAACATGCTGTTGTATATCCTATTCTTTAAACCATCTCTTGATCCTTCTGTTTGTAAGAACTATCGTCCTGTTTCTATTATTGGGCTAGTATTGCGTTGTTATTATTTATCGTCATAACCATTGTGTTACCAATCGGGCTTTATTTGATGAGCTTACCTCTCTTTTATAATAATTAGTTGCTGTGTATTACAGTCGCTTTCTCATCCTTGGTGATTTTTTCTTTTGGGTCGATTCTACCGATAATTTCTATGCCAACAATTTCCTATCCGTTGTTATTAGCTTCGGTCTTTGCTCTCCGGTTTCATCTCCTACACATGTATCTGGTCACACACTTGATCTTCTCTTCCCTGAACCAGTTCTGTCAGCTGATTTTTCGATACCTGATGTGCAAGTTTTTCCTCCTGACTCTTCCATTTGAAATCATAGTTTTATTGTGTTCAATCCAGTGTTTGAAAAACCCGTTTTTTTCCAAAAAACCAAAAACTATGTTTTTCTTTAAACCCAAAAAAACCATTGCTTTTTTTGGTTTATTTGGTTTTTACACTTTGCACACACACAAATCAAAAAAAGGATTGTACCATGCTATTTAGTACATAGTTAAACATATATTAGTACCACTTACCAAGAGTTTTGTAAATATTTAAAAAAGATAAAAATAATATCATAAAAATGTACACACAGGATCTTGAATTTCACCTTGTAGCATCTATAGGCAACGGAAGTTTTAAACCGCTTCCAATTGCGAAAGCAGTCGATTGTAAACACCCACATATGTTTGCAAAGTCCAATCCATATATCCAGTGGTCTTATTTATGAAAATCTAGTGACTAAAAATCGTTTTTTCCATGGAGATTAATTCATGTTTGTTTTCAGAGTAAACACAGTTTTTATTAACTCAGAGGTTTCTGAAAATAGTGTTTTTGATAGAAACTCAATTGTTTTGTCGTAAATATTTAGGATTTCTCATAAATACCAACTACAATGTTTCCCCAGCAAAAACCAAAAATGTTAATAAAAATGTTTCCCATATCGTGCAAACATCAACAACAACAACGACGTGTATTTGCTATAGCGCCGGTAAAACACAAGCGCGAAAAAGGGAAAACATCAATTGAGATAAAACGACAATTGTAAAGAATATGGGAGAAATGAGCAAGTAAAAGAAAGAGAAGTCACAAAACATCCAAAATTGGTAAATAGCAAGCACAAGCACAAAGGGCACAGTTCGAAAAAATCAAGTGGTATGTTCGAACAATAAAATCGACAGAGAATTATTATAGAGAACATTCACAATAGAATAAATAAAGCAGCAAGGAAGGAAAGGAAGCAGTAACTGTTCAAGACAGGGGAAAATAAGACAACGAGAATTGAAACAATCATGAAACGGAGAAATAGCTCAAACAATATCACAGAGAGGCGAAAGGAGAGAGAGAGTGAGAGAGGGGATCAAATGAAATGTCAAAAAGGTACAGGCGAAGCCGATGGCGGAATGACCGAAATGAAGAGGCGCGGGTGATATGAGAGGGAAGATAATTATACAAGCGAGGGGCGTAAAAGAAGAACGACTTAGAGGACCAGGAAGATTCATTAGATGCACGAGGACAAGCGAGAGGAGTGTGAGTCAGTGGGAGACAAAAGATTAGCAAGATAAGAAGGTTGGTGAGGATCATGCAGAAGCTTGTAAATGAGACAGCAAAGGCGAAAATGAATTCGTGGGATGATAGGAAGCCAGTGGAGTTGAAAAAGTAGGTGAGACGTGTGGCGAGAAAAGGTAGGATGAAAGACAAATCGACAAGATTGGTTGATCACACGCTGAAGGATTAAGAGATGAGAACGAGGAGCACTAAAGTAAAGCGAGTTGCAGTAGTCTAACCTGGGGAAAATGAGAGTGTGAACAAGAGTGATGGCGGAATTTTTATCAAGATAGGGACGTATAGGTTAGAGAGAGCGCAGAATAAGACAAGTGCGGGCGACAGAAACGATATTGTCAAAGCAGGAGAGCGAAGAGACAAAGATAGAGCCGAGATTGCGAACAGCAGTTGAGATAGGAAATGGGAGAAGAGGAGGTGAAATACGAGGTGGATGGAGGACGATGAACTCAGACTTAGAAGTATTCAAGTACAACTGCCGAGAGGCGGCCCATGAGGAAATTTCAGAAAGTATATCAGAGAGAAAGGAGGGAGTATCAGGAGTGACAGGAATGAGGAATTGGATGTCATCGGCATAGATTTTGAAAGTAATGGAATGTTGTCGAAGAACAGGGCAAAGAGAAGACATATAAAGATTAAATAATAGTGGGCCAAGGACGGAACCTTGGGGAACACCAGATCGAAGAGGGAAGTGAGCAGAGGTAGAGGAATTGAAGTCAACTGAGTAAGTACGATCAGTGAGGTAAGATTTCAGAAGAGAAAGGGCGGAAGAAGAAAGACCCAAACAGGAAAGATCACGAATAATAATAGGGTGACTAACCAGATAAAAAGCCGAGGACAGATCAAGTAATACCAAGAGGACAGATTGACGGTAGGAGAAGTGTGAAAGGGTGTCATTACACAAGGAAATATGTAAAGATTCAGTAGAGTGAGCAGAGCGGAAGCCAGATTGACACGGGTCAAGGAATTTAGAGATGTAAGGAGAGAGTTGCAATGAAATAGCTGATTCAAGGAGTTTGGAGGGAAGACTGAGGAGAGATATAGGACGGTAATTGGTGAGAGCAGCGGGATCAAGAGTAGGTTTTTTTATAATGGGTCGAACAATAGCATGTTTGTCTGGCAAGAAAACACCATGCAGAAAAGAAGAGTTGATAAGGTGGAGAAGGTAAGGCACAAGAGAAGGAAGATACACAGAAATAGCTCGAAAATTAATCCCCTGAAATCATGCCAAAAAGTACTGTTTATGAAGATTTAAAACTGTATTAATGAACTCATTTACTAATTCTGAAAATATTTGATCATTCCTGTATGCGAAAAATCATTTCTGTCAAAAAACAATTAAAAAAAACATGTTTTTTTAAAAAAACACTTGGTTTAAACCAAACAAACCCTGGTTTAAACCAAACAAACCCTGCTTAAAATCATGTCAAAAAGTAATATTTATGAAGATTTAAAACTGCATTAATGAACTCTTTTACTAATTCTAAAAATATTTGATCATTCCTATATGAGAAAAATTATTTGTCAAAAAAAACAATTTTCAAAAAAACCATGGTATTTTTGAAAAAACCACTTGGTTTAAACCAAATGGTTTAAACCAGGGTTTAAAAAAACCGGGTTTTTAAAAAAACCATGTTTTTTTAGAAAAAATAAAAAACATTGTTTTTTTGGTTTATTTGGCTTTTTACACTTTGGACACACAAATCAAAAAAGGATTGTACCATGCTATTTAGTACATAGTTGAACATATATTAGTACCACTTACCAAGAGTTTTGTAAATATTTAAATAAGATGAAAATAATATCATAAAAATGTACACACAGGATCTTGAATTTCACCTTGTAGCATCTATAGGCAACGGAAGTTTTAAACCGCTTCCAATTGCGAAAGCAGTCGATTGTAAACACCCACATATGTTTGCAAAGTCCAATCCATATACCCAGTGGTCTTATTTATGAAAATCTAGTGACTAAAAATCATTTTTTCCATGGAGGTTAATTCATGTTTGTTTTCAGAGTTAACACAGTTTTTATTAACTGTAACAATGTTTTATATTTTGCGGTGTTATATATATATCTTATATTCTTAGTTTTGTAATCGTCTATTTTGGAACATTGTATATTGCATGTTGTGTATTAGAAATAGCATAAGATAGATGATATAATAGAAAGTAGTGGTTGCACGCGCACACACACATAAACACATACATCACCAGAATAGGTCAGCATACAGAACACAGCATTGGTTGCACACACGTAGGCACACACACACACACACAACTGCAAGACCTTGAGAGACAGCAGGGCAGCACGTGCACACACATATATCACACACACCAGTGTGTAAGGCTATGGACGTGCTGCATTGTGGTGGCCTTGCGGTCAGTAATTAATGAGGCCATACACCGCTTGGAGCTGGAAAGCGGCGCTAGCTAGCACTATATAAGCACAGTGTTTTCACCATTCGGGATGGATAGGGATAGGCAGTATGGATATAGGAATAGAAGAGCAGCGGCAGTCGAGATAGGGGATAGAGAGGATGGATATAGGAATAGAAGAGCAGCGGCAGTATGGAGATAGGAATAGAAGAGCAGGGAGCACAAGAGAACAGATAGGAAGACAGACAGGAGAGACAGACTAGCAGATACAGGCAGAACAGATAGGATAGAACATTGAATATAACGTTAGGACGATAGAGTTAAGAACTGCAACCTTCAATATCACGACGAAATACATTGTTTCAACAAAACTACTGTTTGGAATCGGACATCAAGAGTTATCGCGGCGCACAACGTTAAGAGGCCAGAACCATTAGAACTATCATCGCTGAAGACAAAAATGTTACATTTGGTGCAACGTGACTCGGATCCAAGGAGGTAGATAATTTTGAAAAGAAAACAGACATCTTCAACGGCGTGAAGACATCTTCAACAGCGTGAAGACATCTTCAACAGCGTCCGAAATGTATGACATCTGCTTCTGTGACTTCTGGACCTGTTACATCTGGTGCTCAAGAAAGACATCAGCAACGCATTCATCATCATTGGTGCTTCAATATTATTTGTAAGGTACGTGGTTAATCACTGCTTTCCTATTAAGTTTTGCATTTCCTTTTTCCTTAAATCAGAAATCAGAGCCATATTTAGAGTAAAACTAAATGTCTACGATTACAAGGAACGATACATTAATTCCAGATTATCTGCACGTCTACGCCATGAATATAAACAGTATAATGATCGTATATAGCAACAAGAAATCGATCATTAGACAAAATGTACCCCAATAAGACGATGGTAATCAATAAGACAAGGAAGATGTGGATAGTACGTCATTATCAGAACGACTAACAAGACCTCAAACATATCATGTAGGAGTAAATATAGTTGAAGCTAATAAGCAGCGAAATGTACGTCGAGTAAACGAATCGAAGTAATCACAATTGCATTAATGACGAGCCAAAGCAAGCAAAACAGAAAATATAGTGAAGTTTTGACCGGAAACGTAAAACAAGCCTTAGCGGGGAAGACTACCAGCATAACAAACCGACTGACTGATAGACTGACGAATTGACCAGAAGAGGAGGTGAAGGTATATGCCGTAATTCTCACACACTGGTGAGAACAGAAATGAAGGCAGAACGAATTATATGGTTTTCGCATATGGCAGCGAAAACACCGAAGTTAAGTTTGGGCATTTGATATGCGACTTAACGGACAGGATATTTTATCTGGTAACAAGGACAGATAAAATGGTTCACAGGCGGAAGCATACAAGGAGAGTATGTATCGACATGCATAGATGGATGCATTGGAACGTGATGGCACGATACGCCACTAGGTGACTGATGACTATATGACTAGATGACTGAAAGTATGAACCGCTACTATGAAGGCCTTGAAACGTCCGTGTATAAGACATTACTAAACTGTAGACAAGACACCACTAGATAATTGAATTAGAATAATAGAATCAAAACGCCGAGAGAATACAATTAAGGTAAAATACAGAAGAGAAAATAGAGAGAAGAATTACGAAACAAGATTTACGTGAAAAATAATACATGGCTCTGCGAATACTGTTCCTATTCCGAAGTAATCTTATTAATCCCACGGAATCCTACTCCTTTCCTTGATACCATGCTGATACACGACACTGAAAAGCAAGTGAAAATCGACCGATTGTCCAGCTCTATGAAAACATCAACGATCGACGCAGTAAAGTTGCTCAGTACCGTTGGGGAGTGACATTAGAATATGTACATGGTGATCTACAATGTGAAAAAAACTACCGTGAGCATTCATGCGTGACACCGATCAAGCCAAACTCCGAAGTGAAAAAAGCTGACAACAGTATCCTGATTACGTATATCTGCGCGATGACATCTGTGAACAACATCAGCCGAAATCATCCACCATGTACGAGGTACCAAGAAGCCAAGTACTCATCGGAACGCGTGCAAATAGTCAACAATCGCGGGGCTCAATTGTACAAATACTCGTCAGATGAAGATCATCACACGTCTTCAATAAAACCCACTTCTGACCACACAATAGTATGGCCGTGTATAAGATCTAGTGGCTCACATTCGCTCGAATGACCTCGAAGTTGTGATGTAACAATGTTTTATATTTTGCGGTGTTATATATATATCTTATATTCTTAGTTTTGTAATCGTCTATTTTGGAACATTGTATATTGCATGTTGTGTATTAGAAATAGCATAAGATAGATGATAGAATAGAAAGTAGTGGTTGCACGCGCACACACACATAAACACATACATCACCAGAATAGGTCAGCATACAGAACACAGCATTGGTTGCACACACGTAGGCACACACACACACACAACTGCAAGACCTTGAGAGACAGCAGGGCAGCACGTGCACACACATATATTACACACACCAGTGTGTAAGGCTATGGACGTGCTGCATTGTGGTGGCCTTGCGGTCAGTAATTAATGAGGCCATACACCGCTTGGAGCTGGAAAGCGGCGCTAGCTAGCACTATATAAGCACAGTGTTTTCACCATTCGGGATGGATAGGGATAGGCAGTATGGATATAGGAATAGAAGAGCAGCGGCAGTCGAGATAGGGGATAGAGAGGATGGATATAGGAATAGAAGAGCAGCGGCAGTATGGAGATAGGAATAGAAGAGCAGGGAGCACAAGAGAACAGATAGGAAGACAGACAGGAGAGACAGACTAGCAGATACAGGCAGAACAGATAGGATAGAACATTGAATATAACGTTAGGACGATAGAGTTAAGAACTGCAACCTTCAATATCACGACGAAATACATTGTTTCAACAAAACTACTGTTTGAAATCGGACATCAAGAGTTATCGCGGCGCACAACGTTAAGAGGCCAGCTTCACTAGAATTATCATCACTGAAGACAACAATGTTACATTAACTCAGAGGTTTCTGAAAATAGTGTTTTTAATAGAAACTCAATTGTTTTGTCGTAAATATTTAGGATTTCTCATAAATACCAACTACAATGTTTCCCCAGCAAAAACCAAAAATGTTAATAAAAATGTTTCCCATATCGTGCAAGCCCCTAAAATCATGCCAAAAAGTACTATTTATGAAGATTTAAAACTGTATTAATGAACTCATTTACTAATTCTGAAAATATTTGATTATTCCTATATGAGAAAAATCATTTCTGTAAAAAAAGTTTTTGCTCAAAAAACCCATGTTTTTATATAAAAAAACACTTGATTTAAACCAAACAAACCCTGGTTTAAACCGAACAAACCCTGCTTAATGATTGCTTAAACTGCATTAATGAACTCTTTTACTAGTTCTAAAAATATTTAATCATTCCTATATGAGAAATGATTTTTCTCATATAGGAATGATTAAATATGAACTCTTTTACTTTATTACTATTTTTAGAACTAACTATGAACTCTTTTACTAGTTCTAAAAATATTTAATCATTCCTATATGAGAAAAATCATTTCTGTCAAAAAACAAATTTTCAAAAAACCATGTTTTTTATTGAAAAACCACTTGGTTTCAACCATGGTTTAAACCAAATGGTTTAAACCAAACAAACCCTGGTTTAAACCAAACAAACCCTGGTTTAAACCAAACAAACCCTGGTTCAAAAGGTTAAAGGTAAAAGGTTTGACTCAGCAGTGTTCTCTTCTTTGGTGTTAACGCTTTTTCCACAAGTGTCATTCTACTCTTTTCCTCCTACTATTTCTTATGATATTTTTGATAACATTTTGTCTCCTATAAATGAAGCCTTGTTTCCTATTGTTTCATTTCCTTCTACTCGGTCATCATCGCCTCCTTGGGTGAACCAGGAATTGCTCAGATAGAGGAAGGTTCAACGTCGTATCGAGCGCATATGGCGTCGCACTCGCTCCGGGGAAGATTGGTTGTCCCACTCTACGTATCGCTCCCATTATGTATCCGTCTTTGCGTTAGCGAAGGGTTCCTACTACAAATCACGTTTTGCTATACTTTCCCATTCTCCTAAATTATTGTGGTCTACATTGAATTCTCTGTATGGTCTTCGCTCTTCAGCATTGTCTTCCGTAGCTTCTGCCACTGAGTTTTCCTTTTTTCACAGAAAAAGTTCGACAGGTGTACTGTTGGTGGCCGACTTATGAACAACACATCTAATGTTTTAACACCATATAGAACACATACAATCACTCAACACACAACGCAGACCTAACCAAGAAACCTTGACCCTGAACTCATTCCAACTGACCAGTTCGCTCGCACAACCATACAAGCAGTCCTATTAGCTCCGCCCACATAATTGTCTGCTTGAGGCGCCGCCACACGGAACAATATGACAACACTACATAACTACAACACTACAACACTACAACACTACCCCTGCTCTTAAACAAAACATCGGTGCACAAAATATATACAATGCCATCTAACTGGACTCTTTGCTATAGGCCCAACAGCGCCACCTATAATTACGTCGCTCAACAGACTAAGAATGTCGCGCTGGCAGCCACCGGCGTCTTCCTCCTCTTGACGGCGGTAGTTCCAGCAGACCAGACTCAGCCTCCTGCCGTGGAGCTTCTATGCCGATGCGACCGGCACCTGGAACGTCCACGCTAACTGTCGTGTCTTGTTGAATGTCCGACGATTGCTGATGATCACGCCGATCGTTCACGAGCTGTTCACCGCCCGAGTGCTGATGTTCGTCTGCGGTGGGCACAGTCGCGACGCCATGAGGCGCTGGTTCTGATTGCGGAATATCGGGCACCTCCACGTCGTCACCAGGAGCTGACTTCCGACACGGAGCGCGACATGCGGCCAGGTGCGCTGCATTTCGCATCGACCCGTCCGAGAGTTGGTAAGCTGCCGGCCCTCTCTGACTGATCACCAATGGTCCACGAAATTGGGACTGACTTTTAGTTATCAATCCAGACCGGCGGACGTAGACCGTAAAACCTGTTCGAAACGTCGGCTTACATGTGGATAACTTGGCGTAGTAGGCAGCAGTGTTTCTTCGAGTTTGTTCATCGACCCGCGGTCTAGGATTCCGCCGCTTTGGTTTGTCTACCGCCACCGGCAGATTGAGTCTCATTATTCTGCCGTGCAGCATCTCCGACGGATATATGCCAGTTGAACAATGTGGCGTACAGCGATAGAGCGCCAGTTGCGTCCTGATATGATCGTCGAAGTTCGTCCATGTGGTTAACATGCTTATCCACGCCTTAAACGTTCTGTTGAACCGCTCAATAGCTGTGTTGCCCCTTGGCCAGTACGCGGACGCTCTTTTGTGTTTGATGCCGCGGTCGGCAAGGTACCGCTCAAACTCTTGACTCACGATTGGCGTCCCGTTATCTGAGACTAACTCGTCCGGAAATCCTTCTCTCGCCCAGCAACTGCGCAGAAAACTTATCACAGTGATCGACGAAACGGACGGCACGGGTGCCACCTCCGCCCACTATGGTCGATAGTCGATCATAGTGGTGGGAAAACGGCAGTTGGACGGCGCAGCTGACATAGGACTGACGACGTCTATGCCGAGCTTGGACCACGACCTGTTTGGCAGAGGAACACTCACCATAGGTGCCGGCCTGCACTTGTTCACCGGGACCTTATCTGCGCTTTGGCATTGTGTACAGTCGCGAAAGAACGCATCGACCATATTGTCAATGCCAGGAAACCAGGCAACACTCCTCAGCAGTTGTTTTGTTCTGACAGAACCGTCGTGTGCCTGATGTGCCGCTCTGACATAGCGTTCTCTCAGCAGATGAGGCACCACAATCTGGTGACCGCTGCGAAGAATCAGTTCGGCCGTCGCACTCAGCCCATGCCGCACATGGAAGAATGGTCTCAGTGAATCACTGCAGTCCTTCTCGCGCTGTGGAAAGCCTTCAGCGATCGCGTGTCGCACAGCTAACATTTCCTTGTCTACTTTCGTGGCGTCTGCTACTTCCTGCTCTGTGATGGTATCATCCGTGCTGGTCTCCACCACAGCTATCACCTCTTCAACGTCTTCAAGTGCTGTCGGGTAAACGCGACAATGCGTCTGCGGCAGGTAGTCGAGACCCTGGGACGTGTTGTACCACAAAAGAGTACGCCATCAGGCGCGCCCGCCACCTGGCAATGCGAGCGCCTGCGCGCCTCTTGTAGTGAGACGAAAACACTGTTCGTAGCGCTGAATGATCCGTACGCAACCGGAATCATCGCTCCCACAAAAAGATTCTCCAATGTTCGACGGAGCGTACTGCCGCCAGCGTTTCCCGTTCAGTTGCGGAGTACTGCGCCTCGGCGCATGTGAAGCGCTGGCTCCAGAAAGCGATGGCCACCTCGCTACTTTGCTCGTCCAGCTGCGACAAAACTGCACCCAGTCCCTTGTCACTGGCGTCTGTCGTCACGACAATATTCCTCGTGGTGTTAAACGGCTGTAGAGCTTTACTGGCCGCGATGGTCGTCATCAGGTTATCGAAGGCGACGGCGTGGCGCTCCTCTCACCTGAACGGAGTGTCCTTTTTCAGCAAGTCAAATAACGGTGCAGCCATAATGGAATACGACGGCACGAAATGAGATAGCCATCCGCAGAGTCCCATGAAACTGCGGAGCTCCTGCGCTGACGTAGGCGTAGGCGCGTCGGTAATGACCTTAATGTGGCTTTTTAGAGGCGAGATGCCGTCTTTGCCGATTCGATATCCTCAAGAATCGATTTCGGTAGACGCAAACTCCGACTTGTCGTTGTTGACGGTCACGTTGGCCGCCTGTAGGGCATTCATGACGCTCCTCAGACGCTCATCGTGCTGTGCTTGTGTCCGACCTGAGATAACGATGTCGTCAAGGCAGTGCTGAACGCCGGGTATGCCCTTCAGCACACGACCCAGCAGCTTTTGGAAAGCCGATCCTGCTGAGGCCAACCCGAATGTGACCCGCTTGTGCTGAAAGAGTCCATCATGCGTTATAAACGCGGTCAATTGCCGGGATTCTGGCGCAAGCTTATGCTGATGATACGCCGACTGTAGGTCCACACTGCTCATGAATGACCCTTGCAGCTGTGACTGCAGTTCGTTGATCGTAGGCAGTGGATGAATATATGTGATGATTTGGCTATTCAAGCCGCGCAAATCGACACAATTCGAATTCGGCCATCTTTTCTCCTCGCCACCACCAACGGGCTAATCCATGGAGATGCGTCCATAGGTTCAATCACCCTCGCTTCCTGCAGCCGCTTCAGATCGGCAGACACGTCGTCTCTAACGGAGAGAGGTAGGCGTCTCAGTGAGCAACGCACTGGTGTCGCATCGTGGCGCCATACGATACGGTGCTGGAACCCCTTGATGGCTGGCAGAACCGCACTATCGCCAGAGCTCACTTGTGACACGACCCCATCACTCGGCCGAATAGTGAGACCCAGCGCAGATAACGTCGGCAACCCGAGCAGACCTTCTGTCGACGGCGTATCGACGATGTAGAACGTTGCATCTGCAGTTCGTCCCTCGATGGTGATGGTGACTGGCAGTGTCCCCACGACTCTCAGCTGACGTCGGCCCACACTATACAGCGCGGTTTCCGTTGGTAACATAGCCGAGCCTTTGAAGTGCTGTCTAGCTAGAGTGAGACTCATCACTGAGACACTGGCGCCTGTGTCCACTTGGAGTTTCAGTTTTGCAATCTTGCCCGTACATACAGTGATGGTCGCGTCGCACGTAAGCTTTTTCTGTTGTGCCGCTGAACAAGCCAGGATGGTCACTTCTCTGACTGGTTTGTGGTTCTTTTGGGTCTCTGCTTGGCTGCAGTACCAGTGCAGTGCCACCGCAAGAATTGCATTTGGAATTGGCGGCAGGGCAAAATTCAGCGCGCGGCGTCATGTGGGATCGCCCGCAGTGTGTGCAAGATGACGGCGGAGGATGAACACGTGTTGATGTACGCTTCGGCGCGGATTGCACATCGTACGTTTCTTCTGCCGTTGGTGTGACATCCGTTCGAAGCGGAGTACACATCGTTGCCGATTGCTGTTTTGATATCTCGTATGCTTCAGCTGTTTGTATCAATGATTCTAAAGTCAGCGAGGCGTCTTGCAAGAATCGCTTACGTAGTCTGGGGTGTATAGTTTTCTCAACAACTTGATCTCTAATCAACTCATCTGTCAGAGTGCCGAACCTGCAATTGGTAGACAGGTTACGCAGCGCTGAAACATAATCTGCGGTTGACTCTGATGGCTGTTGTCTTCTTTGACGGAACGTGAACCGTTCAGATATGACGTTCACTTTTGGAGCGTAGAACTCCGTCAGTTGCCTCATAACTTTGTCGCTTTCTGTATCTCCTTCTCTCTTGCCTTCGGCTGGCATCGACCGATAAGCCCTTAGTGCCTCAGCGCCTATGCAGTGAAGCAATAAGGCGCGACGACGTGCGTCGCAGAAAGTATCGCCCCCAATGGCGATCATATAATCTTCAAATGAAAATTTCCATTCATCCCATGTGACGGATGGTTTTGCAGGAAGAGACAGAAACGGCGCAGGAGGTGACACGCTTTCGTGACTCATGGTCACAGACAGGCGCAATAATAATCACTCAAAGTACCAGTGAAACAACTGACACTAACCTGTGGGTAACTCGTCGCCAAATGTACTGTTGGTTGCCGACTAATGAACAGCACATCTAATGTATTAACACCATATAGAACACATTCAATCACTCAACACACACAACGCAGACCTAACCAAGAAACCTTGACCCTGAACTCATTACAACTGACCAGTTCGCTCGCGCAACCATACAAGCAGTCCCATTAGCTCGGCCCACAGAATTGTCTGCTTGAGGCGCCGCCACACGGAACAATATGACAACACTACAACAGGCTCACTCATTTATTCCCCCATCTCGTACCTCATTGACTCATACCTCTTCTTCGTCAAGCCTTTCTTCGTTTAATCATATTGAGTTATTTGATATTCTCCATCTTCTGTTTTCTACAAAAATAACTGTTTCTCCTGCTGATCCCATTAATTTTAAGGCTATTTCTAACTCTATTCTTCTTCTGGCTCCTTATTTCTTGTATATTATTAATTCCTATATACTACATGGTGGTTTCATGCCTGATAAACATGCTGTTATATATCCTATTCTTTAAACCATCTCTTGATCCTTCTGTTGGTAAGAACTATCGTCCTGTTTCTATTATTGAGTTTATCTCGAAATTGTTGGAATCTGTTATTTTCTCTCAATTGTTTCCTTACGTAAGTCGTTTTCTTGATCCTTTTCAGTCTGGTTTTAGAACTTAATATATTTAACTTAACTTAACTTAATATCTGTTGTTAATGATGTACTTTCCCATTTTTCTTATCGTAGTTCTGTTCTTCTTGTTTTGTTGGATATGTCTTCGGCTTTTGACCTAGTTTTTCATCCTATACTTCTCGATGCTCTATCTCATTTAGGTGTATGCTGTTCTGCCCTCTGTCTTATGAAATCTTATCTCACTGATCGATCATACTCTGTCAAATTCAATGCTTTTGTTTCCGATTATTTACCTTTAATATCCGGTGTTCCTCAAGGCTCCATTCTTGGTCCCTTACTTTTTAACCTCTAAATCTCGTCCTTATGTCCTATTCTTCGTCGGCACTCCATCTCTTTCCATATTCATGCCGATGATATACATCTTTACTCTCCACTTCCGCTTTCACATGATGCTTTCTTATCTGACATTATCTCGGCCATTTCTGACTGGGCTTCTTCTCGTTTACCTTTGATTAACAATTTTATATCTGAATTCATTGCTCTACATCCTCCTCGTTTGTCTCCTCCACTTCTACCGTATCCTCTTTCTTCCTCAGTTCAAGATCTTGGTGTGACTCTTGATACGTCTCTCACTTTCTCTACCAATATTGAAAACGTAGTTCGTGTGTGTCGCCTTATTTGACGTTATTCATATCCTATCAGGCCTTTTATTGACCGACCATACTTCATTAAACTAGTTCAAGCTTTGATTTTCTCTCGTATTGATTATTGTTGCACCCTCTACATTAACACTCCTCGCTATCATCTTCGTGGTCTTCAACGCATAATCAACCATGCCTGTTTAGTTCTCTCACGTACTCCATGTTTCCACACTTTCATTGGTTGCCTATTCCTAGAATTCACCATCGACTCTGTTGTTCAATATATATGTTTATTCATGATTCTATGCAACCGTGTTATCTCTCTGAATTACTGTCACCTTCTGGTACTTCTCCTCGTTCTTTGGTTTGTCCGAGGACGATCAATGAATCATTTTGGTCGGCAAAATCATTTTATTGCTGTGCCCCTCGTCTCTAAAACCCTCTTCCACCTCGTATTACAGTGCTGTCTCCGTACTCGAGATTTGCTTCTCCTCTTTGTGAGTAATTTTTTTCCTTGTCTTTTGAGCCTGATTCTCATTCTCTTATTGAATATGCGTCTGCCTGAAGGTTTTAGTGTATTTTTCTTGCTTCTTTGTTCATTGTATGTTGTATATGGGCTGTGTTGAGTGCGGCTTCATGTTTATAATGTGTGTTTGTATAAAACAATTTCTCTTTGCCGGCATGATGTTGATTTATGAGGTTTTCCCCATATACACTATTTATATGTATGTATATCCGAACGTATGTAGTTTTGGTATTGATGTTGATGTGGGTTGTATTGTATTTGTTATGTTGTATCCTTGTTGGTGTTGTTAACTGATACAAAGATAACTGGTGTTATCTTTTATGGTGTTGTAACTTGTATTTTTCTGAATGTTTGTTTTTCTGCCTTTCGTCTCGATATCCTATATGGTGTATTTTAGAATTGTTTATTTTGTGACTTATTTTCGATTTTTCGCGCTTATGTTGGTGGGCGCTATATCAAGAAATACATGCATGAATGAATGAAGGGCTGCGGGCTCATTAAACGACACTGGTTGAATGCGTGCTCCACTGTGTTGTTTGGTTTTGTAATGAAAATGTTGCAAAATTGACAGTGTCAGCTGTACGTTAGGGGAAAATTGTATATTGAAAGTTGTCATTAATAATAGGTATACATCTCAAAATAAGTAGGAAATTGTTTATATGTTTTTGTTCGAATTTTTTTCTGCTTCTTTGTTCCTCGTCTCTACAACTCCTTGCCTTCTCGTACCCGGTCATCACCTTCACTTAGATCAGTGGTTCCCAACCTGGGGGTAAATTACCCCCTGGTGGTAATTTAGCAATTGTTCGGGGGTAATGTAGCGGTGTCAGGAAAATGCTAAGAATTCTGAAATTCAAGAAAATATTGCGGTACCTTGTATTGGGATTAATGTTAACTTAGCATATTATGTTTATTGTTTGCATTGTGTGGATATTGTATTGCTCATATGGCGTGTTATATATAGTTGTGTGTGCACGCGTGCGTGTGTTTGTGAATGCTTAAAGTAACATATACAGTAACAAAGGGGTAACATGCTTAATATGGGATGCTAAATTGGGTAACAAGCTGAAAAAGGTTGGGAACCACTGACTTAGATCCTTCTCTTCTGCTCTTCATGTACATCTTCTTGAGTCTACCTCTCCCTGTTGAATGGTTTCGTGTTTATCTTTTGTATGTACGATATATAACAAGTTATTCCTCGACGACTTCCAACCTGCTTGTAGCTTTCTTGGTCTTGTGAGCCACTGGCAATTGGAGGGATACTCCAGTTTACAGCTTACAGTTTATTGTTCTGTAGAACACAACAACTAAAACTATATTTACTGACAGGCGCGCATTACTGCCCCACGCGCGCGTACAAGACTTCACACCATGACCGATGCTCGAGTACGACTCCCTCACGCTCATACCATCACACACGGGAGCACACACGGACAAGCAAACACAGTTCACACAGTCACACCCGACTCTTACAACCAATCAGCGGCGAGCTGGTCAAGTGCTCGCCGCCGCTGGACATAAACACGTAACAGCATGTCACGCATACACACATACAATAACAATAAACATGTATTTGTATAGCACCCATACATAACACAAGCGCGAATGAAACAACTGTGAACAAGCAATAGCTGTAAACGATGGCAGGATGTGAGAAAAGAGATAGGTTGATATTTACAGATAGAACATTTACAGGTTGATAGAACAGAATATATATGAGGCAGAGAAAAACACGATCATAAGACAGCAATACAACACTCAACAAGCAAAAACATATTTCATCGACTAAAGCAAATCACACATTCTACACATGATGGATATGATATTAGTGTGAAATGCAACATAAAAGAAGTTAAAGGTTAAGGTTAAAAGCCTAAGTGGCAGCTGCTAAACGGGAAGAAGCCGAAGCTTATGAACACACAGGCGTGCCCCGTGCCGCTCGCTGCCACCGCAGAACCGACCCTCTCCACAATATGGCGCAACAAGGACGTAAGACGTATTAGAGAGGGCCACCTCCCCAGAATGCATGACACAACTCATGACTGATATCTGGTACCATCATTTACTGCTGGGTGGACAGGGGCTGTGGGATTGTAGAATTCGCCCAATGAAATTCTGCTCCGCCGGGTTTCGAACCACGGACCTCCCGCTTGTGAGGCGGGTGTGCTAACAACTACACCACGGAGTCCGTGGTGAATGTGAAAGTGATGGTGAATTATTTGCATAGGGAGGCGTACGGTGTAAAAGCATGAAAATTAGGGTGGAAAGATTAAGCGAGAAGATATTTACGAAGTGAGGAAGAAACAGTAGTTTACGATGAAGCTGAAGTGATTGAGGGAGGAAAACCATTGTAGAGTCGACGCGCATAACAAGAGAAGGTTTTGCAGACCAAGGAGATTGGTTTATAGCGCGAGGACTGGACAAGGGACAATAAGTACGAGAACATAATTCAGCAGAAGGAACCAGAATATCTACAAGATATGACGGAGAACGACTATTAAGAAGAGTTTAATATATGAGACAACACACACGAAAATGAACTCTTGGAATAATTCGAAGCCAGTGGAATTGGAACAGATATTGAGAGGTATGGCGTCAGGGAAAAGGATGAAGTACAAAGCGACAGTATTGATTAATTATTTTGTGGAGCATTTTCAAGGATTTGACGGTGAGAGTGGTGGAGTGAGCTGCAATAATCCAGACGAGAGAAAACAAGAGACTGGATTAATCTGATGGAAGAAGGCCGGTCTAAACGGTTGCGAATAGGACATAGACAGACATAAATCAATCGACAGGTACGGGAGATAGAAACAACGTTATTATTAGACATGTTGGAATAAAAAATAACGCCCAAATTTCGAACAGAAGAAGGTATAAAACATATATAGATATAAGACCTATACACGCAGTAAACTACACAAAACACGAACACGTATCACACACACACACGCGTACACATACACACGTACACACACACACACACACACACACACACACACGTACACATACACACACACACACGTAGACAGTAAACTATACACACTCCAACTCGCTCACATATTCACAATACATATGCAAAATATTCCCTAGTTGGTTACTGCCTTACTACTTTGATCTTTGTAAAGAATATATTTGGGAATACTTAATTTTCATTTGGAAAATACCTCTATACATTTAAGCATTTGATGAGAAAACTAAATCGTCCCTCATCTATAGCTGCTCTGCGGAAATGGAACCACTGTAGAGCTCCACACATCTTTAGCGTAGATGTGACTATCATTTATCAACTAGCAATTAGGAACCCAAGCATGAAACGAATCTCTTCAGGTGTTTTAGGTTGTATTGAGACTTCCTTATGCAACGCGGTATGTGTGCATTGGTGTTGGAACGAGCTGATTTGAACTCTTCAAGCTTGACATGACCTTCCATAATTCATTGATTGATTGCGTCACTGTTTTGGCCATCTGTGTCTGTCACTTCCTCTGCATCTTCTTCCGTGTTGTTTCTAACGTGACTCGTTCCATTCCGATGTTGCCCGCTATTCGCGCGATCATTCAGATCAACACAAACCATCGTGAGTATTGTGCTTCAATCGCAGTACTGTGTCATCTTTTGTCGCTTCGCGCAGTATTTAGGCCCGTGGTATCACTGCGTCACGTGTCGTAGTCAGAGCCGATGCGAGGTTCTATGGGTTCCCCGAAAGCAGTTCTTGGGACCACCATTATAAATAGAATACCATTATAATGGAGGTCCGACTTCGCCAAAATGCAGTTATGAGCAGCTCCTACGTCTCTATTAATCTGGTGACTTTTATGCGCTGCTTTATGACAAGTTTTAATATCGTGCGTGAGGCAACGGACCTGCTTAACACTCGCCCCTCCCTGACGTGGGTTCGGGGCGGTTGCTACGGATCTGGTCGTAGTGTTTGTCTTAGGATATTTCGGGTTGACTCTTGTATGTCGACCGAGCCTGTTGTTTGTGAATGAGGATAACACAATCCACTAACACAGTTGGTTAATTAATTTCGCTAGTAAAAT
Source organism: Sacculina carcini (assembly GCA_916048095.2). Taxonomy (NCBI): domain Eukaryota; kingdom Metazoa; phylum Arthropoda; class Thecostraca; family Sacculinidae; genus Sacculina; species Sacculina carcini. Next base: position 2,353,052 of record OU696584.1, read on the forward strand.
TCGCTAACACTTTCCGCCAACATAGTCGGCAGTTCGTCAAATCAGCTAGCAAGCACAGTTGTCTAGCACGACCCGCTAGAACAGTCCGCTGACAATGGTCGTTTGTACAGTTTGCTAATACCATCCGCTAACACAGTCCGCTGGTGTATCACCGATCGCGGGGCTTTATATATATATATATATATATATATATATATATATATATATATATATATATATATATATATATATATATATATATATACGTGGTTTCTACAGTGTACGGTAGCATACACCGTAGAAAATATGGTAGCAACATGATTGAGTGTATGTGCGATGTAGGAGAACTATTCTTTCCATAATATATGCGATGTTTTAATGTATTTGTAGCTGATATCGTATGGTAATATATAATTTCATTTTGCCACACTGTGATTACATTGATTTGTGTTATATACCACGTCCACATTGTAATTGTATCGTACGGTCATTGTAATCGTATCGTACGGTCCGTGTGAGTGCTCAAATCCACATCATACTATAGCTTTGACCGCCGTCTGTGCGTGTATTTGCTTATTTTGCTGGTTGGTTCTACTCACTCATGCTCGCAATGATTATTCTCGCCGGCTTGTTGACAACACACAGCGCATAATCAGTGGTTGTCGGGCGTGTTTTCGCGTGTTGGCAGCATGTTCGCCACGTCCAGCACCACCACCACTCCCACTGTTCTCCCTCAACAATCACCACACCAACATCAACACCAACACCAACAGCATGTGGCATGTGTCAGCTCGTCGGCTGTTTGTGCGTCCGCTGGCAGGTTGACGTCCTCAGCTGCTCCGTCGGCCGCCGCCACCGTCGTTTATACGGGCGCGTCAGGTGAGCTGTAGATAGAGCATCTAGCGTAGCGGTTGTTGACCTGGGCTCGGTCGAACCCCAGGGTTCGCTGAGTCAGTGTGAGGGGTACGTCGATTTGGTTCATGTTTTAGGGGCTCATGTTTTGCTGAATTTGTTCATTGAACACAGTTTGTGCACTATATAGTTTTATACATATACTAGCGACAAATTCCGCACTTTGAGCGGTTATTGTCGCTAGTAGATCCACACTGCGTGCGTCTCGTAAGCTCGTCAATTATGATGATGATGCAAAAAAATGGCGGGTGCTGAGTGGCACGAGTCGTCGCCCGCAGCGTTCAAAATATCCCAACTGTCACTGAGACTGGATCAGGTTGGCCCATCGCACGCTGTCGCCGGCCAGAGCGACTACGTCGGACATGCTGCCGAGGCCGATCTTCTCCAGGTCGCTGCTGAGTAGGTATCTCAGAGTGTAGCGACAAGCACCTCCTCTGCGCCATGGTTCGGTCGGCGCGCTCGTGGCGACGACCGCCATCGGCGACGCATGCCGCGTTTGAGATGGTGCGGAGGTACCAAATGTTCAAGCAGTATCTCAGCAGCGCCCTGTGCCCCGTGTCGACGATATCTTCCAAAGACTGTGTCAGCGACCAGCTCTCGCCGCCATACAGCAGAGTAGACTGCACGGTGGCCCTGAACAGCTGCACCTTACGTTGCGCAGATATAGATGATCTCCACACTGTAGAGCGCTTCCTTGCAGCTAGCCATGCTAGCTGACGTCTGCGAGTGAAGGCTCGATGGCTGTTAGGAATATCGCAGGTAGCCCAGGTAGCAGAAGTTGTCAATTGTTGGTAACGAGGAACCGGATCGGCTGGAAGTCGTAGAACTGGCGTCGCATCCGATCATTGTGACAGAGCACTTCCTCGTGTTCAGTACCAAGCCGAGAGATGCTGCTGAAACTTCGAAGCGATGGAGTTGTCGCTGGGCGGCAGCTGGGGTGTCGGCCACAATCACCACATCGTCAGCGTAGGCTAAAGAAGTAAGCATGATGTCGCGATGAGAGTCGTCGACGTACTGTGTAACTGTCTGCGTCATTCAAGCTGGTTCTCAGCACATAATCCATTCATAGTATGAAAATATATGGTGCTAAAGTGTCGCCATGCAACACACCAGAAGTAGTTTCAAACGATTTGGTCTCACCCGAAGCTGTGCGCACGGTGGCAGATGTCCCGGTGTAAAGGCTCATAATCGAGTGGACCACAACAGTGTCGCAGCAGTAGTGTTGCAGTATTTGTCTCATGGCAGCGCGACTGATGTTGTCGAAAGCTTTTTCGAAGTCTACAGCGATCAGGCACAGATACTTCTTTCTCGCGGTCGCGTCCTCCATGCAGATTCGGAGCGCTACAATCTGCTCAGTGGTGCCTCTATTCGGTAGAAAACCAGCTTGCTTGGCCAGTAAAGCACCGTCGATGTGAGTGCGCAATCGGTCAAGCAGCACTCTATTGCACAGTTTGGCAGCGGCTGGCATGAGCGATATGCCGCGTAGGTTCTGAGGTGCCATATTGCCTGTTTTCTTGGGCGGGGGAACGATCACTGAATGGAGCCATTCCTCAGGCGAACCAGTGCCATCTATCACGCCATTGATGAAAGGAATCACCAGAGGCGTCAGCTCGCTAATCTTCCACACGTCTGCTGGGACGTGTGGAAGATTACAGGACGTGTGGAAGATTAAATCATAGCCTGCAGATTTTCCACAAGCCGTGGAATTTGCAGCAGACTGTTGCTCGCTAGGTGTGACATGAGAGTGCCATACAGGGTGTACATGTGATACATGAGCCGGCTGCACTCGGCGGCTCCCGTCTGTGTTTGGCGGTTTAGAAGTGCACAAAAATGCTGCTTCGCTGAGTTTAAGCGCTCGTTGACGCTTTCAGCAGACGTGACGCACGGGGCTGTACGTTTCCTGCCCATCAAGTCGTTGATTGCTCGCGACATCGCTGCGCTTCTTGCGGACTCACGGTGAGACATTATTTCTTCCGCCATCTTCCGCATCGTTTCCTCTTGGTGCCGCGTGTGCGGCTGTAGCAGTTGCTGATTTCTCTCCGACATGTTGTGCTCATTGGAAGACAATCCTCTCCGGCGAATAGAAGCGATTGCTGGATCATCCCAAGAGGTGACAAGTCGTTTTCTGCGTATATTTGGCACTACACGCGATGCTGCAAAATTGACGGCTTCAATTATGTCACCATAACTGTGGCTAGTGTCAGCAATGCGGTTGTTTACAGTGGCGACAATGCGTCTGCGTGTGCCCTTCCTACCTAACGCACTCCAATCTGGTCTCGTCCTTGTCGAAAGCCGTCGTCACCGCCACAGACGTGTCCTTAGTGTGCACATAACCAATGCATGATCCGAAATGATACACTTTGGTATGATTCTGCGTACTTGACCCATTATTCGACGATGACGGTTTTCGATGAATATATAATCTAACCGTGCTAAACGCTGTCTCGGGCCGAATAATGTGGTCAAGTGAGTACGCTTTTGTCGTATGCAGCCATTTACCGGTGTGAGCTCACAGCTAACAGCGAATGTATCGACAGCGGTAGTGTGTTCGGTATTATACTGTTCGTGACCGTGAAATGTCCTCACGCAGTTGGTCAAATCGCAAGTCAAATCGCAGTTGGTCAAAGCGTTTGATTATAATGAATCAAACGCTTTAGAGAGGTCTAAGAACATTCCTATTACAAAAGCTCCTTCGTCTAATTTTTGTAAATATCTGAAGTAAATTTTAGAATAGCAGTTTCTGTAGAAAGTTTAGGTCTGAATCCGAATTGATTTTCATTTAATAAGTTTTTTTTCCTAGGTATTTATTTAGTCTTTTTGAGATTAATTTTTCAATTATTTTGCTTACTGCCGGTAATAGAGAGATTGGTCGGTAGAGTGTGGCGGCCGGACCTGCGGTGTGCCAGCCGGGGCCGTGAGGCTTTGCCCCCGCAAAATTACACGCGAACACAGCCCTCTCTACTGCTTTGTTCAAATGCGTAATTATATTATTATCGGTAGTTACTAATGTTGTTTTTATCTCCTGTTTTAAACACGGGCACAACTTTAGCTATTTTTAATTTTTCTGGAAATCACCGGTCGAGAATGATAGATTTATAATGTGAGATAACGGATTACTTATGAACGCTCGTACTTCGCGTAGTATTCTCGGCGGAATGTAATCACAACCTGCATAATTTTTGTTGAGGATTTTTAAACAGTCACTTGTTTCCATTGGATCAGTTGGATACAAGTACAACGAAGTGTTTGCCGGCTGGTTCAGGTATTTCATATAGCTATTGTTGCGTGACACGTTATTGTTAGAGAGTCCAGCCGTGAAAAAATGATCATTCAACTTATTAGCAATCACCAGATCAGTACCACCTATCGCAGAAAGATCGTTTTTCTCTGCTATGTTTCTCCCTAGGATAGTTTATTATACGTCAATGTTGTTTTGGATTTCCTTGAAATTCTTTCAATTGATCTTTGTAAAATTTATTTTTTGCTGCTCTCAGTGTTCGAGTTAAGGTGTTTCTGTATTTTTTGTATTCTTCTTTGAACGTGATTGGCCACTTTTTTATAGTTTCTCAAGTTTATGTTTTCTACGTATACATTCCTTTAGACTTTTTGTTAAATAAGTGTAAACAAATTCCTATCCGGTTCCAGAGTATGTATTCAAAGACAGGCGCGCGTGGGACATCACAGTCCCACGAGCGCCTACATGACACACCGCTCGTAAGCACGCCTCAAGACTAGAGATGCGACCTCAAAAAACGACGGTTTTCTTAAAACTCGTTTTTTGCCAAAAAACCTCGACCAAAAAACAGTTTTCAAGAGTCATGCAAATAATTCAAATTATGGAAATGATATATTTAAGATGTTAAATGAATTATTTTTTATCAACACATGAGTTATTCATGCTATTAGTGACCATATCAAATTGAATTATCATTAAATATGCACAATATAATTGTTATAATGTGTCTGAAAGCCCTAATATCATTGTTTGCACAGTGCTGTGCGGCACTTCTATGTACAGTACAGTTTTGCATTCAATTATTGAGTTAATCATTGTGTAAGAAAGCAGGGTTTGAGAACCGTTTCTTATGCTAAAATCTGAAACTGTTTGAACAAAACAGCAGGTGGCATAATTTTTTATTATTTTTTACACATTAACTTTTTCATATCAGAAATGAACTACGTTGATTATAAGTTTCATCATTTCATTCAGCAGATCAATTATTTGCAAATATAAAAGTACAAACACTGCAAATATTTACACAAATACTACAAATGTGCACACAAACAAATCAGAGTGGCAATCCTGACCAGAAAAACGGGCAATATTTTCGCGTAGGAAAAAAACACTGAGGAAATATATTTCATGTATAAAAATGTATTTGAACACAAATATCTACATCAAAGAAACCATCATCCATATAACCAGTTCTAAAATCAGGGTACTAATAAAAAACTAATTAATTTGGTTCAACTTTCCGTGATCTGCCGCCAATTTTTTCTGAATCTCTACATCTACGAAAACCTTTTTTAAAAAAAACATTTTGAAAAAAACCATGGTTTAAAAAACAGTTCAAATCAAGTGGTTTAACCAGCCGCTTATACGTACCAGCAGGCCACTTCCTATACAAAAGGTATTTGAACGTATCAAATCAAATCAATCAATAAAATCAAATTTGATCGTAATCAAATCTATCTTACATAGATACTGTTTTAGAAAACATTGCTCTATTAAAAATGCGTTAGTTTAAATAAACGTTTGTCAAATAACATTTGACCAACCAATTAAGTTGTCTTCTTCTGCTGTCAACATTTTCTGAATCTGTACATTAATAAAAACGAATTTGAAAAACATCATTGCATTTTTTAATAAAAAACATGGTTTCTTTTATAAAAAATCACATGATTACTCTAATCTTCTAATTCTAATGAATTTTTTTTGTTCTGCTGACAAATGATTTCAGATATCCACATCATTAAACCATCTTTAAAAACATAGGTTTTCTCAATGGAAAGAAACCTAAACCACCGGACCCGGATGCACTTTCAAACAGTCTACTGAGGTATTTATTGATAAATATTTTTGTTTTTTATACTATTATCAAATTATCTTTGAAATAAGACACGTAAATATGTACAAAACGTCTCGTTTCTATGTACTCATATCCAACATCCGATGACAATTGGGGCTAATTCTAAAAAAACAAAACAACTAAAAAACATATTTTTTTGCAAAAAAACCGCAACCAAAAAAAACGTTTTTTTGCATCACTACCCAAGACCGGCTCCCCATTCCCCCTAGTTACAGTCACCAACAAAGTACAACCAGTGCTGCGCATACAGACACGCACGCATTCACAAACAAACATCTACCCCTCGCGAAAGGACCACAGCCACACAAACACGCGCAAACTTTTACTCGCGCTAACATACGCACTTGCTTACGCAAACGTCATAGCCCAAACACACCCACACACACTAATGGCTCAGCAATATACCACAATAAGGATTTAAATTTTGTTTCGGTTTTATTTTTTGGATATGCAGAGGAAAGTTTTCCTCGATTTTTGTGTGAAACAATGGTACAATGACATGTGTACAATGGCAACAAGAGCGGTGTACAATGTTACGTGTGTACAATGGCAACAAGTGCGGTGAAACAACAAGCTATTTCGGCCCCGACTCCAGCTCCAAATGTGTTGCGCTCCGACATGATGAAGAGTTTCGACGGCACAGGTGATGTGATCGGATGGCTCAAAACAGCTGAATTGGTCGCTAAGCTTAATTGAGTCACTGATTTGCAGAGTTTTGTGCCTTTGTTTCTAGAGGGAGCAGCATTGGCCTTTCATCTTGAGTTGAGTGATGATGCTCAATCAGATTATGAGTTGATTAAGTCGAAATTTCGAGAGGCATTTTCAAGCACTCCGGTGGATTCTTTCGTGTTATTGAAGAGTGTGATGTGGCGTGGTGAGCAAGCTGATGTATATGCGCATGAAATACGTCGGTTAGCGGGCCTGTGTGGGTTTGGAGGTGATGCATTGGAGCTCGCCGTAAAGTTGGCGTTTATCAGTGGGTTTCCAGGCAGGATCTCGGCAGGGTTGCAGGAATGTGATGTGCAACAGACGACAATGGAGGCTCTTCTCACAAAGACTCGGATACTGGCGCGGTCGGTGGTAAGTGCCGTGGCCACTGAGCCCAACTTCGCAGCTGACACCAGTGTTTCTGCGACAGCTCTGTTGAGCGGCGTTATGGATTTGTTGGACGGTGTTTTAATTGTGGAGTTCCACATATGGCTCGTCATTGCAAGAAAAATGTGCCCCGGTACTTCAAATGTGGCACAGTTGGTCACAGGGCAGTGCACTGCCAGTTGGGAAACGATGGTGGGGAAGCTGCTGCACCAGCGGCTTCCCCCGCGATGTTGTGATGGCGCAAGCAAATGATCTTCCATGCGTGACGGTTTCGATTTGCGGACGGCAAGTAGAGGCGTTGTTGGACACAGGATGTTCTACATATATTATTTCAAGTAAATTGAGTGTTCCGAGCCACAGTGAAGTGACACGTGTTATGACGGTGGACGGCCGTGAAGTTGTGTGCTCAAATTCGTGTGTGATTGATATTGTCATCAATACAATACAATTTAAAACTCGAGTCCTTGTCTTCCCTAGCATTGTTAGTGACTATGAGGTCATTCTGGGCATGGATGCTATTGGACAATTTGAAGAGGTTACTGTTTCAAAAGATGGTGTGAAATTTGGCTCGTTGAGAAGTGAACGTGTCAGCAATTATCGCGATGACATGGCTAGCTCTGCTACAGCATGCAAAACTGTGTCATAAAAAATTGTTGACGAGGATTTCGTTGCGAACTTCAATGGCTCATATTGGGAAGTGCAGTGGCTATTGAAAAATATATCGCCGTTATTGAAGAAATCCATTGGTTGTTACAAACAGACAATGAGAGGAGTGACAAAGAATGCTTTTGACTGTGAAGTGAAGAGATGGTATACTGGTTCCTTGGCACGAGCATGTGGAGAAAGGCGTTCTGCCTCTGTTGACAGTCGTTCAAGAAACGAAGGGGAAAATTCGCCCTGTAATTGACTTCAGGGAATTGAACGCTTACGTCAAGAGCCACACTGGGGATGAGTGGATTGATGTTTGTGCAGACAAGTTACGACAATGACGGCGTATGTCAGGCGCCACAGCGATGGTGGATTAAAGTCAGCTTACTTGCAAATTCGGATTGACCCGAGCTTGTGGAAATATCAATTGGTCCGACATGGCGGGAGAACCTACTGTCTAACCAGGCTTGGTTTTGGTCTTTGTTCGGGACCCAGAATTATGACAAGAATTCTACGCAGTGTCTTGGATGAATCGGAGAGAATAGCTAACGCCACTGATTCATACGTAGACGACATCATTGTCGACACGTCGAAAGTCGAGGCCTGTGAAGTGGTCCGACATCTGCAGTTGTACGGACTTGCGGCAAAGGATCCAGCGTCCATTGATGGTGGCAGTGTACTCGGTCTGAAAGTGCATATGACTCAGAATGGTGTCTTGGAATTTCGCAGAGGAAACGAGATCCCGGAATTGAAAGAGGACTTGACCAAGTGAGAATTGTTATCCATATGTGGCAAGCTGGTGGGACATTACCCCATAGCAGGATGGCTTAGACCAGCGTGCAGTTTTATAAAACGTCAAGCCTCATCTTGCGACTGGGATGATGCAGTGTCTCGTGCTGTTTTGGATATGACTGAGGAAATGTTGAATCGGACCAGAGGCGGAGATCCGGTGAAGGGGAAATGGGTGGTGTCGGATACCAAAGCCGGTGTGATATGGTGCGACGCCAGCAATTTAGCCATCGGAGCGGCTGTAGAAGTGGATGGTGTTTTAGTGGAAGATGCGTCGTGGCAACGAAAGAAAAGGGATTTTGCACATATCAATGTTGCGGAACTGGAGTCAGTGTCCCGAGGACTGAACCTGGCGTTGAAGTGGGGATTGAATATAATTTATATACGCACTGACTCTTCAACAGTGGCTGGCTGGCTCCAGTCAACATTGACATGTGAGAGAAGGCTGAGAACAAAAGGAGCTGCTGAAGTGTTGATAAAGCGCCGGCTCGGGGTCGTCAAAGATTTAGTAAATGAACTGAGTTTGAGCGTGAATATTTCTCTCGTAGCGACCGCTGCTAACAAAACTGATTTGTTGACGCGAGTTAAAAAAGACTGGATACGAGAGCATGCTACTGAACGGGACGGCGGATTTTGTGGTGTAACAATGGAGCAGGTTAAGGATTTACATTGTTTGCATCATATGGGAGTCGAGCGATCACTGTTCCTCTCAAAGAAGGTCGACCCTGGAGTATCACGGGAGCAAGTAGAAAACGTAGTAATACATTGCGTGCAGTGTCAGTCCATCGATCCGGCTCCTGTAGGACATGAACCGGTTGTGCTCCACGTGTCGACTAACTGGAGCCGACTAGCAGTCGGCGTGACTCATTTCAGACACCGCGGGTATTTGACCATGATAGATTGCGACCCGGGCCGATTTGCTCTGTGGCGGGAACTAATAATGGAAACGGCAGAAGAAGTATTAGCGATTTTGGAAAGTGTGTTTCTAGAGCGTGGACCAGTAGACCAAGTCCTGATGGATAACGGCACGATATTCAGGTCGGTCTTGTTCCGAGAAATGCTGAAGCGATGGAATGTTGGCAGCTTTTATAGAGCGGCATACCGCCCGAGTGAAAATGGGATTATCCAAAGACATCATCGGACAAAAAAAGAATGTCAGAAAGGACAAACGTGTCTCCGTTGACAGCTGTGTTCTGGTATAACGCAGCTGCAAAGAACGGACAGCAAGAAGAGGGCGCACCTCAACGACATGTCTACACTTACACATGGCGTCATCCCAGAGCTATGCCCAGCATAGATGGCACACAAGGCAAAATTAAAAAACACAAGTAAAAATTGGCGACGAAGTCTGGGTCAAGCCTGTGCCTGCCAGATGCACATCCCATTGGTCGCAAGGAACAGTGACTGGGATTCAGTCTCAAAACAACATTTCAGTAGATGGCGTACCGAGACACTTGACTGACTTGAGGCCTGTAGTAGGTGAAAATGCTGGAGGCTCTGCAGCGGAAAATGCACACATGTAAACGAGTGGTTCTGATGACATACCTCGCAGATCTACTAGAGTGAGAAGACAGCCGATTAGGTTTCAATATTACGTTCTGGAAAGTGATGATCATTGATCTTTAGATCAAGAGGGAGTGTGGCGGAATTGGAAACCACTTGTCTGTGAGCGCATGGTTTTGGTGTGCATGTGTGTGTGTGTGCGGCTGGTCTGTCTTGTGTTTAGGTGTTTGTGTTGACCTTGGCGAAGGTCAAAGGCCGGTTGTGTAAGCGTAGGTGAGTTGGTATGTGGATCGGATAGTGTGCGGTTGTGCAGTTGTGTGGTCGTGTGTGTGTAGAGTAGGGTTGTGTATAGTCGGATGTACAGGATGTCCCAATAAATTTGACGTCATTTCGAAGGTCAACAATTTTGGCAATTTTCGTTGAAATGACCTCAAATTTTCACAGCTTGTATAGAAACAGTTCAAGATTTTATGTTTAATGTCTGACATTTACCTCTTTTCAGGTTGAGAAATGCCGTTCACTTCAATAGAAAAGTCATTTTGCGTGTTGGAATATGCTCGAACACAGTCACCCAAGAGCGTGCAGCGTGCCTTTGCAAAATTTGCCAAAAATGCACCAACTAGTAAACAAATTTGGACCTCGCACCATAAATTTAAACAGGAAGGCTACTTATGCAGGGCTAAAGGATCTGGCCGGCCATCAACAGCGGTAGAGAAGGTCGAGCGTGTTCGTGAGCAATTCCTGCAAAGTCCCAAGAAGTCTGTAAGAAGAGCAAGTCTGGAAACCCAGATTCCTCGAACAACAGTTTGGCGCGTTCTGAGGAAACGATTGCAAATGAAACCCTACAGGCTGCAGCTCGTTCAGGCTTTAATGGAAGATGACAAGCGAAAACGTAAAGAATTCTGTGATGATATGCTACAGAAACTTGAAGAAGACGGGTTCGATGAGCGTCTAATTTTTAGTGATGAAGCAACGTTTCATACGACTGGCAAAGTCAATAAGCATAATGTTCGCATTTGGGGCGAAGAAAATCTCTGCAGCGTGTTTGGCACGAGTTTGATTACCGACTTGACGTATGCAGAGTCACAGGTGGCGCTCGCATTGAACATTTGTGAAAATCGTGAAATCTGTCATATAATCTGCAAATCTGTGTTTTTTTCTTTGTAATGTTGACTAATAAAACTTATGATGTTCAACATAAAGTGTGCGTAGTTTCATTAAGATACACTGAGTAGTTTCCGAGATACGGACATTTAGAATGACATCAAATTTATCGGAACACCCTGTATTTGGTTACTGCGTCTTGTGTTAATCGTGTTCATCTTCGTTCCCTTGTTCTGTATCTTTTCGTCACTGTCATTCATCGCTGTGCAATAAATCGCTTGTAAGAAGCGTGTGTACAATGGCAACAAGTGCGGTGAAACAACAAGTTGGAAAAACAAAGCTCCTCGGCATTATTATCGACGAAAATATAAATTGGAAAGACCATATTGAGCATGTATTTGTCAGAATTTCCAAAAGTTGTGGTGTTTTATATAAAGTAAGATACCAGTTAACGACAGAAGCCTTAATTAGTATCTACTATACTCTTATATATCCTCATCTAACATATTCTATAGCGCTAATTGGTCTTGCACATGACCTTCCTTCCTTCTTAGAATCAAAATTATACAAAACAGAGTTTTACGATGCATTGCTCACAAAAATATATTCGGATCTATCAGCGATATGTACCAATATTTAAAAATTCAGCAATTTCACACAATTCGGAACAAATTCTTGATCTTACTCATCAGTAAAAATCTCAGATGCAAAAACCTGTAAACACAACATATTCACTCGGGAAAGCACGGTAATTAGTACTCGAAGTAGTTATAATTTAACTCCACCAAGATTTCGAACAATGTTATTCAAGTACAGTATTCTGTATTACGGGCCGCAGTTGTGGAATGGTTTGCCGATGTCTATGAAGGAATTTTTATGTATTGAGAGCAACGTGGAGAAAATAAATCAAGCTATAAATGCTTATTATAAAAATTTACCTACTTAACTCAGGTCAAAAGTGATCAAAAGATGCCCAGGCTGACCATGGCGCCTCTGCTTATGTAAAAGCGGTCGGTCGAGTCAGTGACTAAGGCGACAACCGATTTGCGGTGTTCGTTATCATCTGTGTCACGTCCGGACAGCGACAGCAGGAGGGCGCCGAGTATGTTTATGTCGTCGCCGTTCTCCGCGATGACGCGTTTCGTGACGCGGCTGAGGTGCTCACGGCGCAGGTTCAGTCGTCGCATGACGGACAGGCCGAGAAGACATACTTGTGCCCCAGACTCGGCGACCACTGTGACCTTCGGAGGCCTCTGGAGCTTTGATTGCTCGTATGCTGCCGTGTCGACGGACACCATCAGGTCCAGTGTTGGATGTGGCCGCGCTTCGGCCCCGTACCAGCTAATGTCGCTGTCGAAGACGCGATGGCTGGTGGATGAAATCGTCCCGCGACGACGATTGTCGACAATGATCGGGGAGTCTTGGTTAAGCGCGACAGTTTCAACGGCGTTCACATGCTGAAACTCTAGGGGCTCAGATGGCCTCTAGGGGCTCAGGGGGCTCATAAATTTACACCGAGAAAATGACCCCTAGAGGCCCTAAGGCCTCTAGGGGTAATGTGTGCTCAGATGTTCCTCTGGTCTTGTGCGTGCCTTGCTGTCGTTTGGATTTTTTCCAGCAGTCTAGGCAGCTGGTGAACTCCTTCAATTTGCCCCTCACCATGCCGAACTGTGGTGTCCGGCGGCCACATTGAAATTTTTGACATTGAAATTTTTTCTTGGTCATTTCCGTGTCGCGTGACGGTGTGCTGCTTGGCTGGCGTATCGAGACAGCTTGCCGTTTGTATGCGCTGGCGGCGACATTGAGGCCATCGACCGAGGCGGCCCTTGCTGCGATCTCTTTGCTGTCTATGGCTGCCCCTACCTCGCTCAAGGACTTCTGGTCGAGGTTTGTTGACCCGAGGATGTCTTTGCGAATGACTTCGTCCGATATACCGTTGATGAGTATCAACTTTACGATGTCTTCGGTGTAGTCGACCAGAGTTGTGCCGCCGCAGCCAGATTTTCCGCATTTGCCGTGCTTCGTCCACTGGCACACGCTAGCCATGCCCCGAAGCCTGGCGACAAATTGACGCACTGGTTCACCGCTGTCTTGGCGGGTTTGAAGGAGCTGGGACCGCCGTGCAATTAGAGCTACGCCTAGCACTGCGAGATGCTTCATCGCGGCCAGTACTTCCTCTTCTGTTTTGTCGGCGTTTTGCGCGTCCTCTCGAAACAGTGTCGCTTCCAGGTCTGGCTCGTAGCAGGCGATCAGTTGTGCAACCACGTCGCCCGTCGATAAGTCGGTCCCGTTTTTCGGAGACCGCCCATCTTCTAGTGAAAGCCGCCCATTCATCCTCGCCGATAGACTGCGTGAGGGTGGGCCGACTGATCTGAGGAGGTTTTTACCGGGAGCCGTCGGCGCATTCGTGCACGTTCCTCTGGTGCAATTGCATCAGATCGATGCATGTGCTGATGTCGCCCGCGGTTTTCACTTCGGTGCATTCCCTCGCCTCACAGTGCAGACTAACCGGCATTTTTTGATGGGTGGAAACTCGTGGTGGATATTGACAAAAACGATAATTCGTTGTTGAGTAAAAACGACTAAACGAATATCATGATCAAAAGATATCCTCACACGGAACGCCTGTATTGCCGATAGAGAATGATATTCGCTGCAAACAGATATACATAAACAAACAAACAGATATACATTAAGTGAGAACGCATATGATCGTTAAATGTAACGTTAACAAACACAAGGAAATAGTAAACACAAACGTACTTAGTATGTCAACACGCGAGGAGACGGTAATTGACAATAGCGGTGCTGGAAGACGATGTTCTCTATGCGTATCGTGTGTACCGCTGGAATCGAGTACTCGATAGTGCAATATCGAGTACCTGGGTGCTTACGTATTCAACAACCTGGGTTCAACAAAAAGTTGTATGATGTAGTTGTGTTTTGCGATCAATTGTTAAGTATTCGTGAATTATGAATATATGAATCCGGGAATGAGAATAGATATATACGAATGTGTTTATGCATGAGGTATTGGTATGTTGTGTGTATATGTGTCTTTATGTGTTTGCTTTGAAAATATTTGTCTGATTGCGCATTGTGTGTATGTGTGGGTATGTTTATCAAATGTGTGTATGTACTTGAATACGTGTTAGGTGTTATGGTAATATGTGCGGATACGCGTATGGAGGTTGTATACGCGTGCACTTTGTTTGCATATAGTTGTATATTTGCGTATTGTTTCATGTGTATGTATGAGAATATGTGTGCGAATATGTATGGTAGACTGGTAGGTATGGTTATATGTTTGTTGTGTATCATTGTATATGAATAGTGTTTGTATGTGATCGCGCGCGCATGTGTGTATGTATGTACTTGTGTATATTTAACCTGGCTTGATAGCATTATTTCCACCTGTACAAGTGAAATGTAAGCCTGTCTATGAGCATTAGCTCGTCGGGTCTTTTTCCAATTGTGATATTTATTGTTTGAACATTGTATATTTGTTTGTGGCAATACATGGTTAAATAAAAAAAATATATACACACACACACACGTACATATATTTAGTTATTCACGTACGTATATTTAGATCCAAAATGTATGGAGTACTCACGCGTCTGGTGGATAAATGATATATACTCACACCATCTGCATAATATAAACCGACGATGTTATAGAAATAATTCGTCCAGCAATGTCAAACGATGTTTTTATACATGACGGCAACAGCTATGATCAAACCAATGGATTGTCTATGTAATGCGATGTCTATGTAATGGTAATGCGATGGCTCCACAACTAGCTATGAACGCTGATTATATATACGCTGATTATATTGAACTACAGATCCAAGCAAAGCTACCATACATCGTTCTGTGGAAACGCTACATCGATGATATCTTTGTTGTGTGGTACGACGACATTGATCCTCAACATCTTCTTGAAGTCAACAATTCTGTCTGTTCCTCCATACAATTCACAATGGAAGTTTCATCAGACAAATCCCTCCCATTCTTGGACTGCAAAGTGAAATACGATGTTAATCAATTAACAAGTGAACTTTATATGAAGCCGTTTCACAGTGGCTCTATTATGAACTGGCATTCCCATGGACCTAGGCAAGCAAAACATTCAGTTGCACATGGTGAATTTGTGAGGGCTTGTAGGAGGTCGATAACACCACAGGATATGAGCATATCGCTTGGCAAAGTAAAACAGCGTTTGAAACAAAATATCTACCCCCATCATGCTATAAAACAAATTGAAAAACGAGCCATAGAGTCAGAACGAAAACAAAAGAGAAATTTAGACAAGAATCTCTATTATTTGAAAATGCCATTTCTCGGGGAAGCGCACAAACGTCAATGTAAGGCTCTTCTAAGACGCACAGGATTGTCTGATAAGTTTCGGGTATGGTTCGATGCTGGTCGACCTCTAAAAAGTATCTGGACCTCCAAAAGAAAAACTGGGTTGCCCAGAAAAATGTAACACATGCCATATGGCTAACAAAAACCAACAGTGCTGGAAAAAGCACTTGATCTACAAAATCGAATGTGGCATGTGTCATAAAATATACATTGGGGAAACGGCCCGACCTATCAAAACTAGAATCATAGAGCACACTAATCCTAAACTTAATAGTGCAGTCGTACAACATTTCAGAGAGGAGCATCAGACGAACCCCGCAATGGATCAAATGGTCAATAATACATGAAAGTCTGAGAGATCACATCCAGAGAAAATACGTTGAGGCCGCATATATACGGGAAGTGGAACCCAGTAAATTGATGAACGGCTGCAGAGGAGTTGATCTCAACTGCAAGTTTTGAGACAACAGAGACAAGTTTTGAGACAACATCCTTAAATTCTATTTGTATGTATATATATATATACATATATATATATATATATATATATATAGTCGGCAAATTATTGACTAATAATGGCTACACACAAAAAGACATCGATGACGTAATCAGACAAAAACTACATGACTTCATGATTACGAATGAAAACAACCAAGACAGAGACCAAGATACACTCAAATTATATTACAGAAACACTATGAGCTCAAATTACAAACAAGACGAGACTGCACTTCAGAAAATCATTAGGAAACACGTTACTCCATGTCAACCAGAAACAAAAATTAAACTAGTCATTTACTACAAAACTCGAAAACATACCAGTCGATTGTCAAGAATAGCTGCCTACCAAGGACCGAAGAGACGCAAAAAGTGAACGTCGTGTATTCACATAAATGCCAAACTGGAGACTGCAGTCTCCGTAATTCTGAATACATCGGCCACACAACAACAACTTTGCACAAGCGACTCACTGCTCACTTGCACGACGGCGCTATTTTTCGGCACTACGCGCAAGAGCATAAGATCAAGCTCAACAGAACAATCCTCACTGACAATACATCCGTCATTTGCCAGGAGCATAACATCAGAAAGCTCAAAATGATAGAGGCAGTGTTGATTTGTACGCGGAAACCAACTATAAACGTCCAACAACAGCCTGACGTAATTCTTCCATCTATTAGACAGCAAAACAACATCAACAACCAACAGAGAAGCGCATCACAACATCCTGCACCTAGCCAGAATTTATCTACATCAAACGGCAGTGCAAATGTGCACTCGGCATGAATTTTATATACTTTTATATTGGAATTTTCTAGAGTATTTAACGTCTCATTCAAATTTGATTTTCAGTTTAGTGTATATTTATTTACGATTGTTATGTGTATATATATGCCCCTGAAGATGACATTAATATATGTCGAAAGGTGCCTCGGGCAAAAATGAGTTTTTCGGTACTACTGGGAAAGCTCTCTGAGAACCAGAAGAAGCTGGTGAGACGTATAGAGAAATGTACATACAAAAGAAACAACACAGAAAATGCTGTAGAATTTAACAGAGCATGCATTACAAATGGCCTACTTCCAAGATATATATATATATATATATATATACTAGCGACAAGTTCCGCACTTCGTGCGGTTATGGTCGCTAGTATAACATATATGTAGATACAAAATTAGAAAATAACAAGTGTAACCACATATAATTCAATAAGTAGTGTAGGCATATATAATTCAAGTGTTCATACTCACATTGAGTCGGATACGCGCTTCAACTAATATTGGTATTATGGTTCTGGTATGTTTAACCAGCCTGCGACAGTCTGATCGCCGTCTGATCATCAAAATGTTGCACAATCCGTGTGCACGACATTATATAAGTTCGCATCGCACATACAGACGCACACGCATACAAACACTGGCTGCACACGTGTTCGTTCATAGAATTTCGGCACACGGACACACATACCAATACAAAATGCAAAACGGTATCGTGTGTGCAATTCCTGGGAAGAATTGCAAAATTATGCAAGAACAGTTCGCAGAAAAGATGTGGTGGCAATCTGGCAGGGAAGTTTCTAGCAATCGCTCAACTGAATGACAAAAGTGTGTAGAATAAAGGTAAAAAACAAACACCAATAGAAAAATATATGATAATTACAATTACAATATTGGTAAGCTACACATATACACTTGAAAAACGCTTCTGGAACACGCACATGCACGACGATGTACTTAATTAAACACTACGTTTTACTACGCACTCTGCACGCCACTGTGCATTTGCAAACGCTCGCTGCAATGCACGTGAGTCATGGTATATCGACACACAGACACACACACACCAATATATACATCAGTGTGCCGTTCTGTACACTGTGTATGTATGTGTGTGTGTGTGTACGTGTACCTGTATGTGTGTGTGTGTGTGCATCTATGTCAGTGTGTATGTGTGTGTGTGTGTGTGTGCATGTATGTCAGTGTGTATGTGAGTGTGTGTGTGCCTGAGGTGGCAATCTCGCATGGGCGTTTCTAGCAATCGCTCAACTGAATGGCGCAGTGTGTAGAATAATGGTGAAAAACAAACACCAGTAGAAAAATAAATGTTAATTACAATTACAATATTGGTAAGCTACACATATCCACTCGAAAAACGCCTGTGGAACACGCACATGCACGACAATGTACTTATTTAAACACTCTGTTTTACTACGCACTCTGCACGCCACTGGGCATTTGCAAACGCTCGCTGCAAACGCTCGCTGCAATGCACGTGAGTCATGGCATATCGACACACAGACACACACACCAATATATATACACCAATGTGCCGTTCTGCACACACACTCACTCACTCACTCACACACGTACGTTGAGCTTTATTATTATAGATATATATATATATATATATATATATATATATATATATATATATATATATATATATAAAAATATTGTGTCTGAAGAAGTTCAACTTCATTTTATATCATTTATCCACCAGACACGTGAGTACTCCATTTCATTTTGGATCTAAATATATATATATATATATATATATATATATATATATATATATATATATTTGTCAGATATCCAATTAATGTATGATCACGTGTTTTACATATTTTTGTGAATTTGGTTTCTTACAATGGTTGACGATGTGTTATCACTGCTTGATAAAGCCGTAAGGCGAAACGTGGTAAAAAATATATACTTGTGTCTGAAGAAGTTCAACTAAAAATATCATACATATATATATATATATATGCATGTATGTCCCTGTCATGTATTTACGCATTTTATATAATGTGTATGATTTGCGCGTTATATGTTTGAATAAATGAAATGTGTCTGTGTGGTGCAGGTGGTGTGGGAGGCAGTGTTAGCGAGGACGTGGAGAGTATCGCCATGTTGTCACAGATGTTGCAGAACGAGGCTCATAGACACACACACGCCTCCGCTAACACCGGTTCTTCATCAGCAGCCGTGCAGCTTCGCTTGCCGGTGCCGTCGGCCGCTATGCTGTCCAGCGGCGTACCCGCGTCGATCAGCATGTCTTCTTGCGGCTCTGCAGCGGCGGTCGTTGCTAGCAGCACGGCCGGCGCCGCTGCCAGGATGCCCGGCGGCGAGCCTCTAGTGATGTTGGCTGGCGGAGCGGCGGGTGGAGGCGGGGACATATTGTCCGGCCTGCTGGTGGGTCGTGCCGTCGTGCATCCGGCACTACACACTCATCACCATCACGCGCACCCGCATCATCAGGCACATCATGCGCTGCATCTGCGACATCATTCCGCTGCGCAGGTCTCGCCGGCAAACAGCGTGCACGCCACCGCCGCTCTCTCGCTGCTATCACCACAACAACAACATCAACACACCACCATCTACCTGGACGCGACGGCAGCACATGTTGATCAACAGCAACAACATGCTGACGTGCAGCAGTCAACTGCGGCGGCGTCACAGCACGCATCGCTGGCAGTGTCGGGCGCGTCGCAGCGCGTGTGTGTCGATCACCTACTCACACTGCCCGGTCTCGGCACGCCAGTTACGTCGCACTTTCTTGCGGCCGCTGCTGCCGCCGCCGCCACGCCGGGGCAGGCTCCTCCGGTGACAGTGTCCTCCTCCTCCGCGGCGACCGCCGTAGTCAGTGAGGCAGTGGGTGATGACGTGACAGGCAAGCCGAGCGGCCGCCACGTCGCCTGGCTCAGCGCCGACATCAAGCGGGAGCCGAGCGGTGCCGCGCTGCTTGGTGCTGGTGCCGGCAGTGGTGACGCTGTGGCAGGCTTGAGTACCACTGAGGAGGCGGCGCGAGGACTGCTGGCACTGCACAAACAACGCTGCGATCGACTCAAGGTCGGCAAGGAATACGCGGGCGACGACGGTGCTGTCGTGTCCATGGACGAGTAAGTAACTCTCTCTCACTCTCGTTTCATCACTGTTTTGTATACATTTGCCGTCCTGTTCGACTGTGTTTCTGGGTAGTTATAGATGTATATGCATGTGCGTGTGTGTCTGTACTTATATTCGTATGTTGGCTTCTGTATCTGTGTGTGTTGGTGTTTATTGGTTGGGTACTCTTTGAGGTGTGAGCCGATGCGTGTTTTATCTATACCCAACTCAAATCAATGTGCGTAGCTACTAGCTGGGCTGTGATTTTCTGGCGAATGGAAACACTTGGACTCGGTTTCCTAATGGTATATCCCAATTGCAGCATGAGAGGTATCGTGTGTGCACAGTGGTGTAGTTTTGTGTGACGGTCGTGTCTGTGAGATAACTTGTGTGTGGTGGCCGACACCGTTATGCATCAAATAATAACGCAAACAACATTCTCCACTGCTGTGTTCAAATGCCTAATTATTTGGGTTGTCAAAAATGTAACCTAAAAATGGAAAAAGTAACTTTATTTTCGAGAAAATGTAACCTAAAAGTAGACTTGTGATCTCTCAAAAAGACAAACTTTTTCAAGAAAGAAACCATTGACCCACACCATAATACCCTCTTTTCCAACTTGTCTCCGTTCTGGTGCCATTTTAACAACATAACAAAATGTGACCTAACATCGCAAATATATGCATAACCATAAAAAAGTAAGCAAACTTCAAAAAATGAACGTATTTAATTAAATATCGCAGTATTGTCCTTTATATTGCTTCGGACAACTCACACAAAATATATTTTTAGATAACGAAAAGTGGCCTAATACTCTTAGTAATATGCAAATGTCAGAAAAAGTTAGCAGTGAAAACCGAATCATTCTCATCATTTGACAAAACCCTGTATTTTAATATATACAAATAACATCGGGACAATTAGCTATGTCGGACATGGTTGAAAATATAATTTATTATTGGTTGGATGTTTCTGTAAATAACAGTGAAATAATTTATCATATACTTCACGTTTGAAGATGAAAAATTGCTGTCTTCACACGCATTGTGGCCGATGTGTATGTCTGCTGTTAATGCCCAAATTTTTAAAGCCATGCTATTTGCTATTGCTATTGATAGTAGATTGTTGAGGCATTACATCCACACACATTGGTCCCTGAGAATTTTAGAAGATGGTGAAAAACAGCTTCCTGCTGCGAAATCCTTCCTTCAAAATATGAGGTCGAGTATCTTCATCACTTATCCACACCATATTAGATTGATTGTATCTGTTGGCGAAGACAGAGATCAAAGATTTGTCTCCAGTAGCAACATCTGAGAACCCTTTGGACCATTTGGCTCGAACTCAGACAAACAAAAACAGCCAATGACGACAAATGAGCACTCGTTCGCTTTTCTGCTCTTCCGTTAGCAAATGAGACACACTTCTTCCTCAGCACCAAGTGTTGATGCACGATGTCATGTGTACTCCCATAACTGACGTCAAACTCCAAGGATAAGAACCGAAGAGTGACTGTTGGATCCTCGTCAATGATGGCTAGCGCACGGGTGTATGTATATATGTTTGTGTGTGTGTGTGTGTGTGTGTGTGTGTGTGTGTGTGTGTGTGTGTGTGTGTGTGTGTGTGAATGTATGTGTATTTGTGTGTGTATTTATGCATGCATTTGTGTGTGTGTGTGTGTGTGTGTGTGTATGTATGAAAGGTGCCATATTTGCATTGTTGGTCGTATTTGCCGTGGTATGAGTAATTTAGGCGTGTTGCAGTTTTCAGTGTGGATTGTGGTGTTAGTGTTTGTTATCCAGCGTGTGCACGTCTCATCAACATTGCTTGCAATTTGATTGGCTGTCCTGTGAGTGTGTGTGTGTGTGTGTGTGTTTTTCTATTGGTGTCATCCCGCACTTTTTTAATCAGATTTTTTTTGATAGTTGATAATTTTGATAATTGGTGAATTGCGTGCTTGGTTTACCCGGATTCTGCGGTCATATATTAGTTACGAGCTATACGTTAGTTACGCTAGGTCAGTACGTATAATTACGTTTTGAAATTAATTGTTTAACATTTAGCCACACGTACACAATTACGATGTATATATATATATATATATATATATATATATATATATATATAATTATTATATTTATATAAGATATACGTTTTGTATGTTTTTCAAAAATATTCGCGTCTATGAGATATACGTTTTCCGTGTTTCTATAAAGTGTTTTCCTCTCTGAAAATATAAATTGAAAAATATATGTAAATTAATTGAAAAACAAGGAATATAATTGAAAAACAAGGAATCTAATTGAAAAACTCGAAGATTTTAATTGTACAAACA
The DNA here is from genome assembly GCA_916048095.2 of Sacculina carcini. Taxonomy (NCBI): domain Eukaryota; kingdom Metazoa; phylum Arthropoda; class Thecostraca; family Sacculinidae; genus Sacculina; species Sacculina carcini. The sequence continues at coordinate 2,375,268 of OU696584.1, forward strand.
TTCTAGGAATTTTCAACTATTTTTGAAATCTTCCGTTGAACCATTTTTGCAAGTTTCTCCGATTTTATTCCTGGTTGGTCATGTGGGTGTTTGGTTTTAGCCGTACGTTTCTAATTGGTTTGTTTTGGAACATTTTATTGGGTCACATTTGCCCAATTCAAACACTGCGTATCATTTCAATACATGACAATTGGTCTGTAGGTCTGCTGGGTTTTGTGATTTCCCTCTCGTTTAAAATCGCAGTCATTTTTATCCGAATGTCGGTTTTTAATTTGTGTGGGTGCGTGTGCGTCTGTGTGTGTGTGTGTGTGTGTGTGTGTGTGTGTGTGTGTGAGTGCGTGTGCGTCTGTTAGTGTGTGTTTTATTGGCGTTTTAAGCGCGCGCGTGTGTGCGCCTATGTGTATGTGTGTATGTTTGTGTGTGTGCTTCTGGGTGATTGTAGCTTCTTCTTCGTCTACTTCTTGTGTCTTATAATTTCGTCTTATAATGTATTATATCTTATAATTTCGTCTGGTCTGTCTCAATTTGTGAGGGCGTGTGTCTGTTTGTCTGTGTGTGTGTGTGTGTGTGTGTGTGTGTGTGTGTGTGTGTGTGTGTGTGTGTGTGTGTGTGTGTGTGTATGTGTGTGTGTGTGTCTGTCTGTGTCTATGTGCGTGTGTGTGCATGTGCATGTTAATATTGTGCATGATATCTTCTGTAGTAATTTCGCACGTGCCTTCACGCTGTTAAGTGTGCACATCCCGCTCGTGGTTTATGGCAGTTTGCCTTCCCTAAATGTTGTGTGCGCTACGCACACACACACACACACATGGCGGGTCAGTTTGTATGGTGGGTAAGTGTGTTGTAATTCGTTGTCGCTTCGTTATTTGGTTATCTGTACGTATGTGTAGTGTGTGTGTTTGTGTGTATATTAGGGGTATGTGTTGGATGGTGTGTGGTGCATACAAACCGAGGTGGCCTTTACATATATGTCTATGTATGGGTGTGTATGTATGTATGTGTGCTTAACGTTTTCGTTTGTGGCGGTGCTCATATATCGTGGCCATTCTCGAACAATGGCCCATACACACGCAGCAAATATACAGCAATTTGTACTTGGCTGCACCGTTTATTTGTGTGTGTGTGTGCCACCGCACACAACAATTTATGAATGCAGACCAGATTAGATTGCACATCACGTTGACTATTGAAACAGCCAAACATTTCTTATTGCATCTTTGCTGTACTTTCCTGCTACAACCGAGCTGTAAATACTGTAAATCGCATTCAGTTTCTGCTGGTTAAAATATTCAAGTTCGTTTGCATATTGAAATGCAACACAAGTCGTCAACATATGTTGTTTATGCAAGCAGCGCATCTGTTTGTGTTTCTATTGCTCGCGTGCACACGCTTGTATTGCAAACATTATTGTACATTCAGCGGCTGACTCTTGGGTGTATGTATGTGTGTGTGTGTGTGTGTGTTTACTGTGATTTTATTTTTCCTACAGAACATTATCGTGCATAGTGTAGTTAAATCTTCAACTGTTTGTTTAATCCTTACCGTGTTGAACTTAGCTTCTACTATATAATTATCTACTGTGTGTTGTTCACCCAGGAGGTAATTTTCCCTATGCTAATCTGGATGACAAGCTGGCTCTGTCTCAGCCGTTGAGGTGTCTTGTGTCGCTCTCCCCCAGAATGCGATTATTGGGGCCCATGTTATATGTAAAGCACCATCATAATTGAGGTACGACTTTGAGAAAACGCAGTACGGTGCTGGGTACTTGCTACTCTACCCTGGGTATGCTGGGTGAGCTGGGTATGTGCTACTCTGATAAATTTTAATATCAGGCCTACGGGCCCCTCAACACTCGGGGCTTCCGGTCGGGGGATTCGGGTGAGGTTGCTACGACTGTCCTGTCAGGTTGAACCTGCGTAATATCATGCAACAGAGAAGCCACGCTGTGCGTTATTCCCTACGGCAGTGGTTTCCAACCTTTTTGTGAGAAACTCAGTTCGATCAGATATCCCTGTTTACCTAGTTGCACAAGTAGCTCAACTGAGAAGAAACAATTAAATGCGAGGACTGTATTTGCGTCGTCTCCACCAGCTTGCCACAGCTGGCCATGACTAGAGATGCGACCTAAAAAACCGACGTTTTTTTAAAAAGACCGTTTTTTTAAGAGTCATGCAAAGAATTCAAATTATGGAAATGATATATTTGGGATGTTAAATGAATTATTTTGTATCAACACATGAGTTATACATGCTATTAGTGACCCTATCAAATTGAATTATCATTAAATATGCACAATATAATTGTTATGTGTCTGAAAGCCCTAATATCATTGCTTGCACAGTACTGTGCGGCAATTGTATGTACAGTGAAGTTTTGCATTCAATTCTATTCAATTTGTGGACTCCGTGGTGCAGTTGTTAGCACACCCGCCTCACAAGCGGTAGGTCCGTGGTTCGAAACCCAGCGGAGCAAAATTTCATTGGGTGAATTCTACAATCCCACAGCCCCTGTCCAACCAGCAGAAAATGATGGGACCAGATATCAGTCAGATATCAGATATCATCGGATGATGGTCGTTGTGCTTGATCTTGTACAGCATGCACACGCTGCTGACCTTTCGACGATGGCAAAGATCACCAAGAACCAAGTCATCACAGAGGAACTTGCAAGTTCTAACAACTCTGTATGTGATTGAGGTGACAATCCGCACCAGAAGACCACAGGGGGTCGCAGTACTCCAGAATTGGCAAAATGAAACAGCGTAAATAACTTTTGGATATTGTGCTGCTACCGAACATCCGATATACCTTTCTTATAATTCCCAGTTTCCGCGATGCCGAACAAACTAGCTTCCGAATGTGACTCTCAAATGTCAGTTTTGAGTCTACATGTACTCCCAATATTTTGAGCTCATCACACACGCTGAGTTGAGCGTCATTTATGAGGATAGCTCCATGTGAAGGTTGAGCGGTACGTGACCTAGAAACCAACAAGCTTTTAGATTTCGAAGTGTTCAGCATCATATTCCACCTCTCACACCACTTCAGGACGCTGCTGAGATCGTCGTTGACCGTTTGACGCATCTGTGGTCTGTCCGAAGGAGATGTAATTGCAGCCATCAAGGTGATATCAGCATATCCATACACAGGGTTGCGTGTGGTTGTGCACAAGTCAGCGGTGTAGATGTTGAACAAAATTCGACCCAACACAGCAGAGTGTCGTGTTGAGTTTTTGCGGTATGCAAATTGGTTTTCCGACATCAGATTGCTACTCTCCGGGTAATTGGACAGTCTGGAAGATATCAAGTGCTCGAATATTTTGGACAGAATGGGCGTCATTGATATCAGCCGATAGTTTGCAACATCAGCTGAATTTCTTCCTTTTGGTATGGGCGTGATTTTCGCAACCCGCCAGCAGGATGGAAACGAACCAGTCTTCATCAAGCGCCTGAAAACAGCACTAAGCCTCGGAGCTAGAGTATTTGCCGTGTTCTTAAAATCTAGCGGAAACATATTCAGAGGGTCTGTTCCTCCGTGGACATCAGGATATTTTATGAGATTCGCCACATATTTTGATCGAAAGGCAATGCCTTTGATTTTCGGGGCAAGGACAGGTGAATCTTCCGACGGAACGGACCCTTGATATTGCTTGGTATTGAAGTAATCCAAGCAATCCTGTCCTCTCTGTTGTGTTGCTTTTGAGCTCACCGTTGGCTGAAAATAAAGCAGGGACAGACAGGTCATTTACAAACACTGTCGATTTCAACGTTGACCACCATTTGTGGGCGTCATTGGCAGATGTTAGCTTTTCAGCAGGTTTCTTTGAGTGACGTGTTTCCCCTTCTGAATACACATGCTCAGCATGCCGTCTGTTCTCAGTGTAGACATTCCATGAATCGGCTGAGCATGATTGAACCTACTTGTGGTAAACCTTCTGTTTGGATTCACGTGCGCTGCGACATTCGTTATTGAACCAGGCTTTGCCATCACAGTGAACACGTAGTTTTTTTGTAGGCACTCTCCTTGAGATGACATCGGTAATGTAATTAGTAATTTGTTCAGTGCATCGATGGGACATTCCTTCTGCAGAAGGTTTGATACTTTAATGGCTTCAAATTCATCATTCACCTTCACCCAGTCAACATGGTTCTTCATGTGCACGAGCCTTGAAATCGTGTAAGAAGAAACCTTCTGTCTCAATGTCAACTTCACGGACAGCGACGAGGGATCTGAACCTCCTATTGGAGCGTCCATGTTTACACTCACGATATCTGAGACGTCTGTCATAACCAAGTCCAAACAGTTTCCCGCTTGATGTGTGGGACCGGACACCATTTGGGAACAGCCAGAAATGTTGCAGAAATCATTTTCTGCTCTACCATGGGCGTCTGTAGGGGATATCGACAAGAGCCACTCACGGTTATGGGCGTTCGTGTCCCCCACAAATACAAACGCTGACTTGGTGTCCTGAATTGTAGACATGGCTGACAAGAGACATTCGTAGATAGAGTCGTCACTGTCTGGATTTTGGTAGGCTCCAAAGATGTAAAAGTCATCATGACAGTGTTGACACGCAGCAGCATAACTTCATGACAAGTGCAGTCGTGCGCTGTAATTCTCGTTGCTGAAAAGCCTTTGCGTACGTACACTGCCATACCACGCCGCCTGTTTTTTTAGTCACGTCTGATTAGCAATGGCTTACTGAAACCTGGCATCAAGATCTCAGATTGGTCCCGATACTCGGACACAAGCGTTTCGGCACAGATAATGATGACCTTGGAGCGACTGGCTGCTGTCATATCTCGGATATTCTTATACAAGCCTCTGATGTTGGCGAAGAGTATATTTGAAAATCGTTTTTGTGGTCGATGAGGACCGGGATTAAATTTAACATCGCCACACATCATCAGCAGAAATGACAAATCCACAGTGTGGGAAGGCACACGCACAACGTAAAAGAAATATACAAATAATCACAAAGCACGACGCATGCATGCACAAATTCACAATACATAACATATGCATGCAAAATGTCACAACAAAAAACAAGAATACAACACGCCCAATACAAAGCAAACATACACACACAAGAACAACACTAGAAAACACATGTGAGAACAATATATTGAGGGTGCATTGGTAACACTAGGACCGGAGCCGTTAATTGACGGCTGTCATTTGGGATGGTTTTTTTGGCATTTTTTTTTACCGAAACTATTAATCGGTACATATATTCGAATACTTTAGACAACGCTGAATCTAATGGTGCTAAAATGATTATAATCTAAATATTTTTATAGGGCGTAAATTTTTATTGAAAAGTACAAGCTTACAGTGTCATGAAGAAGGAGCACGTTTATCTCAATTTACATTGTTAGATAATTTGTATTGCAATTGAACGCACATCATTTAATACATCGGTTTAATATCTTTTTAATGGTGTAACATTTGTTATAATTTGATTCATATTATGATCACAAAAATATGACTTCCTAGAAGAATTTGTATAGTCAACTGACAGCTGCCCACGTTTTTTACATTTTCGACACTGTACAATTCATAAAACATTTGAAATATGCATTGTATTTATAATACATGATACACATACATTCTTAACACCATCAATGGAATATACTGGAACTAAATTTCACAATTATTTAGAAAAACTGAATTGACATTGGGTTTTAGCATGCGATCGGGCATCACAATAGTTTGACTGATCTGATTCATCAGATGGTACACCTTGGAAGCGAAAGAGCGCTTGCTCGACTTCTACCTCATACACTTGTTTCTTTCTCGACATTATTGTACAAATTTGTGCTTTTATATTGTGCAAGACCAACGACAATACTCAAAACTAGATCACCTCAAAATTGTACAATTTCACTATGAAACCAAGCCCACAAACCAATATACGATACTGAAGTACGCCCGGTGCAGCCTGAGCATAACTAAAATGTCTAGAGTGCCAAGTTGAAGATTATTTTATTGCATGCACACCTCGATTATGCATGGGCATATTTGCAAGATATACCCTTATTGACTAAACGAATTACTAAATCTGTACTGTTATATACTCTAGCGATCAAACCGCCAATTGTCGACATGTTCTAGGTGTATCATGTTTTTTTGCTGTAAAGTAGCGAGTAAAGTGTAACATTATTATATCATTTGATATAAAGATGAAGAAGATGAGAAAGATGTTGATGTTGAAAAAGATGTTGTTGGATTGTCATGAATTTAACGCGACCTAATAATTAATATGTACAAACTTTGCAATTTTTTGTTTAATATGGAATATTTTTCTTGCGGCACCCAAAATATTTGTTATTTCAATTTAATTAATACCATTGGATTCAACGCTGTCTAAACCATAAGACACAGTATATTTATAACCATTTTTGGAAAAAATTTGTCTATAAAGCAGTCCTTAATTGACAGCCGTCAATTGACGGCACCGATCCTTCTACGTAGTTCACATTTTCGGTTCTTCTAGCGTCAAATATTACTTAGCATGTTCACTTTGTTTATATCGTTTGATAGACCATAACACGATTTTTCAAGTGGTGGTTGTTAAATTGGCAAACAGATTGTATTAAGTAAATTGACATTACAAACGTGCAAAATTCATTATTTCTCAAAAAGTATCGATTTTCCAAATTGAATTCATGACTTAATTTTCCTTCGATTTTATTTTATCATCACCATTGGATTTAACGTTGCCTAATTCACTAGAAAACGTGAATTGTGAATCATTTTAGAAACAAGCTGCTAAGAAAAAAGGGTTCTTCAATTGGCAGCCGTCAATTGACGTCTCAGGTTAGGTAGTTCAATTTTCCGGTCCTTCTAGTGTTCAATAAGCGAAATGTTCAATAAGCGTCAACAAAGACAGAGTATGAGAGCACCACAGACTCAACAAAGACAGAGTATGAGAGCAACACAGAATTAGTCGGCACCTCACTGCGAGGAAAGGGCTGGGCGCTGACGGAAAACGGAAAACCGGCCGTTAGCCGGGGTGAACATTTCAGCCCCGCCACATCAACAAAACAGACATGAAGCAGACAATAGTACGTATATCCATGGACAGTAATTATATTTAAAGACAAAGTTATATTAAATAAAATACAAACTGAACTGAAATTTGAATAAAAGGAATGTGATGATAGAATTCAGCAGGAAAGCAAAGCAACTATGGCTGCGAACCCTGATTCTCAATCATATTCAAAAACAAAATATAAATATACAAATATATAAACTGAAACAAAAGAAAGGTTAATTGACAGATTAATTTATTAATAGAAGTAAATGAATGAGCTCACAATAATAAAATATCCGCCTTTATAAAGGAAAATATTCCTTATGAACAAAACGAGTAATGGAAAATCAAAATAACGCTAAGTCAAATATAACCATAAAACAACTGAAATATATTTCAATGAACATTCAGCGTTCGAAAAAAAGCTGGATCTGTCCCAAGACGATAATTGGCGGCGGTGAACATCAGCGAAGAATAGACAGCACACTCAGCGAGGTTTAGTCAAACACTGAAATGACATTTTTTACATCCAGTGGATGTGTGTGTGTGCGTGTGCAGGTTCAAGTGCGACATTTGTGACGTGCGACTGAAGCGCAAGGCTCACATGGCGCGGCATTTACGCACACACACCAACGAGCGGCCGCACGTCTGCTCCGTATGCTTCAAGGGCTTCATCCGTCGCGAACACCTGCACCGCCATCTCAAAATTCACCGTCAGTTCAACACACACACATACTCATTTAATTTTATTTAATATGTATTGACCGCAGAAAAATATCAAAATATCGATGTGACTTGCGCAAGTATGCTATACACACACACGCACAAACACGCACGCACACAAGCGCGCGCAACCGCACCCTGCGCATACAAACAACACCAAAATTTCAATTCTACGCCATATTATGCTCACTATACGACAATTGCTCATGAATAATCTTGCAGTGTACACAATCCCTATATTAATCTGAAAACAGGTGTTCCATCACACTAAAATTAGATATGTTATGGAGGGGCTGGGCGGGCGGACAACACTGCACTATATGGCTCTCTGTTTGCACTTTTCCGCACCTACATTTCCTCTCTAGGAAGTGTTGCTCACCCTCTTCTGTTCCACCTTCCAACTTCAATTGCTAGCGAATGAGCCGATAAACGAAATCTTAAAAAAGATATTCTGTGTTGCTCCTGTGTCTCAGTGTCGCCCTGGTATACCGAGTTTTCCTTCATATTCGGGTTGATACTCAAGTAGGTCACCATTATGCTGATTCTTTTATGACAATCACCCGATGTCTTCCGTTACGTCATCTATGTTGTCTCGCAGAATGCTTGTCATATATGTGCGGTTTCGATATTGCGTGGACAAATCACTTTTCATGACCGACATCAGCGGATCATCACTCATTGCCTCTCTTTCCGCCTGCATTCCAGTGAAAAATCTTCCCTGTCTACGAGTAACCAGCACTCTTAAAGACGAAGAGTCCAATTCAACGTAACATATATCATTGCATGCGGATAGTCCGCCTTGTAGCCGAGTGGCTAAAACGCACGCTTTGTGCACGAAAGGTCCAGGGTTTGATTCCTTGGCGAGGTGAAACGGTTGGGTTCGTTTCTTAAAGTGACAGCCCAATTGCCGCAAGGCGGGTTTCGTGTGCGCGCAGCCGTGTAACAGTTTTGTCTTCAGTGATGATAATTCTAGTGGAGCAGGCCTCTTAACGTTGTGCGCCGCGATAACGCTTGGTGTCCGATTCCAAACAGTGGTTTTGTTGAAACAATGTATTTCGTCGTGATATTGAAGGTTGCAGTTCTTAACTCTATCTGTCCTAACGTTATATCCAGTTTTCTATCCTATCTGGTCTCCTGTTCTGCCTGTATCTGCTAGTCTGTCTCTCCTGTTCTATCATCTGGTGTTGCTATACTCTGTTCCGTTCCATTCTCCCTCTGAACCACTCCACTTCTCTACTGAATCTCCTCTACTACTGCCGCTGCTCTTCTTTTCCTATATACCTACTGCCGCTGCTCTTCTATTCCTATCTCTATCCTCTCTATTCCCAATGGTGAAAACACTGTGCTTATATAGTGCTAGCTAGCGCCGCCTACAACATTCTCCAGCTTCAAGTTGTGCACGACCTCATTAGTTACGTACATTTAGGTCGCCACACTGCAACACGCCCGGCACACGCACATAGTCTTACACACTGGTGTGGGTGATATATGCGTGTGCGCGTGCTGTCCTGCTTTCTCTTTTATGTCTTGCAGTTGTGTGTGTGTGTGTCTACGTGTGTGCAACCAATGCTGTGTTCTGTATGCTGACCTATTCTGGTGATGTATGTGTTTATGTGTGTGTGTGAGCTTGCGTTCACTACTTTCTCGTTGCCTAACCTATTCTGGTGACAGTGATGCATGTGTTTACGCTTCACTTCCTGTCCTAACTTCTATCCTATCCTATGTCACTTTCAATGCACAACATACAATACACAATGCACAAAACAATCAACGATTACTAAATAAAGATATAAGAATACAAGTTATATACAACACCGCATGAAATATAAACATTGTTACAAGCCGTTCAGTTTTCTGGGCCGTGACTGCGATATCCCGTGTGTGGCGGCCGGACCTGTGGTGTGCTAGCCGGGGTCGTGAGGCTTTGCCCATGCAAAATGAAATGGGCAATGCGCATGGGCTTTGCCCATTTACACCAACAGATGCGCAAACGCCACGCACACGCATTCACAGACATACATACGCATATACACATACATATACTTGAATACATTCCAAAATCAATAATAAAAGGAACTAAACACACAGGTAAGATACACAACATACACGCACACGCCCTCTTCACTGGTGTAGAGTGTGGGCGCTGCTCGTTTGCTGTCCTTTATCTTTCCTTCCTTTCCTCCTTACCGTCACCACCAGTCTCGTAATAGGGTTGTTCGTGGTCTCTCGTGTGCCTTTGTGTGTGATCGTGTGTGTGTGTGTGTGTGTTTGTGTTTGTATGTGGTGTCATCTCTACTCTGCAGTCATTGTCTAACTCAGTGTTTCTCAACTTTTTTCTTGTCATGACTTCCTTCAACACAATACGAATCCTTGTGGCCCCCAGAAACAGTCACTGTCTCTCCTAAAAGTCCTTGTGGCCCCATATACACATGGATTATCGCGACGCGACTTCTAGAGCTCATGTACGCCAGTGACTATTTCCAAACAAGGGCACATAGGAAGGGACTGCTTCAACATAACGTGTGCCCCTAAGTAAATATGATGGCCCCCATTTGTTAGTTTCGGTATTATAGCCCCTAGAAAGGATGTCGTGGCCCCCATGGGATCCATGTGGCCCACGTTGAGAAACACTGGTCCGACTGCTCGTCAAAGTGGTTCCATATACTACTTATATAATTACTTGCGTATTCCTCGTTGACGTTGACACACACGCACGCGCATATATTATTCACAATTAATTGATGTGTTAATGCTTTTTAACACGCTTGAAATATCATTTTTGCTCAACGCACAGGCACATTACACTTGATAAACTCGTTGTGTCGCTCATGAATAAAATATATCATGGGATAAATTCATCATATCATGGGGTATATTTCTACTTTGTATGTGTTGTTTATTGAGTTATGAATTTTCTTATTAATTTTTGCCTCTGTTTCAATTTTTTGGTCGCTGGTGTGTTGCCTTCAAAGAAGGGTTGTCACACGCGCGCGCACACACACACACACACGCACACACACACCAGTGATTGTGTGTTGTCAAATTATATATTGGGTCAGCGAGTTTGTTTGCTGATGGTATAGTGTTTCCCACTGTCTCGCTCTCTGTGTATGTGTGCGTGTGTATATTTGGACAAAGTGCTTGGACGTGGCGCCGTCCATTAAGTATTGACGCAAAAGTTATGTCAATACACGCTAGCACACATGTACACTAACATTCACTTACGTGTGTGTGTGTGTGTGTGTGTGTGTGTGTGTTCGGTGCGCATTCTCTATTGTTGACTCGGAAATTGTCTTTGAGCCGACAGTTTTGTGTACTTAGACACACTGCAGCATAAGTTCACACCAGTCACTCAATTTGTGTGTGTGTGTTTGTGTGTGTGTGTGTGTGTCTGTATGTTTTAGCTATTGAAAGCCGTGTGTTTACTGTGTTGTGTAGAATGCGTCGACGGTGTTTGCTTGCGTGCGTGTTTGTTCTTGTATGTGCCCAAAACACGTACTTCAAGTGTCCTCAATGAAAGCTTTTCGAACAATTTGAGCTTTTCTAAGACTGTCGCTACCATGTGTTTTTTCATTTCATTACCGTCTTACTATGCAGTTTTTGTTCTATGTTGGAGTCATAAACGAAGGCAAGCTGCATCTATAATAAGTTATTAATAGGGCTGGCAAAAAAGTAACCTAAAAATCAGAAAAAAGTAACTTTATTTTCGAGAAAAAGTAACCTAAAATATCCTATGAGTTTTAATGTTATTATCACTTTTGTATCGCTTTATCACATTTATCACGCCTTTGATGATTAGTGCGCTATATGAAATACACGGTTTGTTTGTTGTTTGTTTGTGAACATAAAAAGTAACCTAATAACCTATAAAAAGTAACCTAAAAATAACCTCCTTCAATATAGGTCAATTTCAGTTTGCAGTTCTGAAGGAGGAAAATACATCAATCCTTATTTTCTATACTATTTCTGAGTTGGTACTATTTTTCCGCTCTTCTTGTTCTGATACCATTTTTACAACAAACCACCAAAAGTGACTTACTATTATTTACACTATTATTACTTACTATTATTATTTTTATTTACTATTATTACATCGAAAAAAAGAGCATAACCATCCAAATGCAATTTAAAATGGAAAGCTAACACAAATGTGAAATACACTAATTGCAAATGTAAATATGTTTTTAGTTATGATCGCAATAATGTTCATATTGTTTCAATGGAATAATCATATTGTTTCAATGGAACTTTTTATGAAATAGCACGTACTACAGCTTGCATATTAGTGTGAGCGTATACACTGCATGTGCGATTGCGTTCTCCCAAATATAGCACCCTGTGCTCACAGACTTATAAATGTCAAACGTGGGAAAATGGCGCTATCTCACGCCCTGAAAATCACGTGCTAATTCCTGTTCAAGTAAATGCGTACTATCAAGTGCCACAGTGCAGTATCTGGTATAGAGAGCTCACACATCTTACTATACCACGTCCCAAACTTCTCACGACTTCCTCCGGTTCGTGGACATTTCCTAAAATGTAATGACGCTATCCTGCGTGCCCAAAAACGTATAAATATCGAGTATCACAGATATTTAGGTCAATATCAATTGCTAAATCTGAACATAGTTTTTTAAACATTTCTTGATGTTCAGACCTAATATTCCATCTCTTTTCCTATTTTACCCTCATATATACCGTTTTTATGCCTCTTATCTGCAAATAGTCACCAAACTTCGTGGTAGACTTACCTAATAACAAGAAAAATAACAAAAGGTAACCTGACGATAAAAAGGTAACCTTAAAAGCAAAAAAGTAACATAACGATGAAAAAGTAACTTTTCGTAACCCAATAACTTTTTGAATAATTATCATACACAACTTGTTCATGCTGTTTTAGATAGCTTATGAAAGAATGACCTTTAGGTGAAAGAGTAACTTTATTAACTTATGGCAGCCCTAGTTATCAATAACTATCTGTGCATACATGCAAAAATGTGCCATGTTTATTGAACACGCACAAATACCAACGTTTACAGTTGTACCAAGTATCATAAATTAGAGTTGGGAATTTTATGTGATAATTTTTGGCGTTTTATGTTTATATTATGTGACAAAAATTGTTGACATATGTTGTCAGAAGTCCCAAAATATGTTATTCAATTTTCATATAATATGTGAACTTTGGACTCTTTCGTAGATTATGTGCATTTTAGGCATGTATCCAGAGGAGCCACCCTTAGGGAGGCGAAATTTTCGTAGTACCTGTCAAAACTTTCACCTTGATTGTGCCCTTCCGATAATGTTGTAGTGCAGTGGTGGCGCCAGGATTCTTCCGTTGAGGGGAGTTGAGGGGGGCTAAGGAAAAATATGTGGGACTATGCGAAACATGAGGAACCACACTCGAAATTTTCATGGAAGAGCTGCCACTGTTCGGATGTAATTTTGGACTTTTGCTCCGAGACGATGACCCCATAATTCGATTCTACATGTATAGTTGATATGATGTTTTTCGAGTGAGCAACCGATTTGTTGTGTCGATCGAGCTGCGACTTGTGACCAGCGGACACGTTTTTCTCAAATGCAAGGCGAAACATTCTCTTCCCATCAGACATGTTTTTCTGGAAAAATTCGACATCACGCTGAATTTCTTTAACCCTTTGAGCGTGACGTTACAGTACAGACAAACGCCATTTGAGGGATTTGTGGTGAGTAATTTCCGAAAATGTAAATATGAAGTACACGTATGATCCTAACTTCCCAGAAATGCCAATGATTATCTGCCAACGTTTATCTAGCTTGAAGCGATTGAATCACACAACTTAAACCACAACACATACGGTAGTTAACGAGGAATAGAACACCGTGCTACACTCTTGGTGTCCAGATTTGAGAAGCTATTAGGAACGTTGCTATATTTCCATTGTTAATGTTGCTGGCGTTAATATTTAACCTATATACAATGTTCGAGTGTATCATAACATGTTGAATCCGTGATCTGTCAGTACAGTTATTAACAAGACAGATTAATTAAAAGCACAACATACAAAAAACTATATTTATGCAACATTTTTGTGTGAAAATGGCACTTTGTTATTTTCGCTAAAAACGGCATTATATGTGAGAAATATTTCATATGTGATCTCATAATTATATGTGATCACAAAATTCCCAACTCTAGTTATTATTATGTGACGAGAAATGCCAAAATATGTTGTCAAAAGCCCCAAAATGTGTTATTAAATTTTCATGTGAATTTTGTACTCTTTCTTAGATTGTTTGAATTTTAAGCATGCATCGTTCCATTGGGGAGCCAGTCGATTTAGAGGGCCAAGATTTAAAGGCCGGACGAAATTGACAAAGGGTGAAAAAGCACTAGACGAAATCATAAGCTCTGGTGTACATTGTATGTTGTGTATTGTGTGTACAAACACGAAACACGCATTACATTACATTAGGTAGATATTTATATAGCGCCCTACACCTAGAGGGTCTCTAGGGCGCTGCACACGCACATACACACACACACACACACACACACACAAACGCACACACAGACACACTACACACACACACACACACACACAGAAAGTGAAAGGTAAAGAAAGAAGAGAGATAATTCACACCTTATAATCATCACTAATATAGACTATGTTCTCTAGAGTATAATACGATTTCACCATGAAAAAATTCTTTGAGTGTTTTTGAAGACAGGGATAGAATTGGTAGAACGTAGTGTTGGGGAGAGCTTATTGTAAATACGGGGTCCTAAGATAGAGAAACAACGATTATAGTGAGTATGTCTAGAAGGAAAAGCAGGTTCCAATAAGAGACGAGAATCATCAGTTGACCTAAGTGTACGAGTAGATTTCTTGAAGGATAGAAGTTCAAATAAGTACGAGGGCTTACGGAGAATAAGAGTGGAATGGATGATCAAACAGATGCGATAGTCAATAAGCGCCTTAATAGGAAGAAGTCCCAATTTTTGTAGATAGGGAGAGACATGAGAGCCAGCAGGGAGATTGTAGATTAGATGTTATGACCAATTTATTTTCACCAATATACTCCGCACAGACCTTGCAGCACGGAATATGTGAACCAATATATCGTTCCAGCAATACGATGTTAATCCTTCTTTCCACAATCCGTGTATTAATTTCCCTTCAAACGTTGAAAATCAGATAGGATGACGATACGTATAAGCTGACGATAAGACCAGGTAAGTATAAGATAAGATAAGATAAGTTACAATATCTCTTTGCAATCCACGCCCTTTCAATCCATCACCAAACAATCCAAATACTGAAAAACCCCTTTTGTCCTTCGAGCGCAGCAAGTGACAAAGAATGACGGGTTGAAATAATACAAGTCGAATATTGCCTCGCGTTCACAACATCCTCCCCCCTCAGTTTCGAAAACGTCGAAACTATACACGACAAACAACGCACAAGGCCACAAACGTTATGTCCCATACGACACCCCACCACCTAACAACGGGAATCGAACATCTACCCAACACGGATTAACATAGGTACAAGACAAGATATATATACACTATACATTAATCAACACTCGGTAATGAGTCGATGGACGCATTCTCCAGAACGCACAGCTTGTTGACCGGTCTTCTGTAGGACCCCCGTGCCGTACGGATCTCGACAGTCCGGACTATACCGTCCAGACCCGGAAACACCTGTTGGACCACCGCCAGAGGCCAACGTGCACGCGGAACATCCCGATCGGCCAGCAGCACCACGTCCTCGACCTGCAGATTTTCTTCGGACTTCTGCCACTTGGTGCGCCTCGCCAGGGTCGGCAGATATTCCTTCCGCCAACGCTTCCACAGTTGCTCCGCAAGGCCCTGACACTGGAACCACTTTCTTCGGTGATGAATGTCTCTGTCATAGAAGACACCAGGGGGAAGTCCTGAATCGGCAGAGTGTACACCGAGCAGAAAGTGATTGGGCGTAATCGATTCGGGATCGCCAGCGTCACTCGACACATACGTCAATGGTCGAGAGTTGACCATAAACTCCACCTCAGCGAGGACCGTCTGCAGGACATCGTCGGTACATCTCTGGTGGCCCAAAACGACCCTCAGAGCGCGCTTGACTGACCCGACTAACCGCTCCCAGATACCTCCCATATGGCTCGCGAACGGGGTGTTGAAGCGCCACTCGATTTCTTTCTGGATCATTTCTTCAGTTATCTGTTGCTGATTCCACTTCTGTATCGCTGTGCGCAGCTCTCTCTCTCCACCAACCAGATTCGTGCCATTGTCGCTCGTTATCAGATTTGGTGCCCCCCGACGCGCAA
Organism: Sacculina carcini; assembly: GCA_916048095.2. Lineage (NCBI taxonomy): Eukaryota > Metazoa > Arthropoda > Thecostraca > Sacculinidae > Sacculina > Sacculina carcini. The sequence continues at coordinate 2,391,342 of OU696584.1, forward strand.
TGGACCGCCGCAACGCCATGAGGAAACAGTCGGTCTCTAGGGAGTACGAGACTTCGAGATGGAGAGCTCGTGTCGCCAAGCATGTAACGAGTAAAATATACCTCTTCTCCACTTTTCTGCCCTTGCGCACTTCCAACGGGCCAAAATAGTCCAATCCGACCGAAGAAAAAGGACGTGTCTGGTCGAAACGAGTATCCGGCAAGTCGGCCATGATCGGCTGCCGTGGTTTGCTTCTACGGTTGCGACAGAATACGCAGCCGCGCAGTACCTTCTTTACCGTCGCTCTCAATTTCGGTGTCCAGTAGTCTTCTCTGAACCGATTCAGAGTATGACTGACACCAGAATGCATCACTTGATGGTGGGCATGAGTCACCAACAGACGCATAAGATCGCTCTCGTTTGCCAAAATAATCGCTCTCGTTTGCCAAAATTGCGACACATCTCAGCTAGTGGTGCTCTGCTAAGGCGCCCTCGCAACCGCAGAATCTCGTACTTGTCCTTGAAAGTCTCCGACATCTCAATACGCTTGCTGTGTATTTCTTGATCCTTCTTGATTACCCGGTTGACTGCTTCCTCCACTTCTGGAAGAGACAGCGGACCGCTCGTGATAGACACTGTCCGTTTGGCACTCGCGCGCAGATTATTCACGAAACGAAGACACCAACTCATTACACGACGGTAGCCATTCCAGCTGGAGAAGCGTGTAGGGTCCACCAGATGTGCATTGGCTCTTGTTGACGTTTGGACGCACTGGACGACCCTTTCTCTTTTGAGCTCGGGGTCGTGCGTGTCAAGCTCGTCCACTGACTTCCGTACACTGTAATCCTGTTCTTCTTTCAGGAAAGCGGGTCCGTGCCACCACACGTCTGACTGCTCCAGTTCCTTCGTGCCTGCACCCCTCGAAGCCAAATCAGCAGGGTTCAACTTGCCCGCCACATGTCTCCACTGATCTGGATTTGACGAGTCCAAAATTTCCGAGACGCGATTGGCAACGAAGACTTTAAACCGACGCGTTTCGTTTGGGATATACTTGAGCACCGCTTCGCTGTCGGTCCAGAGTATACACCTTTCAAATCGGTAGGAAAGAGAATCCATTACAGCGCTCTTCAGCCTTACGCCCAGCACTGCTGCCTGCAGTTCCAATCTGACTATTGTTAAGCCCTTCAACGGGGCCACACGTGTCCGTGCCATCAGAAGCGCAACGTGCGCGCCGCCCGCATATGCCGTCTTCACGTAAGCCACAGCGGCGAATGCCTTGCTGGATGCGTCTACAAAAATGTGGAGCTCTAAACTCAATGGGACTTCGCCCACTGGCTTCAAACAGCGTGGTACGCTCAGCGCGGATAAGCGGGAGAGCCCATTCACCCACTCATCCCATACGCGTAGGTCGGTCTCGCTGAGTAGCTCATCCCACTCGTATTTCTGCGTCCACAAATATTGCATGAAAGCTTTCGCTTGCAGGCAAAACGGTGCAACAATGCCCAACGGGTCGAATATCCGCGCCATCAACTGCAACGCACCCAGTTTTGTCTTCGGGACTTCGCTGCTGGGTATCTCGACGCTTAGCAGGTCTTCTGACGTATTCCACACACATCCCAATACTTTGTGGATTTTACCATGAACTTCTCGAGCATCCTCTGGCAGCTCCTCGGTTACCTCTCTTCGATTTGAAATCCATTTCCGCAAGACAAACCCTCCTCTTGCTGCTACTGACGTCACGACTCTCCTCGACTTGATTGCCTCTTCCGGTGTTGCTTCGGAGCGCAGAAAATCGTCGGCATAGAAGTTGTTCGTAATGGCCGCTGTTGCCGATTGTTCGTCGGCCTGCGCACAATCCTCGGCGATTCTATGGAGGACATAATTAGTGATCGCCGGACTACACTTGGCTCCAAAAATTAAGACTTTCATTTGGTACTTCTCGATCTTAAAACTGCTTCTTCGGCGCCATAGAAAGCTCATGGCCGGTTGATCTTCCGCCCGAACCGATATCTGCAAAAACATTTTCTCCACGTCTGCTGCTATACCAACGTACTCCTCCCGGAAGCGCAGCAAGACCTCATTGAGACTCTGGAGCAAGTCTGGTCCGGTGAGCGGTTCTGAATTGAGGGACGTATTCCTATATGAAGCTGACGCGTGAAACACTATGCGAAGTTTGTTCTTAGTCGGATTCACGACGGCGTGGTGCGGCAGGTACCACCGCTTTGCACATTGCTCTTCATCGGCGTCGATCTTTCGAGCGTACCCGTTCTCCATATAGGCTTCTATCGCCTCTTGATATGCCGCACGTCGCTCGGGATTCCGTTCCAAGTTCCTTTCAAGGCTTTGCAAGCGTCTCTCCGCCATGCGGTAGTTGTCTGGAAAAGAGACAGTGTCTTGCTTCCATAGCAGTCCCGCTTCATATCGGCTGCCGTTTCGACGCGTTGTAGCCTGCAATGTCTTCAAAGCTTTCTCATCCTCGCGTGAAGTCGGCCGCTTCATCTCACCTGTAGTCCCAAATGAGTCGGTGCACCACCATTCCCGGAGTTGCTCGGACACATCGTCGTCGCTTCCGCCGTGCACGACGTGCATGACTGTACGTTCTGAGTCGGCCACCAGCTGAGAGACTGCCCCAGATAGTGCCCAGCCGAATGCGGTGCGTATCGCTACAGGCTGTCTAGGCTTGCCTACACGGACTTCGCGTTGCAGTAGAGCCTGTGTGACTGGCGCTCCGATGAGTATTTCTACTGACTTTCCCGCGTAATTCGGAAGTTCGATGTCGCTCAGATGTCGCCACGTTTTCACGCATTTACGCGAAATCACGGGTGTCCTTACGTGAATATTGCTCACAGAAGAAACCTCAGAGATTACTATAGGTGGTGCTCCTTCCTCACATGCCGCCAAGGGAGTCAATGTAAGTTGTACTTTCTGAGTGCTTCGCTGTGCCCCAAGCCCATCTACCATCTGCAGTGCCAGGGATTGCATCTCACCTCGGATGCCCAGTTCCACCAGAAGTCTGTCGCTGCAGAGCGATGTGTCGGCGCCCATGTCCAATATTGCCAGTGTATCACGGTGTTCACCATTAGCACCATGCACTCTCACTGGCACAACCTGCAACAAAACACGGCTTGTGTTTTCTATAGAGTTTGTCACCGCCACAAACTGGCTGCTACTTGCAGGGGTTGGTCGCTCTGACTGCATCTGATAGCCTTCTAGTTGCGGCTCGGTGAGATGTTCTGTCGTCGGGCTGGCTACCTTCGTTTGCTGACCATGGAGGAGTTTGTTGTGCTTCAACGCACAACCATTGATTCCACATTTTCTTGAAAACCAACACTGTTTCATACGATGACCTTTCCTCAGACAACTGATACAGCACTTATTGTCAGCAACAAATTTCATTCTTTCTGGAACATTCAGGGACTTGAACTTCTCGCAATTGTACAAGCTATGTGAGTTAGAACAGCATACACAGACTTGATTTGGTGGTATCGTCGCAGTAGCATGGGCTTGCCTGGTCTGCCGTGCTGAGCCAGTTCGCTGTGCTGGAGTCTGTGTTCTCATACGTAGAGCTATTCTGAGTCTTGACTTTAACCAATGGTCCAAATCCACTAGCGATGATGTTTGAAGCGCAATCGAGTGTTCGGCCCATGATTTCCGCAATTCGACTGGCATAATCTCTACCAGCCGACGGAGGTTCTCTTGAGACTGTAGATCTGCTGTATAGTCTAGCTGCTGCAGTGTAGATACCGCTATGTGGACGACTCCCTGAAAGTGTTCAAGACTTGATACATCTAGCTCCTTGGGAGGTGGACAAGTGAACATCTTGGTCAGCACTGCATGCACTACATCAGTCTCTTGCCCGAAGCGTTCCTGAAGCGTCTGCAACGCTATATCATAGCTGTCCTCTTGAAATGTCATCGTGCCAATCAAGTTCCTAGCCCGTCCAGCTACAGCACTTTGAAGGTGGATCATTTTCTGTTGTTTGGATATTGGCTTGTCGTGTACCAATAACTTGTAGAGCGTATACCATCTTGGCCATTCCGCAACATCACCAGAGAATACTGGCAGAGTCAATCTAGGTAGAGTGTGATCACTATGTGTATTGGCTGTACTCACTGGTTCCGTAGCCGTTCTAGCTCCTTGTTGCTGCCCTTCTTGAAGTTTCGCAGAGTCATTTTTGTTCCCCTCATTGACTGGGTCTTCCGGTTCAAAGTCATTTCTCCTCTCCCACTCCAATGAATTCTCTGTTTTTTTCCATAACTCTGATCGGAGTCTGGCTGCTTCAACCCCGTCTTCCTTGACTTTGAGAAGTAACTTGTCTTCCAATTCTTGTTTCTCTCTTTGCATAGACAGTCTTTGTTTCAACTGCTGTGTCTCCTGCTTGACTTGCAGTTCTACTTCTGCAGCTGCCTGAGAGTGTGCAGAAGTGGCCGACGGAACAGCACTAGCCTCTGATACCACAGATGGTGTGTCACCTGCTCTCTTCTGCAAATACTGTGTTACTGATACCCTGAAGGTTTCGCAGTCTGCTTTTACCTTTTCTTCATAAGCAGCTGCTCTGGGTGTCTCCTCCGCATCTGACGCTAGATTATCTACATACTCTGCATTAATTTCACAACACACAGTTCATCAACTTCATCGCTCATTCAAGTTCAGCGCTTCATCAACTTCCTTCAATACCTCCAATAGTCCAGCACGACTGCCATTTGACAAAATTATCAGTTCTCCTCTTTGTCTCAGTCTGGTGATTATTGCAGCTTGACTGCCACGTTTTCTTTTCATCATCGATAAAGACATGGTTTTACGCACAATTTCAGAGATATTGTAAGCTTTGTTATGACCAATTTATTTTCACCAATATAATCCGCACAGACCTTGCAGCACGGAATATGTGAACCAATATATCGTTCCAGCAATACGATGTTAATCCTTCTTTCCACAATCCGTTTATTAATTTCCCTTCAAACGTTGAAAATCAGATAGGATGACGATACGTATAAGCTGACGATAAGACCAGGTAAGTATAAGATAAGATAAGTTACAATATCTCTTTGCAATCCACGCCCTTTCAATCCATCACCAAACAATCCAAATACTGAAAAACCTCTTTTGTCCTTCGAGCGCAGCAAGTGACAACGAATGACGGGTTGAAATAATACAAGTCGAATATTGCCTCGCGTTCACAACATTAGACGACAAGCTTTACTAATAACAGATTGAAGTTTGCGAAGCTGGCGGTGGTTCAGAGAAAGAAAGAGCGAACAACAGTATTGTACCCTACTGAGAATGAAAGAATTAGCTAGTTTGAAAGCAGCAGAGACAGTTAAATATCTACGGATAGAATTGATTCGCCTAATGTGAAAGTTACATACCCTAATGATATCAGAGATGTATGGTTCAAAAGAAAGAGAATCATCTAGCAAGACACCTAAGCTACGAACAGATTTAGAGAGAGGAACAGATAGACAAGTTAAACTTCTAGAAGATTGAAAAAGGTTAAATTTTGTCTTATCCGGATTTAGCTTGAGATGGTGGGACAAAGACCAGGTTTCAATGTCATCCAAGAGAGAAGAAACAGAAGATTGGGAAATAGTATCAGACGAGAGAATAATTTGTATGTCATCCGCAAAGATTTGGAAAGTGACATCATGACGATGAAGGATTTCACCTATGGAGGTTAAGTGAATATTAAATTAGGAGAGGGCATTAAATAGGCGAGGGCACACACACACACACACACACACACACACATTACATTACATTACATTACACACACACACACACACATGCGCACACAAGTTGCAAAAGCTACGGGAGACAACCATGAAGACAGTGGGCCTGTCAGCACACACTGCGCTGCACAAACCACAGCGTGGTCGCACGGAAACGCCCTATTGCAAAAGACACACAAAGACAGTTTTGTTTTGCGTAGAGTAGTGGAGCCTGTATATATACCATTGTATACAATTGTAATTGTATACAATATATATTCAATTGTAACATGAATTGCTTGGTTTTGATTGGCTGTTGCTGTGATGATAAAGCAGAAAGTGCACTGAAACGGTGAAAATAGGACGCACAGCGAGTGTGTTTTATGACGCGTACTGTTGTTGACAAATTTGTGCGCACGAAAATGCGTTGACCAAAACGAAAATTTTTGTGGAAGGTTCTTTTTTATAAATAAAAACAAAAAATGTCAAAAGTTCTGAAATCCTGCTGGGAATCACCTGAAGTATTCGCAGGGGCACTGCGATTGCACATGAATATACACTGATTAATTTCACTGAAGCCCAATCACAATTAGGAATGCATCATATTAGCTCCAAGCATTAATTTTGTGGTTTTATTGCGTACAGGCTAACTAAGGCTCCTAGGCTATAGGCCTATACTGAATACTATACTGAATATACTGAATATACTATACTGCACTATACTGAATAGAAAGGCTTTATTGCCGTCAATATTTACACGATTTGAACACAAAGCAGCTCCGGCTCAAAGGCGGCGTTTGTGTCTGTCTAAGCTTATTGTTATTGTATCTATGCAACTATAGACAATATAACGTTCAATTTCATCGTGTAGAATAAATCCATATGCAAAACTCACGGACTTGATTTCAAGATCCAGAATCACCCATAAAACGTGAATTGAATCATGTATAATTTAGTCGCATCTATATATATAAAAGAGAACCTCTGTGTGTGTGTGTGTGTGTGTGTGTGTGTCTGTGTGTGTGTGTGTGTGTCTATGTGTCCCACCCTCCTTGGTGCATTTTCTGCAAGCTGCTACTCAGTAACCACTTGGTGTACTCGCTAACAATTTACACCATTACGTTGGAAATTTTCTTGTCTACACGATAGGTTAAATTTTAATTTTTAAAAATAAAACCAAAAAAGTTATAGCGGTTAAAAAACTAAATGAACCCTGAAAATTTCGAAGATTTTGGTCGATATGCTAGCATCTACTCTTCATAAACCAGCAATGGTACAGCTATACAGATTATACCACTGTGTAGGGAATTTTCTGTTCTACAAGGTAGGCTACAATTCATATCCAAAAATTAAACCTAAAACATGAAAAATGGAAAAAAATTCAATCTACATTCAAAATTTCATTTAAACTCCGGTCGTCAAATTTTATTTACTTTTTTCTCTATTTCTCAACAACTAAATATCACACATCTAAATTAATAATACCATCATGCTGGGAATTTTGTGTTCTACACCACGGTATAAATTCTAATTTTCCAGAGTCTATTAAAAAGTTACGGCGGTGTGAAGTCAAAAAGGCAAAATTAGCACTGAAAAACGCGAATATTTTGGTCAATATTCCGCTATCTATTCCTCATAAACCAGCAAAGGTAGAGCTATAAAATTATACTATTGTGTAGAAAATTTTGTGTTCTACAAGAAAAGATATAATTTATACCCACAAATGATACAAAAACGTGTAAAATTGGCAAGATTCTGAAATATATTCTATATTCTCAAATCATAATATATATTAATTAATAATAAATATATTCTCAAATATATATCTCAAATATATTATCAAAGATATTCTCAAATAATTTTGGAATACATCCAAAATTGCACTTGAACACCGGGCGACTAAAATTTATTCATTTTTCTACCTATTTCTCAGTAACTATTTGTCACACGTTAAAATAAAATATACCATCGTGCTGGAAATTTTGTTTTCTACAATGCGGTATAATTTTCGATTTTCCAAAGTGTATCTGAATGAAGTTACGGCGGTGTAAAGTCAAAATGACATATTACCAATTTGACAGCTATTATGCGCACTTGCGATTACACAGGAATATACACCGATTAAATTTCACTGAAGCCCAATCACAATTAAGAATGCATCATATTAGCTCCAAGCATGGATGGTGTGGTTTAATTGCGTACAGTTTAATTAATGCTACACTATACTGAATAGAAAGTCTTTATTGTCCTCAATATTTACACATGAATTGTTCCGCACGACGGGCGGGTAAAATGCTACTGGGAACAAAGTATACTACTGAATTTTACTGTGTAATTTAATTGGTTTAATTTCAAGTTGCATACGCTTAAGTTGCATAAGGATACGGGTTGTAATATCATGCAATGCCAACTATATGAATATGCTGTTTTAGCGGAAGCATTAATCTGGAATTATAGAGATGACAGAAAGATTCATTGTTTTGATAGTGTTACACTTCTGAATTACTACACACGAAGGACGGGTGTGAATTCGAGCAGTGTTGAGGGAAAAAACATCGTCAATAATTAAAACAAGAATTTTCAAATTTGACTTTTTCTATTGGTCGTTTTTTATCAATTTTCTTTGAGTCTGTTTCGTGTTTGAGTTCTGAATTGATCCGCACGACGGGTAGCTTTAAAGATGAGGCGGTTGTGGAAAAACATGTTTTCTAAATTGAAACATAAATTTCACATTTAGAATTTTATATTGGCTAAAACTTTCCTATGGGCTTGTTTTTCTTTTTCAATTTGCACTATTTTTTATTAATTGAATATTAATTAGATTTTATGAACTGTTCCGCACGACGGGCGCGCTTAACTGTATCTATAAAGAGTGGGTTTAAATGATAGCGAGGTATATGATATTTTGCTAGCAGTAAATATTCTAGCGATAAAAGTAGAAAAGCTCTTTAGCAAATGATGGTGGAGAATGATGTGAACCTTTGAATATATTTTGCGATCTGATGATATATGTATTAGGAATAATACGTAGCAGAATATAGATTGCATAATATAATATTGGCTGTAATATCAAGGGCTGTAATATCGGTGTAATCCAAAAAATTACAACTGTATGAATATGATGCATTAGTGGAAGCATTAACCGGGAATTATGAGATAATATTATGAAAAAAAATCATTTATATACTAAAAAAATTCATTGTTATTTTGTTGTTACATTTCGAAATTATTCCTGACGACGGGCGGGCTTAAGTATGAGGTGGGTTGACTGAATAATATGTCGTCAATTATTAGAATAAGAATATGCAAATTCAGAACAGGAATTTTCTATTGGTTTGGATTTTACAATTTAGAGTTTTCTATTAGACTGGCTGTTTGCATTTAAATATGTATTACTTTTGTTTTATCAATTGTTCCGCACGACGGGTGGGTTCAAACATTCAATTTTACCGTGTGGAATGAATCCATATACAAAACTCACGGGCTTGACTTCAAGATCCAGACGCACTAATGTAAAGGTGACTTAAATGGTGTATAATTATATCGCATTATGCAACAAATGTGAATTTAGCTGCCTTCCAGTTTGGTTCCGATACTATATTGGCGGGTTGAGTGAAAAGTATTGGTGGGCCGCGTGTTTGGGACCCCTGGGGTAGATAATCTCAGTCTTCTGATTTCAAATTATGATCGAATCAGTGTATTTTGTGATCACAAACTAATAAGTTGAATCACCTCAGACTAGGCTGAGTGCGGTCAAGATTAAATGGTTGGGTTGGGTTGGGTAGGTTTGACTCTGGTTATATTGGGTTTTAATGATAGCAGAAAATATATTAATTTTAGCAATATAAATATTATAGCGGTAAAAGTAAAATAGTACTTAAGCGACTGATGTTGGGGAATGATGTTAAGAAATAAATATAGTTTGGAAACATTCTGATGAAAATATTTCTTCATCTTTCATTGTTTGTTTCGTGTTTGTGTTCTGAATTATACCACACGACGGCCAGATGTATATATCAGGCGGGTTGAGGGATAATATTTGTCAAAATAAAAACAAAATATTCATATTTTGACTTTTATATTGGTTAAGATATTTATAGGTTACATTTTTTGCTTTTCAATTTGTATTCATCATGTTTTATGGATTTAATATAAATTTTATTGCATGAATTGTTCCGCACGACGGGCGGGCTTAAAAGTGTTTTTAGTTCATATTTTTAAATGGTTCAATTAAAAAAGGTATTTTTTTATAAAAATGCTCCGCGGGCAGCAACTATAGACAATAGAACGTTCAATTTCCCCTGTAGAATTAATCCATACACAACACCAATGGATTTGACTTCAAGATCCAGAACGGATCGTGTTCGAGTTCTGAATTATTCAGCACGACGGGCGGGTGTAAAAATGACTAAGGCGGACTGAGGGGAAATATTTTGTCCAAATAAAAATAATTAAACTTATAATTTTCAATTTATTAATGTTTTTATGAGTGTACCCTATTTCATTTTTAATTTTCCATATTTTTTATGAATTGAATATGAATTTCATGTTATGAATTGTTTCGCACAACGGGCGGGTTTTAATGCTAGTTATGCAATAAATCTGAATTTGTTTGTCTTACTGTTTGGTTTCTATTCTATATTGGCGGGCTGTGAGAAAAGTATTGGTGGGCCGCGTGTTTGAGACCCCTGGCGTAGATAATCTCAAGCTTCTGATTACAAATTATGATCGAATCGGTTCATTTTGTGTTCACAAACTAATAAATTAGACCACATTAGGCGCGGTTTGATCAAGATGGGATGGTTGGGTTGGATTTGGTAGGTGTTGGTATGGTTATATTGGGTATTAGTCATAGCGAACGATTTAATTTTTAGCAGTAAATATTATTGCAGTAAAAGTAGAAAAGTACTTTAACAATTGATGTTGGGGAATGATATTAAGTTATAAATATATTTTGGAAACTTTATGATGAAATGACCTAGTGATTTTTCATCATATGTAATTTTTGTTTCGTGTTTGAGTTATGAAGTCTTCCGCACGACGGGCACGTTTGAATATGAGTTGGGTTGAAGGAAAATATTTGGTCAAAATATAAATATAGGAATTTATACTTTTATATTAGTTAGGACTAGGGCTGTCAAAAAAGTAACCTAAAAATCAGAAAAAAGTAACTTTATTTTCGAGAAAAAGTAACCTAAAAATAACCTGAGTTTTAAAGTTATTATCACTTTTGTATCGTTTTATCACATGTTTATCACGCCTTTGCTGATTAGTGCGCCATGTGAAATAAACGGTTTGTTTGTTGTTTGTTTGTGAACATTTAAAGTAACCTAATAACCAATAAAAAGGTAACCTTAAAATAACCTTCAAAAAAGGTCAATTTCTGTTTGCTGTTCTGAAGGATGAAAATACACCAGTCCTTCCTTTTTATCATCTTTCCGAGTTGGTACTACTTTTCCACCCTCTCCGATCTGGTACCATTTTTACAACAAACAACCAAAAGTGACTTAACATAATTTAGCTAATATCGAAAAAGGAGCATAACCATCAGAATATAATTTTAAGTGGAAAGCTCATACAAATGCGAAATACACTAATTGCAAATGTAAATATTTTTAGTAATGGTCGCAATAATGTTCTTTATATTTTTCAATGGAAATTTTTATCAAATAGCACGTACTACAGTAGCGTAAACACTGCATGTGTGAATGCCCCCCGTCCTCCCATATGTCAAACGTGGGATAATGGCGCTATCTCACGCCCTGAAAACCACGTGGAAATTCCTGTTAAAGTAAATACGTACTGTCAAGTGCTACAGTGCAGTATCTGGTATAGAGAGCTCACACATCGTACTATACCACGCTCCAAACATCTCACGACACCCTCCGGTTCGTGGACATTTCCTAAAATGGAATTACACTATCCTGCGTACCCAAAAACGTATAATATCGAGTAGCACGGATATTAAGATGAATATCAATTGCTAAATCCTAACAGCAGAAATGTTGACATTTCTTGATCTTCACACCTAATATTCCATCTCTTTTCCTATTTTATCCTCATATATACCGTTTTTGTGCCTCTTATCTGCAAAAAGTCACCAAACTTCGTGGTAAACTTACCTAATAACAAGAACAATAACAAAAGGTAACATGACGATAAAAAAGTAACCTTAAAAGCAAAAAAGTAACCTTAAAAGCAAAAAAGTAACCTAACGATGAAAAAGTAACTTTTGGTAACCTAATAACTTTTTTAATAATTATCGTACACAACTTTTTCATGCAGTTTTAGGTAGCTTATGAAAAAGTGACCTTTAGGTGAAAAAGTAACTTTATTAACTTTTGACAGCCCTAGTTAGGACTTTTTATAGGTTTAGTTTCTTGCTTTTTTATTTGTGTTCCTTTTCTTTTATGAATTGAGTATGCATTTTGCTTTATGAATTGTTCCGGACGACTGGCGGGTTTCTATGCTCTTCGACTAGTGCTCCATAAATGAAATATGTGAAATGTGTGTGTGTACACCGAGTTGTACTTAACGAGTTGTATAATACAGATGAGCTAAGCTCGAGCTGTCCTGTCTCCCAGCCAACATTTATCTAACCTACGTTCAAATTATTTCACCCTGCTACATTTAAAAATTTCCTTTTCTAGGTTATTCGATGCATCTACTGTCCTATTCGGGAAACTATACTTCTTGATGTCCCTAACTGCTCTGGTTTTCCTAAGGGTTTTAGCGTGCTTCCTGTTGTTTTTTCACTCCATACTATCCAATCATCTCTATATGTTACTTACATGCCTATATTTTACCTAAATGCAGCTATAAGATCCCCTCTGCGTCTTCTATTTTCCAGCGTCGGTAGCCCAATTTTCTCTAACCTCTCTTCATAATCCAAATTTCTTAACTCGTGTAGTAATTTTATTGATATTCTTTGAATTTTTTCTATTTTCTCAATATGTTTTTCCTATGCGGTGCCCATACTACTACAGCATATTCTAGCCTAGGTCTCACCATACTTGTTATCGAATTTTTCAGCATCTCCAGGTATAAGTAGTTAAATGAGATCCTAATTTCGTTCACTGTCCTCATAAACGGCCTTGAATATTTTTCCTATATGTTTATCCAGCGATAGGTCTTCACTCACGGTGACTCCTAAATCATTTTCCTCATTAACCTTTTTCAATATATGCCCTCCTAATTTATATGTTGCAGATGGTCTATTCCTACTCTTTCCTACCTACATTACCCGACATTTTTGTTAATTAAAACTCATACCCCAGTCCAAACTCCATTGAAAGACTCTGTCTATGTCTCTTTGACGATCTTCACCACTGTGCTCATCTACAATTCTTTTCAACATTTTTACATCGTCCGCAAACATGTTCATATAACACTGAACTCTTTCCGTCATCCTTTTAATATACAGTATGGACATCACCGGTCCAAGCACTGAGCCTTGGGGAACCCCACTTGTAACCTCTCTCCATGTTGATTTGCATCCCTTCACAATTGTCCTCATTGTACGCCCACATAAATATCCTCTAATCCATTCTAGTAACTTTCCATGGATCCCTCCTTCATGCTGTATCGTCCATATCAGCTTACCATGTGGGACCTTATCAAACGCCTTCCTCAAGTCAAGATAGATACAGTCTGCCCATCCGTCTCTCTCTTTGACTATATCTATAACTCTGGAGTAAAAGCTCACCAGATTTGCTGAACACTGTGTGTGTGTGTTGATGTTGATGGTGACAGAGCCTGGCTATGTGCCGACTCGCCACGTGTCTGCCACCACTGTTGCCGGCGGCGCCACCACCACAGACGCGGCCAGTGGTGGCGCTGGTGGCGTGGATACGCGCGTGCGGCCTTATCAGTGCGAGTATTGTGGCCGCGGCTTTCTGCGGCGCTACCACTTGCAGCGACACACGACCACACAGGGCACATGTCCCGGCCTGGCCGTGGCAGTTGCCGCGGCCGCCGCTGCAGATGGCGCCAGTGTCGTGCGGGCCCGCACAGGTCAGCGCTCATCTCACTGTGTGTGTGTGTGGGTGTGTGTGTGTGTGTGTGGGTGTGGGTGTGTGTGTGTGAAAATGTCACAAGTCACAGGTCAAATACAATTAAGTGGGAGTATCGTTTGTTTCATAGTGTCAAACAGATATGTGCTAAAGTAAATGATCAGTTTTCACATTGTTGATAGGATATTTAATATATTGTAGTATAATTTATATATATATATATATATATATATATATATATATATATATATATATATAATTGAATATTATTAATATAAAATATATGAACCACTGGAAAGCGCTCGGTATTTTTGTGCTCACTCGCTCTCACATGTTCATGTCACAGGCCAAGTGAATAGACTGTATAATTGTTTGTTCAGTGTATCTATGTATGAGAGGTATGCGTGCCATACCTACAGGTATACAGGATACCTACATGCCCACATGCCTTCTCAACAATGGTCTGATAAGAACGTCACCAGGAGAACATAAGTTCTGATCTTGAACCTTTGAATGTTTTGCGCGAGGAAAGGTATGCACTTCTTGTAGATCAGTGGTATGTAACCTGTGTGGAATTGCCCACTGTTGGGGAATGGAGCGATTGGCAAGTGGGAATTAAAGGTCGGACAGAAAGACAAATGTGTCTTTTTCAATCCGAATAGTATATTTTCGTTTCTAGTGATTTCCTGACATTTTATTTGGCGGAACAACTGGATGTATTCGATTTATCAGCGTTGTTGTGGAAATTGAACGATTGACTCATTAAGAATAGGATAATCAGGGTGAATGGCTATGAACCGCTGGCCGGTGGCGTCTCTATGCCCTGGAAAGTGGGCGTGCAGTGCGATCATTAGGACGGTTTATTTGCTATATCACCCAGTCGTGCTGAACCCCTCGATCGTGATCCATGATTGTGTCATTGTATATGATTTCATCGAAATAATTATTAATTTATATTATGATTAAAAGCATAATCATTACATGTACGAACAATTTGTATATATATATATATATATATATATATATATATATATATATATATATATACTAGCATTAAAACCCGCCCGTTGTGCGGAGCAATTCATAAAAATATTGCAAATTAAAAATAAATAAGGCAAACTCATGAAAACCTTAATCAATTAAAAAGTCTAAATTTCATTATTTTTATTTTTATTTGACAAAATATTTTCACTCAACCCGCCTCATATTTAAACCCGCCCGACGTGAGGAATAATTCAGAACTCGAACACCATCCGTTCTGGTTCTTGTCAAATCCATTAGTTTTGTATATGAATTCATTCTATACGGTGAAATTGAACGTTTTTTTGCTGCCCGCGGGACATTTTTATTTCATAAAAATAAGCCATCGCTTCGTTTGCGTTTGAAGCCCATGATCATTGAAGCATACATACACAGACAGACAGATAATTTCTTCTTTATGTATATATATAGTATTAAAACCCGCCCGTTGTGCGGAGCAATTCATAACATGAAATTCATATTCAATTCATAAAAAATATGGAAAAATAAAAATGAAATAGGGTACACTCATAAAAATATTAATCAATTAAAAATTCCAAGTTTAATTATTTTTATTTCAACAAAATATTTCCCCTCAGCCCGCCTTGGTCATTTTTACACCCGCCCGTCTTGCTGAATAATTCAGAACTCGAACACGATCCGTTCTGGATCTTGAAGTCAAATCCATTGGTTTTGTGTATGGATTAATTCTACAGGGGAAATTGAACGTTCTATTGTCTATAGTTGCTGCTCGAGGAGCATTTATATTTAGAAAGAAATTACCTTTTTCTAAATGAACCATTTGAAAAAATGAACTAAAAAATGGAAACACTTTTTTTAAACCCGCCCGTCGTGCGGAACAATTCATACAATGAAATTCATATTAAATCCATAAAACATAATAAATGCAAATTGAAAAGCAAGACATGTAACCTATAAATATCTTAACTAATAGAAAAGTCTAAATGTGAATATTTTGGTTTTTATTATAACAAATATTATCCCTCAACCCGCCTGATATATAAGTCTGCCCGTCGTGTGGTATAATTCAGAACACAAACACGAAACAAAAAATGAAAGATGATGAAATCTTTTTATCAGAATGTTTCCAAACTATATTTATTACTTAAATTGATTCCCCAACATTATTTACTCAAGTACTATCTTTTCTTTTACCGCTATAATATATATTGCTAAAATATATATTTTTTCCGCTATCATTAAAACCCAATATAACCTGAGTCAAACCTACCCAACCCAACCCAACCATCCAATCTTGACCGCTCTCAGCCTAGTCTGAGGTGATTTAACTTATTAGTTTGTGATCACAAAATATACTGATTCGATCATAATTTGTAATCAGAAGACTGATATTATATACCCCAGGGGTCCCAAACACGCGGCCCACCAATACTTTTCTCTCAACCCGCCAATATAGTATCGGAACCAAACTGTAAGGCAGCTAAATTCACATTTGTTGCATAATGCGATATAATTATACACCATTATCATATTATCTCATAATTCCCGGTTAATGCTTCCACTAATGCATAATATTCATCCAGTTGTTATTTTTTGGATTACACCGATATTACAGCCCTTGATATTACAGCCGATATTATATTATGCAATCTATATTCTGCTACGTATTATTCCTAATACATATATCATCAGATCGCAAAATATATTTAAAGGTTCACATCATTCTCCAAAATCATTTGCTTAAGAGTTATTCTACTTTAATCGCTAGAATATTTACTGCTAGCAAAATATCATATACCTCGCTATCATTTAAACCCACTCTTAATAGATACATATAATTCGCCCGTCGTGCGGAACAGTTAATAAAATATATTTAATATTCAATTGATAAAAAAATTAGTGCATATTGAAAAAAACCCATAGAAACGTCTTAGCCAATATATAAGTATCAATGTGAAATTTATGTTTCAATTTAGAAAACATGTTTTTCCACAAATCGCCTCATATTTAAAGCTGCCCGTCGTGCGGAATAATTCAGAACTCAAACACGAAACAAACACAAAGAAAATTGATGAAAAACGACCAATAGAAAAAGTCAAATTTGTAAATTCTTGTTTTAATTATTGACTATGTTTTTTCCCTCAACACTGCTCAAATTCTCACCCGTCCTTCGTGTGTAGTAATTCAGAAGTGTAACACTATCAAAACAATGAAACTTTCTGTCATCTCTATAATTCCAGATTAATGCTTCCGCTAAAACAGCAGATGCATATAGTTGGCATTGCATGATATTACAATCCGTATCCTTATGCAACTCAAGCGTATGCAACTTGAAATTAAACCAATTAAATTATACAGTAAAATTCAGTAGTAAACTTTGTTCCCAGTAGTATTTTACCCGTCCGTCGGGCGGAACAATTCATGTGTAAATATTGAGTACAATAAAGCTTTTCTATTCAGTATAGTGTAGCATTAATTAAACTGTACCCAATAAAACCACACCATCCATGCTTGGAGCTAATATGATGCATTCTTAATTGTGATTGGGCTTCAGTGAAATTTAATCGGTGTATATTCCTGTGTAATCGCAAGTGCGCATAATAGCTGTCAAATTGGCAATATGTCCTTTTGACTTTACACCGCCGTAACTTCCTTTAGATACACTTTGGAAAATTACAAATTATACCGTATTGTAGAAAACAAAATTTCTAGCACGATGGTATAATTTATTCTTATGTATAACTAATAGTTACTGAGAAATAGTAGAAAAATGAATTAATTGTAGTCACCTGGTGTTCAAGTGTAATTTTGGATGTATTTGAGAATTTTGCCAATTGTACACGTTTTTTGTATCATTTGTGGGTATAAATTATAACTTTTCTTGTAGAACACAAAATTATCTACACAATAGTATACTTTTTATAGCTGTACCATTGATGGTTTATGAAGAATAGATAGCGGAATATTGACAAAAATATTCACGTTTTTTTTGTGCTAATTTTGCCTTTTTGCCTTTGTCATTTACACTTCACACCGCCGTAACTTTTTGTTAATACACTTTGGAAAATTAAAAACTATACCGTGTTGTAGCAAACAAAATTTTCAGCATGATGGTATTATTTATTTAGATGTGTGATAATTAGTGTTTGAGAAATAGAGAAAAAAGTATAGAAAATCGGACGCGTTGAGTTTAAATAAAATTTTGAATGTAGATTGAATTTTTTCCATTTTACATGTTTTATATTCATTTATTGGTATGAATTATAGTTTGTTGAGTAGAAGAGAAAGTTTTCTACACAGTGGTATAATTTTTATAGTTGTACTATTGCTGGTTTAGTAAGAGTAGTCTTCAGAAAATTGACCAAAATTTTCGCATTTTTCAGGGTTCATTTTGTCTTTTCACCGCTATAACTTTTTTGATTTCATTTTTGAAATTTAAAATTTAATCTAAAGTGTAGACAAGAAAATTTCCAACGTGATGGTATAAATTGTTAGCGGGTAAGCTAAGTGGTGGCCGAATAATAGAAAACGGACCAAGGAGGGTCGAACAGACACACAGACACACACACAGAGGATCTCTTTTATATATATATATATATATATATATATATATATATATATATATATATATATATATATATATATATATATATATATATAAAAATAAAGAAACAGGTATGGTTCGGTAGGGTAGGGTATGGTTCGATGCTGGTCGACCTCTAAAAAGTATCTTTGGACCTCCAAAAGAAAAACTGGGTTGCCCAGAGAAATGTAACACATGCCATATGGCTAACAAAAAGCAACAGTGCTGGAAAAAGCACTGCTGGAAAGATATACAAAATCGAATGTGGCATGTGTCATAAAATATACATTGGGGAAACGGCCCGACCTATCAAAACTAGAATCATAGAGCACACTAATCCTAAACTGAATAGTGCAGTCGTACAACATTTCAGAGAGGAGCATCAGACGAACCCCGCAAGGATCAAATGGTCAATAATACATGAATGTCTGAGAGATCACATCCAGAGAAAATACGTTGAGGCCGCATATATACGGGAAGTGGAACCCAGTAAATTGATGAACGGCTGCAGAGGAGTTGATCTCAACTGCAAGTTTTGAGACAACAGAGTATATCCTTAAATTCTATTATATATATATATATATATATATATATATATATATATATATATATATATATGTATATGTATATGTATACGAGCATATATATATGCATGTATATATATTTAGATCCAAAATGAAATGGAGTACTCACGTGTCTGGTGGATAAATGATATAAGATGAAGTTGAACTTCTTCAGACACAATATTTATTTATTTTTTACCACAACGTTTCGCCTTACGGCTTTATCAAGCAGTGAAACGTTGTGGTAAAAAATAAATATTGTGTCTGAAGAAGTTCAACTTCATCTTATATCATGTATATATATATATATATATATATTTTTATGTCAGATATCCAATTAATGTATGATCACGTGTTTTAACATATTTTTGTGAATTTGGTTTCTTACAATGGCTGACGATATGTTATCACTGCTTGATAAAGCCGTAAGGCGAAACGTTGTGGTAAAAAATAAATAAATATTGTGTCTGAAGAAGTTCAACTTCATCTTATATCATTTATCCACCAGACACGTGAGTACTCCATACATTTTGGATCTAAATATATATATATATATATATATATATATATATATATATATATATATATATATATATATATATGTGTGTGTGTGTGTGTGTGTGTCTGTCCAACCCTCCTTGGTCCATTTTCTATCAGGTATTTTCTGGCCACCACTTGGCCTACCCGCTAACAATTTATACCATTACGTTGGAAATTTTCTTGTCTACACGATAGGATAAATTTCAAATTTTAAAAATAAAACCAAAAAACGTTATCGCGGTGAAAACATAAAATGAACCCTGAAAAATGCGAAAATTTTGGTCAATATTCCTGCATCTACTCCTCATAAACAAAAAATGGTACAGCCAAACAGAATATACCACTGTGTAGAGAATATTCTGTTCTACTCGGTAGGTTATAATTTATATCCAAAAATTAAAAATAAAATATGTAAAAATGACAAAATTTCAGTCTACATTCAAAAATATATTTAAGCTCGACGCGTCCGATTTTCTGTACTTTTTTCTCTATTTCTCAGCAACTAAACATCACACATCTAAATAAATAATACCATCATGCTGGGAATTTTGTTTGCTACAACACGGTATAATTTTTAATTTTCCAAAGCGTATTAAGAAAAAGTTACGGCGGTGTGAAGTCAAAATGACAAAGTCAAAAAGGCAAAATTAGCACTGGAAACCGTGAATATTTTGATCAATATTCCCCTATCTATTCCTCATAAACCAGCAAAGGGACAGCTATAAAAATTATACTATTGTGTAGATAATTTTGTGTTCTACAAGAAAAGTTATAATTTATACCCACAAATGATACAAAAAACGTGTAAAATTGTCAAAATTCTCAAATACATCCAAAATTTCACTTGAACACCGGGCGACTAGAATTAATTCATTTTTCTACTATTTCTCAGTAACTATTTTGTTACACATAAAAATAAATTATACCATCGTGCTAGAAATCTTGTTTTCTACAAACGGTATAATTTGTAATTTTCCAAAGTGTATCTGAAGGAAGTTACGGCGGTGTAAAGTCAAAAGGACATATTGCCAATTTGACAGCTATTATGCGCACTTGCGATTACACAGGAATGTAATATAAATTTTTAATTTAAAATTGAAACTAAAAAAAGTTATAGCGGTGAAAAGACAAAATGAACCCTGAAAAATGCGAAAATTTTGGTCAATTTTCTGAAGACTACTCCTCCTCAACCAGCAATGGTACAACTATACAAGTTATACCAATGTGTAGAAAATTTTCTGTTCTGCTCAACAAATTATAATTTATACCCAAAAATAAAATAAAAAACATGTAAAATGGAAAAAAATCAATCTACATTCAAAATTTTATTTAAACTCCACGCGTCCGATTTTCTATACTTTTTTCTCTATTTCTCAAAAACTAATTATCACACATCTAAACGAAACGATGGATCATGTATATGAAATAAAAATGTCCCGCGGGCAGCAACTATAGACAATATGACGTTCAATTTCACCGTGTATAATGAATTAATATACAAAACTAACGGATTTGACTTCAAGATCTACAATGGATCGTGTTTGACTTATAAATTATTTCGCACGACGGGCGGGTTTAATTATGAGGCAGATTGATGGAAAATATTCTGTCAAAAAAAGAGAACAAGATTAAACTTAGACTTTTCAATTGATTACAATTTTATGACTGTGCCATTTCTTATTTAATTTTCTATTTTTTTATGGATTAAACATGAATTTCATTTTAAGAATTGTTCCGCACAACGGGCGGGTTTTAATGCTAGTATATATCTATATATATAAAAGAGATCCTCTGTGTGTCTGTCTGTGTGTCTGTCTGTGTGTCTGTTCGACCCTCCTTGGTCCATTTTCTATCAGCTATTATTCGGCCACCACTCAACCTACCCGCTAACAATTTATACCATCACGTTGGAAATTTTCTTGTCTACACTTTAGATTAAATTTTAAATTTCAAAAATGAAATCAAAAAAAGTTATAGCGGTGAAAAGACAAAATGAACCCTGAAAAATGCGAAAATTGTGGTCAATGCTCTGCCATCTACTCCTCATAAACCAGAAATGGTACAGCCAAACAGATTATACCACTGTGTAGAGAATTTTCTGTTCTACAAGATAGGTTATAATTCATATCCAAAAATAGAACATAAAAGATGTAAACATGACAAAATTTCAATCTATATTCAAAATTATATTTATACTCCAAGCGTCCGATTTTCTATACTTTTTTCTCTATGTATCAAAAACTAATTATCACACAACTAAATAAATAATACCATCATGCTGGGAATTTTGTTCGCTACAACACGGTATAATTTTTAATTTTTCAAAGTGTATTAAAAAAAAGTTACGGCGGTGTGAAGTCAAAATGACAAAGTCAAAAATGCAAAATTAGCACTGGAAACCGTGAATGTTTTGGTAAATATTCCCCTATCTATTCCTCATAAACCAGCAATGGTACAGCTATAAAAATTATACTATTGTGTAGATAATTTTGTGTTCTACAAGAAAAGTTATAATTTATACCCACAAATGATACAAAAAATGTGTAAAATTGGCAAAATTGTCAAATACATCCAAAATTACACTTGATCACCGGGCGCCTAAATTAATTCATTTTTCTACCTATTTCTCAGGAACTATTTGTCACACATTAAAATAAATTATATCATCGTGCTGGAAATTGTATTTTTTAAAATGCGGTATAATTCTTAATTTTCCAAAGTGTATCTGAAGGAAGTGACGGCGGTGTAAAGTCAAAAGGACATATTGCCAATTTGACAGCTATTATGCGCACTTGCGATTACACAGGAATATACTACTGTGTAGAGAATTTTGTGTTCTACAAGAAAAGGTGTAATTTATACCCACAAATGATACAAAAAACGTGTAAAATAGGCAAAATTCTCAAATACATCCAAAATTACACTTGAACACCGGGTGACTACAATTTATTCATTTTTATACCCATTTCTCAGGAACTATTTGTCATACATTAAAATTAATTATACCATCGTGCTAGAAATTTTGTTTCCTACAGTACGGTATAATTATTAATTTTCCAAAGTGTATCTGAAGGAAGTTACGCCGGTGTAAAGTCAAAATGTCATGTTGCCAATTTGACAGCTATTATGCGTACTTGCGATTACACATGAATATACACTGATTAAATTTCACTGAAGTCCAATCACAATTTACGCACTTGCGATTACACAGGAATATACTACTGTGTAGAGAATTTTGTGTTCTACAAGATAAGCTATAATTTATACCCACAAATGATACAAAAAACGTGTAAAATTGGCAAAATTCTCAAATACATCCAAAATTACACTTGAACACCGGGCGACTAAAATTAATTCATTTTTTTACTATTTCTCAGTAACTATTTGTTACACATAAAAATAAATTATACCATCGTTCTAGAAATCTTTTCTTCTACAATACGGTATAATTTGTAATTTTCCAAAGGGTATCTGAAGGAAGTTACGGCGGTGTAAAGTCAAAAGGACATATTGCCAATTTGACAGCTATTATGCGCACTTGCGATTACACAGGAATATACACCGATTAAATTTCACTGAAGCCCAATCACAATTAAGAATGCATCATATTATCTCCAAGCATGGATGGTGTGGTTTTATTGCGTACAGTTTAATTAATGCTACACTCTACTGAATATAAAGGCTTTATTGTCCTCAATAACGTTCCGCACGACGGGCGGGTAAAATGCTATTGGGAACAAAGTAAACTACTGAATTTAACTGTGTAATTTAATTGGTTTAATTTCAAGTTGCATAAGCATAAGTTGCATAAGGATATGGGTTGCAATATCATGTAATGCCAACTTATGCTGTTTTAGCGGAAGCATTAACCTGGAATTATAGAGATGACAGAAGGTTGCATTGTTTTGATAGTGTTGTGGAAAAACATGTTTTCTAAATTGAAACATAAATTTCACATTTAGACTTTTAGATTAGCTATAACTTTCCTGTGGGTTTGTTTTTCTTTTTCAATTTGCACTAATTTTTTTATGAATTGAATATTAATTATATTTTATGAACTGTTCCGCACGACGGGCGAATTAAATGTATCTATAAAGAGTGGGTTTAAATGATAGCGAGGTATATGATATTTTGCTAGCAGTAAATATTCTAGCGATAAAAGTAGAATAGCTCTTAAGCAAATGATTTTGGAGAATGATGTGAACCTTTAAATATATTTTGCGATCTGATGATATATGTATTAGGAATAATACGTAGCAGAATATAGATTGCATAATATAATATCGGCTGTAATATCAAGGGCTGCATTATCGATGTAATCCAAAAAATAACAACTGTATGAATATGATGCATTAGTGGAAGCATTAACCGGGAATTATGAGATAATATGATAATGGTGTAAAATTATATCGCATTATGCAACAAATGTGAATTTAGCTACCTTACAGTTTGGTCCCGATACTATATTGGCGGGTTGAGAGAAAAGTATTGGTGGGCCGCGTGTTTGAGACCCCTGGGGTAGATAATCTCAGTCTTCTGATTACAAATTATGATCGCATCAGTATATTTTGTGATCACAAACTAATAAGTTAAATCACCTCAGACTAGGCTGAGAGCGGTCAAGATTGAATGGTTGGGTTGGGTTGGGTAGGTTTGACTCAGGTTATATTGGGTTTTAATGATAGCGGAAAATATATAAATTTTAACAATAAATATTATAGCGGTAAAAGTGAAATAGTACTTAAGCAAATGATATTGGGGAATGATGTTAAGTAATAAATATAGTTTGGAAACAGTCTGATGAAAAGATTTCATCATCTTTCATTGTTTGTTTCGTGTTTGTGTTCTGAATTATACCACACGACGGGCAGATTTATATATCAGGCGGGTTGAGGGATAATATTTGTCTAAATAAGAACAAAAATATTCACATTTAGACTTTTCTATTGGTTAAGATATTTATAGGTTACATTTTTTGCTTTTCAATTTGTATTCATTATATTTTATGGATTTGATATGAATTTTATTGTATGAATTGTTCCGCACGACGGGTGGGTTTAAAAAAGTGTTTTTAGATCATTTTTTCAAATGGTTCATTTAAAAAAAGGTTTTTTTTTTTAAAATAAAAATGTTCCGCGGGCAGCAACTATAGACAATAGAACGTTCAATTTACCCTGTAGAATTAATCCATACACAAAACCAATGGATTTGACTTCAAGATGCAGAACGGATCGTGTTCGAGTTCTGAATTATTCAGCACGACGGGCGGGTTTAAAAATGACTCAGGCGGACTGAGGGGAAATATTGTGTCGAAATAAAAATAATTAAACTTATAATTTTCAATTGATTAATATTTTTATGAGTGTACCCTATTTCATTTTTATTTTTCCATATTTTTTATGAATTGAATATGAATTTCATTTTATGAATTGCTCCGCACAACGGGCGGGTTTTAATGCTATATATATACATAAAGAAGAAATTATCTGTCTGTCTGTGTATGTATGCTTGAATATGAGGTGACATAATTGCGCTGGCTCATGGTTCGCTGGTTCAATTATCAGGGGCTTCAAACGCAAACGAAGCGATGGCTCATTTTTATGAAATAAAAATGTCCCGCGGGCAGCAATAAAACGTTCAATTTCACCGTATAGAATGAATTCATATACAAAACTAATGGATTTGACTTCAAGAACCAGAACGGATGGTGTTCGAGTTCTGAATTTTTCCTCACGTCGGGCGGGTTTAAATATGAGGCGGGTTGAGTGAAAATATTTTGTCAAAATAAAATTAAAAATAATGAAATTTGGACTTTTTAATTGATTAAGGTCTTCATGAGTTTGCCTTATTTATTTTTAATTTGCAATATTTTTATGAATTGTTCCGCACAACGGGCGGGTTTTAATGCGGTTTTAATGCTATATATATACATAAAGAAGAAATTATCTGTCTGTCTGTGTATGTATGCTTGAATATGAGGTGACATAATTGCGCTGGTTCATGGTTCGCTGGTTCAATGATCAGGGGCTTCAAACGCAAACGAAGCGATGGCTCATTTTTATGAAATAAAAATGTCCCGCGGGCAGCAATAAAACGTTCAATTTCACCGTGTAGAATGAATTCATATACAAAACTAATGGATTTGACTTCAAGAACCAGAACGGATGGTGTTCGAGTTCTGAATTATTCCGCACGTCGGCCGGGTTTAAATATGAGGCGGGCTGAGTGAAAATATTTTGTCAAAATGTAAATTAAAAATAATGAAATTTAGACTTTTTAATTGATTAAGGTTTTTATGAGTTTGCCTTATTTATTTTTAATTTGCAATATTTTTATGAATTCTTCCGCACAACGGGCGGGTTTTAATGCTAGTATATATATAAAAGAGATCCTCTGTGTGTGTGTGTGTGTGTCCCACCTCTTTGGTCCATTTTCTGCAAGCTGCTACTCAGTAACCACTTGGTTTACTCGCTAACAATTTACACCTTTACGTTGGAAATTTTCTTATCTACACGATAGGCTAAATTTATAATTTTAAAAATAAAACCAAAAAAGTTATAGCGGTGAAAAGACAAAATGAACCCTGAAAATTGCGAAAATTTTGGTCAATATTCTAGCATTTACTCCTCATAAACCAGCAATGGTACAACTATACAAATTATTCTACTGTGTAGGGAATTTTCTGTTCTACTCAACGAACTATAATTTATACCCAAAAATTAAACCTAAAACATGTAAAATAGAAAAAAATTCAATCTACATTCAAAATTTCATTTAAACTCCGGGCGTCCAATTTTATTTACTTTTTTCTCTATTTCTCAGCAACTAAATATCACACATATAAATTAATAATACCATCATGCTGAGAATTTTGTGTTCTACACCACGGTATAAATTTTAATTTTCCGGAGTGTATTTAAAAAAAGTTACGGCGGTGTGAAGTGTAAATGACAAAGTCAAAAAGGCAAAATTAGCACAAAAAAACGTGAATATTTTGGTCAATATTCCGCTATCTATTCTTCATAAACCATCAATGGTACAGCTATAAAAAGTATAATATTGTGTAGATAATTTTGTGTTCTACAAGAAAAGTTATAATTTATACCCACAGATGATACAAAAAACGTGTACAATTGGCAAAATTCTCAAATACATCCAAAATTACACTTGAACACCAGGTGACTACAATTAATTCATTTTTCTACTATTTCTCAGTAACTATTTGTCACACATCTAAATAAATTATACCATCGTGCTAGAAATTTTGTTTTCTACAATACAGTATAATGTTTAATTTTCCAAAGTGTATCTGAAGGAAGTTACGGCGGTGTAAATTCAATAGGAAATATTGCCAATTTGACAGCTATTATGCGCACTTGCAATTACACAGGAATATACTATTGTGTAGATATTTTTGTGTTCTACAAGAAAACTTATAATTTATACCCACAAATGATACAAAAAACGTGTATAATTGGCAAAATTCTCAAATACATCAAAAATTGCACTTGAACACCGGGCGACTAAAATTTATTCAACTTATTAACTTATTTATTCAATTTATTAACTTTTAATTTTCCAAAGTGTATCTGAAGGAAGTTACGGCGGTGTAAAGTCAAAATGTCATGTTGCCAGTTTGACAGCTATTATGCGCACTGGCGATTACACATGAATATACACTGGTATAATTTCACTGAAGTCCAATCACAATTTACGCACTTGCAATTACACAGGAATATACTACTGTGTAGAGAATTTTGGGTTATACAAGAAAAGATATAATTTATACCCACAAATGATACAAAAAACGTGTATAATTGGCAAAATTATTGTAATAGGTATTCGTATTGTGTATGTACAGTGTGATGAAATCGTGTAACCGCGTAGGTGTGTTTGTATGTCTGTATGTATGTGTATGTTCAAGTGCGCGAATGGTGTGCCTGCTCTTTTCCATGAATGCGAGTTACCGTGTATGTGCGTGTATATGTCGGCGTGTGCGTATGGTTCATGTGACTTGGCTTGTCACGTGACTCGCGTACTGTGTTCTGATTGGTCAGTGTACTTTGACATTGTGACGTGTGACGCCTGTGCGTGTGGCTGAAGCGAGCTACAGGCAGTCTGGTTTTGAGCGTTGTGAGTGTTGGTGGTGTTCGTGTGTTGGTGGTGTATTTGTAATTGTGGTTGGTGCGAGACCACAAAGTGTTTATTGTTTATTATAAGTTTTGTTTTCAAGAGTGCATTTCAGTGCCATCATTTCATTGTCGTCATCATCTTCATTGAATACATCTATATTTTCTCTACAAGCTATTTCGGCCATAATCATCGCAATGTCTATCGAAGAATCGAAGGCTCCTCTGCATGTCCAGTCGTCCTTCGACGTGAAGTTGATTCCGGAATTTCGTGGTGACGACGGTGAAAACGTATCAGAGTGGCTAAGTCGTCTCAAGTGGACCTGTCGTCTGCATGGAGTGCGGGACCTGGTTTCAGTTGTACCACTGAGACTATTCGGTCACGCATACAAAGTGTATGATCAGATTCCCGAGAACGACAAGTTTGACATCGAAACAGTGGAGAAGACATTGCGCGACGCTTTTGATGTCGATTCGTTCACAGCGTACGAGCTGCTGCAGCGTCGTCGCTTGCAGCCGTGCGAACCAGTGGATACATATCTGGCAGACATAAAAAGGCTTGCTCAAATTGCGGGAGGCATGAGCGAAAAAACTATATCAGGAGCGTTTCTTTTTGGGTTACCTGAGCACGTGAGGTCATCTCTGAGAAACAGTGCAAGGATAGAGACTCTCAGCTTGCATCAGTTGTTGGAAAGAGCAAGAATGCTTGTTGCAGATAATTGCCGCACAAGCAATGTAGCAGCTGCGACCGTTGGCAAAGGATCATCCGGTAGCCGTACAAATCGCCCAAATCGAGATGTCATCTGTTTCAAGTGTGGAGAATCAGGCCATTTTGCTAGGGGATGCGCCGGATCTTTTCACAGAGACAATTTGCTCAAAGATGGTAACACCCGTGTAGTGCGATGTTACCGATGTGGTGAGACCGGTCATGTAAGCCCAAGATGTCCGGGAAACGACAACGGAGAAGCAGCGAATGCGCCGGCTCCTTCTCCGCAGCATCACTGAGCGTCTCCGCTCCTACGGCGCACATGCGTGTCAATGGCGTGCATTGTGATGTTTTGGTTGATACTGGCTGCAGTAAATGTTTGATATATGCTGCACTATGCAGAGAGCAATCTAAGGCGTATACTGATCTAGTTCTGATCAACGGGTCAAGACAAGAATGTGAAGGTGTGACAAGTGTGCGACTGCGGGACGCATTTGGTCGTGTAGTTATTGTTGAAGCTATTGTTGTGAATTTTCGTCCGTTGAATTACAATTTCGTTCTTGGTATGAATGGTGTAAGATCTTTTGGTGGTGTCGCAGTGAATGGAGATGGGCAGGTCAAGTTTGGACCCACCGATTCACACCGACAGTGTACAAGCCAGTCTCTGGTAGAGCCAGCTGCTGGATTGATGATTACGGCACCCAGAAGTGTATTGTTGGAACAGAAGGATTTTACAGTTTATTTTGACGAACAACATCTCACATGGAAAGCTGCATGGAAATGGCGGTCCACTGAGCCTGACTACCTTCATAACAGAGTAGCTACGTACAATGTGAAGCAGTGTGCTCGTCGTGAGTATGAAGACGAAATTCAGAAGTGGATAAGCAATGGCTGGCTAAGAGAGTACGATGAGCAGGAGATGGGTCCTCCAAAAGGCTTAATCCCCCTCATGGCGGTTATTCAGACCAATAAGAACAAAGTCCGGCCCGTGTGTGATTTCAGGGAGCTGAACGGCCACATTACATCGTACACAGGGTCCGCTGATGTGTGTGCAAATAAGCTGCGCCAGTGGCGGCGTCGTGGCAGTAATGCAGCAGTGCTGGACTTGGAAAAAGCATATCTGCAAATTCACGTCGAAAAGGAGTTGTGGCCATATCAGACAGTGATATTTGACGGCAAGCGATACTGCTTAACGAGGATGGGTTTCGGTCTGAGTGTGGCACCCGCCGTTCTGCAGACAATACTGGATTATGTGTTGAAGCAAGATGAGTGTGTGAGCGCAGGGACTTCCGCTTATCTGGATGATATTTTTGTTGACCTCAATGTAGTCAGCGCGGAAAAGGTGCGTGGTCTTCTTGGAAAATATGGTTTGGTGAGCAAGAAACCGGACAACCTGAGAGATGGTGCTCGTGTGCTGGGTCTGAGAGTGTCGAGAAAGAATGGAGATATGGTTTGGAGTCGAGACAACAAAATCGACCCACCACCGGCAGATTTAACGCGCCGAAACGTATTTTCGTGGTGCGGTAAGCTGGTAGGCCACATGCCGGTCTGTGGCTCGCTAAGAATTTTGACAGCGTTTACTAAACGGCGAGCCAATCAGCTTACAAAAGGCTGGGACGACCGAATTGACGACGATAACCAAATTCGCGATATGTTAGCCTTCATTGACAAACAAGTGCGGCAAGTAGATCCTGTGGGAGGTCACTGGAGTGTTAACTCAAAAAAGGCAACAATATGGACCGACGCGAGCTCTTTGGCACTCGGAGTTATGCTCGAAGTCGACGGAGATATTGTTGAAGACGCCTCGTGGTTGAGATCAGACAAGACAGCTCACATAAATATGGCGGAATTGGACGCTGCAATTCGCGGGATCAATATGGCGGTGAGCTGGAATATGACCAATCTCTTGATCAAATCCGACTCTGTCACAGTGTGTCGATGGATTAGCGACATTTTGAGTGGCAGGACGCGGGTGCGCACCAAGGCACAGAACGAGCTGTTGATTCGTCGTAGATTAAACATAGTAAAACAATTAGCCGACGAACTTGAATTGATAATTGATGTGGAGCTGGTACCATCAAAGAAAAACCGCGCCGATTTGCTGACTCGTGTGCCGCAGAAATGGCTGACTGAAAGTGCTTCTGCCGCTGCAACCGTTGTACCACGTGATGACACGGTGAACATACGCAAAATTCACGAGCGTGCCGGACACCCTGGCGTGCGGAGAACACTATTTTTTGCGCGGAGGGAGTGTTCTTCACCGGTATCCAGAAGACAAGTGAAAAACGTGGTGGCGAGTTGTAACACTTGCCAATCAATCGATCCTGCCCCGCGAAAATGGCCAAGAGGTGAGTTATCAGTTGGAGAGATATGGCACAGACTCGCTATAGACGTCACACACTTTCAAGGTCAAGAATATCTGTCCGTGATTGACTGTGGACCATCAAGATTTTCTTTGTGGCGATTGCTGAGGCGATCCGACTCTGATAATATCACGAGACACCTTGAAGAGATGTTCCTTGAGCGAGGTTTCCCCACTCAGCTATTGTGTGACAATGCGACTATATTCAGAAGTCTATATAGAGGTGCGATTTCGAGCGGCGTACAGACCCAGTGGCAATGGTATTATAGAAAGGAATCATCGCACTGTGAAGGTGATTGCTGCTCGCAAGAACTGTTCCATCGGTGAAGCTGTACATCTGTATAATACGAGTCCTTTCAGTGACCGCAAGGGAACGCCTGCACACGTACTGTACAACTATCATTGGCGTGATATTGTGGGCGAACAGGGAGCGTGTATAACGCCGCGTCAGACAACTGATGCATTTGACACCGGTGATCCAGTGTGGGTGCGCAACAGTGGTACGAGGTGCACTCAACCGTCTGTCGAGGGTCGTGTTACGGCGGTGGCGTCTGACCAGGTGGTCGAGGTGGACGGCATGTTGCGTCACGTGCGCGACCTCAGACCTCGTAGCGGCGACGACGGTGATGCTGTGTCTGCAGAAGCCAGTGAATCGGTGAGTCACAGCCGCCCTACGCGACAGAGAAGAGCTCCTGCCTGGCACCGTGACTATGTTATGCACTAGTTTTAATTATTGATTGCCTGTATCATGTGTAGTTTTTTGTTGCCGCTGTATTGGTTCGATTATGTATTGTATTTGATTGGTGTGAACACCATGGGGGCATGTAATAGGTATTCGTATTGTGTATGTACAGTGTGATGAAATCGTGTAACCGCGTAGGTGTGTTTGTATGTCTGTATGTATGTGTATGTTCAAGTGCGCGAATGGTGTGCCTGCTCTTTTCCATGAATGCGAGTTACCGTGTATGTGCGTGTATATGTCGGCGTGTGCGTATGGTTCATGTGACTTGGCTTGTCACGTGACTCGCGTACTGTGTTCTGATTGGTCAGTGTACTTTGACATTGTGACGTGTGACGCCTGTGCGTGTGGCTGAAGCGAGCTACAGGCAGTCTGGTTTTGAGCGTTGTGAGTGTTGGTGGTGTTCGTGTGTTGGTGGTGTATTTGTAATTGTGGTTGGTGCGAGACCACAAAGTGTTTATTGTTTATTATAAGTTTTGTTTTCAAGAGTGCATTTCAGTGCCATCATTTCATTGTCGTCATCATCTTCATTGAATACATCTATATTTTCTCTACAATTATCAAATACATCAAAAATTTAACTTGAACACCGGGCGACTAAAATTTATTCATTTTTCTACCTATTTCTCAGTAACTATTTGTCACACGTTAAAATATAATATACCATCGTGCTGGAAATTTTGTTTTCTACAATACGGTATAATTTTTAATTTTCTAAAGTGTATCTGAAAGAAGTTACGGCGGTGTAAAGTCAAAAGGACATATTACCAATTTGACAGCTATTATGCGCACTTACGATTACACAGGAATATACACCGATTAAATTTCACTGAAGACCAATCACAATTAAGAATACATCATATTAGCTCCAAGCATGGATGGTGTGGTTTTATTGCCTACAGTTTAAATAATGCTACACTATACTGAATAGAAAGTCTTTATTGTCCTCAATATTTACACATGGATTGTTCCGCACGAATTTTACTGTGTAATTTAATTGGTTTAATTTCAAGTTGCATGCGCTCAAGTTGCATAAGGATACGGGTTGTAATATCATGCAATTCCAACTATATGCATATGCTGTTTTAGCGGAAGCATTAATCTGGAATTATAGAGATGACAGAAAGTTTCATTGTTTTGATAGTGTTACACTTCTGAATTACTACACACGAAGGACGGATGTGAATTTGAGCAGTGTTGAGGGAAAAAGCATCGTCAATAATTAAAATAAGAATTTACAATTTTGACTTTTTCTATTGGTCGTTTTTATCTATTTTTGTTTCTGTTTGTTTCGTGTTTGAGTTCTGAATTATTCCGCACGACAGGTAGCTTTAACTATGAGGCGGGTTGTGGAAAAACATGTTTTCTAAATTTAAACATAAGTTTCACATTTAGAATTTTATATTGGCTAAGACTTTCCTATGGGTTTGTTTTTCTTTTTCAATTTGCACTAATTTTGTATGAATTGAATATTAATTATATTTTATGAACTGTTCCGCACGACGGGCAGGCTTAAATGTATCTATAAAGAGTGGGTTTAAATGATAGCGAGGTATATGATATTTTGCTAGCAGTAAATATTCTAGCGATAAAAGTAGAAAAGCTCTTTAGCAAATGATGGTGGAGAATGATGTGAACCTTTAAATATATTTTGCGATCTGATGATATATGTATTAGGAATAATACGTAGCAGAATATAGATTGCATAATATAATATCGGCTGTAATATCAAGTGCTGTAATATCGGTGTAATCCAAAAAATTAGAACTGTATGAATATGATGCATTAGTGGAAGCATTAACCGGGAATTATGAGATAATATTATGGAAAAAAATTCATTTATATACTAAAACATTCATTGTTATTTTGTGTTTACAATTCGAAATTATTCCTGACGACGGGCGGGCTTAAGTATGAGGTGGGTTGACTGAATAATATGTCGTCAATTATTAGAATAAGAATATGCAAATTCAGAACATGAATTTTCTATTGGTTTAGATTTTACAATTTAGAGTTTTCTATTAGACTGGCTGTTTGCATTTAAATATGTATTACTTTTGTTTTATCAATTGTTCCGCACGACGGGTGGGTTCAAACATTCAATTTTACCGTGTGGAATGAATCCATATACAAAACTCACTGGCTTGACTTCAAGATCCAGACGCACTAATGTAAAGGTGACTTAAATGGTGTATAATGATATCGCATTATGCAACAAATGTGAATTTAGCTGCCTTACAGTTTGGTTCCGATACTATATTGGCGGGTTGAGTGAAAAGTATTGGTGGGCCGCGTGTTTGGGACCCCTGGGGTAGATAATCTCAGTCTTCTGATTTCAAATTATGATCGAATCAGTATAGTTTGTGATCACAAACTAATAAGTTGAATCACCTCAGACTAGGCTGAGTGCGGTCAATATTGAATGGTTGGGTTGGGTTGGGTAGGTTTGACTAAGGTTATATTGGGTTTTTATGATAGCGGAAAATATATAAATTTTAGCAATAAATATTATAGCGGTAAAAGTAAAATAGTACTTAAGCAAATGATGTTGGGGAATGATGTTAAGTAATAAATATAGTTTGGAAACATTCTGATGAAAATATTTCATCATCTTTCATTGTTTGTTTCGTGTTTGTGTTCTGAATTATACCACACGACGGACAGATTTATATATCAGGCGGGTTGAGGGATAATATTTGTCAAAATAAAAACGAAAATATTCACATTAATATATTTATAGGTTACATTTTTTGCTTTTCAGTTTGTATTCATTATATTTTATGGATTTAATATGAATTTTGTTGTATGAATTGTTCCGCACGACGGGCGGGTTAAAAAAAAGTGTTTCCATTTTTTAGTTCCTTTTTTCAAATGGTTCATTTAAAAATGTTTTTTTTTATAAAAATGCTCCGCGGGTAGCAACTATAGACAATAGAATGTTCAATTTCCCCTGTAGAATTAATCCATACACAAAACCAATTAATTTGACTTTAAGATCCAGAACGGATCGTGTTCGAGTTCTGAATTATTCAGCACGACGGGCGGGTGTAAAAATAACTCAGGCCGACTGAGGGGAAATATTTTGTCGAAATATAAATAATTAAACTTATAATTTTCAATTGATTAATATTTTCATGAGTGTACCCTATTTCATTTTTAATTTTCCATATTTTTTTTAATTGAATATGAATTTCATGTTATGAATTGCTCCGCACAACGGGCGGGTTTTAATGCTAGTATATATATATATATATATATATATATATATATATATATATATATATATATATATACTAGCATATATATATATATGCAGGTTTGGACCTCGTTGCTTAATTTGTGCGAGATTTTGGCTCACCGCCAAAAGAATGTTGACAACCGCTGTTATAACCACATGTTAGACAGACAACTGGCTACGCCCTTGCAACTCGCTTGAATGATAAATGTTCCGGTAAAGCGGAGTATAAGCTGCTGGATGCTTGATGTATGGATATTAAACTGGTAGCATTGGAGTGTTCGAAGTGGATCAGTGCCAGTTGGAAATAAGTCATCATATTTGTGCTATCGTAGATAAATGCGAGTGTTTGATGTGAACTTGTCTGAGCCAAATGTTCTGCCCACAATTAATTGCACTACCAATCACCAACATATGTGTGTGTGTGTGTGTTGTTCCGACCTACAAACACATGTGCACACACACATACACACGCGGTCACTTTCATAGATATGGGTTGTTGCTGACTTTGTTGATTGACGAGGCGGTTTGTCTTCATTTATCAATCGTTTGTCTAATAGCACAGTGTTTGTCTATGTTCTTGTTTTTGGCCGCTTTGTTCCTCATCGCGTGCTCTCTCGTCGCTCTCTCACTTTGTTTTTCGCTTTATTGACAACTCAATGGTCTCAACTGACTCCAATGCTATTGTAGCCCACCTGACTATGCAACACACACGCACACACAGATATACATATGTATATCATATGAATCAATATATATCATATGAATAATATCGTCGATTACAGATGTGAACCGTATTACATTGCAGGTAGCCTTGTACATGTTGAATAGTTTCCATTAGTCAAATGAGTGCAGCCGATTCGGCACGCTATTGTTTAACAAATAACCACGTGACATTTTGTATGTGTGTGTGTGTCTGTGTTTCACTTGTAATTGCATTGTACAAACGTGATCAAGCGCAGTATGAGTGTGTGTATTAGTGTGTCATTTGATAATTACCCGTTGGTTGTTCATGTTGTGTTTCAATATTCACACCCACTTGAATAATTGCGCTGTATACGGTGGTGTGTAACCGACACACGACCGTGCACACAATTGTGTTCAGTATATAATTGTAGTGATTTTATGCGCAAGGATTACACTGTAGTTAGTTTATTCACTGTGTGTTGTGTTCTCTCCTACTTTATATACTTGATCGGTAATTTACATGTAGAAATGACAATGTATGCAAACTGCAAGCGTCTTGTGCATGTACTCGCCGTATGATATTTTCAATGTTTTTCGGCGGTGTTGTTCGATGACATTGCCGCGATAAACCGTAACAGTATCGACCTCTGACCTGATCTTAGTGACCTAGTGTTTTATCGGGGCTAGCCTGGTGTGTTGTATTAGGTCATGTCTCAGGTGGAGGATTTTCATATATTAGGGCGCCGCAAATATTTGCTTTATATATGGGTTCCATAGAAAGCCGGTTGTCATCTAGGCTGCTGCTAAAGCCATGTTTATTATGTCATCTACTCCTCGTATTCGTCTGTGTATGGCTCGTGTTCGCTGTTGTATGGCTCGTATATTTTCACGTTCAGCACATTTATCGTTATGTAGGCGCGTATATTCTATGTTTGGCTCGTATACCTAGGTGGATGACCTGTATTCATTGCTCACTTCGACTTTCATTCACTCTGGCATTCATTGGTATACATGCCTTTTTGTGTGTGTGTGTTTTGCGTTTTAGAACCGGCGGCGAATCGTATTCGGCATCCGTGTGATGTTTGTGGCAGCACGTTTATGCGTCGTGAGCACATGAAACGACATCGCAAAACTCATTCAGGTAGCTTCATTCATTCATC
The DNA here is from genome assembly GCA_916048095.2 of Sacculina carcini. Classification (NCBI taxonomy): domain Eukaryota; kingdom Metazoa; phylum Arthropoda; class Thecostraca; family Sacculinidae; genus Sacculina; species Sacculina carcini. The sequence goes on from OU696584.1 coordinate 2,427,747, forward strand.
TCTTTATGTGTGTGTGTGTGTGTCAGTTTGTGTGGGTGTGCGTTAGTTAGGTAGTTAGTTTATTTTAAAGGGCACACGTCTTCCTAACAGAAGGCCCTGGTATTGGCTTCAATAATTGTGTTTTATATTATTCGCGACAGGCCTGCGCGAAGTAGGTATATACAGGTACAGGTATGTATAGGTGTGTCTTTTTATGTATTTGTTGTTTTCCGGTAGTGTGTTTGATCCTAGTGTGTTCATGTTCATTGTGCATATGGATCGTTTCCTTAGGCTCCGCCTCAAGATGCTCCTTTTCTTGTGATAGTGTGGACACTCCATGAGAGCGTGGGCCACTATTTCACTCTCATTCGGACAGTGGGGGCACATGACACTTTGAGCCATTCTAGCCGAGCCAAATGGTGATTCAGACGTGTTGTATGTATGGAATTGTGCCTGGGCTGTTCGCATCATTTTGCGGTGTACTGTTCTCCATTCACATAGCCTTGAAATGTCGTCTGCCTGGCGCAGTGCCCGCTTAGCTGCTTGATCGGCTAGTTCGTTTCCTATAATTCTTCTATGAGCCGGAATCCATTTTATTGAAATGTGTCTATCGGTCGTATTCTTGTTTTGTAGGATATCATGTATGTTAAAATGAGCCATCTGTAGAGTTTCGGATTGTGTTGCCTAACCAGGTGGATGCTCGATCTGGAATCTGTGTAAATGACTGTGGATGACTTGCTAGTGTGGTTGTCAATTTGTAGGAGTGATTGTTTTATTGCGAATAGTTCTGCTTATGTAACTGGCTGATTTTGGTAGAGTCCAACTTTGCGTAACTCCTGTGTATGGCATGCATATTGATGCACCTATGAATTGTCTTTCGGGGTCACGTGATTCGTCTGTGTAGAGTTTCTGTGCTGCGAATAAAACTCCTGGTCGAACGTTGTGAAATTGAATGGATGACGGTTTCTTGACGGATGACGGCTTGGATGACGCTTCTTCGTTAGAGACGTCTTACCAATGTCGGGGTGTAAGTGGTTTAGCACCAAAGACCAAGGGGCTCTTGGGGATACGGTCCTTTCCTGGTATAGTTCCGCAAGTTGGGTGTCATGGCACAGATAATTCTGTGTATCCAGTTGTAAAGGGCGGGCTTGCATGAGGGTTTTCATCAGTAATTTTTCCCCGGTCACAGTTCTTAGTAGTTATTTGCTTCTTTCGACTTTGTGTGTGTGTTTATGTGTGTTTCAGTGTGTGCTTTGTATGTTTGGGTAGGCGTTACGTTGTACCACACTCGTAGATTGACATACACAAACATGCATATGAACACGTGCACTGATAAGTTCGTGAATTACGTTTGTTCTCACTATTCTACCAAATAGTCAAATAACGTGAACCTTCATCACACGTGCATGCTTCTTCATCAACTGCTACAACTTCTTGCTACAACTTCTGCTACTGCTTCAACTAATTCTTCAACCAATTGTTTAACAAAGTTTCAACAAATTTTCAACTATTTTTTCACCTATACCATTTGCATGTTAATTTTACAAAACTGAAGATACATTTTACAGAAGTCAAAATCAATTTTACAAAAGTGAAAATTAATTTTACAAAGCAATAAATTATTGAAAATGATTGTAATATCAGATACTAAATTTGAACGATAACATTTCACAATCATTTTGAATAGTTCACAGGAATGATCCGTTGTGATGAATGTTTTGCATATCTGTGAAATTAATATGTGAAGTTAGTTGCGAGAAAAAAATTGTATTCAACACATTAGCGTTTTTAAATTACTTTTTCCGAAACTTGTTATATTGGCGCTTTGAGAATACATCATATTTATTTTTGTAAATATTATTATAATTACTGTCAGTTTGAATATGTTTTGATCTGTGTTACTTGACCAAAATTAGCAACAGTTTTACTCAAAAGGACAAGTGCTGTGTTGAACCTTGTATTTGATAACTTAGTATTCAACACAAAACATAAGGTTTCATTGTCAGTAAACGACGCATGACAAATACACTAAACAACATACATTGAATACGTTGAATACGTATTCAACATACGTTGAAATTGATAAAAAAAATTAATTTCATATAGGCGCTCTTCTCTAGCAGCCGCAGGATACTACACTTCTACTCTGGAGCAGAATGACATGAGCATCTGTGGAGTGATCTTCTCCATTGTCATTAGAGCCGATTCTGGCAAAGTCAGATTCAGCTGCACTCACTTTGTTGTGAGGCATTTTGCTAGTAATTTAAATAGCAATACGATTTGATAACAACGATCAACAATTAATATTGCTTGGTACTGCCAACGATCACCAATGATTGAATTACAATGAAAGTTTTCAATTCAACGTATAGCAGAAATTCCTAGGATACTGAATATTATATTAATATTTCAATTGAATCCACATTAAAAATAATAAACATGTATTTAATTATATTTTAACGCAAAATTAATATTTCACAAAATATACTTTCACTTTTGTAAAATTGATTTTCACCATTGTCAGTCTTGTATGTGCCTTTCGTCATGAGTGGATGTGTGCTTGTTAGCTCCGTGGCCTGTGGATTGTTTTGTGAGACTATTCCCTGCCGTTCCCTGATTGTTATCAGACCGCGGGTGGATCGTCTGGTGGTTCTTCCTCACTCACTCTGCCTTCTACGCCAGTCTGCGCTGTTTGCCTTTTCTACTTTTTAGCGCCGTGACAGCCGTGCCTCCTGAAGGAAATTGCTCTTTCTGCAAAACGGCCAGTGGTGATGCAATTCGCTGTGTGAAATACTCACTCGGCTCTGCCTGGGCGCACTCAAAGTGTGCTTCACTATAAGGTGTCAAGCTTGATGCCATCATTTCCATCAACTGGATATGCTCACCTCGTATTGGGCGGGCTAAAGTGGCAATTGAAACCGCAACCAAAGTTGGCGGTTTCGGCGCTCGCCTCGACGGGATCGAAGCCCAGATCAGCTCGCTGGCTGCTTCACAACACGCGTCTCCGACGCGTATTAGAGCATATTCATCTCTCTCTGTCCTCGCAACCGTCTTCGTCTTCGTCACTCCGCACCTATGCTATGGTTGTGAAATCGAACAACGCGTCTCCTGTGGCCGCTGACACGGTAGCTCCGGCTCTGATGTTCCGGCCGCTTAGCTCCCGGCCAATTGTCAGCGGAGGCATTGTTCCCCGCTGCTACACTCCTGCTGCTGCTGAATGTGTCCGATCCGCGGTACCGAACGTGGGGGTTTCTCTGCCGTCTGAGTCGCCTCGTCGCCCGAAGATTACTCTAGCCATCGTTCCGACTGACCTGTCGCCAGATGAGATATCTTCCATCCGCCGAAAGAACTCCTTCCTGTCTTCTGTTCAGCCCTCTGATATCCAGCTACTGTTCCTCACTAAGCCTCGCAGCTCTACCGTCCAAGCTGTTTTCTCAATGTCTCCTAGTACTCGCTGCCTCATTCGTTCGATGGGTGATCATCATTTTTGGGACTCCAATCGTGTGCCGTGTACGACAAATTCTGGGTGGTCCGTTGCTTCCGATGAGCCGGACTTGGCCACAAAGCCTCAAATCTCATTGCTCCCGTACTGAGTATTGTGGTCATTGTGCGGGTCCCCGCAGATCCTCTCAATGCGATCGCTCGGCACAGGTAAAATGCTGAATTGTGCTCAGTCTGGTCGCGCATCTTCCCACTCTTCTTTTGACCCTTCCTGTCCTTCCTTTGCGGCGGTTCGAAATTTGCTGTCCAAGCACCGCCTCCTTCGATCTCGCTGTAACACCTCCTATGGCGTGAATCACTCTCTGTTCCCTATCTGCTCCTGTTTCTCATCTTCCAATTCTCTCTGTTCTCCCTCTTCTTTGACTTATTTTGTCTGGGTCTCCTCTCTTTCACCTTATGGTTATTCCACCGTCTCGAATTGATTTAAGGCTTCTTGTTATCTACCTCTTCCCACACCTGAGTCCATTGATATTGGACTACTTAACATCCGTTTCTGTAGAAACAAGAATGTCCTTATCTGACCTCATCTCTTCGCACAACATATCCATTATTTGTCTCACTGATACTTGGCTTATCGATCCGACACCTCTTTCTCTGCTAATATTTCACTTATTTATAATTATCTCCATAAATCTCGTTCTAATTCTAAGTCAATGTTCCTCATTTGAATTCCTCGCTCTCTCTCTTTTGCCGTTCCCTCTTTTTCTAAATTATGTCTATTGATTATTTACCGCCATAATCATCCTGGTAATGCGCATCGGCGTAGATTTGTGTCGAGGCTCGTGGGGGATGACAGCCATAATGCATTAGTGTTCAAAGATGACTCAGTTGGTCAATTACATAAGATCCTCAACTATTTTCAGCCTATTCAATTACAACACACATACCTCAATGAAAAGTGTATTGCGTAATATAATTCTTCACATATTTATAATTTATTGAATTTTTGGCCTAGTGTCATTTGCCTTCTATGCTGATTTTGATGATAATATACCCAATGAACTGAACTCAGCAGAATTCTCGGGGGGTATAATTGCATATTCATACCCCCCAGCCAATTTGTCGGGGGGTATATATACCCCCCATACCCCCCAGGATTTACGCCCATGGTAATGCGCCTATTTTCCTTGACGAATTCCTCCCTCTCCTTGGAGCTGTGTCCTTATTCTCCAGCAATTGTCTTATACTTGGTGCCTTTAATTTCTGGGTCGATTCTCCTAATAATCCGTACTGTCCCAGTTTATTATCCCTGCTCAATTCCCATGGTATCTCAGTTGCTAATTCTTCTACTCACATATCTGGACACCTCCTGAGACGTTTATATAATAAGAATCCAGAGTAATCGTACATGAGTAATCGTATAATAACGCTTAACAAGACAAAATACAGCCACGCGTGAAATGACCAGACAATAACAGACAGACACAATTCGCATCACACGCGTCATTCATACGCGCACACAAGAACGATAAATATACCACAATCACCCCGGCTGACTTTTCGCATCACACGCGTCATTCATACGCGCACACAAGAACGATAATATACCACAATCACCCCGGCTGACTTCTCACAGAACAGCACGTACAAACACACAAAGAAACATCAAACAGTGTGACTCTAGAGCACCACTTCAGGATGTGTCCGAACAGGACAAATGTCACCGATCATTCATCACGGAAACGAGCTGGAGGTCTCCTCAACCGACTTGAACGTCTCAACTGTATTTCTTGGGATGGAGCGCTGTTATCGACGGCTAAATCAACATTTGAGTGAGACGGAGGAATCACTGGATCTTCTGGATCGGCTTCTGTTTGTATTCCGGAACCATTGCTCTGACTTCTGTGAATATTGTTGTCATTCTCCGTCACAAAGCTGTGTTCCGACAATCTCCGCTCACATGGACCACCTTTTTCACTGGAACAGTCGTTCGGACATGGAGCCAAATCTCTCGTAGACACAGTCGTTTCTCGTCCGCTGGAAAATCTCACATGAGCATACTTGTCGTTAGCTTCAAGTAATTCAACTTCTTCGACAGAATCATCATATTTAGAATGTATATTATGATTTCTCAGATATGCCCGTTTGGAGTCAGTCAACCACGAAGGAATCGAAATCCCCGTGCTAGATCGTCGATTGAACGAAAACATTCTCTCATGGGGAGTGCAGTTTGTTGCGACACACAATAACGATCTTATTGAATGCAGCGCGTCATACATGACATCTTGCCAGTTAACTACGCTCAGCCCCTTCGATTGAGTTGCAAGTACAAGCGCTTTCCAGATCGTATCATTATATTTCTCACATTGACCATTTCCTTGTGGATGGAAAGCTGTTGAGCGACTGGTGGCTACTCCCCGAGATGATAAAAACTCTTTCAACTCGTATGACATAAATGCTGATCCTCTATCAGAATGGATAAATCCTGGTAGTCCAAATATAGAAAATAAATGCGTTAAGCAAGCGATGACAGACCTAGAACTGGTATCAGCACAAGGATAAATGAAAGGGAATCGCGAATATTCATCAACAATAGTCAAAAAGAACCTGTTCTTGTTATACGATGGTACTGGTCTCTTAAAATCTAGACTCAATCTTTCAAACGGCTGAGTAGCCTTAATCACATGATACTCATTAGCCGAATGATAAAACCTGGGCTTATATTTAGCACAAGTAGGGCTTATACAACATCTGCTCACTTCCTTTACATCTTCGATTGAGCAAGGAACATTCTTACTCTTGAGAAAATGATAAAGCCTGGTAATACCTGGGTGACAAAGATCGTTATGAATTTTCACGAGATCTGACTTGGTAACGGCCAAACAGTACTTACGTGAAAGAGCATCTGCTGAAACGTTTTCTCGTCCAGGTCGATACACAATATCAAAGTTGTAGTTTGACAGCTCCAGGCGCCAACGAAAAATCTTGAAGTTCTTAATCCGGGAACTTAGAGTCTGGTTGAACATAAATGCTACAGCCTGTTGATCGGTGATCAACGAGAACCGCCTACCGCAAAGATAATGACGCCACCGCTTAACAGCTTCAACTATGGCTAACGCTTCTTTCTCAACGGAAGACCAATGAGTTTCAGATTTCGATAATGTTCTGGAGAAGAATGCAACCGGACGATCGTTTTGACTCAAGGTAGCGGCCAAGGCTCTATCAGAAGCGTCCGTTTCAACAACGAACGGCACATCTGGTTCAATTGCGCGTAAAGCAGCGTTCGCAATGCTGTTCTTGAGCTCTTCAAAAGCTAATACAGCTGATTCATCCAACGGGAACTCTGATTGGATTAATGGTTTTATCTTGTCTGCAAAACAGGGAACCCATTTGGAGTAATACGAGAATAGTCCTATAATGCGCAACAATTGTTTCCTAGTTGTTGGTAAAGGCATCTCCCTTAGTGGTTGCAGTCTTGAAGGGTCAGGTCGAATAATTCCATCAGATACGAGGTATCCCAAAATTTTAACCTCCGTCACAGCTGACTGACATTTGGAATGATTGAATGTGAGACCGACATTCTGAGCCGCCTTCATGAACCTTTGAAAGTTGACATCATGCTCTTTCTGGTTACTTCCACAAATTGTAATATCATCTAAATAAGCATATGTCGCATGAAGATCATAATCACGAATAAAATCATCAATAAACCTCTGAAAGCACGCAACACCATTTGTAATCCCGAATGGAATTCTACGAAACTGGTACAGTTGATTACCAGACTGGAACGCAGTGAAGGGCTTATCATTCTCATCAATAGGTACCTGATAGTATGCATTTTTCAGATCAACAGTACTAAAGAATCGATGCTGTGCTATAGATTCTACAGTTTCTTCAATATTAGGTAGAGGATATGCATCGGGACGAGTGAATCTATTGACCGTCTGCGAATAATCCACTACCATTCTCTTCTTCCTTTGATCACTTTCAACGACCACGACCTGTGCTCGCCATGGCGACACCGACGGTTCTATCACTCCTTCCTTCAGTAAGCGATGCGTTTCCTGCTTGATGAAATTCTTCTCATCCGGAGTGTACCTACGCGACTTAGTGGCGATTGAATGAGTGTTCTCGTCCATGTTACTGAACAGCGGTGGTGCACACTTTGTTTTCACGGCTGCCAAACCGCACACAAGCGGAGGCAAATCTCCTCCAAACTTAATTTCAGCAGATTGATGTTTACTGAGAAAGTCAAGCCCAAGAATAACGTCAGAACAAAGCTGAGGCATCACCAACAACTTCAAATATTTGTACGTTTTTCCGCGAACGTGAAGGTTTGCCGTACACATTCTGTTTATTTGTGAAACCATCGAGCTGGAAGCCATCGATACCCTCTCTTCACAACAGCGCGTCCTGAGATTCAACCGAGATACAACAGCTTCAGATATGTAACTCACCGAACTTCCCGTGTCCAATAACGCGTCCAACAGGTGTCGTTCATCCAGTAAAACATAGATTGTAGACTTCTTTAGGTCAGCAGGCACCGCAGCTACATGTGTGGTCGCCGCTAACGTGTTAGTCGCTGCCGCCGCCGCGTTCACCTTCGAATTTGTTCCACGACACACCCTGGCAAAATGTCCACTCTTTTGACACTTGCGACAGACTGCATTGCGAGCTGGACAATGCTGCCGATTATGCCGCTCTCCGCCGCAAAACCAACATGATTGATTAGAACGACCCGGTGGTGTCCGGTCCATTCTCCTGACTGCTGCAACAATCTGATCGGCTTCGTCCTGATGCTCAGTTTCTGTGATTTGGTCATTACGAGCCACTGGAATGACCGCGGCTGATAGAGGCATAGACTGCAGTTGGGTGCAATTGAGTCTAGCCAACTCCAGTGACCTAGCAAGATCAATAGCAGTCTCCAAATCAAGATCAATCTTCTCTAGAAGACGCTGCCTGATATCATCAGAATGTAAGCCTCTAATGAAAGCGTCACGAATATACTCACTACGATATGTGACACCATCAACTGCTAAAAAACCACAGTGTTTTGACAACTCCTTCAATATTTGGATGTACTGGTCAACGCTTTCATTTCCACTTTGTCTTCGGGCGGCCAACTGATGCCTTGAAAATACTACATTTTTCCGTTTCACGTACAACGAATGAAGCGAGGAAATCGCGGACGAATAACTAGAGCATTCGGCGATAAAACGATATACTTCTGGACTGACCAAATTCACAAGCAACGGTAGTTTTTGATTTTCATCGGCATTTATAGCATCTATGAAATTATCAAACGTGTTCTTCCAGTGTAACCACTGTTGAGTTGAATCATTCGAGTTCGGTTCGACTGATAGGCGTTAAGGTCTCAAATACTTCTCCATTGTTCTCAAGGTATTTTGTCTTGTTAATTGAGACGTTTATATAATAAGAATCCAGAGTAATCGTACATGAGTAATCGTATAATAACGCTTAACAAGACAAAATACAGCCACGCGTGAAATGACCAGACAATAACAGACAGATACAATTCGCATCACACGCGTCATTCATACGCGCACACAAGAACGATAAATATACCACAATGTATATTTATCGTTCGAACGATAAATATACCACAATCACCCCGGCTGACTTTTCGCATCACACGCGTCATTCATACGCGCACACAAGAACGATAATATACCACACCTCCTTGATCTATTTATTTCTCCCACCCCTGTGCTTTCTTCCGATCGTCATCTCCCTGATGTCCTCATTCTACCTCCTAATACTAATATTTACTATCACAGTCTCTTAATTTCAACACTACCTTTCGTTCATGTTCCTCCTTCTCCCACTCGTTCCTTTCGAAATAATAAAATTGATCCCCTCCTGTTCCATTCTCTTATATCTCCCTCTCTTCCTTCTCTGACCGGCTTTACTGGCTCTAACCTTACGACATCCTTCCTGCTATCTCCTCTGTGTTGTTTTCTTTAATTTCCCGAACGGCTCCATCGTCTGCTTCTCCTCCTTGATCTTCTCTCTCTCTGCGTGTGTGTGTGTGTGTGTCTTAAAATGTGATCAGCGTCGAGCTGAGCGCATTTGGAATCGTCCTCGCTCATCTCAGGACTGGAATCGTCTCTGCTCCTCTCGATCCACTTTGGTCTCTGCATCTATTGCTGCCAAACAGAAAATTTGCAAGCCTAAACTCGCATACTTTTCCCGCTCTCTTAAATCCCTCTGGTCTTCCTTAAACTCCCTATGTGGTCTTCGCTCTCCTTCATCTTCCTGTTATCTATCGGCATCGCAGTTTGCATCTTTGTTCTCTTCTAAAATTGATTCTGTTCTCTCTAACGTTCCTTCCACTCGCTCAACCCTCTCACATACCGCTTCCTCTCAATCTCTCTTCATTCTCACTCCTCTCAACCTATCAAAAATTGTTTCATTCAAAATCGAGGTCACCCAATCCCCTGCATACTGTATCAACTTCCGTGCAATTCACGAATTTCTTTCTTCGCTTGCTCCTTACTTCCTTCATCTTATCAATTCTTATTTTCTTCATGGAATATTTTTGGCAGACAAAAACGCTACCGTTTGTCCTATTCTAAAAAGCTTACACTTGATCCTGCTGTCCTTCGCAATTATCGTCCTATCTCACTCGTCAGTCCTCCCATTTTCCTTCAACTCACCTTTCATTTGCCAATTCCTTGATTCCTGTCAATCCGGTTTCGGTTCCTCTCATTCCACGGAATTAGTCTTAATTTCACTTTGCAATGATGTTTGATTTCACTTCTCTTCCTGTCGATCCGTTCTGCTTGTTCTTAACCTATCTTCCGCCTTCGATGTCGTAAATCATTCCATCCTCGTTCGTGATCTTGCCTGATCTGGTGTTACTTCCACTGCTCTTTCACTTCTGCAATCTTATCTTGATGGTAGGAGCTACTCTGTTAGTTTCAACACTTCCTCTTCTGATCCTGTTAGTCTACGTTCTGGCGTTCTTCAGGGTTCTGTTCTTGGTGCCTTATTGTTTAATCCATATATGTCTTATCTCTGGTCAATTTTTCGTCAGCATTTCATTACTTTCAAGGTCTACGCTGATGATATACAATTCCTTCTTCCACTTCCTCTTGATCAATCATCGTTTCTCTCTGACTTACTCTCGGAAATTTCCTCGTGGGCGGCGTCTCGTCAAATATTTCTAAACACTTCCATATCTGAATGTCTTGTCTTTCACCTTCCACGTCTCTCTCCATCACTCCTTGTCCCATTCCATTCTCTGTTCGCAATATTGGTGCTATTTTTGTTTCATCTCTCATTCTCGGACAATATCACCTCTGTTGCTCGCACTTGCCGTCTTATTCCACGTTCACTATCCTATTCGTCCATTTCTTGATAGATACTCTGCTGTCAGCCTTAGTCATGCCCTCATATTCTCTAGACTCGACTACTGTAACTGTCTATACTATAATGTTCCTCGTTCTCGTCTCAAAGTTCTTCAACAAGTTCTTAATCAATGCTGCCGCTTTATCTTTCGTCATATCCCATGTCGTCATACGTCTTATTTCCTGTTACAACTCCGTTGGCGTCCTATCATCGCTTGAATATACTATCGTATATGTTGTCTTATTTACTAATTTATCCATGGTCCTCATCAAGCTTCATACCTCTCTGATCTTCTCACTCCCAGTGCTTCTTTCTCTTCTTGCCTTCCTCCTCTTCAATGTCCTCGTGCCACCAATGAGTCTTCGTAGTCCTCAAAAGCACTGTTGTTCTTTGGCCCTCGCCTCTATAACTCTCTTCCTACTTATATCACCGCTTCCTCTTCCCCCAGCTCTTTTTCTCATCAGCTTCGTCAATATATTTGACATCTCTTTTGACTCTGTTTCTCACTCACTCACTCCATTGGCCACTTTGTGTGTATAAATACATTACAGTAGACTACTGTAATGTATTAATATTTTTTATCTTTTTTTCTGACTTGATCGTTATTGCTGGCTTGTTCTGTTCCTAGCCCACAGTCAATTCCCATCTTTTATCTATTATCCTTTTATCTTTCTAGTCCTTCTGGTTTGTTCTGTATTCTGTATTCTGCATGTATGATTGTCTGTTTCTTATTACGCGTTATTTTTTCGCACTCATACTTATGGTGTCCCATGTTTTTGTGTGTGATTGCTTATGTATGCGTGTGTGTGTGTGTGTGTGCTCCTGTGTGCATTATATGTTCTTACTGTTGTCAAATGTTTATCTGCATCGTTGTGTTTGGCTTTTTTATCGCGCTTGTGTACATATTAGCGCAATAACAAGTTGATTGATTGTAAAATTGGTTTTCACTTTTGTAATTCACTTTGTAAAATTGATTTGTAAATGATATAGTTTTTCTACTTGAACTGTGCACTGGCGTGTGGTGTAGTTGTGGCTTTGGGTCGCGTGTCATGTTATCCTACATCACTGTATATCACCAAACTGGTTACAGCCCGTGATCACCAATGCGATCAATCATTGCGTACGATCATAGTATCGATTATGACGCGTCCTTGTTTGTGTGTGTGTGTGTGTATCGATAGGTGTATGTGTGTGTTGTAATCGGGCATGTCCCCATAACGTAATGTACCAATTGCGAGCATGTGTATGTGTATGTATGCTATTGTATGTGTGTGCATGCTGTATATGTGGGTCTACATATGCACTATATCGGCTTGTGAGTGTGTGTATATATGTGATATGCATGTATTTGGAGTATTAATGATATGATGTACCAATTGCGCGCGTGTGCGTATGTGTGTTGGTCTGTGTTGTGTGTGTCCTTACGTGTGTGTGCTGTAATATGTGGGTCTACATATCACTGCATCGGCCTGTATACGTATGCGTGTGAGTGCAGGTAAAAAGGAGCATGCATGCTACATGTGTGGCAAGGCGTTTTTTCGTCGCGAGCACGTGCGAAAACACATTCTCAGTCACTCTCGCGCGCCACGAGGCGGCGGCGGCATCACGTCAGTCTCATCACCTCCATCATCTTCATCATCGGCTGCCTCGGCCGTGGTGGCCGCCGCCGTTCTTCAACAACAACAACAACACGCAGTCATCACAGACTCCGGCCACATGATTCCAACTACCGACAGCTGCATCATGCCGTCTCCTATGCCAGGTGTGGAACACTAGGTCCTGTGTCAATATATCAATCTGACACTAGGTCACTGGGTCAATATATCACTAGGTCACTGGGTCAATATATCACTAGGTCACTGGGTCAATATATCAATGTGACACTAGGTCACTGGGTCAATATATCAATGTGACACTAGGTCACTTGGTCAATATATCAGTGTGACACTAGGTCCCTGGGTCAATATATCAGTTTGACACTAGGTCCCTGGGTCAATATATCAGTGTCACACTAGGTCCCTGGGTCAATATATCAGTTTGACACTAGGTCACTTGGTCAATATATCAGTGTGACACTAGGTCCCTGGGTCAATATATCAGTTTGACACTAGGTCCCTGGGTCAATATATCAGTTTGACACTAGGTCCCTGGGTCAATATATCAGGTTGACACTAGGTCCCTGGGTCAATCTATCAGTGTCACACTAGGTCCCTGGGTCAATATATCAGTCTGACACTAGGTCCCTGGGTCAATATATCAGTGTCACACTAGGTCCCTGGGTCAATATATCAGTTTGACACTAGGTCACTGGGTCAATATATCAATGTGACACTAGGTCAATCTATCAGTTTGACACTAGGTCCCTGGGTCAATCTATCACTAGGTTACTGATGGCCTCGTTTGTGTGTTTATGTTTTCATGTGTGTTTTTATTTATGTCAATGTGTGTGTATATACGTATATTTGTATTTGTGTGTGCATACGTGTGTGCCTGTGCAATTATCTGTATTTGCACTTGTGTATACTTTTGTACATGGGTATGTGTGTCTGTGTGCAGCGTTGTTGCTGGAAGCGGGCTCTGCGGCGACGGCCGCTGCTGCTACAGGCGTCGTCGTGACGTCATCACCATCGGTCACCAGGCCGGTGGGGGACTCGCCGACCCGTGCGGGGGCGCGTCGTGGTGGGGGCTCGGGTGGTCAGGGCTCGGAGGTGGCGCGCAACTATGTGTGCAATGCATGCGGCCGTCGCTTTGGTCGCAAGGAGCATCTGCAGGTGTGTGCTGTCACACAAACACACACATGCAGACATACAATCACACGCACAGGTATTGTGGGAAATATTGTCAATGCATAATTGAATCAGGCTTGGTGTAGGGTGAATTGGCTTGAAAACAGTCAGTAAGTAGACTGGTTGTGTTTGCAACTGTGGCAACTCATAAATATATGTGTGTGTGTCATATGTGTGTATTTATATGTGTGTTTCTTTGTGTGAATGTTTGTATTTGTGTGTGTGTGTGTGTGCTTGTGTGTATTCTGTATATATATATATATATATATACACGTTACTTAATGATATTCAATCAGATATTTATATAGCGCCCTACACCTAGAGGGTATCTAAGGCGCTGATGAGGTATCTAAGGCGCATTCACACCAAGACAGACACACACACACACACACATACATATATATATATATATATATATATATATTTGTATGTATGTGTATCAGCGTCACGAGTTGACGCACGCCAGCACGCGACCATTCAGTTGCGCCGTCTGCGGGCGTGGCTTCAATCGCAAGGAGCACTTGCGCAAACACTCGCAGTCCACCGCCTGCGCTACCAATCTGCACCAACAACAACACTTGCAACAGCAGGCCGGAGTGAAGCGCGAGTCCACCACCACCGACACCAATCATCATAATATTCAACATCATCAGTTGATGCTGCTTCCTCCGTCGGCGCCGGCCATCACCTCTTCTGGCGGACATGACGTAACATTCACGTCGTCGGCGGCGGCGGTGGTGGGTCCCACAACGGTCCCTGTCGTCAGTCCCAACGCGGGACCCACCGGCGCCACATTCCTGGCCGCTACACATCCACATCACCACACTTCTCTTCAACATCAGCACAATGTTCAGCATCATCAGCTGACAGCTGCATGCCCGGCGGCCGTTTATTTTCCAATGAGCGCGCACGTGCTCGACATGTCGACTGGCGGCGCCGGCACCACCGCGGCGGTGACGTCATCAGCGGTGGTGGTGACGTCATCAGCGGCGGCAGTGACGTCATCAGCGGTGGCGGGCTGTGCTCATCAACAGTTGCTGATGAAGTGAGCGTGTGTTTGTGTGTGTGTGTGTGTGTGTGTGTGCGCACATGTCGCCAGTTTGCTGCCAGATTTGTCATTTTTCCGAGTGACATTTGTTTCGCTTCATTTTTAATCGGGCAAATTTGGCGGATATTCCACATGTCCGCATTTTTGTGTGCTGTCATGTGTGTGTGTGTGTGTGTTTGTGTGTGGTTGAGCTGGGATATTGCATGATTCTCGCTAACGGTCAGTCGATTCACTAGTCGTTCTTTGTGTGTGTGCCTGTGTGTATGAGGGAACCGAGGGAGTGTGTGTATGTGTGTTTATGCGCGTGTGTGTATGAGAGCGAGAAATAGAGCTAGTGGGTGTGTGTGTGTTTTACCAAAGTAGCTTGCGCTGGCGTAGTTTTTTTGCACGTTATGTGTGTATGTATGTGTCTGTGTGTGTGTAGGTGATTGTGGGATTATGGCGGCGATTTGTGTGTGAGTGTGTGTGTGTGTGTGTGTTTCACTAGTCCTGTTAGCGACTGTTCTGTGTGGTTGCGCGCTGCCTTCAATGACCAACCGTCAAGGCCAGTGTTTTTCGTAGCATCGCAGGGAATGGTATCATATATACATGTGTATGTGTGTGTGTGTGTGTGTGTGTGTGTGTGT
The DNA here is from genome assembly GCA_916048095.2 of Sacculina carcini. Lineage (NCBI taxonomy): Eukaryota > Metazoa > Arthropoda > Thecostraca > Sacculinidae > Sacculina > Sacculina carcini. The sequence continues at coordinate 2,442,998 of OU696584.1, forward strand.
GTGTGTGTGTGTGTGTGTGTGCTTACATACGCATGTTTAGAAAGATGGCCTGTGCATTATGTATGTGTGATTGTGTGTGTGCTCATTATTGGTTCAAGTTTGGTGTGTCTGGTAGTGTTTTTAGTTTTTATGCGTTGTGGCGTCTGTGTGCTCTCGTGCACTAAATCAGAGCTTTATTTACTTCAAGGTATACGTGTGTGTGTGTGTGTGTTTTGCCAATACATGTATTCACTGGATGTTATTTGGTTTGAAATGACAGTGTATGCAATGTTTAAATACAAAATATTGAGGGCATCAACTAATTCAGTCAAATCAGTTCATGTTCTGTGCGAATGTATTCAAATAAGCTCAAGCGGTATTTGTGTTGAACTCGTATTCACTAAAAAATTTATTACATTCAAGCCGCACGTTGGTGACACAGTGTCTAAATGTGTCCATTACCCAGAATTAACCTCAAATACTTGACCTTGGTCATATAATATATGCGGCAACACCCCACCAGGGCGCTGTAGTGCCGCTCAAAAAAACAAGGAATTACTGACTCAATGCGGAATAAGAGATAGCGACGTCATGCGGGTGAAGTACATGGTGCAGTTACCTTGGGAGCTGGTCACACCTCAGATTGACACTACATTAGCTGCTCTGCCCAAAAGTCATACGCTTCTAAGTGCGCTTTTAACGGAGGCATTTGGTCGCATTCACAGTTACGACGGGTATACTGCCGTGTACGCCGATGGCTCGAAACTGTCAAGTGGTGTTGGAAGTGCGTTTGTAAGTGGAGGTACATGCCGCTCACGTCCGCTGCCACGAAGCGCCTCCATTTAAACGGCTGAATTATACGCGATCATGCTTGCCCTGCTTTTCATTAGTTCATCGTCTCAATCTTGTTTTTTGATTCTCTCTGACTCTCGCAATATCATCCATCTCAAGCTTAAATATTTACCCATTTATACAACGCATTCACATAATACATAACCGGCTTCATTAGCAGGGCAAGCGCGTAGTATTGTGCTGGATTCCGGCCCACGTTGGTATTGTGGGTAATAAACGGGCCGACAAAGCGCAAAGCGCGCTGCCGCCCGAACTTTTTACTCACATTATTTTAATTTTCCTGTTCCGTTTTCGGACACAAATCAAAGTAATCATAAATTTATTCGATTGCAGTGACATCGTTTCTGGGATGAAAGTGGTGTTCAAAAGTTGAAAGCAGTAAAGCCTGAGATATGACATTGGACGTGCAGTTATCGCCGGAAGAGATTTGAGGAGGTGACGCTGTGCCGACTTTACGTCGGTCACACATACAGCACCCACCACCACCTACTGCTTTGACAACCACAGCCTGGGTGCGGTGCATATAACGCACCTCTCTCCGTGCGACACGTCTTGGTACAATGTCCTAATCATGAATTGAGCCGTCGCCGATTGTTTGGTGGAAATTATGCTATTGACGAGATTATCGGACAGAACGCCGCTGCCGTTTTTGACGGTCGGCTGTTTGCTCTCATTGAATTATTGCGATTTAGCTATATTTTTACACCAAATCAATCATGATGTATGACTTCGATTTTTACGACCAATGACAATCACGTTATTTTAAATCAATTTATTTACCATTTATTTACATTAACTCAATCATGACATGAGATTTATGAATTTTTATTTTTATTTTTATCCAGTTGCATAGTGTTTCATTGACTGGGGGCGCCATATGGTCTGACAGACCCGTGGTGGACCACGTGTAACTGCTTCTCGCGCCACCTGGCGGTACCTGCCAGAAACACAGTGTCCTGTGCAGCAATTTGTTTGTCTGTGTCACTGAGTATGTTGTTGATACAGGCTGTGGTTGTCCAAGCAGTAGGTGGTGGTGGGTGCTGTATGTGTGACCGACACGAAGTCGGCACAGAGCCACCTCCTCAAATCTCTTCCGGCGATAACTGCACATCCGATGTCTTATCTCAGACTTTACTGTTTTCAGCTTTTGAACACCACTTTCATGTGTGTGTTTGACCAATTGTATGTTTGTATGCTTGTATGTATGTGTGATCTGTTCGTTTCGTCCTCTTGTGTCAAATACAGTCGGTCCTAAGAATTGTGAACATTGTGACAAATTGACGTGCATACATACACTCTAACTTCGCCATACAGGCACATACACACACGTCACTAATACCACAAGCAACACAAGCAAGCACACGCGCACACAATCTCAACCTCACGCATACGCGGTATGAACAAGTAATGCGTCTATAACAATCTAGCAAGTATTGCATAAAGATTACATATTACGTTATGCATCGCTGTTTTATTTGTGGACTGGTGTTTGTTGCGTTCGCTGCTTGTTTGAGCTTGTCTTGACGTTGGGCTCTTCAAGCGAATCTTGCTTCGTGTCACGGCCTGTGATTGGCTGGATGTAGGTCACGTGACACTGACGTCACTGAAGGCACTCGCGCGTCTCTTGGACATGTGTCAGTGAGTTGGCGTTGGCTCGTAACACAATTCAGTGTTCACTAGTCGTGCTAGCATGTCGTTTCTATCAGTGAGTCCGTTGTTTTTGTCTGTTTTATGATGGTTGGTACTATCGAAAGATATAGTTTCTTGTGTGATTATTTGGCTGTTTCGTTTCTCAACAATTATCCTCTCGTCGGTTTCCTTTCAGTTCACAAATATTTTTTATTGTTCCCCATTTCCTCGTGTCTTCACAACCTTATACATAGTATCACACCTGGAAGGGTCGTCCGCTCGACATCTACAAACGACTCACCGGAAAAATTGATTTCGGAATTTCAAGGTGAGATCACGCCGTGTCATTTATTCTTAGCTTAGAATGGCTTGAAATGTGAACTTATATCGCTTCTAGAATGCATGCCATGTTATCCGCCATCGCTGAGCCGATACTGTTATTTCTGAATTGTCAAGGGCAGAAGACGTATCAGTATGAATCACCTCCCTAGAAGTCATGCATCGCTGACTGATGTCTCATCATGAATCGGTTATTACGTTTCTCAGGTTTCCTCAGTGATACTCATAGAAATGGTATCATACTTGTCAAACAGCGGCTCCTGAACTGATTTACTCGAAATCGGTCGAAACAGATACAATGCCCAATACTGACCGAAATGAATCGCGTATTTCGAAAAGAATTCGTGTTATCGTGGCTATGGCGATTTTGACGCGAATATAATACAATGTCATGCTCGTTCTTGTACTCCATTCCATTTTTTGGAAAATATATTTAGATAATGAGCTGAATATGTATACGGAAGACATAATTTCCATAAGCTCAATAAAAAATATATTTTTGTTGTGAACTCTATGCTCCATCTGTGGTTTTATCCATTTCGGCCCGAAGGACCGAATTGATGGTATTTTTTGCCCTGCACTGATTGCAAATTTTCTAAATGTCTGTTTGTATCCTATTATTTAATTTAACTTTGTCTCTAAATATAAGTGTTGTTCATGGATATATGTATTATTTTTTGTCTCATGTCTGTTTTGTTGATGTGGCGGGCCGAAAATTGTAGCCCCGCCCCGACGGCTAACGGCCGGTTTTCCCGTTTTCCGTCAGCGCCCAGCTCTTTCCTCGCACTGAGGTGCCAACTAATTCTGTGTTGCTCTCATACTCTGTCTTTGTGGTCGCCCATTGGACATTTTGCCTTGCGATATGTGTTTAACAATGAGCTCTCAATAAATTGTTCTCACATGTGTTTTCTAGTGTTTTTCTTGTGTGTGTATTTGTGTGTATGTTTGCTTTGTATTGTGTGTGTTGTATGCTTGTTTTTTGTTGTGAAATTTCGTATGCATGTGTTATGTGTTGTGTTTTTGTGCTCGCATGCGTCGTGCATTATGTGTTTATTTGTATGTCTGCTTTGCGTTGTGTGTGTGCCTTCTCACACCGTGGATTTGTCGTTTCTGCTGATGATGTGTGGCGATGTTGAAATGAATCCCGGTCCTGCTCGACCACAAAAACGATTTTCAAATATACTTTTCGCCAACATCAGGGGCTTGTATAAGAACATCAGAGATTTGACAGCAGCCAGTCGCTCCAAGGACATCGTTATCTGTGCCGAAACGCTTGTGTCCGATTATCGGGACCAATCTGAGCTCTTGATGCCAGGTTTCAGTAAGCCATTGCTAATCAAACGTGACTCAAAAAACAGGCGGCGTGGCATGGCAGTGTACGTACGCAAAGGCTTTTCAGCAACGAGAATTACAGCGCACGACTGCACTTGTCATGAATTTATGCTGCTGCGTGTCAACACCGCCTTGATGAATTTTTACATCTTTGGAGCCTACCGAAATCCAGACAGTAACGACTCTATCTACGAATGTCTCTTGTCAGCCATGTCAACAATTCAGGAGAAGGACACCAAGTCAGCATTTGTATTTGTGGGAGACATGAACGCCCATCACCGTGAGTGGCTCTTGTCGACATCTCCTACAGACGCTCATGGTAGAGCAGCATATGATATCTGCAACATTTCTGGCTGCTCCCAAATGGTGTCCGGTCCCACACATCAAGCCTGAAACTGTTTGGACTTGGTTATGACAGACGTCTCAGATATCGTGAGTGTAAACGTGGAAGCTCCAATAGGAAGTTCAGATCACTCGTCGCTGTCCGTAAAGTTGACATTGAGACAGAAGGTTTCTCCTTACACGATTTCAAGGCTCGTGCACATGAAGAACAATGTTGACTGGGTGAAGGTGAATGATGAATTGAAAGCAATTAAAGTTTCAAATCTGCAGCAGAAGGAATGCCCAATCGATGCATTGAACAAATACATTACCGATGTCATCTCAAGGAGAGTGCCTACTAAAAAACTACGTTTTCGCTCTGATGACAAAGCCTGGTTCACCAACGAATGTCGCAGCGCACGTGAATCCAAGCAGGAGGCTTACCACAAGTGGCTCCAATCACGCTCAGCCGATTCATGGAATGTCTACACTGAGGCCAGACGGCATGCTGAGCATGTGTATTCAGAAGCGGAAACACGTCACTCAAAGAAACTTGCTGAAAAGCTAACATCTGCCAATGACGCCCACAAATGGTGGTCAACGTTGAAATCCTCAGTGTTTGGACATGACCTGTCTGTCCCTCCTTTATTTTCAGCGAACGGTGAGCTCAAAATCAACCCAACAGAGAAGGCAGAATTGCTTATGGATTACTTCAATACCAAGCAATGTCAAGGGTCCATTCCGTCTGACGATTCATCTGTCCTCGCCCCGAAAATCAAAGGCATTGCCTTCCGATCAAAAGAAGTGGCGAATCTCATGAAAGACCTTGATGCCCACGGAGGAACAGACCCTCTGAATATGTTTCCGCTATTTTTCAAGAACACGGCAGATACTCTAGCTCCGAAGCTCAGTGCTCTTTTCAGGCGCTTGATGAAGACTGGTTCGTTTCCATCATGTTGGCGGGTTGCGAATATCACGCCCATACCAAAAGGAACCAATTCAGCTGATGTTGCAAACTACCGGCCAATATCAATTACGCCGATTCTGTCCAAAATATTCGAGCACTTGATATCTTCCAGACTGTCCAAGTACCTGGAGAGCAACAATCTGCTGTCGGAAAACCAATTTGCATACCGCAAAAAACTCAGCACGACTGACGCTCTGCTTACTATCACGCATGAGCTCCAGCAAGTGCTAGACAAAGGCAGTGAAGCCTGGATTGTGCAGTTGGATTTCTCGGCAGCATTTGACCGTGTGAGCCACCAGGGCTTGTTGCAAAAACTGAGAAACATTGGAGTCGGCGGCCGTTTGCTAAGTGTTTTGCATCCATTTTTATCCAATCGCGTACAACGTGTTGCCATCGATGGAGCATACAGTGGCTGGCAGAGCATTGTGTCCGGTGTCCCGCAGGGAAGTGTGTTGGGTCCTATTTTGTTCAACATTTACACCGCTGACCTGTACACAACCACACGCAACCCTGTATATGGATATGCTGATGATATCACCTTGATGGCTGTAATTTCATCTCCTTCGGACAGACCACAGGTGCGTCAAACGGTCAACGACGATCTCAGCAGCGTCCTGAAGTGGTGTGAGAGGTGGAATATAATGCTGAACACTTCGAAATCTAAATGCTTGTTGGTTTCTAGGTCACGTACCGTTCAGCCTTCACATGTGTGTGATGAGCTCAAAATATTGGGAGTACATGTATACTCAAAGCTGACGTTTGAGAGTCACATTCGGAAGCTAGTTTGTTCGGCATCGCGGAAACTGGGAATTATAAGAAAGGCATATCGGATGTTCGGTAGCAGCACAATCTCAAAAAGTTGTTTTCGCTGTTTCATTTTGCCAATTCTGGAGTACTGCGCCCCCGTGTGGTCTTCTGCTGCGGATTGTCACCTCAATCTCATCAACAGAGTTGTTAGAACTTGCAAGTTCCTCTGTGGTGGCTTGGTTCTTGGTGATCTTTGCCATCGTCGAAAGGTCAGCAGCGTGTGCATGCTGTACAAGATCAAGCACAACGACCATCATTCGATGAGCAAGTCAATTCCTGATTTTTTCGTGGCAGCAAGAAGCACACGGTTTACATCCAAACAGCATTCCCAGTGCATGGCTCCAATTCGTTGTCGTACAAAACAATTCCAACGTTGCTTTCTTCCGGCCACTGTGTCTACTTGGAACACGTTGAAGGAGGAGGCTTTCTCGCAGAACAGTTTGAACAAATTCAAGGCCAAAGTAAGTGAAATGCTACTGAAAGAGCGGAACTGACTGTTGAGTCTTATTAATTGTATATTTATTCATATTTATTGTTATTTATTCATGCTTATTGTTATTTATTTTCTATTTATTTATATTTATTCCTATTTTACTATTATTGGTTGTTGTTATTTATTAAATTATACTTTTACTCAGTGTTGGCTGTTGTTGTTTATTGAATCATATATATTGTTGTTGCTGTTTATTGAGTCATATTTATTGTTGTTGTTGTTTATTGAGTCATATTTATTGTTGCTGCTGTTTATTGAATCATATTTATTGTTGTTGTTGTTTATTGAATCATATTTATTGTTGTTGCTGTTTATTGAATCATATTTATTGTTGTTGTTGTTTATTGAATCATATTTATTGGTGTTATTGTTTATTGAATCATATTTATTTGTGTTGTTGTTACATATTGAATCATATTTATATTTATTGTTGGATGTTTCTTATTGAATCATATGTATTGTTCTTGATTGTTATTTATTACTTATTTATTAATATTTATTCTTATTTATTGATGGCTGTTATTTACTGAATCACACATTTATTGTTGATTGTTATTATTTATTGAGGAACGTGGGCGGAGTGACATTATGGATTGTTATCGGATGATGGTTTATTATTTATTGTTATTTATTTATTATTTTCGTTCCAACTCTCTTTCTAGACTTTTTTCTCTTCGAACTCTCTCTCTGAATCTTTTGGGCGCTTCCGGTACATGGGGCCACCTCAGGGTGGTAATAGTGCTTGCACTCTTCCCATGCTACTGGATTTGCCTGTAATTAATAATAATAATAATAATATCGTCTCCTAAACTACTGGGCCGATTTGGATGAGACTTGCTCTCATAGGGGTAAAATGGATGCAAGAAGGTCATAGGCTAGGTTTTGTTGCCTATATGCATATAAACCCGATAATAATCAAAGCGTTATTCTGTCTGTGTGTGTGTGTGCACAAACGAGTTTTTACATTTTGGGGATTTTATGCCACGGGTTTGAGGAAAACTGCTCAACAGAATCGACAGTTTTTTATATCCATAGATTGGAAATGTTGTCTTCTACAAGATGATATATTTTTCAAATATGTAGTGTTAACATTTCAAAAGACATAACCGTTTATTCAAGACCATGTCATTTCCACCGACGACTGATAGATTTAACACAGCGATCAATGGAGACAATGGCGGATCCAGGAATTTTGCAGGGGGGCTTAGCCTCTTTGAAATACGTTTTTAAAAATGTCCTTCAAATGCAATGTTTTCCCCTAATTTTGATATATCTTCTAAAAACATTTTCAACGAGCAATTATTAAATATTTATCCCCACTATAATATTTACTTCATCCGCCTATTATTTCTCGCTGCTGCGAAATCAACATCTGAGTGTATTTGGCTGGCTTCCTGCTCTTTCTGGGATTCGTTTCAAAATTTGCTGTTTGACATTCAAATTGATTCATTCTCAATCTTCACCATTGTATCTTAGTTCTCTTCTCATACCCAGCGTTCGCTCGGATAGTCGCCATCGTAAGCCGTTAGTCCTCCCGCTATCAATTTATCTCCCTGGTCGTCCAAATCTTATACATTTTATGCTCCTCGTATATATAACTCGCTTCCCTCACACATCCTTGAAAAAACGTCTCTCAAGTCTTTCTCTGTCGCATTGCACAAACACCTACTTGAATCTGCTTGATCTAACCTACCCTGTAATCTGTTTCCGTTATCTTCAAACTTTTTCCTCATTGTGAATTACTGTGTTTGGCTGGTTGACTCACTTCGGTCTGGTATCGGTCTGGTCACGAGAATTCCTGCTACTGGTACTGTGTAGCCCAGTACAACCAGTCTCATAGTCGAGTGGTCGGCGACTAAACCGGCTCCCCCACTGGTTCCCACCAGCGAGGAGGTTGGCTAGACACCCAGCAGGACTAAAAATAAAACCTGCCCAAGGGCGGAAGAGCTACTCGCTAGCCAACGGCCATCTAGCATTTATTTTTATTCTTTTATATCCTCTGTTTTTTATTCTATATTCCCATTATATATTTTCTCGCTTTCCATTATATGCTATATTACTAGGGCTGTCAAAAGTTAATAAAGTTACTTTTTCACCTAAAGGTCACTTTTTCATAAGCTACCTAAAACTGCATGAAAAAGTTGTGTACGATAATTATTAAGAAAGTTATTAGGTTACCAAAAGTTACTTTTTCATCGTTAGGTTACTTTTTTTGCTTTTTAGGTTACTTTTTTATCGTCAGGTTACCTTTTGATATTTTTGATATTAAGTTTTTGTTGTATTAGGTAAATTTACCACAAAGTTTGGTGACTTTTTGCAGATAAGAGGCACAAAAACGGTATACATGAGGATAAAATAGTAAAATAGATGGAATATCAGGTCTGAAGATCAAGAAATGTAAAAATTTCTGCTGGTAGGATTTAACAATTAATCTTCACCTTATTATCTGTACTACTCGATATTTATACGTTTTTGGGTAAGCAGGACAGCGTCGTTCCATTTTAGTATATGCCCACGTGCCGTGAGATGTTTGGAGCGTGGTATAGTACGATGTGTGAGCTGTCTATACCAGATACTGCACTGTAGCACTTGACTGTACGCATTTAATTGAACTGGAATTAGCACGTGATTTTCAGAGCGTGAGATAGCGCCATATTCCCACGTTTGACATTTATAAGACTGTGAGCTACATATGGGAGGACGGGGGCACATGCAGTGTTTACGCTTACACTAATATACAAGCTGTAGCACGTTCTATTTGATAAAATGTTCCATTGAAACAATATATAGAACATTATTGCGACCATTACTAAAGATATTTACATTTGCAATTATTGTTTTTCGCATTTGTATTAGCTTTCCACTATAAATTACATGTTGATGGTTATGCTCCTTTTTGCGAGCTTAGCCAAATCATATTAATTCACGTTTGGTGGTTTGTTGTAAAAATGGTACCAGATCGTAGAGAGGGCGGAAAATAGTGCCAACTCGGAAAGAGGATGGAAAAGAAGGACTGGTGTATTTTCTTCCTTCAGAACTGCAAACAGAATTTGACCTTTTTTGAAGGATGTTATTTTTAGGTTACTTTTTTATTATTATGTTACTTTTTATGTTCAAGAACAAACATCGAACAAACCGTGTATTTCATATAGCGCACTAATCAGCAAAGGCGTGATAAACATGTGATAAAGCGATACCAAAGTGATAATAAAATTAAAACTTATAGGTTTTTAGGTTACTTTTTTAGGTTACTTTTTCTCGAAAATAAAGAGTCTTTTTTCTGATTTTTAGGTTACTTTTTTGACAGCCCTATATATTACATTACATTATTCATATATGTATATGTGTATGCATGTGTATGTGTATATATATGCGTGTGTATGTGTTCTTGTGCATGTGTTTGTGTGTATGTGTGTATGTATGTGTTCAATTTTGCAAGCACCTATGTACTTTCTGTCAATTTGTGCTCCATATTTTTGTCCCCATACCGCTCTGTGTCTACACTTTATTACTCAGCTCCTGCTCGCGCCTTTGTCCTCGAAATTGCGCTATATCAAATACATGTTGTTGGTGTTGTTGTTGTTGTTGTTATATGCAAAGCGTATGAAATATTCGCTAGAGCGCTAGCGTTCAGGACAAAATCTAGCTAAAAATCTAAAATAAAAACATTCATATTTAGACTTATCTATTGGTTTATAGTTGTTATTGGTTTACTTTTTTTTATTTAAATTTGTATTTGTTTTCTTTTATGAATTCCATATTTATTTTATTTATATAATATTTGTTCCGCACAACGGGCGGGTTTCAATGCTAGATGGTGATGTTAAGTTATAAATATATTTTGGAAACATTATGATGAAAAAGTTTGGTCATTTTTCATTGTTTCGTGTCTGAGGTCTGGATTATTCAGCACGACTGGCAGGTTTAAATATGAGGCGGTTTAAGCAAACTATTTTGTCAAAATAAATATAAAAATATAGAAATTTAAACTTTTTCATGGGTTTACTATTTTCTTTTTTAATTCATATTCCATTTCTCTTATGAATTTAATACAAATTTAATAGTATGAATTGCTCCGCACGACGGGCGGGTTTATATGCTAGAATTTTCATTGTTTGTTACGTGTTTGTGTTCTGAATTATTCCGCACGACGGGCAGGTTCATATATGAGACGGATCGAGGGATATTTTGACCAAATTAAAATGAAAATATTCACATTTAGACATTTATATTGGTTAGCATATTTACAGGATAAATTTTATTACTTTTAAATTTGTATTCATTTTATTTCATAGATTGAATATGAATTTAATGTTATGAACTGCTCCGCACGACGGGTGGGTTTAAATCTATATATATATATATATATATATATATATATATATATATGCACGATTTGTTGAAATCAACAGCAATCTGGGCACTGTTGTGCTGGTACGATAGCTTCTCTATGCTGCGCACGATTTTTCTGTGTTCAGGAGACAACACACTCAGTTGTTCACTGAAGTTTATTCCTCGAGGTACCTTTCGGCTATCACTAGCCATCGTCAGGAGAAGTAGATATAACACAATACAAAACAAAACACACAATACCAAACAGTCCACGATAAACGGTGTTTATATACAAGGTGAGACAATATATCACTCATGTGCCAATGTGGCACCTACATAATGACACCTATGCGGCAAACGGTCGTTACAAAATTAGCACCTATGTGCCAAGGTCGATTGGTGTCGCATGGATGGGAGGGCGACATCTGGCTGTTGTTGAATGTTAATTTCACATTTATTTTTATTAATAAATACAGCTTCAATTATTTTGAGCCTACGGATATCATTTTCTCTGTAAATGATTTCGGTTTTCTCATCCATAGTCTTTCGGTCCACTTTGGAGCATCTGGAGCCATTGCCAGGCACTACCGCCAGCAGCATCAAATCAAAGTGGACCGAAAGACTATGGATGAGAAAACCGAAATCATTTACAGAGAAAATGATATCCGTAGGCTCAAAATAATTGAATTCAACAACAGCCAGATGTCGCCCTCCCATCCATGCGACACCAATCGACCTTGGCACATAGGTGATAATTTTGTGACTCACAGATATCTTGCTCTGGTGGAGGCTTATAAATATTCGTTTTCTAAATTGAGAGAATCTGGTCAAGGATTTGTTGTATGTTTACCATGAGTTTAATCAGAGGGAATATGTTGGGTGAATTAATTTAACAGAGTCGTATTAGCTTGATTGGCAGGTATACACAAATTTAAGTTATAATTAGGGCTGTCAAAAAAGTAACCTAAAAATCAGAAAAAAGTAACTTTATTTTCGAGAAAAAGTAACCTAAAAAAGTAACCTAAAAACCTATAAGTTTTAATTTTATTATCACTTTGGTATCGCTTTATCACATGTTTATCACGCCTTTGCTGATTAGTGCGCTATATGAAATACACGGTTTGTTTGATGTTTGTTCTTGAACATAAAAAGTAACATAATAATAAAAAAGTAACCTAAAAATAACATCCTTCAAAAAAGGTCAAATTCTGTTTGCAGTTCTGAAGGAAGAAAATACACCAGTCCTTCTTTTCCATCCTCTTTCCGAGTTGGCACTATTTTCCGCCCTCTCTACGATCTGGTACCATTTTTACAACAAACCACCAAACGTGAATTAATATGATTTGGCTAAGCTCGCAAAAAGGAGCATAACCATCAACATGTAATTTATAGTGGAAAGCTAATACAAATGCGAAAAACAATAATTGCAAATGTAAATATCTTTAGTAATGGTCGCAATAATGTTCTATATATTGTTTCAATGGAACATTTTATCAAATAGAACGTGCTACAGCTTGTATATTAGTGTAAGCGTAAACACTGCATGTGCCCCCGTCCTCCCATATGTAGCTCACAGTCTTATAAATGTCAAACGTGGGAATATGGCGCTATCTCATGCTCTGAAAATCACGTGCTAATTCCAGTTCAAGTAAATGCGTACAGTCAAGTGCTACAGTGCAGTATCTGGTATAGACAGCTCACATATCGTACTATACCACGCTCCAAACATCTCACGGCACGTGGGCATATACTAAAATGGAACGACGCTGTCCTGCTTACCCAAAAACGTATAAATATCGAGTAGTACAGATAATAAGGTGAAGATTAATTGTTAAATCCTACCAGCAGAAATTTTTACATTTCTTGATCTTCAGACCTGATATTCCATCTATTTTACTATTTTATCCTCATGTATACCGTTTGTGTGCCTCTTATCTGCAAAAAGTCACCAAACTTTGTGGTAAATTTACCTAATACAACAAAAACTTAATATCAAAAATATCAAAAGGTAACCTGACGATAAAAAAGTAACCTAAAAAGCAAAAAAAGTAACCTAACGATGAAAAAGTAACTTTTGGTAACCTAATAACTTTCTTAATAATTATCGTACACAACTTTTTCATGCAGTTTTAGGTAGCTTATGAAAAAGTGACGTTTAGGTGAAAAAGTAACTTTATTAACTTTTGACAGCCCTAGTTATAATACAAATAAAATAATTTCCCATATATGACAGATAACAGATAAAAGATATGACATATAACAGATATGTTGTATGCGACTGATATGCATAACACTGGATTTGCAATATTGTCTTGTCTTCACTTTTTTCTTGCTTGTAAATATACTAACGTTTGAGCTTTGGTTTGTAGTGATTTATATATATTTTCAAAAGTATTTCTAGTTCCACTCTTGCAAAGCAGCTGTCAGTTGTCATAGAACATATATATTATGACTCGCAAAATGGACAACATTGAACAATCTTCAAATGAAGCAACAATACTGGAAAATTTCTAGATATACAATCCACTCATTCACAATAACAACTCATTATACATATACACACATATCCAGACACACACACACACCAACATTCACACAAAACCCAGCCACACACACACACACCTGCGTAATAGTCAAATTAGTACGTAGCAGGTATCTTCTCTCGATTTAAAGTAGTATTTGAGCGAAACAGTGAGCAGCGCAATGATGTCATACACATGTGGATCACAAAATCACCGGACATCAACATAACTCATTCTTCAACATCATCTATCAATAGCAACATCTATATTTGTCACTAATCACGTGGTTAACCAAATCAAGCGATTCATTGTGAAATCTTGTTTGTGACATCATGTGACATCTTGGTTGGCTCAGCTTATTACACTCATGATGATTGCGCAGATATTCAGGTTTTCCTGACTGGAGTGATTGTCAGTGTGCAAATTGTGAAAATTTGCCGCCGTTTTGCTGGTAGCCAATGCAGTTAAATAAAGTAGGTGTGATACTAATTCTTGAGTGTAGTCCTTTATGATAAGCTTTAATTTTTCAACAAACAGTGTTTACTCCCAATTTGAGTGGAATTACAGTAGTCCAGTCTAGAAAGGTCCTGCTTTTTTACTAAGAGATTCATATGCTCTTCAGCAATATATTCGTTTAAAAGTTCCACTTATAATGGGAATATTGGCTGTTTATGACTACACAGTTCATTTTTTTACGATAATTGTGAGTATATTATAACTCCTAGATTGTTTGCAGATTATACAGTTTTGAGTTTAACCTGGGTTTATCCTAGGCTCGGTTACAGAACTCACACTGGTTGATATGCTTCCGATTTTTGCGATTCATGGCTTACTATATAATATTTATCTTGTCTTTTGCACATTTATATATTCGACGCGTTCAAGCAATAGTATAATTGTCAACCGTGTCCAAATTTGCCACAACATACCGTAAACGCGTCTGAAGGCATGCTTCTGCAATGACATCTCAACTATCCAGTGACGGTGACAGGGTTTTTCCGTTAGGGGGCTGAGGGGGTCTAATGCAAATATACAGGGCTCGGCGAAACATGAGGAAGTGCACTTGAAATGTCCAAGGTCAGGATTTTTTGGGGGGCTCAAAGGGGCTTGTGATATTTGTTTTTTTTAGCCCCTACAACTTCTATCCTTGTCGACGCCACTGCACCCATCACATATCTATTATAACCATTATCAATCATAATATTCACTTTTGTTCAAAGCTTCACATGGTCTTCTAGTCACTTGCTGGTACGTAATTCAACCGCTTGGCCATCATTTAATAATGCTGAATTTCACCACTCGGACTAAATTATGCTACGAATTGCAAACTACGCTTTCCGTGTTGAATTTTGCTATTACTCACAATTTAGGCCGATAAATGTGTTCACTTTTCAAGGTCACGACAATAATTTTACAAATATCTCTATGCGTGTGTGTGGGTGCGTCTCTGAAGTTTGACATTAACCGAATAGTCTTGGTTTTGTTTTTTTGTTCTTGTGTTTGGACAAGTTTGTGCGAGCTGTTCTCAGAGCACGAGTTTTTTCTCTCGTCAGCGCGAGCACGCGCGCAGTTCTCCCCTGGGAGATGAGCTGTCTGCTACAAGAACAATCATTGACAAGACATTATTTGCTATTTCTTTCTTCTACCTTCTCTCTATGAGTGTGATGGCGTCTCCACTAGTCTGGCTTGCTCTAGCAAACGGCCAACCACTCGATCACTTATTCCTCATCGCTTAATGTTCATGCAATTTGCAAGGTATGTGCATGTATGTGTGTGTGTATGTGTATTTGTATGTGTATTTGTACGTGTATGTGCATGTATGTGTGTGTGTGTGCATATGCTTGCATGTGTGTGTGTACGTATGTGTGTGCTTTTATGTGTGTGTGTGAAAGCGTATGTGTCTATATGTATTTGTATGCGCTTGCACGCACGTATGTGCTTGTGTGTGTATATTCATCATACTCATCACGCACAAACAAAAATACAAAAAACAGGCAATCAGTACAAAGTGACAATAGTGCTACTAGTCCCCGGCTTCTTATTCGGTATGTGTGCGTGCACGTATGTATGTGTGTGTATGCATGTATGTGTGTGTATGTATGTATGTGCGTATGTATGTGGTATGGATATCTCGGCGTCGGCTCGTTGGCCAGCTGATGAAGACATATCAGCATCCATCTTCATTAGACACGGTTTTGTGAGAGAGCAGTGACTTCTCGTCGGCTGACACTGTGTGCTTGATCGTGTCGTGGCCGACTCCGTGTCCACACGCCAGCCATGCATCTCTCACAGACGGCGCAATTGTGTGTGTGTGTGTGTGGGTGTGTGTGTGTGTGTGTGGGTGTGTGTGTGTGTGTGGGTGTGTGTGTATGTGTGGGTGTGTGTGTATGTGTGTGTGTGTGTGGGCGTGTGTGTGGGTGTGCGTGTGTGTGTATGGGTGTGTGTGTGTGGGTGTGGGTGCTTCCGTATCTATGTATATCTATGCTGGAACTTTGTATGTGTGTAGGAGTGTGTGTGCGTGTATGTGCGTGTGTGTATGGCTGTCCGCGCTGTGTCGGCTTCCTTTCAATTGTGCATTTGCTTATGTAGGTATGCCCAATATCTGTATGTGAGCGTGTAATAAAGTAGGAAAATATATTGATGCTCAGGCGGTACTATGGAGCGTTGCTCCCGTCGACAACATAATAACACAAAAGCACATGATAACATAACACAATATGTACAATTTGTATATGACAATGGCATAGTCATGGTATAATATTAACATAGTAATACGACGTATACGACAACACGAGGTATACGACAACAATTCCACATTTGAATTAACTGAAACACATATTTGAGGAATATGGACAGTTTGTTTACTTCTTCTGATTTTTTACCCTGCAATCATGAAACAAACTTTTCTTTACTGGGTCTTATATGAAATTTAGCTGGTATGTACTTGTTTCTGAGTACATTAACATCAGTATTTTTACACACCATCATATGGTATTCACCCTCAATTGAATCGCTTCTTTTCCGGATGAAGATCTAGCCCATTCCATACGGAAGTCACCAGGCAGACGAAACAAAATCAAGGGCGTCAAAATCACACCAAACTGGTCTCCAGTGATGCCGAGAACATCAATACTACGAACACGCTTGACCAAAACTGCTTGCAATGATTTCACATATGTCAACTTATCTATGCTCTTATGAAATCCATCACCTGATTCCAAAAGATGCTGAATATGAAGGAAAATAATCTTCTCTTTGCAGCCGAACTATTTCTTCAACAGGTCGCAGGCAATCTGATAGTTCTCGCCTGCCAATGCAAGACCTTGAATAGCAATACTGGCATCTACCTTCAAAACTGACCTTGAATAAGTGAACTTATTTATGTCAGGAAAATCAGTTCGCTGAACAGCAACCTCGAAGCTTTCCCAAATGTTGTCCACTCCAAAATGTATCCATCAAAACAAGGTAAATTCAACTTGGGTAGCTTAACACTGCTTGCGAGACACGTACTACTTGCATGAGAAACAAGCTCATCATCAGATTCGGACGGCTTCAAACGCGCCTTTGTGATAAAAGTAGCCATGCACTCCCTGAAAACTGAAGCCTCTTCAATAAATGCCTCCAGGTTTTCCGATTCAATTTGCAACTCTAGTTCAGACTGCACTTCATCAAACTTTGTTAACTGAGAATCAAACTCTTCTACAGCCAACTTCAATACAAATTTAGAAGCTGCAGGATCAACAAACAACTGAGCAATTTTGTCCTTCTTACTCACCCAAAAACGGATTTCAGATCTCTTCTTCTGTAAACGCGCAACAGCCATGACTCAAACGAAGGATAAAAACAATATTCACCTGTGCCGGGTTTCGGCATCAATATTATATATTTCCAAAGTCAACAATATATGATGCTATATTGGCCAATGCAATCTTGCCACAATCAAACGACAACATACTTGGACGAACAACAGAGGCGAAGTGCCCAGCAGTCCATGAAGCAAGCAAGCGTAAAATGAAACACTGTACACAGACAATACATGATAAACGCACAATACATGAAACCAGATACGGTACGCCACAACCGCCGCGCTGCTATGCCAACGGTCGTAGGGTACGAACAGCTCACATAACAAAAGATTAAAAGTATACAAAGTTTGCTGGTAAAACAAACACGATACAGTTAAATACACGAACTACACAATATTGTTCTTAACAATATTCAACATAGCATATCGCTGCTTTTATCTCTGTTTATGCGATATTGTTTTGTTAAATCCACATTGTGTGATATACTTTGTGACTATCTGTTTCTCGCGCCTATGATAATTAGAGCGCTATACCAAATACAAGTGTTGTTGTTGTTTTTGTTGTTGTTATTGACGATTGCGAAGTTTGGTGTGGACTAGACGAAATTTTGAGAACATGCGTTCAACACGAGCCGATCATGCAGCTGCCACCATAAATGCTTTTCCCGGTCAATTTCAGCCTTGGCCATTTTGTTGGCGAATTGACTCCACCACTCTGTTGGGTATACTCTGTTAATAATTTTGGCCGTGTCTTCGGATAATTTGGTCGTGTTATGCATCGCTGCCAACGTTTGCTTCGTTTTTGCTTTATGACATTCTCGATGATTATGCGTTTGACATATGTAGTCACATGGCGGCGGTGACTATGGAGATTTTATGCGTGGATACTGTCTGTGTTGACGTTTCCAAAAACAATTTTGACACTGGTCCAGTCGATTACACCGCTGAGTGACTAGCACTTCTGGTTTGTTTGAATTTCCAGTTGGCGTGTCAACTTCACATGCTGCGCTGCTTTTGGTTGTCGCTTGCAACTTGTCGCTTGGACTTTTACACTGCATGCGTGTGTGTGTGTTTCTGTCACTGCAGTCAAACGGTCGTCTTATCATCACAAATCCCATTTTCGTTTCAATGCAATCAGCTTGGCATCCTGTGGTGGCTTGACATTGCATATTTCAAGTCGATATAATCAAACTGTATGCATCTACACTCCGCCATCTGAGATTTGAGAGTAGGTTTACGTATTCATGCGTCCTGTGTCTTAGCTGTAGCGATATATTATGCCCTCATCCGAAAGCCATACAAGAGACACAATTGACAGCAAACCGCGATATATTGATTGTTTTCCCTCAGCACGTCGGGAATCTATCCCAGAATCCCTTATCCGGGCTGCGTGTGACTTTGTTTTACATTCTGCAATATTTATCTCTCTCTCTCTCTCTCTCTTTTTGTGTGTGTGTGTGTGTGTGTGTGTGTGTGTGTGTGTGTGTGTGTGTGTGTGTGTGTGTGTGTGTGTGTGTGTGTGTGGGTGTGCGTGTGTGAGAGCGAGACAAATAGACGCAGAAGTAGAGGAAGGGCGGTGTGTTGCCGTGCCAACCCTGAAGAGTTATCGCTATTTGCTGCGTGCTGCGTGACACTCAAACAAGTGTGTTGAGGATAGAGAGAGGAAAAAGGTTCCGTTTTTGTCGTCTCGCACGACACGCATGAGTATGGCAAGAGTACCGTGCATTATACTCCATATTTACATGGTGGGCAGATCTATTTCATGATGAAAAAATTCAGTCTGTCAAGTTTTTTTATTCAAAGGAACAAGCTTCATTATAGTAAGAAATATATCAATGTTAATAATACATAAATATGACAAGAGTTTGATGTCAAACGTAAATTTACACGTAAATGATAGAATAGGACATACATTTCTCAACATAACAACGATAACGTGTATTTGCTATAGCACCGGTAAAACACAAGCGCGAAAAACGGAAAACATCAATTAAGGTAAAACGACAATTGTAAAGAATAAGGGAGAAATGAACAGGCGAAAGAGCGTGAAGTCACAAAACAACCAACATGGGTAAATAGCAAGCACAAGCACAAAGAGCACAGATCCAAAAATCAAGTGGTATGTTCGAACAATAAAATCGACAGATAATTATTACAGAGAACATTCACAATAGAAAAAATAAAGCAGCAAGGAAGGAAAGGAAGCAGTAACTGTGCTCAAGACAGGGAAAAATAAGACAACGAGGAGAATTGAAACAATCATGAAACGGAGAAATAGTGTGAAACAATATCACAGAGAGGCGAAAGGAGAGAGAGAGTGAGAGACGGTATCAAATGAAATGTCAAAAAGGTAAAGGCGAAGACGAAGGCGGAATGACCGAAATGTAGAGGCGCGGGTGATATGAGAGGGAAGATAATTATACAAGCGAGGGGCGTAAAAGAAGAACGATTTAGAGGACCAGGAAGATTCGTTAGATGCACGAGGACAAGCGAGAGGAAGAGGGCGACGAGAAGAGTGTGAATCAGTGGGAGACAAAAGATTAGCAAGATAAGAAGAATGGTGAGGACCATGCAGGAGCTTGTAAATGAGACAGAAAATGCGACAATGAATTCGTGGGATGATAGGAAGCCAGTAGAGTTGAAAAAGTAGGTGAGACGTGTGGCGAGAAAAGGTAGGATGAAAGACAAATCGACAAGATTGGTTGATCACACGCTGAAGGATTAAGAGATGAGAACGAGGAATACTAAAGTAAAGCGAGTTTCAGTAGTCTAACCTGGGAAAAATCAGAGTGTGAACAAGAGTGATGGCGGAATTTTTATCAAGATAGGGACGTATAGGGTAGAGAGAGCGCAGAATAAGACGACAAGTGCGAGCGACAGAAACTATATTGTCATAGCAGGAGAGCGAAGAGACAAAGATAGAGCCGAGGTTGCGAACAGCAGTTGAGATAGGAAATGGGAGAAGAGGAGGTGAAATACGGGGTGTCGAATAATGAAAACTCCAACGGTAGATGGCGTTAGTTTCAACGGGTGAATCACAACGGGTGAATGAACTTGAACTTGACCAATGAATGTGAACTTGTGTTGGTGTAACCCAGTTCAATTTGTGTGCTATCAGTGGAACGGCGAGTGTGTGCGTTAGTCCGATATTTCGACTTTTTAATGTGAGTACGTTATGTAAACATCTGTATTAGAATTCGTATTGTGTTTGTGGTTGATATCGTATCAATTGGCCCTCTCGCCGGATTGCATCTGTGATAGCACTATGTCAGTGCATAATTGCGTTGCACAGCTCAGTACGTAAACCCGGTCTATACGCTTGAACGTGTGGGTCTATATCACGCTACTGTACTGTACTGGGTGTGGGGTTCAATTGATCTTGTGCGTGTCAGTGTATCTCTTCATTGTTGTTTATTTCGTTATTGGTGTCATTTTCCAGGGAAAAACATTCGTGAGTTTGAATATACATCTCCACGAATGTCACTTTTGATCACGGGGTGGATGGAGGACGATGAACTTAGACTTAGAAGTATTCAAGTACAGCTGCCGAGAGGCGGCCCATGAGGAAATTTCAGAAAGTATATCAGAGAGAAAGGAGGGAGTATCAGGAGTGACAGGAATGAGGAATTGGATGTCATCGGCATAGATTTTCAAAGTAATGGAATGTTTTCGAAAAACAGGGCAATGAGAAGACATATAAAGATTAAATAATAAGGGACCAAGGATGGAACCTTGGGGAACACCAGATCGAAGAGGGAAGTGAGCAGAGGTAGAGGAATTGAAGTCAACTGAGTAACTACGATCAGTGAGGTAAGATTTCAGAAGAGAAAGGGCGGAAGAAGATAGACCCAAACAGGAAAGATCACGAATATTAATAGGGTGACTAACAAGATCAAAAACCGAGGACAGATCAAGTAATACCAAGAGGACTGATTGACGGTAGGAGAAGTGTGAAAGGGTGTCATTACGCAAGGAAATATGTAAAGATTCAGTAGAGTGAGCAGAGCGGAAGCCAGATTGACACGGGTCAATGAACTTAGAGATGTAAGGAGAGAGTTGCAATGAAATAGCGGATTCGAGGAGTTTGGAGGGAAGAATGATGAGAGATATAGGACGGTAATTGGTGAGAGCAGTGGGATCAAGAGTAGGTTTTTTATAATGGGTCGAGCAATTGCATGTTTGTCTGGCAAGAAAACACCATGCAGAAAAGAAGAATTTATTGTAAGAACATATTGTATACGTAGAAAAAACAGAGTATTTTAAAAATACTACCGGAGAAAAGTTTAGATTTTGCGTTTGT
Organism: Sacculina carcini; assembly: GCA_916048095.2. NCBI lineage: Eukaryota > Metazoa > Arthropoda > Thecostraca > Sacculinidae > Sacculina > Sacculina carcini. Next base: position 2,464,676 of record OU696584.1, read on the forward strand.
TTGTTGGAGCGTAGTACTGAAAGCCTATGATTTTACACCAGAGAAGTGGCTTATGGGCTTATTGACCAGATGGGCTCAATGGCCGAGCTCTATACTGTTCTTATAGCCGACCACAAGAAGAGTATGTAAAATATTGAAGTTAACGCAGGACGCCTTACCTGTGGCTGTGAAGGACATCGATGTGGAGCAACTCTACTCGCCGACAACTGTCTTCCGTTGGGAATTCGTAATCTTACAGTTTTCCTGTGCATAATTCCATGGTGCAGCTAGGTCGGAGATGTGAGATGTGAGAAGCAATAACATCTTTCCGCTCTCCTAGCTCGAACCGCTCGTGGTGTACAAGCTATTTTTCAAATTTGCGCTGACTACATTCCGTTCAGCCTTTGCAACAAGGGCGGCATTCATTTTTGCACTGAAACACGAGAAATTTCTATTAAATCACATATTTATTGTTGATGGATATTTATTGAGGAACGTGGATTGAGTGACATTATGGAGTGTTATCGGATGATGGTTTATTATTTATTGTTATTTATTATATATTTTTTCCAACTCTCTTTCTCTCTGAATATTTTGGGCGCTTCCGGTATATGGGGCCACCTTAGGGTGGTAATAGTGCTTGTACTCTTCCCATTCTACTGGATTTGCCTGTAATTAATAATAATAATGATAATAATCTAATTAATTGATAATTTAATTTAGCAAATTATCATAATGATCATAATTATCTAAAACTTGGTCAATAATAATGCCAAACGTAATCGTAATTATGTATAAATTGTGCATATTTCCAATAAATAACCATCAATAAATAAGAATGAATATTAATAAAGAAGTCATAAATAACAATCAACAATGAAATATACGACGTATACGACAATAACCGCACGAACTACGGGATCTTGTCACTTGTCAGGTTATGAACATGTAAATTTGGTCATCTTGCATATCGGATGTACTCCAGAATTGTAAAAATGATACAGCGAAAACAACTGTTGGATATTGTGCTGCTACCGAACATCCAACATACAAGATGATCTAGATTAAATTTACATGTTCATAACCTGACAAGTGACAATATCCCGTAGTTCGTGCGGTTATTATCGTATACGTCGTATATTCAATTCACTTTTATAGCATGGTCCTTGTGTTATAGTGCAGAATTGAACGTTGTCGTGAAACTTGTCAATCATAACAACAGATTTACAGAACAAATTTATTATATCTGCATGTAAATTTACGTTTGTTATTGCTAGGTGCTAATGATCACTGATGTTTACTGATCTCAGATCAGCATTCTCCCATGAAGCGACCTGGGATGATCCGTGTGACCATCAGCATCATTGTGTATGTGTGCATGTGTGTGCATGTGTGTGTGTGTATGTGTGAGTGATGGTTGGTTGTTTGGTGAGCGGTGGGGTTATACATCATGTATTGTCAACATTTGTCGCACGGGAAAAGTTCAAGCTACTCTGAAACTTGCAGCGTGGCATGCGTGTGTTATTGTCATATGTTGTTGAAGATGCAAACTTGTCTCCTAATGTGGGATGACACTAATGGTGTCGCTAATGCAAAGGTCGTTAATGCTGGGAAAAGTCTAGCGGTGCTTTTTATACATATATCCATTGCACGCAGATTCACGCACATATGCGCACACAAACACACACACACACACACACACACACACACACACACACACACACACACACACACACACACACACACACTAGGTGTGTTGGTGCAAGATACATTGTCGACCGAGAAGCACATAGGAACACTTGTGAGTGAGGCATACAGGATCATAGCGCAGATATGACATGTTTTAATTTTTTGATCTAGAAGCCCTCAGGAAAATAATAGTGTCAAGAATATGACCCAAATTGGAATACACTGAAATTGTTTGGTAACATATGAAAAAAGAAGTTGCAAAATTGGAGAGGGTCCAGATAATAGCAACTAAGTTAATACCAGAGCTAAATTATTTGTCATATGGAGAAAGATTTTAATAATTGCGACTGGTTTCATTAGGAAAAAGGCGAGAACGAGGGGCCCTGATAGCAGTCTTTATGTAGATGTCAGAAATGGATGAGACGGAACAGTTCTTCTCGAGTTATATACAATCCAGTGGAAGAAGAGGACACAAAAAAACTGAAAATACGAGATGCCGCAGAAATTTAATAAAATTATATTTTCCCATTTTGATGTGTGGATAAATGGAATGAATTAAGGGAAGAAGTGGTCGATAGTGAAAGAATTAGCACATTTAAGACAAAGCTGGGCAATTGTGAATATCGAGACGAGACAGCCCGAGCCTAAAAGCTATTCTCCCGTGTATGAACAAATCGGTGAATACACAAATACTAAAAAACATACACGCACACACACACGCACACACGTCGACAGAAAGAATCGATAATCTATTTATACTTCATATCGTCGACTTTATTATTTTTCGCGTATTTACCGTAAAATCGCGTATTACGAAAGGCTGCACTCCTAAAAGTGTTCGATTCATGCACTTCAGTAGTTCCTACATCTGAGGCTGTCAATCGAAGATACCCTCAATGTAACGGTTTATGTTTAAACTTTAATTAACCGACATTTTTGGTGGAATATGTATTTCTCCGTCATATTATAAGGAGCTCAACCGCTCTTTTGAGTTTTTTTGCTCATATAATTGGTTTACATTAGCAAATACAATAGGAAGGATACTCCACATGCTCGAATTAAACCGACCAAACTCATTAGCCATAGGTCTTTGGTAGTGAAAAGTGTTGTGAACAAAAAACACTAGGAAAATTTCCCAGAAAAATATACACTTCAAAGGTACACTTTAAATACACACTTCAAATGTACACTTCAAATATTTACTTCAAAGATAATTGTGTCTGCTAAACAAACAATCTCAGTCCTTATTGACAATATGGTGCGCAATACACACACACACACACGCAAATATAAACACCACGACAACATGATCGCACAAACACAAACAAATACCGTACATCCAGCCATTAATATCCACCCATATTTCCATTCAAAATTGTACTGCATATTTTCAAGAGGGCTTAATTGCCAGCGCTAATTCAGGGTGAGAAATCCAGTCTACCAGATCTGTATTTATCCCCAAGAACAAGCTTCATTAGATTATGAATGATATCAATGTAAAAAAGTACAAATGCCTGTATTAGTTTGATGAAAAGCGTATATTTACACGTGGATGATAGGAAAGCAAGGATTTTTTACATATTGTATATGTGGATCAAACAGAGCATTTGAAAAATACCACCGTAGAAAAGTGCAAATTTTGGGTGGGCTTATTGGACCGTGTTACAGGCCTGAATAGTGACATTCGTTTATGGATAGACGGGTCAGTACACCTATACACAAGCACAATACGCAAGCACATATACACAAGCACTTGACTTCCATTACTCAATAACTCATCGGGCAGCGATGCATGATCGTCATATTGTCTCTTGATGCATCTGCTGGTGCGTATGTGAGTATGTGTGTTTGTATGCGTGTGTGTGCTTGCGTGTGTGTGTTAGTTGGTGGGTTTTTAAAGCACACGCTTTCCTAACATAAGTCGATAGGGTCTGGAAATGATATAAATTTGTTTGATTTTATGTTACTTGTGAGAGACATGCACGAAGTAGATATATATTGGTGTGCCTTATATATTGCTATATATATTGTTTGCGTTCTCCGGCAGTCTATTTGAACTTAGTGTTTGCGTGTGTGTGCGTGTGTGTGCGTCTGTGTGCGTCTGTGTGAGTGTGGTCTTGTGCATGGGAGCAGAAGCAATCACGGCTGGACTTGTGGCGTTCATTCACTCACACAGTGCAGTGATTGTGTGACTGCGTATGTGTATGTCTTGTGTGTGTGCGTGTGCGTGTATATGATGTTTTATGTATGGTATGTGTGGTATTACATCGCCCCAAGGTACTTCATTGTACGTACGACGAAGGCAATGTATCTATCAGTATGATAGTATGATATATATTACTGTTTTCTAGTTCTGCTGTTTTTCTTCTCCGTGCTCGCCTGTGTTTCCGTCGTCTGTTTGCCAGAGAACACATGTGTTTGTCTTGCAGTCCAGCTTAGCTAGCCCGGTGTTTTTGTTATTGTTTCTGTTATTGACGTGTTTTTGCTCCACTGCTGATGTTTATAGCGGATGTTTATCGTGGGTCGGACGTGACATCTGGGTGACACCCCAATAAAATGTTAGTGAGTTAAATTAACACACACACACACCTGTAATTGCTCTGGTGAACAAACCAATGGAATTTCTTCATGGAATACATGAATACTAAAATAAAAATGTATATTGAAAAATGGTTTAGTTTCAGTTATTTTTACTTTATTTTACAAATATTAGTTTTATCTATTACGCAAAATAAAATCCGTCTATTTTTAATTTAATCTACTAGTTGATATTATCTACATAGAGAACAATTGGTGTTTAATGCTTCCCCAAAGCGGCACAACTACATCACGTGCTACATGTGCTGATGAAATACATTGTGTATTCAACAAACATCCTGTATCAATATGAATTGCTAGTCAGAATCAAGCATACTCGAACAGCCAGTGACTTTATGACGTCACCGCATCACAATCACAAATGCCACCACCAGGATAATAACCCAAACCCGGTCTCACTGATGATCAAAACTGTTTCAATTATGATGCAATACAGATTAAGCAGTATCAATACTAATATTCCACTGGTCAATGGTTTCAAAGGTAGTGCGATTGTAGATATAATCCCTTGTCCTGGTTATAAATCATCTTCTACTTGCCATATATAAGTCATTAGCACGTTCTTTACCCCACAATGTTTATATTTACTCACTTCGGGGTAATTTACTCCTGTTTCCCGATTACTGCTTTATAGTGCTTGAGTACAAGGATACTCGAGGACATCAGCGATTTTAGTTTAAGAATTTCACGTCGAATTTTAGTGAACAAGTTCATTTTATGGTAAAAAAATTATCCATGGCAATTATATGGCGTTGAAAAAATAACATTGCGTGCCAGTAATAACTCCTATGTGCAAAATGCAAACTTTTAAGCACAAATATTTAAAACTCTGGATTTTTTCATATTCTATTTTTGAGCTGAAATGCTTGTGGTGAATAAAGTTGATGATTTGCGGTGACTATTATTGAAGACATCATCACTTTCTGCCGTGCAAATGTCCAGCTATAATGCATCGTCGTAAATTTGTCGTGCAAAATAGCTCGTTTGAGTTGGGTCCGAAGTGCGGACGAGTTTCAGGTCAGCTGATGTATTGGCGTTGCTTGCAGGCATGCCCAGGGCTATATATTTCGAGGACGAGCAGTAAATGGTCACACTCAGGGGACAGCCCACACGTATTTGTCTCTATGCTCGTACCGTCTAACAGAGAGGTTTTGCCAAGCAGTTCACGTCTGGCCACTGGCCTCTAGTGATATTGAGGCGATCAGTCAACAGGCCTATATCATTTCAACTTCAAATGAGAATAATTAATTTCAAAATGGAATAGGCAACTTCCAAATGGGTATATTCAATTTCAAACAGGGAATAATCAACCTTAAATCTAAGTCGTGTTATATATCAATTTTTACTTTCATTATTTCCATTATATAAACAAACTTGCTAAAACTTGGTATAGGCAGGTTTAATGCAATCATTCAAAATATTGATGGGTCGGTAATGCTGGGATGATGTCTAGAACATGGAGAACGGTTTCAGTAGACTGTGAGGGGAAAAGCAATGGATACTGAGACTCGGCGGGCTAATGGTACATGCAATTGTCTTGGAAAACAAGAGGACACACAGTTTATCAGATGGACACATGCGCAGACATACCAAGACCTGCATCTTTTTGTATATCCATACAACCACTTATTGTTCGTTAACTTCATGATGGAAGATAAGCTGAAATGGATCTTATTATTTCTATACCAAACATTTTGATGTTCCTTTGTGGGCTCGATTTTTTAGGTGGGTAAAACTAAGTAGGTTAATTATGCGATGTAGTATTGATAAATGTCTTAGTTAAGTGTTTTTTTATACTTTTTTGTGTTTGAGTTAATTACGGGCATTCAGCTAATGGGCTCCGTCATTTTCATTCTTATACGCATCATCACATATTTACCCTCTGAAACACTTGGAAACAATAAGCACACTTGACATTTGAGAACACTTGAAGAACAAGCATTCAATTCAATTAACAAACCGTTAGTGTTGGCGTTTGTTTGAGCGGCACTGTTTGATGGATGTCTGGTTGTCCGTGTGTGCGTGCGTTGTGTGTGTGCGCGTGTTTTCACAACTGTAGAAGAGGGTGTATGTGCGCGCGTGTGTGCATGTGCTGTTATGAGTGTTCGGTGTTTATGGAACTGCTTGCTTTGTGTATGTATGTATATGTATGTGTGTGCTTGTGTATGTGTGTATGTGTGTGTGTGTAAGTTTAGTGTGAATGCGAATATGTGTGGCATTGGTGTTTGGGATTTCTGGTGAACAGTAGGTGTTTAGTTCTGTGCTGGTGTTTTTTGTAATAATATAGCGTTACTTTGTTTGGTGTTCGTACTATCTATTTCGGCTACATGACTGAGAACGAGTTTGACCGGAGACTTATGCCTGAGTTCGACGGAAAAGATGATGTTGTTTAGTGGATGAGCAAAGTGAAGAAAATATGCAAACTCAGTAGAGTTACTGACATCGCCACAGTTATTCAGATGAGGCTGTCTGGAGATGCATATGCTGTGGTAGACAGACTCTCTGACTCAGACCAGTTGGATGTGGACAAGGTAACCGAATATCTTTCTCGTGCCTTTGGCTCTGATCCTTATTTATCATACGAGGAATTGGTTAGAAGGCTCATCGCAGGCTTAAAAGTGGTGAGTCCGTTGATGTCTATTTGGCTGACACCGAAAAACTTGCTGGTAGGTGTGGCATAACTGACCAGCTTCCATTGAAGTGCGCTTTTGTAACCGGTCTACCTGAAAACGTCAGACACGTGTCGCGAGCCAACTCCACTTTTGAAGACATGTCTCTCGAATGTGTACTTGACCGTGCGAGAATTGTGCTGGCTGATGAGCGAGAGTCTACGGTTCACACCGGTGTTTGGACATCACAGAGGCGAGATAGAGGGCCAGTAGGGACAATAGTCAATTGAGATGTTTTAGGCGTGGTATGCTTGGTCATGTAACTAGAACATGTCGAAAAGTAAGACAGGGAATTACATGCTTCCTCTGTGGTGGTGAAGGTCACATTGCTGCGAATTGTTCGCGATTTCGGGATTCGGGAAACGGAATGGGAAAAGAGACGTCGGCGCCGGTCTCTTCTTACCAGTAAACGAGGCGTTAGCCTGCATGCAGCTACTGGTTGACGGTGCGCGTCGAAATGTGCTGATAAATACAGGATGCTCCACCAGTATTGTGTACGACTCATCCTGTCGGAAATAGAGAAAGAGGAAGGCGAGGTTCAATACGGTGATTGGTCAGCGTGTGTTTTGCGCTGCTGAAGGGAGAGTGACAATCCAGTTGCTCAGTGGTCGCTCAGCCCAAGTGGATGTTTTAGTAGTTGAGTATCAACCTATTGGATTTGATCTTATCTTGGGAGTCAATGCGATATTTTCACTGGGGAGTTTTTGTGTATCTGAGTTTTTTGCGCAAAATTTTTTGATGATGATTGGTCGGACAAATTATATTTTGCTTTTCCGGATCCAACAAATATCTCGCGTCTGTTAATCAATGAAATGTATTTTCGGGCGCGTTTTGACGGAAAACAAAAGATCTGGATTGTCACATGGAAATGGACAGACACGTAACCAACAGTGTTGTATTATAATATTGTTCAGCACAATGTTCCAACAGACGCTAGAGAGAAGTATGATCGAAAAGTGGAGATGTGGATCGATCGGGGCTGGCTCATGCCTTACGACGAGTCGCGCATGGGTCCAGCTAGAGGACTTATTCCAATGATGGCGGTGTTGTAGCATGAAGGTGAGACTGTGCGCCCTGTTTTAAACTATACAGAATTGAATTGAACGATCACCTAAATATACATACAGTCAACGCTGATGTGTGCAGACAAAGTCAGAGAATGGCGCCGTCGAGGATACGTGTCATAAATTGATTTGAAAGACCCGTATCTGCAGCTCACAGTTAATCAATCATTGTGGAGCTTTCAAACAGTGAAATACCGTGGGGCAAAATATTGCTTAACAAGGTTGAATTTTGGGTTTTCAATAGCACCCTTGGTTATGAAGTCTGTGTTGGCTGCCGTAGTGCGACTGAGAGACGATATGTTCAGAGGAACAGTCCCATATGCAGATGCCACTTTGGTTGATTAAACTATTGTCTCAATGCAGGCGTTGATAGAACATTTCAAACAATTTGGACTGACCTGCAAGTCACCTGAGCGCTTGAGCGAAGGAACAAATGCCTGGGGAGTGCAAGTGAGAAGTGAGACTAAAAATATCATTTGGAGAAGAGCTAAATATATTCTTCATATGCCGTCCATATTGAGCAGAAGAGTGGTGTTTTCATGGTGCGGCCAGATTACCGGCCATTTGCCTGTTTGTGCGTATTTATGATCGGCAACTTCATATTAAGATCGTCAAGCCGCTGCAATATCTAGGAATTGGAATGGTGAGATTACTGATGAATGCTTACGTTAAATGTTAGATGATGTCTATCAGAGGTGGAATAAGAACGATCCTTCGAAAGGAAGATGGAGTGTGCTGAGTGATAAAGCGCAGGTTCGGGTGGACCCTAGTTCACTGGCAGTAGGGTTGGCTTTCGAGGTAGACGTCAGTATTGTTGAAGATTGTTGCTGGTTACGCAAGGACTGTGACTCACAGATTAACATCGCTGAGTTGGATGCAGTGTTATAAGACATCAATTCGGCGGCTGCATGAAAGATGAAAAGTATTCCACTAATGACAGATTCGAGATTGTGGACTCCGTGGTACAGTTGTTAGCACACCCGCCTCACAAGCGGGAGGTCCGTGGTTCGAAACCCGGCGGAGCAGAATTTCATTGGGCGAATTCTACAATCCCACAGCCCCTGTCCACCCAGCAGAAAATGATGGTACCAGATATCAGTCATGAGTTGTGCCATGCATTCTGGGGAGGTGGCCCTCTCTAATACGTCTTACGGCCTTGTGGCGCCATAGCGTGGAGAGGGTCGGTTCTGCGGTGGCAGCGAGCTGCACGGGGCACACCTGTGTGCTCATAAGCTTCGGCGTCTTCCCGTGTAGCAGCTGCCACTTAGGCATTTAACCTTTAGCCTTAACCTTTAACCAGTCTTTTATTGGCTGAGTGACTCACGCTCCGTAAGAGCAAGACTACGACTAAGGCGTCAAGCGAATTGTTGTCGGGAGTCGGATCTTAACGTTTCAGACCATAGTGCAACAATATGCCTAGTCGGTTAGAGTTCATTGTGTTGGTTCGGTTTTTAATCGTGCAGATGCTCTTACAAGAGTGCCGCAGATGAGGCTGCAAATATCAGTGTATCAGATATCAGTGCGATCCCCTGTATCAGTTGCGTGTGACATCGAGCCTTTGATAGAAAAGCTGCATCGCGAGACTGGTCATCCGGGCGTCAGACGCACGCTCTACTTCGCCAAGCGGGCAAACGCTGGGCAACCAAGCGTCAAGTTTCGTCTATTGAGTCCCAGTGTCAGGTGTGCCAGTCCATTAATCCTGCATCGGTTCAATTGAATCATGGAAGCCTTAGTGTAAGCAACGTATGACAGCAAGGGGGAGTTGACATCACTCATGTGAGAGCCGAGCATTTTCTCATGATAATTGACCATGGTCCGTCACGCTATGTAATATGGCGGTCATTGATATTCCAGAGTACACCGTATATCGCGCAGCACTTGGAGGATGTATTCTTTGAGCGTGGGGCACCAGAACGGCTACTACTAGACAACGACACTCTATTTCCTATCCAAATATTCATGCAATTTGCTCGTCAATGTCAGATACATTTACGGTTCAGGTGCGCGTATCAACCATCTGGCGATGTAATAGTTGAACGCTGCCACCGCACTGTAAAGTCAATAGCGTCTAAAAAGAGCTGAACGATCGCTGAGGCCGTCTATCGATACAACGTGGCGCCCAGGGACAAGCCAGAGTTAACGTTATCTCCTGCAGATGCTCTTTTTAGCTATCAGGTTATAATTCGACACGTTGTCACCACAAACAAAGAGTGGAGTGAAGATAGAGGAGGTTAATGTCGGTATTCAATTGGTGGTACTGTATAGGTGCGACTGTCAGGAGCCAGGTGCAATGAACAGTACGAGAAAGGGCTTGTGACTGGAATAGTATCAGAGAACGAAGTTGGTGGCGTGCCGCGCCACGTGCGTGATCTAGGTCAGAAGGTGAATATGGCGAACCTGCTAACATTGCTGATATGAAAGAAGACAGATGTCACTTTGAGTCATTCCGATGAAGGTGCGAATGACAACGTGGAAGAATCAATGCTGATACGTTCCGGGCGGGAAAGGCGACTTCCTCAACGGTATTGTTGTAGTTGAGAGAGAACATGGGTAGTGCTGCTTGGGCGGAGTGTTAGTGTATTAGTATTGGCGTTTGTTTGAGCGGCACTGTTTGATGGATGTCTGGATGTGCGTATATGTGCGTGCACTATGTGTATGCGCGTGTGTTAACAACTGTAGAAGAACGTGTATGGGCGTGTGTATGTGCATGTGTTGTTACGAGGTTTCGGTGTTTATGAAACTCCTTGCTTTGTGTATGTGTGTGTGTGTATGTGTGTGTGTGTGTGTGCGTGTGTGTGTGTGTATGTGTGTGTGTGTGTGCGTGTGTGTGTGTGTATGTGTGTGTGTGTAGTGTAAATGTGTGTCATTGATGTTTGGAATTTCTGGTGGACCGAAGGTGTTTAGTTATGTGCTGCTGTTTGTTGTAATAATATGGCGTTGAATTGTTTGGTGTTTGTACACAAATACCAAGATTTGAGTTACCGAATATTTTCAAAGCATAATTTTCTCTACTACCATGCGTCTTAAAATGCTTTAGATTTCTCACTGTGGGAAATCGCTACATATGCTTATTGCCAACAATTTGAACTATTGCGCAATTACCATTTGTGTCAATTGGTGAACAATAGACACTATTTGGCAGTTTTATGGCGTTTTTGCGACGCTTTTGAGCAACGGTTAGTAGTGTCGTCACGTACTTGGCGCGAGATCACATTTGGCGTCTTGTCTGTCGGGCAGTTTGCAGTTAGCGCTCGCCGAAGTGAGTGATTCCAGCGAGAAATCCGCCTGGAAAGTGCCGTTCACAACATTATATTGCCGACCGGAAAACTAACTTTCACGCTTGTCTTATAGGTTTGGCGAATATAAGCGAAATATTCCATTTTGTGCAGTTGAAAGACAAATATTCTCCAGGATGTCAAAGGAGCAATTTTGTGTCATGAATTATCGGTAGATTCTCTCTCTTTATCTTTCTTCCACCTTATGATCAACGTAAGATACAGCTGGTGTGCAACGGAACAATCGCTTGGGCAGATTCAGGGTTTTGGTTACGTTGATTACCACCATCAACATCAAGGGTATAGTAAATTTTGATGGATTTCAGCCAAAATTTACCGATCGTCTCAAATACCCAACGCATATATTCACTGAAAATATTGAAGCATTGTAACAATGGGCTGGTGCTTGGCTAGCCAAATACAATGGATGAATGAATACAATGAATGAATTGCATGTATTGAACTATTTGACTGATGCTGTATATGATGAATTGCGTGTAGGTTCATGGACAATTTGATGGCTTGTATGTGTTTGTTTATAAATGTGTATATGTGTATGTGTGTGTATGCATATATACAGTGGAACCTCGACATACGAGCTGCTCTACTTACGAGAAACTCGAGATACGAGCGGTCTTTCGAGCAAAAATCGTGCTCTACATACGAGTGAAAATTCGAGTTACGAGCATTTCAGATGCTCCCGCTAGGTGGCCGAGCGATCGAGGCCACCTAGCGCCAGGACTGCCATGTTTGTTGTAAAAAAATGTCAATGACAGTCTTTCCTGACTTGCAAAATATTGTTTGTCCTTTTTGTCTTTTCTTAGTTGCAAGTTTTTCATTTTTTCGGTCGTGACACCTGGCAACCCTGCCCAGCGCTCGTCCCAGCAGTAAGACGAGACGTTGCGAGACGTACTCAGAGCGTTGCGACGAGACGGGCCTTTTTTGGAAGAAAATGCCACGCAGGACATTCATCACCGCTGAGGAGAAAAAACTGCCGGGCCACAAGCCAATGAAAGATCGTCTAACCTTAGCAGTGTGTGCTGATGCCAGCGGTGACTGCAAAGTAAAGCCACTGCTGGTGTACCAAGCAGAGAACCCGCGCGCATTTAAGACTCATAAAGTCTTGAAAGAGAGGCTACAGGTGATGTGGAGGGCAAATGCAAAAGCGTGGGTGACCCGGCAGTTCTTCACTGAATGGGTAAATCTAGTCTTTGGCCCTTCAGTGAAGCAATATCTCCAGGAGAATGACCTTCCCTTGAAATGTTTGCTTGTTCTAGACAACGCTCCCGCACACCCCCATGGCCTGGAAGACGACATAATGGAAGATTTCAAGTTCATTCGGGTGATTTTCCTCCCCCCCAACACCACTTCAATCCTCCAGCCCATGGATCAGCAGGTGATCTCAAACTTCAAAAAACTGTATACCAAACATTTGTTCCGACGATGCTTTGAAATCACGGACAATAGTCAGATGACCCTTCGTGAGTTTTGGAAGGAACATTTCAACATTGCCATAGCTCTGAAAATGATTGATGCTGCATGGCAGGGCATTACGACACGTACATTGAATTCTGCCTGGAAGACATTGTGGCCCGATTGTATCCCTGAAAGCGACTTCGAAGGGCTTGACGTCGAACCTGGGCCCGAGGTGGTGCTGGACGATATTGTTTCCCTCGGAAAATTCATGGGGCCGGAGGTAGATGAGGCGGATATCATCCGGCTTGTGCAGGAGCACGCTGAGGAGATGACAACAGAGGAGTTGAAGGAAGTACAGGCAATGCAACAGACGGAGGTGCTGCAAGAGATCAGCAGTGAAGAGGAGGAGATGCTGGAGAAGGGGACGTCCACAAAGGAGATTAGAGAGGTATTGGCTAAATGGGAGGAAATTGCTGCTTTCGTTGAAAAGAAACACCCAGAAAGACTGACTACTAGTCGTGCTGCAGCCTTTCTTTAATGACACTTGCCTTACACATTTCCGTACCATTTTGAAAGGGAGGCAGAGACAAATCTCCTTGGATAAGTTTTTCTTCGAAATACCTATAGAAAGTGAAAGTGCTGCGAGTCCAGCTAAAAGGGCAAAAGAAAGTGAAAATAATTAAAAACGCATACACCTCCGTTCGTGCTGATAATTAACTCGCATTTTATTTCTTTAATATCATATTATCTAGCAATCAGTTGTGTTTGTGTTTTAGTAATAAATTTGTGTGTTTAGTGTTTGTGTTTGTAGTAATCAGGAAGATGTGTTCATAGTTATTTAGGGTTAACTTGAAAAATTTTGGGAGGCCAGGAACGGATTAATTGGTTTTCAGTTATTTCTTATGGGATAACTTCGCTCGAGATACGAGCAATTCGAGATACGAGCACGATCCGGGAACGAATTAATCTCGTATGTCGAGGTTCCACTGTATATATATATATATATATATATATATATATATATATATATATATATATATGTATATCAATGTATATGTATGCAAGCAAGTATATATATATATATATATATATATATATATATATATATATATATATATATATATATATATATATATATGTATGTATGTGTGTATATGTTTATGTATATATAGCTTGTTGGAGGCTCAATACATTGAATTGAATTGAATGAACACGGCAGGCACTGTTGGGGCATCCAGGCTGATGAAATTATATTCAGCTTTGAAAAAGATGAGAGAGGAAGAAATCATTTTTATTTCTGCTGTGATGAATATACAGATGCGACCTAAAAACGACAGTTTTTTTTATATAAAAAGAGTTTAGTTTTCCAAAAAATTCGACAAAAAACACGTTATTTTGGGCTTTTTTAAGTCGTGCAAAAATGTTAATTATAGAAATGCTATATTTTTTATGTTAAATGATTATTTTATCATCATATAAGTTATTCATGATGTTAGTATTTCTATTTTTGTATTTGTATTTGTATTTCGAAACGACACAGTAAATATATATCATAAAACCAAACAAAATATTTTCATGTGTCGGGGGAAGCCATAAAGGCTTATATCCCTTGAAAAAAGCAAGAACAAATAAAATAAAATAATTTAATGAAAAAACATATATACAGTTCAGTTCAGTTATAAATTTACAGTCGCAAGTAATAGACGCATTGCTTGCTGTACCATAAATTTACAGTTCAAAAAGAGCTCAGTTTCTTAATGAGATCTTATCTAGATCTAGATCTAGATTGAGATCTAGATCGGCAATCTCCACCAGGCAATTGAGTCATCATTGGGTTTTGTTATTTACATATATTTCAAGAGTATTGTGTTGAATAAGCATGTTGTGAATTTTTTCTTAGACGTCATGTCACTCAGAATTATTTCTTTGTTCTTCACCAATTCATTCCACAGCTTCACACCGTTTATGGTCAAAGCTTGATTTCTGACGTTTGTTCTTCTATGTTGAACTAGGAACAGATCGAGATGACGAGGATTTGTTTCAAAACAAATCTGTAGTTTTTTGTGCAATTTTTTATAAACAACTTTGTACATTATTTTACATGTCTTGAAGTGTATAAGATCTGAAATATTCAATATTTTTCCTCTGGTGAAAAGCGGGTTTGATGGCGTATTTTGTGGTAAGTTGTATATAATTCGAACAATGCTTTTTTGCAAGACCGTTGAAGATTTGTTGTTTCAGCAATTCGTTTTTGCAGTGTAATTTAGATATGTTCAATTTTAGCCAATTTTCTTTTCTCGCGAATAATTCTTGTTTTCCATCACATTCTGTTAACATGAATTGACCTCAAATCAGTGACAGCACCAATGGGGAGCTTGGAGTGGCTGAAACCCATTTAAAATGTGCAGATCTTCCCCTGAACTTCCCACAAATTTTAACCATGAACATTTTGAGTGTAATTTCTCATGTTTTGCCAAGCCCCGCATCTTTTTCTTAGTCCCCTCCCCCTCAGTCCCCACAGAAAAAAATCATGTCTCCGCCACTGCTTCAAATATTACATTTGTGCCTCTATGGGTATGATTCAATGTGAATTGTACGTGCGAGTGAGTGAAGACCTGTTTGTGTGCGCGTGTGTTAGTTTGCGTGAACAAAATCATTTTTGGTAAATTTTTACACATAATTCAATAGTGTTCCCATGTGGTAACAATTTTACTTCGCTCAATGTCTAATATTAATTTGAATTATATCGTTTTATATAGTTATTTATTCCTTAGGTCTTAACTAATATTTATAATTGAAAAAAATTAAATTAATCAAATTTATACCAGCTTTTTGCAGACCCTAACTGTCATATTACAATTTGTGACGAATATGTCAAGTTTGGATGAGTGCTGTGCTGTGTATAATGGGAAAAATATAATTTAACTATAGTCCCTTAAAGCCTGTCGCATGCTCTATACGAGGGTCTTACTTGTGGAATCGGTTCAGCGTACCGGGAGAAAATTGTTCATAAAGTGTTTGTTCCCATATGTGAACACCAAGAGGATTAAGGTTAAGAGAAACTGCAGTTATCATTCCAGATCTATATTATCAGTCATCTAGTACATGCTTCAAGCGTATGCTCACTCCGAGGAATTCTGCTCCGTGCGGTCCCTGGCGCATGCTCTATTTTCTTCCAATCAACACTAATCTCTACGCTCTCCGTCAAAGTAAATTGTTTTGGGTCCACTGGGAGGTCATATTCGCTATGTGTCGGAGGCAAGAGCTTCGCGGTACTTGACTGCCTTTTATCTGTGATGCATTTAACTGTTAGTCTGTTCTTGCTCTTTTGATCTCCGAAGTAGTGTAGAGAGAGGTATTAAAATTATGGGACAGTGTGAAAAGATATATATGAATCTATATACAAAAAAAAATAAAAGAGATGTATATAAAAGAGATCCTCTGTGTGTCTGTGTGTCTGTGTGTGTGTGTGTCTGTGCCACCCTCATTGGTCCATATTCTATCAGCTACTACTCGGCCACCACTTGACCTACTCGCTAACAATTTATACCATCATGTTGGAAATTTTCTTGTCTACACTTTAGGTTTTAGTTTTTAATTTTAAAAACAAAAACAAAAAACGTTATAGCGGTGAAAAGACAAAATGAACCCTGAAAATGCGAAAATTTTGGTCAATATTCTGCCATCGAGTTCTCCTAAACGAGAAATGGGAGAGCAATACAGATTATACCACTGTGTAGAAAATGTTCCCTTCTACAAAATAGGCTATAATTATTATTCAAAAATAAAATATAAAAGATGTAAAAATGACAAAATTTGAATATACATTCAAAATTTATATTTAAAAACCGGGCGACCAGTTTTCTTTACTTTTTTCTCTATTTCTCAAAAGTAATCATCACACATCTAAATAAATAATACCATCATGCTGGAAAATTTGTTCTCTACAACACGGTATAATTTTTAATTTTCCAAAGTGTATTAAAAAAAGTTACGGCGGTGTGAAGTGTAAATCTCAGTCTCATCTAACTAAAGTGAAGTGAAGTGTAAATCTTCAGTCTCTGACTAACCCTCGCTGAGTGTGCACGTGTTTTCCGTCGCTCGTTCGCGCCCGGCTGTCTACGCTTCGCTGACGCTCACCGACGACAGATCCTGCTTTCTGCTAACGCTGAGTGTTCATTGAGTTATATTTCAGTTGTTTTATTATTATATTTGATTTAGCGTTATTTTGATTTTTCATTACTCGTTTTGTTCATTGATAATATTTGCCTTTTTAAAGGCGGATATTTTCTTCTTGCGAGCTCATTCATTTACTTTTAAGACTGTTTAAGACTTTTAAGTCAATTAATCTTTCTTATATTTCAGGTTATATATTTGAATTTGTATATTTTGTTTCTGAATGTGATTGAGAATCAGGGTTCGCAGCCATAGTTGCTTTGCAATCTTCCTGCTGAATTCTCTCATCACATTCTTTTTCGTCACTTTTCAGTTCAGTTTGTATATTATTTAATTTAACTTTGTCTATAAATATAAGTGTTGTTCATGGATATATGTATTATTTTCTGTCTCATGTCTGTTTTGTTGATGTGGCGGGCCGAAAATTGTAGCCCCGCCCCGACGGCTAACGGCCGGTTTTCCCGTTTTCCGTCAGCGCCCAGCTCTTTCCTCGCACTGAGGTGCCAACTAATTCTGTGTTGCTCTCATACTCTGTCTTTGTGGTCGCCCATTGGACATTTTGCCTTGCGATATGTGTTTAACAATGAGCTCTCAATAAATTGTTCTCACATGTGTTTTCTAGTGTTTTTCTTGTGTGTGTATTTGTGTGTATGTTTGCTTTGTATTGTGTGTGTTGTATGCTTGTTTTTTGTTGTGAAATTTCGTATGCATGTGTTATGTGTTGTGTTTTTGTGTTCGCATGCGTCGTGCATTATGTGTTTATTTGTATGTCTGCTTTGCGTTGTGTGTGTGCCTTCTCACAAGGTGGATTTGTCGTTTCTACTGATGATGTGTGGCGATGTTGAAATGAATCCCGGTCCTGCTCGACCACAAAAACGATTTTCAAATATACTTTTCGCCAACATCAGGGGCTTGTATAAGAACATCAGAGATTTGACAGCAGCCAGTCGCTCCAAGGACATCGTTATCTGTGCCGAAACGCTTGTGTCCGATTATCGGGACCAATCTGAGCTCTTGATGCCAGGTTTCAGTAAGCCATTGCTAATCAAACGTGACTCAAAAAACAGGCGGCGTGGCATGGCAGTGTACGTACGCAAAGGCTTTTCAGCAACGAGAATTACAGCGCACGACTGCACTTGTCATGAATTTATGCTGCTGCGTGTCAACACCGCCTTGATGAATTTTTACATCTTTGGAGCCTACCGAAATCCAGACAGTAACGACTCTATCTACGAATGTCTCTTGTCAGCCATGTCAACAATTCAGGAGAAGGACACCAAGTCAGCATTTGTATTTGTGGGAGACATGAACGCCCATCACCGTGAGTGGCTCTTGTCGACATCGCCTACAGACGCTCATGGTAGAGCAGCATATGATTTCTGCAGCATTTCTGGCTGCTCCCAAATGGTGTCCGGTCCCACACATCAAGCGGGAAACTGTTTGGACTTGGTTATGACAGACGTCTCAGATATCGTGAGTGTAAACGTGGAAGCTCCAATAGGAAGTTCAGATCACTCGTCGCTGTCCGTGAAGTTGACATTGAGACAGAAGGTTTCTCCTTACACGATTTCAAGGCTCGTGCACATGAAGAACAATGTTGACTGGGTGAAGGTGAATGATGAATTGAAAGCAATTAAAGTTTCAAATCTGCAGCAGAAGGAATGCCCCATCGATGCATTGAACAAATACATTACCGATGTCATCTCAAGGAGAGTGCCTACTAAAAAACTACGTTTTCGCTCTGATGACAAAGCCTGGTTCACCAACGAATGTCGCAGCGCACGTGAATCCAAGCAGGAGGCTTACCACAAGTGGCTCCAATCACGCTCAGCCGATTCATGGAATGTCTACACTGAGGCCAGACGGCATGCTGAGCATGTGTATTCAGAAGCGGAAACACGTCACTCAAAGAAACTTGCTGAAAAGCTAACATCTGCCAATGACGCCCACAAATGGTGGTCAACGTTGAAATCGTCAGTGTTTGGACATGACCTGTCTGTCCCTCCTTTATTTTCAGCGAACGGTGAGCTCAAAATCAACCCAACAGAGAAGGCAGAGTTGCTTATGGATTACTTCAATACCAAGCAATGTCAAGGGTCCATTCCGTCTGACGATTCATCTGTCCTCGCCCCGAAAATCAAAGGCATTGCCTTCCGATCAAAATAAGTGGCGAATCTCATGAAAGACCTTGATGCCCACGGAGGAACAGACCCTCTGAATATGTTTCCGCTATTTTTCAAGAACACGGCAGATACTCTAGCTCCGAAGCTCAGTGCTCTTTTCAGGCGCTTGATGAAGACTGGTTCGTTTCCATCATGTTGGCGGGTTGCGAATATCACGCCCATACCAAAAGGAACCAATTCAGCTGATGCTGCAAACTACCGGCCAATATCAATTACGCCGATTCTGTCCAAAATATTCGAGCACTTGATATCTTCCAGACTGTCCAAGTACCTGGAGAGCAACAATCTGCTGTCGGAAAACCAATTTGCATACCGCAAAAAACTCAGCACGACTGACGCTCTGCTTACTATCACGCATGAGCTCCAGCAAGTGCTAGACAAAGGCAGTGAAGCCTGGATTGTGCAGTTGGATTTCTCGGCAGCATTTGACCGTGTGAGCCACCAGGGCTTGTTGCAAAAACTGAGAAATATTGGAGTCGGCGGCCGTTTGCTAAGTGTTTTGCATCAATTTCTATCCAATCGCGTACAACGTGCTGCCATCGATGGAGCATACAGTGGCAGGCAGAGCATTGCGTCCGGTGTCCCGCAGGGAAGTGTGTTGGGTCCTATTTTGTTCAACATTTACACCGCTGACCTGTACACAACCACACGCAACCCTGTATATGGATATGCTGATGATATCACCTTGATGGCTGTAATTTCATCTCCTTCGGACAGACCACAGGTGCGTCAAACGGTCAACGACGATCTCAGCAGCGTCCTGAAGTGGTGTGAGAGGTGGAATATGATGCTGAACACTTCGAAATCTAAATGCTTGTTGGTTTCTAGGTCACGTACCGTTCAGCCTTCACATGGAGCTATCCTCATAAATGACGCCCAACTCAACGTGTGTGATGAGCTCAAAATATTGGGAGTACATGTAGACTCAAAGCTGACGTTTGAGAGTCACATTCGGAAGCTAGTTTGTTCGGCATCGCGGAAACTGGGAATTATAAGAAAGGCATATCGGATGTTCGGTAGCAGCACAATCTCAAAAAGTTGTTTTCGCTGTTTCATTTTGCCAATTCTGGAGTACTGCGCCCCCGTGTGGTCTTTTGCTGCGGATTGTCACCTCAATCTCATCAACAGAGTTGTTAGAACTTGCAAGTTCCTCTGTGTTGACTTGGTTCTTGGTGATCTTTGCCATCGTCGAAAGGTCAGCAGCGTGTGCATGCTGTACAAGATCAAGCACAACGACCATCATCCGATGAGCAAGTCAATTCCTGATGATTTCGTGGCAGCAAGAAGCACACGGTTTACATCCAAACAGCATTCCCAGTGCATGGCTCCAATTCGTTGTCGTACAAAACAATTCCAACGTTGCTTTCTTCCGGCCACTGTGTCTACTTGGAACACGTTGAAGGAGGAGGCTCTCTCGCAGAACAATTTGAACAAATTCAAGGCCAAAGTAAATGAAATGCTACTGAAAGAGCGGAATTGACTGTTGAGTCTTATTAATTGTATATTTATTCATATTTATTGTTATTTATTCATGCTTATTGTTATTTATTTTCTATTTATTTATATTTATTCCTATTTTACTCTCTATTTATTACTATTTATTATTGGTTGTTGTTATTTATTAAATTATACTTTTACTTAGTGTTGGCTGTTGTTGTTTATTGAATCATATTTATTGTTGTTGCTGTTTATTGAATCATATTTATTGTTGTTGTTGCTTATTGAATCATATGTATTGTTGTTGCTGTTTATTGAATCATATTTATTGTTGTTGTTTATTGAATCATATTTATTGGTGTTATTGTTTATTGAATCATATTTATTTGTGTTGTTGTTACTTATTGAATCATATTTATATTTATTGTTGGATGTTTCTTATTTGAATCATATGTATTGTTCTTGATTGTTATTTATTACTTATTTATTAATATTTATTCTTATTTATTGATGGCTGTTTTTTAATGAATCACATATTTATTGTTGATTGTTATTATTTATTGAGGAACGTGGGCGGAGTGACATTATGCATTGTTATCGGATGATGGTTTATTATTTATTGTTATTTATTTATTATTTTCTTTCCAACTCTCTTTCTAGACTTTTTTCTCTTCGAACTCTCTTTCTCTCTGAATCTTTTGGGCGCTTCCGGTACATGGGGCCACCTTAGGGTGGTAATAGTGCTTGCACTCTTCCCATGCTACTGGATTTGCCTGTAATTAATAATAATAATAATAAAAATGACAAAGTCAAAAAAGCAAAATTAGCAAAAAAACGTGAATATTTTGGTCAATATTCCGCTATCTATTCCTCATAAACCAGCAATGGTACAGCTATAAACATTATACTATTGTGTAGAAAATTTTGTGTTCTATAAGCTAGGCTGTAACTTATACCCACAAATGATAAAAAATTGTGTAAAAATGGCAAAATTCTCAAATACATTCAAAATTTCACTTGAACACCGGGCGACAAAAGATAATTCATATTTCTACCATTTTTCAGTAAGTATTTGTCACAAAATAAAATATATTATATCATCGTACTGAAAAAAATGTTCTACAATGCGGTATAATTTGTAATTTTCCAAAGTGTATCTGAAGGAAGTTACGGCGTTGTAAAGTCAAAAGGAGATATTGCCAATTTGACAGCTATTATGCGCACTTGCGATTACACAGGAATATCCACCGATTAAATTTCACTGAAGCCCAATCACTTTTAAGAATGCATCATATTTGCTTCAAGCATGGATGATGTGGTTTTATTGTGTACAGTTTAATTAATGCTACACTATACTGAATAGAAAGGTTTTATTGTCCTCAATATTTACACATGAATTGTTCCGCACGACGGGCGGGTAAAATGCTACTGGTAACAAAGCAAACTACTGAATTTTACTGTGTTATTTATTAATTGGTTTAATTTCAAGTTGCATACGCTTAAGTTGCATAAGGATATTGGTTGTAATATCATGCAATGCCAACTATATGCATATGCTGTTTTAGCGGAAGCATTAATCTGGAATTATAGAGATGACAGAAAGTTTCATTGTTTTGATAGTGTTACGCTTCTGAATTACTACACACGAAGGACGGGTGTGAATTTGTTCAGTGTTGAGGGAAAAAACTTCATCAATAATTAAAACAAGAATTTACAAATTTTGATTTTTCTATTAGATAAGCTTTTTGCTTTTTTGATTCATTATATTATATTAATAGTTCCGCACGACGGGCGGGTTTATATACGAGGCTGTTCGTGGGAAAATATTTTGCCACATCTAAAATAAACATATTTACATTTACACTTTTTATTGATTTACTTTTTTCTTTTTTAATTTTTATTCGTTTGATTTTATGAATCCCAAATTTATTTTACTTGAATAATTGTTCCGCGAAACGGAAGGGTTTCAATGGTTGTCCTCAATATTTACACATGAATTGTTCCGCACGACGGGCGGGTAAAATGCTACTGGGAACAAGGTAAACTACTGAATTTAATTGTGTAATTTAATTGGTTTAATTTAAAGCTGCATAAGGATATGGGTTGTAATATCATGCAATGCCAACTATATGCATATGCTGTTTTAGCGGACGCATAAATCTGTAATTATAGAGATGACAGCAGGTTTCATAGTTTTGATAGTGTTACACTTCTGAAATACTACACACCAAGGACGGGTGTGAATTTGAGCAGTGTTGAGGGAGAAAACTTCGTCAATAATTAAAACTAGAATTTACAAATTTATATTTTTCTCTTGGATAAGCTTTTTGCTTTTTTATTCAATATATTTTATTAATCGTTTTGCACGACGGGCGGGTTTTAATACGAGGCTGTTCGAGGGAAAATATTTTGCCACATCTGAAATATAAACATTCATATCTAGACTTTTCCATTGGTTAAGAGTTTTTATGAGTTTGCTTTTTCTTCTTAAATTTCTAATCGTTTTTAATAATTCAATATATATCTTAATTTATTAATTGTTCTGCACAACGGGCGGGTTTTAATGCTAGATGGTGATGTTAAGTTATAAATATATTTTAAAAACATTATGATGAAAAAAGTGTAGTCATTTTTCATTGTTTTGTGTCTGAGTTCTGAATTATTCAGCACGACTGCCAGGTTTAAATATGAGGCGACTTAAGCTAAATATTTTGTCAAAATAATGTAAAAATATAGAAATTCAGACTTTTTATGGGTTTACTTTTATCTTTATAAATTCATATTTATTTGATCTTATGAATTGAATACAAATTTAATAGTATGAATTGTTCCGCACGACGGGCGGGTTTATATGCTAGAATTTCCATTGTTTGTTATGTGTTTGTGTTCTGAATTATTCCGCACGACGGGCAGATTCATATATGAGGCGGATTGAGGGATAATATTTTGTCAAATTTAAATTTAAAATATTTACATTTTGAGTTTTTATTGGTGAACGTATAAACAGGTTAATTTTTTGGTTTTTAATTTGTATTCAGTATATTTTATACATTGAATATGCATTTTATTTTATGAATTGTTCAGCACGACGGGCGGGTTTAAATATGAGGCGGGTTAAAGGAAAATAAGTTGTCAAAAAAAATTCAGACTTTTCAATTGAGTAAGATTCTAATGAGTATATCTTTTTTCTTTTTAAATTTGCAATATGTTTATGAATTAAATATGAATTTCATTATATGAATTGCTCCGCACAACTGGCGGGCTTCAATGCTAGACGGTGGTGTTAAGTTATATAAATATTTTGGAAACATTATGATGAAAAAGTGTAGTGATTTTTCATTGCTTCGTGTCTGAGTTCTGAATTATTCAGCACGACGGGCAGGTTTAAATATGAGGCGGTTTAGGCAAACTATTTTGTGAAAATATATATGAAAATATAGAAATTTTGACTTTTTTATGGATTTACTCTTTTCTTCTTTAGTTCATATTCCTTTTCTCTTATGAATTGAATATAATTTTAATAGTAAAAAGGTTAAAATAAAGGTTAAATGCCTAAGTGGCAGCTGCTACACGGGAAGAAGCCGAAGCTTATGAACACACAGGCGTGCCCTGTGCAGCTCGCTGCCACCGCAGAACCGACCCTCTCCACGCTATGGCGCCACAAGGACGTAAGACGTATTAGAGAGGGCCACCTCCCCAGAATGCATGGCACAAAATATGACTGATATCTGGTACCATCATTTTCTGCTGGGTGGACAGGGGCTGTGGGATTGTAGAATTCGCCCAATGAAATTCTGCTCCGCCGGGTTTCGAACCACGGACCTCCCGCTTGTGAGGCGGGTGTGCTAACAACTGCACCACGGAGTCCACAAAGTATGAGCTGTTTCGCACGACGGGCGGGCTCACATGCTAGAATCGTCATTGTTTGTTACGTGTTTGTGTTCTGAATTATTCCACAAAATGGTTGGGTTTATATATGAGGCGGGTTGAGGGAAAATATTATGTCAAAATAAAAATAAAAATATTCACACTTGGACTTTTCTATTGAGTGAGACACTTATGAGTTTTCATTTTTCTTTTTTAATTTGGAATATTATTTATGAATATCAATTTTTATCAATATTAATATCATTTTATGAATTTCTCCGCACGACGGGCGAGTTTATATGCTAGTATATATATATAAGGGATCCTCTGTGTGTCTGTCCGTGTGCTTGTCTGTCCCACCCTCCTTGGTGTATTTTCTGCCAGTTACTACTCGGTAACCAATTGGCGTACCCGCTAACAATATATACCATTACGTTGGAAATGTTCTTTTCTACACAACACGTTAAATTAAAATTTTAAAAATATAATAAAAAAAGTTATAGTGATGAAAAGACAAAACGAACCCTGAAAAATGCGAAAATTTTGGTCAATATTCCTGCATCTACTCCTCATAAACCAGAAATGGTACAGCCAAACAGAATATACCTCTGTGTAGAAAATATTCGGTTCTACTCGGTAGGCTATAATTCATATCCAAAAATTAAATATAAAATATGTAAAAATGACAAAATTTCAGTCTACATTCAAAATTATATTTAAGCTCGACGCGTCCGATTTTCTGTACTTTTTTCTCTATTTCTCAGCAACTAACTATGACACATCTAAATAAATATTACCATCATGCTGGGAATTTTGTCTTCTACAGCACGGTATAATTTTTAATTTTCCAAAGTGTATTAAAAAAAATTTACGGCGGTGTGAAGTCAAAATGACAAAGTCAAAAATGCAAAATTAGCACTGAAAAACGCGAATATTTTGGTCAATATTCCCCTATCTATTCCTCAAAAACCAGCAGAGTTACAGCTATAAAAATTATACTATTGTGTAGATAATTTGTGTTCTACAATAAAAGTTATAATTTATACCCACAAGTGATACAAAAACAAGTAAAATTGGCAAAATTCTCAAATACATCCAAAATTACACTTGAACACCGGGTGACTAAAATTAATTCATTTTTCTACTATTTTTTCAGTCACTATTTGTCACACATCAAAATTTTTTATACCATCGTGCTAGAAATCTTGTTTTCTACAATACGGTATAATTCTTAATTTTCCAAAGTGTATCTGAAGGAATTGACGGCGGTGTAAAGTCAAAAGAACATATTGCCAATTTGACAGCTATTATGCGCACTTGCGATTACACAGGAATATACTACTGTGTAGAGAATCTTGTGTTCTACAGGAAAAGGTATAATTTATACCCACAAATGATACAAAAAAACGTGTAAAATTGGCAAAATTCTCAAATACATCCAAAATTACACTTGAACACCGGGCGAATATAATTAATTCATTTTTCTACTATTTCTCAGTAACTATTTGTTACACATATAAATAAATTATACCATCGTGCTAGAAATCTTGTTTTCTACAATACGGTATAATTTGTAATTTTCCAAAGTGTATCTGAAGGAAGTTAGGGCGGTGTAAAGTCAAAATGTCATGTTGCCAATTTGACAGCTATTATGCGCACTTGCGATTACACATGAATATACACTGATTTAATTTCACTGAAGTCCAATCACAATTTACGCACTTGCGATTACACAGGAATATACTACTGTGTAGAGAATTCTGTGCTCTACAAGATAAGCTATAATTTATACCCACAAATAAAATTTTTCATTTATTTTCATAAATTTTAATTTTCCAAAGTGTATCTGAAGGAAGTTACGACGGTGTAAAGTCAAAATGTCATGTTGCCAATTTGACAGCTATTATGCGCACTTGCGATTACACATGAATATACACTGATTTAATTTCACTGAAATCCAATCACAATTTACGCGCTTGCAATTACACAGGAATATACTGCTGTGTAGATAATTTTGTGCTCTACAAGATAAGCTATAATTTATACCCACAAATAATACAAAAAACGCGTAAAATTGGCAAAATTCTCAAATACATCCAAAATTACACTTGAACACCGGGCGACTAAAATTTATTCATTTTTCTACTATTTCTCAGTAACTATTTGTTATACATAAAAATATGTTATACCATCCTGCTAGAAATCTTGTTTTCTACAATACGGTATAATTTGTAATTTTCCAAAGTATATCTGAAGGAAGTTACGGCGTTGTAAAGTCAAAAGGACATATTGCCAATTTGTCAGCTATTATGTGCACTTGCGATTACACAGGAATATACACCGATTAAATTTGACTGAAGCCCAATCACAATTAAGAATGCATCCTATTAGCTCCAAGCATGGATGGTGTGGTTTTATTGGGTACAGTTTAATTAATGCTACACTATACTGAATAGAAAGGCCTTATTGTCCTCAATATTTACACATGAATTGTTCCGCACGACGGGCGGGTAAATTGCTACTGGGAACAAAGTAAACTACTGAATTTAACTGTGTAATTTAATTGGTATAATTTCAAGTTGCATAAGCATAAGTTGCGTAAGGATATGGGCTGCAATATAAGGTAATGCCAACTATATACATATGCTGTTTTAGCGGAAGCATTAACCTGGAATTATAGAGATGACAGAAAGTTGCATTGTTTTGACAGTGTTACACTTCTGAATTACTACACACGAAGGACGGGTGTGAATTTGAGCAGTGTTGAGGGAAAAAACTTCGTCAATAATTAAAACAAGAATTCACAAATTTGACTTTTTCTATTGGTCGTTTTACATCAATTTTCTTTGTGTTTCTTTCGCGTTTGAGTTCTGAATTATTCGCACGACGGGCAGCTTTAAATATGAGGCGGGTTGTGGAAAAACATGTTTTCTAAATTGAAACATAAATTTCACATTTAGAGTTTTATATTGTCTAAAAGTTTCCTGTGGGTTTATTTTTCTTTCTCAATTTGCACTAATTTTTTATGAATTGAATATTAACTATATTTTATGAACTGTTCCGCACGACGGGCGGGCTTAAATGTATCTAGAGTGGGTTTAAATTATAGCGAGGTATATTATATTTTGCTAGCAGTAAATATTCTAGCGATAAAAGTAGAATAGCTCTTAAGCAAATGATGGAGGAGAATGATGTGAACCTTTAAATATATTTTGCGATCTGATGATATATGTATTAGGAATAATACGGAGCAGAATATAGATTGCATAATAAAATATCGGCTTTAATATCAAGGGCTGTAATATTGGTGTAATCCAAAAAATAACAACTGTATGAATATGATGCATTAGTGGGAGCATTAACCGGGAATTATGAGATAATATTATGGAAAAAATTGATTTATATACTAAAAAAAATCATTGTTATTTTGTGTTTACATTTCAAAATTATTCCTGACGACGGGCGGGCTTAAGTATGAGGCGGGTTGACTGAATAATATGTCGTCAATTATTAGAATAAGAATATGCAAATTCAGATCAGGAATTTTCTATTGGTATAGATTTTACAATTCAGAGTTTTCTATTAGACTGGCTGTCTGCATTTAAATATGTATTTCTTTTGTTTTATTAATTGTTGCGCACGACGGGTGGGTTCAAACATTCAATTTTACCGTGTGGAATGAATCCATATACAAAACTCACGGGCTTGACTTCAAGATCCAGACTCACTAATGTAAATATGACTTAAATGGTGTACAAATATATCGCATTATGCAACAAATGTGAATTTAGCTGCCTTACACTTTGATTCCGATACTATATTGGCAGGTTGAGAGAAAAGTATTGGTGGGCCGCGTGTTTGGGGCCCCTGGGGTAGATCATCTCAGTCTTCTGATTACAAATTATGATCGCATCAGTATATTTTGTGATCACAAACTAATAAGTGCAATCACCTCAGACTAGGCTGAGTGCGGTCAAGATTGAATGGTTGTGTTGGGTTGGGTAAGTTTGACTCAGGTTATATTGGGTTTTAATGATAGCGGCACATATATAAATTTTAGCAATAAATATTATAGCGGTAAAAGTAAAATAGTACTTAAGCAAATGATGTTGGGGAATGATGTTAAGTAATAAATATAGTTTAGAAACATTCTGATGAAAAGATTTCATCATCATTCATTGTTTGTTTCGTGTTTGTGTTCTGAATTATACCACACGACGGGCAGATTTATATATCAGGCGGGTTGAGGGATAATATTTGTCAAAATAAAAACAAAAATATTCACATTTTGACTTTTCTTTTGGTTAAGATATTTATATGTTACATTTTTTATAAATTTGTATTCATTATATTTTATAGATTTAATATGAATTTTATTGTATGAATTGTTCCGCACGACGGGCGGGTTTAAAACAAGTGTTTTCATTTTTTAGTTCATTTCTTCAAATGGTTCATTTAAAAAGGTTTTTTTTTTAAATAAAAATTTTCCGCGGGCAGCAAATATAGACAATAGAACGTTCAATTTTCCCTGTAAATTTAGTCCATACACAAAATAATTGGATTTGACTTCAAGATCCAGAACGGATCGTGTTCGAGTTCTGAATTATTCAGCACGACGGGCGGGTGTAAAAATAGCTAAGGCGGACTGAGGGGAAATATTTTGTCGAAATAAAAATAATTAAACTTAGAATTTTCAATTGATAAATATTTTTATGAGTGTACCCTATTTCATTTTTAATTTTCCATATTTCTTATGAATTGAATATGAACTTCATGTTATGAATTGCTCCGCACAACGGGCGGGTTTTAATGCTAGTCTATATATATAAAAGAGATCCTCTGTCTGTGTGTCTGTCTGTCTGTGTGTTTGTCTGTCCCACCCTCCTTGGTCCATTTTCTGCAAGCTGCTATTCGGTAACCATTAAACTTACACGCTAACAATTTATACCATCACGTTGGACATTTTCTTGTTTACACTTTTGGTTAAATTTTAAATTTTAAAATTAGAACAAAAAAAAGTTATAGCGGTGAAAAGACAAAATGAACCCTGAAATATGCGAACATTTTGGTCATTGTTCCACTATCTACTCCTCATAAACTAGCAATGGTACAGCTATACAGAATATACCACTGTGTAGAAAATATTCCGTTCTACTCGGTAGGTTATAATTCATATCCAAAAATGAGATATAAAATATGTAAAAATCACAAAATTTCAGTCTACATTCAAAAATATTTTCAAACTCGACGCGTCCGATTTTCTATACTTTTTTCTCTATTTCTCAACAACTAACTATAACAAGTCTAAACCAATTGTATCATCATACTGTAAATTTTTTCATCTACAAAACTGTATAAATTTTAATTTTCCAAAGTGTATTAAGAAAAAGTTGCGGCGGTGTGAAGTCAAAATGACAAAGTCAAAAAGACAAAATTTGCACTGAAAAACGCGAATATTTTTGTCAATATTCCGCTATCTATTCCTCTTAAACCAGCAAAGTTACAGTTATAAAAATCATACTATTGTGTAGATAATCTTGTGTTCTACAAGAAAAGTTATAATTTATACCCATAAATTATACAAAAAACGTGTAAAATTGGCAAAATTCTCAAATACATCCAAAATTACACTTGAACACCGTGCGACTAAAATCAATTCATTTTTCTACTATTTCTCAGTAACTATTTGTTATACGTAGACATAAAGTATACCATCGTGCTAGGAATTTTGTTTTCTACAATACGGTATAATTTGTAATTTTCCAAAGTATATCTGAAGGAAGTTACGGCGGTGTAAAGTCAAAATGTCATGTTGCCAATTTGACAGCTATTATGCGCACTTGCGATTACACATGAATATACACTGATTAGATTTCACTGAAGTCCAATCACAATTTACGCACTTGCGATTACACAGAAATATACTACTGTGTAGATAATTTTGTTTTCTGCAAAATAAGCTATAATGTATACCCACAAATGATACAAAAAACGTTTAAAATTGGCAAAATTCTCAAATACATCCCAAATTACACTTGAACACCAGGTGACTAAAATTAATTCATTTTTCTACTATTTCTCAGTAACTATTTGTTGTACATAAAAATAAAGTATACCATCGTGCTAGAAAGGTTGTTTTCT
This sequence comes from Sacculina carcini, assembly GCA_916048095.2. Classification (NCBI taxonomy): domain Eukaryota; kingdom Metazoa; phylum Arthropoda; class Thecostraca; family Sacculinidae; genus Sacculina; species Sacculina carcini. Next base: position 2,495,170 of record OU696584.1, read on the forward strand.
ACAATACGGTATAATTTGTAATTTTCCAAAGGATATCTGAAGGAAGTTACGGCGGTGTAAAGTCAAAAGGACAATATTATTCTGAGGGATTGAGGGATAATATTATGAGGGATAATATTCTGTCAAAATTTAAATAAAAACATCCATATTTGGACTTTACTATTAGTTAGCATATTTACAGCTTTAATTTGTCTGCTTTTTAATTTGTATTCATTTTCTTTTATGGATTGAATATGAATAGATTTTATGAATTATTCCGCACGACGGGCGACTTTAAATTTATATATATAATGAATTATCTGTGTGTGTGTATGCTTGGATACGAGGTGACATAACTGAGCGGGTTCAATGATATAGTTCAGGGGTTTTGAACGTAAACGAAACGATGGAGCATTTTTATGAAATAAAAATGTCCCGCGGGTAGCAACTATAGACAATAGAACGTTCAATTTCACCGTGTATAATGAATTCATATACAAAACTAACGGAGTTGACTTCAAGATCCAGAACAAATCGTGTTCGAGTTCTGAATTATCCCGCACGACGGGTGGGTTTAAATATGAGGCGGGATGAGGGAAAATTTTGTCAAAATTAAACTGAAAATCATTGCATTTACACTTTTCAATTGATATCCTTTGTTTTATTAATTGTTTTGCACGACGAACGGGTTTAACTGCTAGATGAGAACTTGAATTATAATTATATATAATTAAATCGGATTATACAATAGATGTGAATTAATCTGTCTTACATTTTGGTTACGATATTATATTGGCGGGATTCGAGAACATTATTGGTGGGCCGCGTGTTTGATACTAAAAGGGGATGAGATGATATACGATAAGATGGGATGGTTGGGTTGGGTTTGGTAGGATTGGGTCAGGTTATATTGGGTTTTATATGAATGCGGAATATAATGTATGTATATAAATGTATATGAATGTATGTATATGAATTTTTTGGCAGTAAATATTATATTGGCAAAAGTATAAGAGTACTTGTGCAAATGATGCTGGGGAATGATGTTAAGTTATGCATATATTTAGGAAACATCATGATGAAAATATTTCATTTTTCATCATTCTTCATTATTTCGTGTTTAAGGTCTGAATATTTCCGTACGACGGGCAGACTTAAATATGACGCTATTTGAGGGAAATATTTTGTCCAAATATATAAAAAAATATTCACCTTCATACTTTTCCATTAGATAAGACTTTTAATGGGTTTACTTTTTTCTTTTCAATTTGTATCTCTTCTTTATAAATTGAATATTAGTTTTATTGTTGGAATTGTTCCTCACGACGGGCGGGTTTAATGCTATAATGGGTAAAACGGGTTCCAATGGTTTTAATTTTCCAAAGTGTTCCTAAAGGAAGTTACGGCGGTGTAACGTCAAAATGACATGTTGCCAATTTGACAGCTATTATGCGCACTTGCGATTACACATGACTATACACTGATTTAATTTCACTGAAGCCCAATCACAATTAAGAATGCATCATATTAGCTCTAAGTATTGATGGAGTGGTTTTATTGCGTACAGTTAATTAATGCTACACTATACTGAATAGAAAGGCTTTATTGTCCTCAATATTTACACATGAATTGTTCCGCACGACGGGCGGGTAAAATGCTACTGGGAACAAAGTAAACTACTGAATTTTACAGTGTAATTTAATTGGTTTAATTTCAAGCTGCATACGCTTAAGTTGCATAAGGATATGGGCTGTAATATCATGCAATGCCAACTATATTCATATGCTGTTTTAGCGAATGCATAAATATGGAATTATAGAGATGACAGAAGGTTTCATTGTTTTGATAACATTGTTCACTAATGTAAATGTGACTTAAATGGTGTATAATTATATCGCATTATGCAACAAATGTGAATTTAGCTGCCTTACAGTTTGGTTCCGATACTATATTGGCGGGTTGAGAGAAAAGTATTGGTGGGCCGCGTGTTTGGGGCCCCTGGGGTAGATCATCTCAGTCTTCTGATTACAAATTATGATCGAATCAGTATATTTTGTGATAAAAAACTAATGAGTTAAATCACCTCAGACTAGGCTGAGTGCGGTCAAGATTGAATAGTTGGGTTGGGTTGGGTAGGTTTGACTCAGGATAGATTTGAAACCCGCCCGTCGTGCTGAACAATTAATCAATAAGCATAATCAATCCATAAAATACACTGGATACAAATTGAAAAGCAAAAAATTTAACCTGTATATACGTTCACCAATAAAAACTCTTAATCTGAATATTTTTATTTTAAATTTGACAAAATATGATCCCTCAATCCGCCTCTAAATTCTAAATCAATCGAAAAATCTAAATTTGTAAATGTTTGTGTTAATTATTTTCTGAGTTTTTTCCCTCAACTCTGCTCAAATTTATACCCGTCCTTCGTGTGTACTAATTCAGAAGTGTAACACTATCAAAACAATGAAGTGTCTAAGTGCCCTAAGTGTGACACTGTCGTCCTAAGTGTGACACTATCAAAAAAACTGTCTGGCATCTCTATAATAAGTGTTAACCAATAGAAAAGTCTAAATATGAATTTTTTATTTTAGATGTGGCAAAATATTTTCCCTCAAACAGCCTCGTATTTAAACCCGCCCGTCGTGTGGAACTATTAATAAAATATAATGAATCAAAAAGCAAAAAGCTTATCCAATAGGAAAATATTAATGTGTCAATTTAATTATTGACGAAGTTTTTTCCCTTAACACTGCTCAAATTTCACACCCGTCTTTCGTGTGTAGTAATTCAGAAGTGTAACACTATCAAAACAATGTAACTTTCTGTCATCTCTATAATTCCAGGTTAATGCTTCCGCTAAGACAGCATATGCATATAGTTGGCATTACATGATACTGCAGCCCATATCCTTATGGAATTTATGCTTATACAGCTTGAAATTATACCAATTAAATTAAACAGTTAAATTCAGTAGTTTACTTTGTTCCCAGTAGCATTTTACCCGCCTGTCGTGCGGAACGATTCATATCTAAATATTGAGGACAATATAGCCTTTCTATTCAGTATAGTGTAGCATTAAATAAACTGCACGCAATAAAACCACACCATCCATGCTTGGAGCTATTATGATGCATTCTTAATTGTGATTGGTCTTCAGTGAAATCTAATCAGTGAATACTCCTGTGTAGTCGCAAGTGCACATAATAGCTGTCAAATTTGCAATATGTTCTTTTGACTTTACACCGCCGTAACTTCCTTCAGATACACTTTGGAAAAAAAATCATACCGCATTGTAGAACACAAAATTTTAAGCACGATGGTATAATTTAAGTGTAGTTCAATTGTAATTTAGGATGTATTTGAGAATTTTGCCAATTTACGCGTTTTTTGTATCATTTGTGGGTAAACATTAGAACTTATCTTGTAGAAAAAAAAATTATCTACACAATGGTATAATTTTTATAGCTGTACCATTGCTGATTATGAGGAATAGATAGCGGAATATTGACCAAAATATTCCCGTTTTTCAGTGCTAATTTTGCATTTTTGACTTGGTCATTTTGACTACACACCGCTGTAACTTTTTTTGATACATTCTGGAAAATTAACATTTATACCGTGCTGTAGAAAAAAATTCCCAGCATGATGGTATTATTCATTTAGACGTGTGATATTTAGTTGCTGAGAAATAGAGAAAAAAGTATATAAAATCGGACGCGTGGAGTTTGAATAAAATTTTGAATGTACATTGAAATTTTGTCATTTTTACTTATTTTATATTGAATTTTTGAATATGAATTATAACCTATCATGTAGAATAGATAAATTTTCTACACAGTGGTATAATCTGTATAGCTGTACCATTCCTGGTTTATGAGGAGTAGATTGCAGAATATTTACCAAAATTTTCGCATTTTTCAGGGTTAATTTTGTCTTTACACCGCTATAACTTTTTTTTGTTTCAATTTTAGGATTTAAAATTTAACCTATAGCGTAGAAAAGAAAATTTACAACGTGATGGTATAAATTTTTAGCGGGTATACCAAGTGGTTACCGAGTAGCAGATTGCAGAATATGGACCAAGGAAGGTGGGACAAACAGACAGACAGACACACACACAGAGGATCTCTTTTATATATATTGATTCTAGCATTTAAACCCGCCCGTTCATAAAATGAAATTCATTTTTTTAAACACTTATATTCATAAAAAATTAAATAATTTTTTTTTGAATAATGTATACTCATATATATCTTACTCAATAGAAAAGTCTAAATGTGAATGTTTTCATTTATATTTTGACAAAATATTATCCCTCAATCCGCCTCATATTTAAACCTGCCCGTTGTGCTGAATAATTCAGAACTCATACATGAAACAATGAAAAATGACTACACTCTTTCATCATAATGTTTCCAAAATATATTTATAACTTAACATCACCGTCTAGCAAAACCCGTTCGTTGTGCAGAACGATTCAAAAAATAAAATTCATATTTAATCTATAAAAAATATTGCAAATTAAAAAATAAATAAGGTAAACTCATAAAAACCTTAATCAATCAATCAATTTTCTCTTCCCTCTCATATCACCCTCGCCTCTACATTTTGGTCATTCCGCCGTCGTCTTCGCCTTTACCTTTTTGACATTTCATTTGATACCGTCTCTCACTCTCTCTCTCCTTTCGCCTCTCTGTGATATTGTTTCAACTATTTCTCCGTTTCATGATTGTTTCAATTATCCTCGTTGTCTTATTTTTCCCTGTCTTGAGCACAGTTACTGCTTCCTTTCCTTCCTTGCTGCTTTATTTATTCTATTGTGAAGGTTCTCTGTAATAATTCTCTGTCGACTTTATTGTTGTTTGAATATATCACTTGATTTTTGGATCTGTGCTATTTGTGCTTGTGCTTGCTATTTACTCATTTTGGTTTCTTTTGTGACTTCACGCTCTTTTATCTGCTGATTTCTCCCTTATTCTTAATAATTGTCGTTTTACCACAATAGATGATTGATGTTTGATAGTTTTACCTCAATTGATGTTTTCCGTTTTTCGCGCTTGTGTTTTACCGGCGCTATAGCAAATACACGTTGTTGTTTTCGTAATTGAAAAGTCTAAATTGCATTATTTTTAATTTTATTTTGACAAAATATTTTCACTCAGCCCGCCACATATTTCAACCCGCCCGACGTGCGGAATAATTCAGAACACGAACACGATCCGTTCTGGATCTTGAAGTCAAATGGATTAGTCTTGTATATGAATTCATTTTATACTGTGAAATTGAACGTTTTATTGTCTATAGTTGCTGCCCGCGGGACATTTATATTTCATAAAAATGAGCCATCGCTTCGTTTGCGTTTGAAGCCCCTGATCTATACCATTGAGCCCGCGCAATTATGTCACCCCATATTCAAGCATACATACACACACAGACACAGATAATTTCATTTATATATACATAAAAAAGTATATATATATATATAGTATATAGTACAATATATACTATAATACAATATAGTACAATATATATATATATATATATATATATATATATATATATATATATATATATATATATATATATATACTATACTATACATATACTATACTATACATATACTATACTATACATATACTATATATACTATACATATACTATATATACTATACTATATACTATACATATACTATACTATACTATACATATACTACTATATACTATATATATATATATATATATATATATATATATATATATATATATATATATATATATATATATAATATGAGGTGACTTAACTGCGCGGGCTCAATGGTATAGATCAGGGGCTTCAAACGCAAACGAAGCGATGGATCATGTTTATGAATTATATATGTCCCGCGGGCAGCAACTATAGGCAATAAAACGTTCAATTTCACCGTGTAAAACGAGTTCATATACAAAACTAACGGATTTGGCTTCAAGGTCCAGAACGGATCGTGTTCGAGTTCTGATTTATTCCGTACGACGGGCGGGTTTAAATATGAGGCGGGTTGAGGCATAATATTTTGTCAAAATAAAAATAAAAATAATGAAATTTAGACTTTTCAATTGATCAGGATTTCTATGGATTTACTTTAATCTTTTTTTAATTTGCAATAAGTTTACTAATTAAATATGAATTTCATTTTTTTCATTTTTCCGCACAACGGGCGGGTTTTAAGGCTAGGCGGGGTTTAGGCTATTCTATTAGTCAATATTTTTATGGGTTTACCTTTTTCCTTTTAATTTTGTATTCGTTTTATTATATGAATTTAATATTTATTTTACTTTATTAATTGTTCCGCACGACGGGCGGGCTTATATGCTAGTATATATATATATATATATATATATATATATATATATATATATATATATATATATATATGTGTGTGTGTATAAGTATATGTGTGTGTGTATAAGTATTTTCACACCGTTATTGCAGTACTTAGTGGCGAATATAATATGAATCGCTACTATGCTATATGCTTCATACAGAATGGTGTGAAAGGACACATGGAACAGCATGTGAGACTGTGATTAGTGCCAACTTTACAATTCATGCAAAATGCATCAAACAGGATGAATTATAGCAGAAATTTTATTTCAAATATGAAATGAGGAGGAAGAGAGATTATGTTTTTGAAAACAAAACTCAACAATACCAGGCTGTTGAGAGCGTATTGTTGGATGGAGCAAGACAGATATTTAGGTCACTATGTCCATGATTTTGGTGTTTTCTAATTGTTCTCTATGTAAACCAAGCGAAGTTAGTATGCGTGTGTGTGTGTGTGTGTGTGTGTGTTTGTGTGTATAATGTAGAATTTGGTCGATGCTGGGTAGATGATGAATACAGACGATGTCTTTCCGACATTTATTGCTCCTACACACACACACACACACTCACACACATGTGCACGTTTATATATATATATCGTGTCACATGTCGGTTATAATACTCAAACATGCTCATCAGCAAGCAGTACGAAGAGACGGACCTGTGCGGTGCCAGTGGAAAATGACAATACAGTACGCGTCGACGCATCCACCTGAAAAATGACTTGACGATAAGCGTGTGTGTGCTTGTTGGTGTGTGTGTGTGTGTTTGTGTTGGTGTGTGTGTGTGCTGGTGTGTTGTGTGTATTATAACTATGTTTGCTTGTCTGGCAATGATTTCCGATCTAATCAATTCGGTAAGTTATACACATGGATGTTATTGTCTATATATCTTGCATGTGTGTTTCATGATGGAACACTTTCTTGTTTCGTATTGGTTTCATTTCGAGGCGGAGCCGACAAGGACGAGCAGAATGACGTCAAACTGTCATCAGTCGTTTATTTTCCACGCTAATTTGACGAGGCGTGTTCATTAGCTGCGTCTCTGTGAAGGAGTGTGCGCTTTTTGGAGGCCGGGGGGCGGGGGACGCACACACTTTTTGTTGCTTGTTGTCTGGATTTGTTTACGGTGACACACGAGCGACGTGTATTAATGCATCTCTGTCATATCCATTCTAGCCAGCACGGCACAGCTGACACACGCAATCATAACAGTTATAATGAACCCCTGGTTTATATGCGATGTTGCAGTGCATTGGCTTGTGTTTTTGTTGCGTACGCACACTTGCATGCCAGCATTGACTTGACATATGTCTGCATATTGTATGTATCCATGTTCATTCTCGCCTTGCACACACATATTCGTATACAAACACATAAACACACACACACACACACACACACACACACACACACACACACACACACACACACACACACACACACACACACACACACACACACATACACATGTACATACACGCGCATATACACGTGTAGATGATTGCGGCTTGTTAGTGTGTCGGCGTGTTGTTGACGTCGATAACTATCGCAGGAGCCAGTGGAGCTCAACTAATGACGTCACTCAAAACACACTCATTGCTCAAGCATAATTCACCTGCGCTCACCGACAAGCACACAATAAATGTGCCCACGTGCATACATACTTACACACACGCATGCAAGCACTCAACACACACACACATGTGTATGCATATATACACATAAATATACATACACACACATACATATATACAATTGGCCCTCCAAATAGCGGACTCGAAGGGACCAATACATGTTTCCGCAATTTGGAGATTTTCGCTATTTAGGTGTGTGCTCTTCAGTAATGGTTATCAACATTTTACCGTGAATCGTTCATTTTTCACAAGATCGTTCTGTATGATTTACCAATTTGTATCATTCTCAAATGATTCCACCAAGATTTTTTATCACCCCAGAAAAGTATTCAGCTGTGCGGCATTCTCGTCTGGACGCCATGGTGTTGGTAGACTGCAGTTTACAGGAGAGACTCGCTTCATCAATGTTGATCCCATCATCAGTCCCGGATACAATAGTAATCGGAATTGTCAAGGTTACACGAAAGTCCTGTGTGATTCCTGTTTGAGGTCCCCATAAATCTGGGATCCTGGGCGGTCCCCTAAGACCTTACGTAAGACATAGTTTATGCATCGGACCGGCCCTGATAATTTGCCTGTCTCTACCAATCAGCCTGAATTGTAGAAAATATGAAAAGGTATAGATGATGAAAAATAGATGTTAAGGAGTATTGTTTCCCATATAGAAGTGTTGATGTCTGGAATGAGTCAGGGTAGAATATTATGGGAGCTAACAGTATGAGAAAGCTGAATGAAACACTGGATAGTATGAAATTCTGGCAATTTAATACAGTGGCTATGCCAAGATTTTTCAAGTGATGGGCTGGTTGGAGGCTGAGAAAAAAAAATGTGGAGACTTAGCCAAACATAGGGTGATCTTGTAAGTTGTTGTTGATCTTTTAAGAGCGGATGTTTAGACAAAATACAATATATGCCTATATTAGCCTATTTCAGGATTTGTCCAGATAAATGCCTATGTTGCTAATTTGTCTAAACTATTGCTTGTTTTATCCGCCAGGAAATCATTATATAAATTAATATCGCAGCTTCCAAGTGAGTGATTATACAGACAAAATTTGACCAGAGGTGATACCGCTTGGCTGGATTTCGAGTTCACATGACTCAGGCAGAGTTTTATACGGCATATACTGTATATTGTATTGGCTATTCTGCATGGACGTATCACCGGTACGCTTCTCGGGTGTCTTGGCGGGTTTGTATGTTTGATTGCACTCAGAGAACAGTTAGCGTTACTTCTGCCGAGTCGAAGACTCTCGATCATATGACGACAGCGAAGATGTATAGCGGAATTGATACAACGTTGTCCTATTGAACTTATTAGTAGGGCTGCCAAAAGTTAATAAAGTGACTTTTTCACCTAAAGGTCACATTTCCATAAGCTACCTAAAACTGCATGAAAAAGTTGTCTACGATAATTATTTAAAAAGTTATTGGGTTACCAAAAGTTACTTTTTCATCGTTGGGATACTTTTTTACTTTCAGGTTATTATTATTATTATTAATTACAGGCAAATCCAGTAGCATGGGAAGAGTGCAAGCACTATTACCACCCTAAGGTGGCCCCATGTACCGGAAGCGCCCAAAAGATTCAGAGAGAAAGAGAGTTCGAAGAGAAAAAAGTCTAGAAAGAGAGTTGGAAAGAAAATAATATATAAATAACAATAAATAATAAACCATCATCCGATAACAATCCATAATGTCACTCCGCCCACGTTCCTCAATAAATAATATAATAATAACAATAAATATGTGATTCATTAAAAAACAGCCATCAATAAATAAGAATAAATATTAATAAATAAGTAATAAATAACAATCAAGAACAATACATATGATTCAAAAAAGAAACATCCAACAATAAATATAAATATGATTCAATAAGTAACAACAACACAAATAAATATGATTCAATAAACAATAACACCAATAAATATGATTCAATAAACAACAACAACAATAAATATGATTCAATAAACAGCAACAACAATAAATATGATTAAATAAACAACAACAACAATAAATATGATTCAATAAACAGCAACAACAATAAATATGATTCAATAAACAACAACAATAAATATGACTCAATAAACAGCAACAACAATAAATATGATTCAATAAACAACAACAGCCAACACTGAATAAAAGTATAATTTAATAAATAACAACAACCAATAATAAATAGTAATAAATAGAGAGTAAAATAGGAATAAATATAAATAAATAGAAAATAAATAACAATAAGCATGAATAAATAACAATAAATATGAATAAATATACAATTAATAAGACTCAACAGTCAATTCCGCTCTTTCAGTAGCATTTCATTTACTTTGGCCTTGAATTTATAACGTTAAGGTTATATAAGGTTACATTTATAACGTCAGGTTACATTTTGTTATTTTTCTTGTTATTAGGTAAGTTTACCATGAAGTTTGGTGACTTTTTGCAGATAAGAGGCACAAAAACGGTATATATGAGGATAAAATAGGAAAGGAAATGGAATATTAGGTCTGAAGATCAAGAAATGTAAAATTTTCTGCTGTTAGGATTTAGCAATTGATATTCACCTTAATATATGTGCTACTCGATATTTATACTGTAGCGTGTCATGCATATTTTATTTATTGTATAAATGTGTGTATATTTAAATGTGTATGCGTGCGCGTATGCGTTTATATGTATGTGCCGCGCGTGTTTGTATGTTTGTGTGGCATGCCTTCCAGAATGTTCGGTGTAGGTTAGGTACGTGTGTCTGCGTACAACCAGCAAACACGCTTGTTGCTTGTGTATACGTGAGCGTATGTGTCTCTATGTATGTGTCGCATGTGTCTGTATGTTTGTGTGGCATGCGTTCTACAATATTCCATGTAGGTTAGGTGACGTGTGTGTGCGTGTTAGCTTGCGAAAATAATTCAGCCAATCACAGTAGCCTACGTGCTGGCGTGATCACATAGCTACCAATCGGGTGGTTACATTTGTCTTTTGCTAGTGCCTGGCCAATTGTGTTCCAATGTTCATACGCGGTCGGGTCGATGCACACGCACGGCCAAGTTTATTTAAGTCCCGTCGCCTCGGTGCGCGGGCAGTTGGACTGGGACTTTGGCAATAGCTTGACTGACAGGGCTGTCTGTGTGTGTACTCTCTGTGTCTCGCTCGCCTTGTGTCAGTTCGACCTGAGCATCGTCCGACACATTGTGTTGGACAACGTGCTCGTTGCGATTGCCGCGCATTGGCCTAGGATACCTGTATTACTTGTAACGGTGCAGTAGCTGTTTCAGTGGAGGACTCGCTACACCACTGTTACGGAATTCTGTGCCGCGGCCTTCGTGCCGAGGTTTTGCTGGTCTCCGGCCTTTGATATTTATTGCGCGATTATTACCTGTATTACTTGTAACGGTGCAGTAGCTGTTTCAGTGGAGGACTCGCTACACCACTGTTACGGAATTCTGTGCCGCGGCCTTCGTGCCGAGGTTTTGCTCGTCTCCAGCCTTGTGATATTCTTTGTACTATTGCTACTGTGTATTTATAATATATCTGCTGTGCTACACCGCTCTTTGTTATGTGCGCGCTCTGAACGAGCTTCGCGTAACAATACGTTTTTGGGTACGCAGGATAGCGTCATACCATTTTAGGAAATGTCCACGAACCGGAGGGTGTCGTGAGATGTCTGGAACGTGCTATAGTACGATGTGTGAGCTCTCTATACCAGATATTGCACTGTAGCACTTACTGTACGCATTTACTTGAACAGGAATTAGCACGTAATTTTCAGGTCGTAAGATAGCGCCATTTCCACACGTTTGACATTTATAAGACTGTGAGCACAGGGTGCTACATATGAGAGGACGGGGGCATTCACACATGCAGTGTTTACGCTCACACTTATATACAAGCTGTAGTACGTGCTATTTGATAAAAAGTTCCATTGAAACAATATAAAGAACATTTTTGCAGCCATTACTAAACAATATTTACATTTGCAATTACTGTATTTCACTTTTGTATTAGCTTTCCACTTTAAATGGTATTTTGAGGGTTATGCTCATTTTTGCGATGTTAGCCAAAAAAATATTTAGTCACTTTTGGTGGTTTGTTGTAAAAATGGTACCAGATCGGAGAGAGGGTGGAAGAATAGTACTCACTCGGAAAGAGGATATATAAGAAGGACTGGTGTATTTTCTTCCTTCAGAACTGCAAACAGAAATTGACCTTTTTTGAAGGAGGTTATTTATATGAAGGTTAGGTTATTTTAGGTTGCTTTTTTATTGGTTATTAGGCTACTTTTTATGTTCACAAATAAACATCAAACAAACCGTGTATTTCATATAGCGCACTAGTCAGCAAAGGCGTGATAAACATGTGATAAAGCGATACAAAAGTGATAATAACATTACAACTCATAGGTTATTTTTAGGTTGCCTTTTAGGTTACTTTTTCTCGAACATAAAGTTACTTTTTTCTGATTTTTAGGTTAATTTTTTTACAGCCCTACTTATTAGTCATAAACGCCCGCATACTCCCATACCCTGCAATAGTGTAATATGCTCACCTCGACCAGTGTAGTGTTAAAGGCGTACCAAGTGCGGTGAGTGCGACTGCGGCTTGTGGCCAATATGTTCAATTTCCATCATAAGTTAAATTCAGTGGTTTCCAACTCAACGCATGAGCTGGTAACAACATGTAGCTAGCACCTAACTCACAGTATGTGCTTATTGGCTAGGCTTTCTATTCATCCATTATACATTATCCACCCATTATGTTAGGTAACGTTAGGTTAGATTACTGAGCCTAGCCAATAGCGACACAGTGCGTGAGGTGTGAGCTACCTGTTGTATACAAACACGTACTGTGTTGAAAGCCACTGTAATTACGTAATGGTGAAAGGTGAACATATTGACCTAAAGCCGCAGTCGCACTATGACAACGCCTATGCAACGCCTTGGAACGCCTATGACACTACACTGGCCGAGGTGAGCATATTTCCCTATTGCAGGGTATGGGAGTATGCGGTCGTTTGTGGCTAATATGTTCAATAGGACAATATTGTACTAGATCCTGAATAGCAACGCACTTTTGATAGGTTTCTGTGTGCACTTGCTGAATTCGATCTTGTATGCGCATGCGTTGTATGTGCGTGCCTCGTGTACATACACAACACTCCTACAGGCGTGAAATTAAGTTCAACTACAAACCACAGCCTGACCTGCCATGGTCGCCTGTGTGAGTTTTTATATTGAATGTGTGTATGTCTGTGTCTGTATCTGTAAGGTTTGTATACGAGCGGAGCTAGCGTGAACGAACGAGCTAGAAGAAGGTTCAGCATCTGTCAAAATGATGAAGTGTCTATCAAATCAATGCAGCAGGGCTTTATGTTTATAAAAGGTTATTGGTTGAATGCCTAAGTGGCAGCTGCTACACGGGAAGAAGCCGAAGCTTATGAACACACACAGGTGTGTCCCGTGCAGCTCGCTGCCACCGCAGAACCGACCCTCTCCACGCTATGGCGCCACAAGGACGTAAGACGTATTTGAGAGGGCCACCTCCCCAGAATGCATGGCACAACACATGACTGATATCTGGTACCATCATTTTCTGCTGGGTGGACAGGGGCTGTGGGATTGTAAAATTCGCCCAATGAAATTTTGCTCCGCCGGGCTTCGAACCACGGACCTCCCGCTTGTGAGGCGGGTGTGCTAACAACTACACCACGTAGTCCACAAAGCTGACATTTTAATATTGGCCTACGTGATTTGATAAATAACAGAAGGGAAATTATTGGAGACCAAGTTTACAGTTTTGGAGCTCACTATACACAACATAAATTATGTTGCTGGTTAGAATGGGCGAGCTGTATAGCCGATGGTCAGAGGCGCACTCTAGGGAAATGAAGATTTTGTACAAGAAAAAAAATTCCTAGGCCATTGAAGGGACAACATTTGGATCTGAGCCGTATTCAGATACAACTATTCTTCCACACTCCAAACATGCCCCAATCATGTTTGTATTGGTTGAAATAACTTGTAATTCTTCAAGTAATAGCTCTTCGAGCGTGAACAAAATTTGGTTTTTGAAACCATTGAAATAATGATTTTTATGTGTGTAAACATTGGTAATTACGCGTAAACAAAGTAATTAATCAATAATAATGTTTGTCTCTGTTATAACAAATGCTTGTTTGCCTATTTTGCTGTTTTATCATGCCTATTTTACTGCCTATTCTGCCGTTTCAATACCAGAACTTCCGTTTTCTTGTGATCATGTTCCGAATATCTAAAGAATGTAAACTGCGCGCGCACGAAAAATTAAGACTCTTATTGAAAAATGCTATTATTATTAGAATTGATTTTTTAATAGGCCATATTCTGCAATTAACGTTTTTATGCACGGATCAAAGTATTATACACTTGCTGAGGACATGGGTGTAGATTCTGGGGGTATGGCGGTATATATACCCCCGACAAATTTGCTGGGGAGCATGAATATGCGATTATACTCTCGATAATTCTGCCTAGTTCAATTCATTGTGTATATTATCATCAAAACCAGCATAGCAAAAATAACATTACACGAAAATGCAAAATATTACTAATATGTAAACAATTATAATTTTCGCAATATACTTTTCATTGAGATATGTGTGTTATAATTGAAAAGGCTGAAAATAGTTGAGGGCTCCATGGAATTGACCAAGTGAGTCAACTTTGAACACTAACACATGATGGTTATCATCTCCCCCGAGCCTCGACACAAATCTACGCCCCTGGCTGAGGGAACATATCGAATTCAGCTACTCAAACTGTATAAAGCGCCGACAAGGGAATAATTTTACAAAAAGTGCCCGGACAGGCCGGACAGCCACATAAAAGAGCATATTTGCAAGGAAAAGAGGACGTGTGGTCACATTTTAAAACATGAACAGCTACACTCCAAATGTTCATAGAAGTTATTTTCTATGGAGGTCATTGGTGCTTGACCTTTTTGTAGGTGGGCTTCATCCTCCCCTAAGTCTTCCCTTAGCGCCTAATTTAAAGGGAGATATGCTAAATTTAGATGTTCGATTCGAGACAGCATAGCACGAGCACAGCTCATCTCCTGTGTTAAACAAATGGGTGAGTACAAATAGGTAAATAGGTGAGTACACACACACTCATTCTCGTGGGTACACACTTGGGTGAAAGTTTCCGAATTTTTCCGAAAATGGCATCCTTACCTATACGAATGGTGTCATTACTGGTGACTAGTATAGTGTTTTGAATATGCTGTTGAGCTTGGCGTATTTCCCTAGACACGCACACCTACACACACCTACACACACACACACACACACACACACACACACACACACACAGACACACACACGCACACACACACATACACTCACGCACACACATGCACACATACACTAACGTGCATACACATACACTCACATACATACACATGCACACACATACACTCGCCTACATTCACGTACATACACATAAACATACACTCACATACATACACAAAAACATACGTTCACACCCACCCACTCACATCCATACACACTAGGGTGACACTTATTTTACGAAAGTTTGAATCTCAATGAGTGCGGGTGGAATTATGGTTCCATTTGTTTCAACATCCCTGTGTGTAAAATATTTTTGGAAAATATTAAATTTTAGAACTAACTCAAAGTGGTTTAAGTTTCACGATTTTTGGCCAAAAGGCATATTTCCCAGATTTCTAGACGCAGATTTGGACAAGGCAGCAATATCTTTCGCCAAACATCAGTGGTATCACACTGAAGGACTTGTAACTCTCGCCGTGTTTGATGAAAGTGTCAACCTGGAAACAAGGCTTAAATTAGTAGCTTAAAATGCATGTGAATGAGATCACGATGGTCCTGCACAACGCACCAGTCTAGATTTGTCTGCTACGATATCCAGAACATATTTGGCAGACTTTACAACAAGTTCATCAAATCTGTTCAGTATGTGGCGACTAAAAACGCTAACACCTTTTGGCGCGGAGTATAATTGCTCGGCCGCACACACGAGCAGCACAGACACACGAATTACAATCAAGTGAACGAAACCACACAAGCCTCGATGAGCGAAATTCACACTACAACACACATAACACACGCACACACCAACACGCATTTACGTACACACACACATACGCGCGCGCATGATACCTAAAGCAAACACACATATGCGCACAATAACACGCGCACCAGCTAAAGCTACAAGTATTTTTAACATCGATGACAGTTTTATAAAAAATAATCCGACGAGTGATCAAGATATTAAGTTTTCAAGACGGCTTCACACCGCATCCACACTTTTGAAGTCGCCAACGATTTCGCAGCGCGTGAAGTGGCGCTAATGGAGTTAACTCTAACAAATATTTACTCTAACAAATACTGAAGATCAAAAACAGTTTCTTCTGCAAGTAGTTGAAAAACATAGTGGTGACTTTCCAGCAGCAACTAATGAAGTGAGCGAGCGGTCTGGTTATTAGGTGACACCGAATGCGGATTATGTGATAATGTGGTTTATGGATATATAAGCTGGGCAGACTTTATGATGCATATTTTGTGTTTCAAAGTTTCATACTTAATTTTTAGTCATTATAATTCAAGTTTATCGTGAGCAAATTTGAAGATATAATTTGTTTGAGTGGAATTAAATATATCTGGAAATATGGCCTTTTAGCCAATAACCGTGAAACTTTAGCCGCTTTGAGTTAGTTCTAAAAATTAATATTTTCCAAAAATATTTGCACACAGGGACTTTGAAGCAAATGAAACCATAATTCCAGCCGCACTCATTAAAATTCAAACTTACGTAAAATTAGTGTCACCCTAATTCACACACACCCAATATTCGAACTTAACATCAGCTGTATATACCAGCTGTCTATGATTGATTCAAGCACTCACAACATATTGCTACGGGTTAGTAAGAGTGGCTTGCTAAAACGTTTGTTCTGCCAGTGCCTTGGAAAGTGGGTTTTGTCGGTGAAAAAGTACCGATGACCATGTGTGTGCCAGCTCAGGTGTGCCTGCACCTGAGTATGTTATGAGTTTGTTTGGTGGTGATGTTTGCTGTTTTTCCCACCAGCTGTCTCGCAGCATGTGCTCCGCTGCTTCCTTCTCTGCTCTGACATGCAGTGTTGCCTGCCGATGTTTGATCCTCGTTGTCATGTTCGACTTGTGACATTGAAACTATGCAGTGCAGAACTGACACAATTCTATGACACGCATACAAGTTATCATCACATACACACGGTAACTGAACAATTCCGCACCACGATACCAACTACACTGACATACATACACGGACGCACACACCAAATGTGCGTGATCTTGACTGGTCAAGCACATACCTGTCATATAACATAATCTTCCCTTCCACCAAGGTAGGTCTTCTGGCCCCACCGAACTTGTAACTGATCAGGGCATCGGCGTTGTTGACTTGATCGACGCTGCGGGTATGGCGGTGCTTGCTCATCTTCTGCAGGCGTTCGTTTTCCTCCGAAACCGGATGCAGCTTCTCCATCCCGTTTTATTGTCGTCAGATTTTTCAGGAATGAATAATTAGGTCAGTTAGCACACCACCCGGTGTCTGGGTCTTGTATGTTCACGTGGTTTTCCATTCGCAGTCCATAAAGCTCTCTTGCACCTCAATCATAATGATGCTTGGTCGACGCCGCCGTCTAATTAGCCGCATATCATACTCCTCGTCGGCTTCTTTCGATTGGAAGGAGAGAGCTGAGCGATGAGCAGGGACGACTTATCAAATGGGGTGTGCAAATAAGGTCTGTGCTGGCGACTTTCTACCCTTTCTCGGCGAATTCCGTAGCTCCTGCAGTTCTCTGGTAAACTCGTCGGTATCCAGCCTGCCTGACCACTTAGATTTATGTGATAATCTCCTCACATATTCGACGGCAGCCTCATTCAGGCAATTGCTCTGATGGTGATATGGCAATGACATCTTGTGCCTCACTCCCCGCCGTTGAAATGAATTGTCGGTTTGTCGAGCATTGAACTGCGGTCCGCCATCATTACGTAGAACTGTTCGTACTCCCACAATGCAAACGTTTCTCGCATTGAATTCACCAGTTTTCTCGCTGACATTATGACACCATCGAACATCCAGATAGCTGATGCACGTATACCAGCTAATTAATTGCATCCTGCTCGAAGTATCACCCCAAACACACAATAACTGAACAGTACCTTAATATATGTTCAACTACACTGACATTCACGCATACATACATGAACACATACACCCAAGTAATTGCACACATCGGAATCGCATGGCATTGACTGGTCACGCATAAACTGTCTAGGCATATGACGGCCATAATATATGCAATCCACACGCAACAGTCGTCTCGTGCGATAGTTGTGTGTGCTGTTGGCATGTGCCTATTTCACGCGTGAATATCTACCGTTGCTATCTTTGATATTTCTCTGGGCTATGTGCGTGTGTGAGTTTTTTTTGCGTTTGACATTCTCACACAGTGTGGACGCTCTTTATTGATCAGCATTGTGCGCTCAAGCCGAAGAAGCAACGCAAAATTCTATCAGCCCAGCGAAAATTGTTGTCGTGTTCTGAGCGCAAAACATTTCCACTCATACAAGAATTGATTGTCGGACGACACAGCGGGCCAGTCGCACTCGACGAGACATTGTGATATGATGGTGCGATATGATGAGATGCCCTCGATTGCCGGTTGCCAACCGCGCTCAGTCAGGCATGTTGTTATGCATTGCCACGCTCATTGTGGTATGACGAAAACTGGGCGACAGTGTGAGCAAAGCGGACGGCAGGCCCGGAAACGTGAACAAGCAGGGCTCTGACCTTCCCGGCGTCAAATATCAATCAATCAATCAATGTATTTGTTATAGCGCTAATATGCACAGAAGCGCGACAAAGTTTAAAAGGCAAACACAACGATGGAGGTAAACATGTGACAACAGTAAGAACACATAATGCACACATAGGAACACACACACACTCACAGACATACACACACATACATAAGCAAAAATATACACATACATATGGGGCACCATAAGTAAGAATGGGAAAACAAATCACGCGAAATCAGAATCAGACGATCATTCACGCAGGATACAGAATACACAAACAAACAAACAAACAAACATATATTTACTATAGCGCCTGTAAAAACACGGGCGCGCATAACTTAAAGACGAACAACAAAGCGTAAATACATATATACATATACATACATACACAAACATGCACTTATACATATACACACATACACAAACATGCACTAATACATATACACACATACACAAACATGCACTTATACATATACATACATACACAGACATGCACTTATACACATGTATATATATATATATATATATATACACATATACATACATACATACATACATACTCATATATATACATACACATATACACATGAGTTTTGAGTAGAATAAGGAGGAGCATACCTATATACTAGACGAAATAATATAATAATATACTAATATACTAGACGAAATATAATATACTAGACGAAAAATATACTAGACGAAAAATATACTAGACGAAAGAGACGAAATATACTAGACGAAAAATATACTAGACGAAAATCTACCATAATATACTAGACGAAAGAGGTCTACTAGTTGCTAAGAATATCATTTGAAACAGCGAATGTATTAAACACTGAATTTATGAGATTAAATAATTGTAATGTTATAAATTGTTCAAAATTTGCTGGTTAATAAAAGCTGAAACGAGGAGGAGCATACCTGCCTGTGTTTTTATTTTTCTTCTGTGTTTGTTTTTATTCTTTCCTGTGTTTTCATTTTTATGTGCTTCGAGTTAGCTGAAGCAGCGAGTTAGTATTTCATCAGCGTGATGTAGTCTTGTGTGGGTCAACATATTGTCCAGGTTAATTTGGTGGCTGGGTTTCTAATGGGTGTCATTGATGATGGTGATGGTTGTCCTGCCTGTGTGCTGCTTCTGCAACCAGCATGCATTGCATGCATTCGTTCATTCAATCCATATAAAAGTCTGACTCACTTCGTCATCAACTTATTATATCATCAATGCTGTGTAATTATTATAGTTGGGACTTTTATGTGATCACATAAAAATATTGTTTCACATAAAACATCATTGTCACTGAAAAATATTGTCCGAATATTTAATTCTATGGGTTGCACCGGTAATAAATAATTGTTAGCTCTGTTGATAATTGTAATTACACAAATCACGGAGTCAGATGTTATGCTACACTATAACACTGCATATAGGTACAATATTTATGCCAGCATCGCTAACAATGGAAATATAGCAACGTTACTGATAGTCCGACAGCGTGGCAACGGGTTTCAGACGGTCTGCAATAACTCGCTTTGCAGATCAAATTGCTCCAAGCTAGGTGCACGTGACATGGTCTTTCAAGGTAGATATAATTATACATACATGTACTTCATATATATTTTCGGAAATTATTTATAAGAAATTGTTCAAATGTTGTTTGTATTGTCACGCTCAAAGGTGTTCAATAAATTCAATGTTAGATCGAATTTTCCCAGGAAAACATGTCTGGTGGGAGGAGCATGTGTTGCGTTGCATGTGACATAAACGGGTCCACTGGTCACAAGCCGCAGCTCGGACGACACAACAAATCGGCCGCCCGCTCGAAAGACATTAAATATAAATATGCATGCAGAATCGAATAACGAGAGCATTCCGTCTCGAAGCAAAAGGCCAAAATGGTACCTCTGTAGCGATGATGTTCATATGTTGCCATGTGTGGATTTGTACACTCGTTGGAATAAGTTTAATTTCGTTTCAATTATAATGCTCTTTTTATCTGACATGCCGGATTATTTTTCGACCCCCTGCGTATGGTGATGGATTATAAGAGCCTGCCGGATTATTTGAGCCTGTCGGATAAAATTTTGGTCACTCCGCACGGTAGGATTTCGCAAAAACTGCAGAAAAAAGAGCACTGATAACACGGACGAAAGAAGACGCGTGTCTCCACAATGTATTGGTATGTGTAGCAATCGCCCACGTGTCTGAGGATTGCTAAATATACTGTTGCTGAACTATAACTGAATCGTGGTTGCAGTTTCAATTAGCCTTTCCAGGAAGTGCCGGATTATTAGAGCCTGCCGGATTATTTTTCGACCCATATCCGAGGGTGCCGGATTATTAGAGCCTGCCGGATTATTAGAGCCTGTCGGATAAATAGAGCATTTAAGGTATGTTTTATTCCTTTGTTATTTACGCAGCATTATTTAATTCACATGTATATTTGTATTTTTGTCATTCTTAATGTAAGTACGGTTTACTACTGACAAATGGTTGACGCCCACTTGGTTGATAGTACTAGGAAGTGACCTACGCCCACCTAGTAGTTGACTTGTGCTATTTCAAGGCAAAATATCACTTGCTCACTGAACGTTATGGTGTTCACTGTGTGCTACTGATACCACCGCAAATTTACCTCTACCAAGAACAGTTCGAGTGTATTTCCTCATGTTTTGCCAATTCCCTGTATCTTTACCTTAGACTCCCACCAAATATATCCTGGCGCCGTAGCTGCCGCGTGTCGTAAAATGCGACTAAAGGCAGACTTGTCTGGTCAGATCTTGGTCTGCTACTGGTAACATGTAATCCGGTACAGCCGGACGCATGGTCGCAATGTTGGCGAATAATCCGGCCCCCCTACTCGCCTATGCCTGTGATGAGGTTGGCCAGACACCCAGCAGGAAGAAAATCAAGACCTGTCAAAGGGCGGAGGAGCTGTTTAGCAGCCAACGGCCATCTAGAAACCCTCCCCCGTCGGATCGGCAAACATGATCCTGGCCGCTGAGTCTCACGTCGCCAGGGGTATAGTGGTGGCGTGACGCAACACTCGTCTTTGGCCTGCGCGTCGAACCCCGACGGGGCCGCTGTTTGGCTCCTCGACAGTGGATTGATTTGTCCGACGCCGGCACGGGTGGCCGGATAGGGCTTAAGTTGACCAAGGGTGCAGGTGTCTGGTGCTCGAGGGGGGTCCCGCCCGGCGCAGTGCCCGCCGTTTGCAGTGGGGCTGCAGTTGTTGGGTCCAGATGAACCGGTGGGGGTGACTGGCTCGAGCTCGACGCTGTAGCTTCCGAGGACTCGTACTGGGCGGAGCTCGCAATGAGGTCAGGAGCATTCTGTGCCCGTACAGCGCGCACGGCCATTGGCGTGGCATCCCATGCTGGCTCTGCCCGTCCCTTCAGCAGGGCCCCTTGCAGAGTTGGGTGGTAGTGTGGGCAGAAACAATACCACCTATATTGGCTTCTAAAGTTTCCACCACCCAACCTACTGGTCGTCCATCGGGCGACCTGTCACGGGCGCCGAAAGGTGGCAGTACCTTGAACCACTTTCACGATGAGAGTCAAGTTGCACCTGCGCCGATGGTGCTGGTTTTACATGTGAAATTGTCCTCTTTGAACCTATTTCGTCGTCTGGATGGATGAAAGAGCATGTACTTGTGTGCGACGTAACCACTGCGCTGGTACTTCAGCTTGCTGGCGGTGTGCTGCTCACTGCCTCTAGACTGACTTCGCTTGTACGCAGACTTTCTTGAGTGTGATCTGTTTGACCGACCAGAGTGCTGTACTCGTTTCAAGCCGGTTTCACCTCTCAGTTGCTCTTAGCCAGAGCTGGCGTTCTCCCACGCTCGGCAGATGTAGACCGCTTTTCTCCAAAGTGAGCGGGGATGTCTGTAGCAGTTTTTTGAGCGCGCTTTGGTCGCTTGTGCGCACAGTAATTCCATCTCGCAAGACATCATTCGATCAATGCGTACAAAAATCACAAGAGGCTGCGATTTCCTTTATCGCCCACAAATAATGTCGAACGACTCGCCATCTTGCTGGACACGCTGATAAAATATGCGTATGTCGATAACCACATTTCACTGTTGATGAAGATGTTCTTGCATCGCTTTTATCTCGTCAGCAATGGGAAATGTCGATGCAGCAGGTACATTCATGTTGTATCGTAAGGTTATCAGACACTCGTCTTCGAGAGAAGAGTGTTGAATAACCCTCTGCTGATCCACAGGGCAGCTGCTCAATTCTGTCAGAAGAGCATAGTCGTCCCACTTCTCTTCCCACGCGTGACATTTTTTCAGGGAACATAATGAATGCAGTGATGAAGGAGGTAGATGAGGTTGACTTTTCTGAGAGCTGGGAGCTAGTGCCGGCTGCTGTCTGCTCGATGTGACAGCCGCTGACGCTTGCTCGACGCTAAGCTGCTCGATCAGTGCGGTGAGTTTATTCTCCCGGGCGCCTGCCTGCTCCAGTGCCATGTTGGTCTGCATTTAGGCTAAAAGCCAGGAGCTCAGATTGCTTATTTAGAGCCAGACTCAGAGGCGACACTTCCGAATTGGTGATATCCGACTGCGCCATGTTATAGCTTTGTCACACATCGTGTTCTCTGCAAACGCTGTATTCTATCCACACTCGATATAAAAGTCCAGAACACACACTGTTAACATTGGCACACTCCAAACGACAATTATCATGACATCCATTGTTTGCGAATCAGCACACACACACACGCTCACACATATACACACGCGCACACATACACACATGTGCTTCACATACACACACGTACATGCACACTGTGTGTAACAACTGCTGACCCATGCAACATACGCATTGACGTAAGCAGTCTGTAATAATGAGCTCCGATATGCCACAGGAACTACCATCCCACTCCAATGCATCTGTAGATCACTGGCGTGGATGTGATAAATCCGGAGTGTGTTGCTGAAGAAATTGGCCGATATTTAGCGGAGCGCTGTCGTGTAAACTTAGACGACCCTGTTTTTGCAGCGATCAAACAGCAGTGCGAGAGATCACCTGTTGGTTTCTCCACTGACTGTCAGCTGCCAATCAACAGTGATCTCACTGTATCTGAGCTGAGAATAGACTTACGATCGCTTCGCGATGTGGCTGAAGGTCCTGATGAGGTTCACATCATAATGCTGAAACGCCTGCCACAAGTCGCCTCCCTCGATTGGACGTTATCTTTTTGTGGACAACTTTGCCATATGGTGATCCTTCCGCAGCACTGTTGCTGTGCAAAGTCAGCTGTAGCTGGCAGTGAACAAAATAGAGGCATGGGGAACGCGTAACGGCTTCCGCTTCTCGACGTCCAAAACGGTGGGTGTATATTTCTGCCACCGTCGAGGTGCCTGCCTTGATATGGAAGTGAAATTGTACGGCAATGCTCGTTCCAACGCATATATCGGTCTTTGGGGGCCACGCGGGACCCGTGCTTGACCTACACCGAGCATATTTCACTGCTGAAAACCGCATGTCTCAAGGCACTGAATGTACTGAAGACTGTATCCCGCACGCGGTATGGAGCAGATCGACAGTCCCTTCTCCTTCTGTGCCGCTCGTTAGTCAGGTCGCGTCTCGATTACGCAGGTATCGTATATGATCTGGCTTCGGAACCAGCAAAACTCCGTTTGAATGTCGTACACCATGCAGGAATACACATTGCCAACGGCGCGTTTCGCACGTCGCCAATTGTCAGTCTACTTCTTGAGGGTGATGAAGCATTTACACGCCATTTACACGGCTGACTCTTACGCTGTCCTGCTTGCCCTGGTTTTTATTCGCTCATATTAATTTTCATTGTTTTCAGTTTTATCGGGTTCCCTTAGTGATTTAAATTCATTGATTTTCATTATCGTCGTTCTCGCTTCATCCTCATATACAGAGGATTTTTCTCTCTTGACAAAATCCACCACCAGGGCAAGCGTGTGCAATCCTGCTGGATTCTAGCCCTCATTGATATTTTGGGCAGCAAGCGAGAAGACAGAGCCGCAAAAAGAGCTGCTGAACGAGACTTTTATCCAATTTATTTTAACTTTCCCAATCCGTATTCGGACTTTCATCCTATCGTCCGCCGTTATATCCGTTCTCGTTGGCAGCTGTCCCGGGAGGAATGTGGTACAAATAAACTAAAAGCAGTGAAGCCCGAAATCGGATATTGGATGTCTCTTATCCCCGGAAAAGATCCGAGGAGGTGACGCTCTGTCGTCTGAGTGTGGGTCCCACTTACGACACGCATCGCCATCTTCAACTCGGACAACCTGAACCCACGTGCAGCGCATGTAATGCACGTATCTCCGTGCAACACATCCTGGTGGAATGCTCATCATTCTCAGAGGCGCGTCAACATTGTATTGGATTCATTCAGAATATTATCGAAGTTCTAGGAGAGTAGCAGTCGGCGGTCATTAATGACCGCCTTTTTTAGTTTTACGAATTTTGCCTTTTAGGATTGTTAATTGATTTTTATTTTTCTAACATTCATATTCATATCACTCACCCTCACGACTATTTATTTCATCGCTCCATTACGTTCATATACATTGATTTAATATACATTTGCTATTAACGGAATGAGGGGTGTCATATGGTCTTAGAGGCCGGTGCATCCCAACAAGTCAATAAACAAACAAACAAGGGAATATTTTCACCACGTATTATGAAAATGTCACCTCTCTAAGGGTAGCTACCCAATAGAATGCCGCTGGATACATGTTTAAAATGCAAAAATTCTACGAAAGAGTCCAAAATTCACATATGTGAAATTGAATAACATATTTGAGGTTCTTGACAACAACAACGACAACAACAACGTGTATTTGCTATAGCGCCGGTAAAACACAAGCGCGAAAAAAGGAAAACATCAATTGAGATAAAACGACAATTGTAAAGAATATGGGAGAAATGAGCAAGTAAAAGAAAGAGAAGTCACAAAACAACCAAAATTGCTAAATAGCAAGCACAAGCACAAAGGGCACAGTTCCAAAAAATCAAGTGGTATGTTCAAACAATAAAATCGACAGAGAATTATTACAGTTGACAACATACTTTGGCATTTTTTGTACCATAATAGAAACATAAACCGCCAAAAATAGTCATATATAATTCCCAACTCTAGTAATTATATTAATGTGTGTAAATGTATTTTAGTTTTGTGTTTCGTCTACAAGCTATTTCGGCCTTTTGTTTCGGAAATATTGCTACCTGCGACCCGACTTCAGCAGCGGAGACAGTGTCTTCCAGTATCAGCAGCGGCCTGGGAGACGTGGTGGGGGTGCTCGGCGGCGTGTCAGGCTGGCGTGCAGGGGGACGACAGGGAGGCATGGTGCCGGCAGGAGGCATCTGTGGATATGCGGCCGAGCGTTGCTCGTCGTCCCGCCTGCACTGGTACTGGACTAGTCGCCGGGCAGCTGGAAGAATGCTGGTGGAGGCTGCTGGTGCTGGAGGGCAGGTGAGAAAAAAGGTGTTGCTGAAGCCGGAGGAAACGATCGACGGCGACGGCGCGGCTTGCGTGTGCGACGAAGTCACGGCTGTCAGCGGCAAGGCGCTGAAGTGCACGGGACCCCGGAGACGGCGGGACCCCGGTGGGTGCTGGGGCCGAGGTTGTACTGTTAATGGTTTTTGGCTACCGTGAAACGAATGACACTACCAAACACTGTATATATTAAAAAACACTGACATATTCACGAGCTATAAACACGAGTTCGCCACAGATGGCCAAACACTGTCACACTCCGCCACACACTCCGTTTCTCACCCGACAACAAGACGTCCTCATATAATAGACAGCATTTTGATGTGTGTGTGTGTGTGCGTGTGTGTATGTGTGTTTGTGCGTTTGTGTGTGTTGATGACGCATTAACTCGTGGAAAGATGAAGTGTGGACTGGTTTCAGTGGACACACGATGACTGGTTACTGTGTAGATTGGTTGCAGAAACAGACGATGACTAAATATTGCGTGCAGTTTCCGTGATTGTATGAGTCGTCTGCATTTCGCAGTCCACACGCTACAGGAGCCCCCATCTCAGATCAGGGCGATACACAGGTTTTAGGACACGTCCTGATCGAGTACATGGAATTGCTTGTGGCGTTGTGCAAAGTTGCGTGTGTTGCGAATATTGTCGCGTGATGCGAAGATTGACGCGTGTTGCAAAGATTGTCGCGTGCTGCGAAGATTGTCGCGTTTTGTCGTGTTGTGCCCTGTCGCGGCAGCCGGTGATGAAGAAGACTGCGGCGGAGCACTGGCGAGCATGGGCGAGATGGGAGCGTGGCGGGCGCTGGGGCTGCCGTGTTGTGCTTCGCCGGAGCCACAGTGTGTATGTATGTTGGAGGCTTTCGTCGGATTAGGTTAAAAAGGTTAAATGCCCAAGTGGCAGCTGCTACACGGGAAAAAGTCGAAGCTTATGAACACACAGGCGTGTCCCGTGCAGCTCGCTGACACCGCAGAGCCGACCCTCTCCGCGCTATGGCGCCACAAGGACGTAAGACGTATTAGAGAGGGCCTCCTCTCCAGAATGCATGGCACAACTCATGACTGATATCTGGTACCGTCATTTTCTGCTGGATGGACAGGGGCTGTGGGATTTTAGAATTCGCTCAATGAAATTCTGCTCCGCCGGGTTTCGAACCGCGGACCTCCCGCTCGTGAGGCGGGTGTGCTAACAACTGCACCACGGAGTCCGGTTAATTTGTTTGATGGTTTGGCGTTTTTTATTGTCTGTTGTTTAGTTCGTTTATATTTGTATAAAAATAGGTGGAGGTGCTTTGTGTAAATATATTTTAGTTGCATGTTTCCTCCACATATATGCACGCGCTTAATTAGTAAATTTATACAGTCACACATCCTGAAGAAGCCTGAATAATCTTGAGCCTGCCATCCCCTCCAACTATCGTCCTATATCTATGCTTACGCTTCCTTCTAAACTCTATGAACACGCTATCCTTGAACAACGTCCGATTATTCTTCAAAACGTCCGATCGTCCGATCATTCTTCTAAAACTGAATTCATGGTTTTTCACCCTCCTCGTCTAACTCCACCTACTCTTCCATTTCCTTTACGTTCGTCAGTGCGAAACTTGGGTGTAATTATGGATTCCTCTCTCATCTTTAGCAATAATATTAGTTCTGTCACACGTACATGCCGTCTTATTCTACGCGCGCTGTATCCCATACGTCCATTCCTCGACCAAGCGTCTGCCATCAAGCTCATCAAAACACTGGTTTTTCCTCGTATAGATTATTGTATTGTTTTATATTTCAACACTCCGCGATGCTATTTGAAACCATTTCAGACGGTGATCAATCAATGTTGTAGATTTGTCCTCTCTCCCGTTGTTTGTGTTCATACATCTCATCATTTGTACAATCTTCGTTGGCTACCTATTATTCCGCGAATTCATTTCCGTCTCTCCTGTATTATTTTCAAACTGCTGAACGGCATCAATCAGCCTGAATATCTAGTACGTTTGTTATCTCGTGTCTCAAATCCCAACACCCGTATTTCACGTCCTCTACAATGTCCTAGAGCGTTGTGTGAATCCCCCTGGTCAGCAAAATCATTTACCTTTTTTGCCCCTCGTTTCTATAACTCACTTCCATCTCATGTCCGTCTATCTCCCTCCTTCTCTTCTTTCACTTCATCTCTGCGCACATACTTATTCTCTAAATCTTTTGATCGCTCATCTCATTGCCTTACACCATATGCCAAGATTTAGCTGCTCAAAGTGCACTCTCATCTTTTGCTTGCCTTTGTTTTTTTTGCATTCACGTGTTTTTTGTGTCCTGTAAGCAATTTTTTTCTATCTCCTATCTCTACCTGATTATCTTTGTACTGAAAATGTGTGTGGATTTCTTATTCTTACTGTGTGTGTATGTTTTATTCTGATGATTATTTATTGCGCTCACTGTTTGTTTCATATTGCGTCGACGTGTAGCTTTTGTTTTTTTTTCTGTGCTATTTTTGTTCTTTTGTAATCGCGCCATTGTTGCTATGTGCGCTACATCAAATACATGTTGATGTTGTTGTTGTTGTTGTTGTTATTACTCCGGTCATTGATCCTTGACAATCAGGTTTTATGTCAACTCATTCCTCTGCAACTCTTCTTATTCGCCTCACTAATGCCATTTTGTCTAGCTTTTTCTTCGGCAAATCTGTTCTGCTAATAGTATTATATTTTTCATCTGCTTTTGATCTCGTCAATCATTCCATTCTCTGTGAATATCTCGCCATATTGGCTTTTCTTCTTCAGCTCTTTATCTGGCCTATTCCTACCTTCATAAACGTTCCTCTTCTGTCCGCTGTAATTACCGGGTGTATATCCGCTTTTCCGTTGACTTCTGGTGTCCCACAGGGCTCTCTCTGTTGACCACTCCTTCTAAGCATCTACGCTTCGTCCCTTAGTTCTATCCTCAGAGAATACCCTATTTCGTTTCACGTCTATGCTGACGATGTACAAATTTACTTTCCCATGTCATTTCATAAGTATACTTTGGTATCAAAACTTCTTTCCCATATTTCGTCATGGACAGCTTCCAGATACCTCCTTCTTAATCACGACAAACCAGTCTACTTAGCTTTTCATCCTCAAAGGATAACTCCTACCACTGTCTCCTTGCCTGTAGCTTCTCAAATTCGCAATATTGGCATCAAATTTGATCCGACAATCTCATTTTCTCAACACTTTTTTCAACTCATTGCCAGGCTCTTGCCGCTTCATTCTCCGAACATTTCATCCCATACGTTCTCTTTTGGACGATTCTTCGGCTGTTCTTTTCGTCAATTCTAACGTTTTTACTCGCCTAAATTGCAGTAACTCCTTGTTTTCTCAACTTCCCCTCAAAAGTATCCGCCATCTACAATCCATTATCAACCTTGTCTATCGATTCGTTTTTAAAATTTCACCCAAAACACCCACTTCAGCTCACCTCCACCGCCTTAGTTGGCTCATTTCCGAATTTGTTTCAAAATTTGTTGTTTGGTGTACAAACTCCTTCACTGTCCTTCATCCACGTCCTATCTACGCTCACTACTTCTGGTTCAAGAGAGTTCTTCACGTCGCCATCCTACTCTCTAATCTGTCCACCTGCGTTGAACCAGACCACTTAGTCTGCGAAATCATTCTATTTTTATGTACCCAGTATTTATATTTCACTTTCTGCTCGCCTCCTCCGAATGAAATCCTACTCATTCTTCTCCTCTGAACAGCTCCTCCTCCACAAACATTTCCTATATTTGGCCTCAGAGTCTAAATGAGTTGTATTGTTTGCAATGATATGATTGATTGGTTTTTACTATTGATATTGATTTGATTGATGTTTTTAATTCAATGATTTCTCTTTTTTGCACATTTCGTTTTATATTCCGGACTCATAATTTCAACATTATTATCATAATTGTGTTTGTGTTCTGCGCTGCATATTTATACCCAATTTGCGCAATCGAATACATTTTTACACTTGCTGCAGTCGTATTTTGCCTGTCGCGCTCTTGTAATATTCTTGTGCGCTATATTTAATAAATGATTGTTTGTTTGTTTGTTTATTATTGTACCTGCATTAAGTGTATTTATGTAATGAAAATTAATTGCGTTTATACCTGCATAGTGTTTAATTGTGAGTATTTTTAAATACATTCTATTTTAATGATACTTTAAAGTGTTCTTCCGACCATTTGATTATCTAACAATTTTCTCTAAAGGTAATAAAGTATTTAAATGTGGGTTTTAAGAGATGAAAAATATAAGGTAATTAGTTTCGGCGTGTCACAATTACTTGCATTTTGTTCAAGGAGGTCACGGCAAGAAATGGGCTGAGAGACACTGCTCTAGTATATGTGTATTACTAGTTCACTCTAGTAGAGAGGTTCCCAACCGTTGGGTCACGAGGCCACTTCAGGGGGTCCTGAGAACCGCCTGAAAATAATTCACATCCGTCAAAATTTGCAGAAAAATACAGGTTATGAACACCTGATGTTATTTATTGTATTTTCGAATACATCCAATAACGATGATATTAAAGTATTCAATGTGACAATAATTCAGTATGCAGGTGTTTTTTCTAACTTATCATATTTTCAATGGGGAGTCATGGAGCCTCCGGACCTGTCCTGGAGGTGGCGGAGTGAATAAGTTTGGGAACCCCTGCTCTAGTATATCTTATCAACGGTTATAGTTGGAGGGAATATATCATGCTCACTGCAGGAAATAAATGAAAATCTGGAAAATAGATGAAATGGATGGAGTTGTTTAACGGACGAATAGTTCACTACACATGACATTGTATTAGTGTGCGTGTTACACTAAAATGGCAAAACAATGACAAAAGCAAACAATAATCACAATATGCACTCGAAATCTAAACATGAAGGGTCTATTTATTCACGCACACACACACGCACACACACACACACACACACACACAAACACACACACACACACATTCACTCTCAAACACACATACTCAGACACATACACAAACACCTACATATGTATATATCCTTGTAGGTGTTGCTTGAAAAATTACCTACATTGCTCCACGTATAATCAAATACAGCATACATATCCGTGCGTTCTTATGTATATATACACATTATGTATTCGCATTACATAAATACGTTTTTGTGTTGTAGAATTGAGCAACACAAATAAATTCAACGTCGGTGTTTGTGACAAGCATATGTCGTGTCGTGTGACGATAAAGCAATAACGTTACAAACAACGTGTCATATCGAACAATAAAACTTTCGAGCAATCATTCCATAAAACTCAAATATCTGTGGTCACTGAATGCTTCACTGTGACCCCTGCTCAACATGTTGACAAGCATACTGAGGAACATATCTCAGTGAGGGACCGTCAAGATTACTCAACGGATCTACCAAGTCTATTCTCTCCAAACACCACAACGCGTTAGCGCACTCCACTCACGACGTCAACGCTGTATCCTGCTGAATGTGTTGCGGCATCTTCCTCTTATTCTCGATTGTCGACATGAAGAAGGCATCGGAGAATACTATCGTGGAATCAATTCATAGTAAACCTGACACCCTCAGTGGTAGGTCCACGCTAAATTTATGCTCCGCATGAAAAGGGTGCTGCAACAGGGTCAAATGTACGCCAACAGAAGGAGGAAGGGTTGACTGAATTCAATGTCCACGTGTTCAATGTTCCCCCTGTTCCGCTTGATCCCTGTGTTTTGATAAATCAGGATCTTTGACTTAGACCCTAGTTTGCGTAACACTGTGAGGAGCGAAGCTATCTGATTGCCCACAACACTCACAACAACACATATTATATCTGTCCGGATAGAACTGTATCCAGCTGGGTGGTATCCTTCCTTATCATGGACATCCATCGTGTTCAGTCTCTTTGAGTGATTGAGTGACTCTTTGAGTGACTATGCTTGATTGAGGATATACCTTTAGAGGATGTCAACACAATTCTCTTGCGGACTATCGACGGCCGCTGTGGCCTGAACTCTGGTAGTGGCGGTCAAGGGTCTCATCTCGGTGCGCTCGGGCCGATAACGACGCTGCTCCGCGGCGCGTGGAGATTCCACTGCACACCGCATCACTTTACGAAACGCCTTGCGGAAATTCTCCGAGAGGAACGCGTACAGAATCGGGTTGACACACGAGTTCATGTAGGCCTGCACATGTGCGACAATCTGGAAAAGCACACTGGCGTCGTTAACCGGGTAAAGATTGAGGGATCGCAACAGCAGCACGATCTGCAGCGGACACCAACACACTGCGAATATGACGACAACCACCACCACGAGACGAGTGACGCGCCGCTTGCTCTTGATTCCCTCAGAAGATGTGTGGCCGTTTGGACCGACTCCGCGCCACAAGCGTCGCAGTAGCAGCACGTAGAGCACTACGATGACAAGTAGCGGCAGAACGTACGACGTGACGAAGAAGGTGAGCTGGAAGGCGGGGTAGTTGAATCCCTGCTGGATAGCGGCCAACTGCGGTAGCTGCGAGTCTAAGAACATGCACGACACGTGAGAGCTGTTGACAAAATGCTGCACCTCGCCGTGACTGACAGCCACCGGACTACAACCGACCACAATGACCAGCCAAGTGGCGGCGATGGCGAGACACGCGTTGCGTTCGGTGCGCACGTTCATCGACATAACAGGCAGCACAACTGCCAGGAAGCGGTCGAGCGACATCAGCACAAGTGTATAGACGCTGGCGTAGACGAGCACGAAGACGAGGTACTGCACCGAACGACACCACAAGTCACCGAACGGCCACACTTTGAGTGCGTAGTCAGTGGCGGTGAACGGCACGCAGAAAATGATGAAGAGCAGGTCAGCCACTGCCAGGTTAATGATGAGCAGGTTTGTGGTGGAGCGCATCTGAGCGTTACACGTGACCACCAGCACCACCAGGCCGTTGCCGAACAGACCTACCACCACAATGATGCCGAATACTACTGGTACAGCGATCGGTACCACCTGCTGCAGGATCCATGACTCACCAATGTTTGTCTGATTTTCCGGAACTAAGTCTGTCGGTTCTCCAAGAGAGGTTTGCTCCATCTCAGACGTTTGGGTGCTGTTCAATTAATCGGACTGATAGTTGCAATATGACAGCTTGCAGTACGCGCGGCAAGCTTGACGAATGGAGATTATCAGCGGTTGAATTTAGATGATAACATCCTTGTGGTGTAAATTCTGGTCTGTGTATTGACAGATGTACTGATGAAGTTACCGACAGTTCATAGGAGTATTTTTCATGGTCTCTTAGATACTTCCGTAAGCTCATGGGTCGTATCACCTGTGGACACAAAATCAAGTTTGATCTTCATTAAAAACATCCTAGATATAACCTTCTATTTGCAACATGATTTCGATTAAT
Source organism: Sacculina carcini (assembly GCA_916048095.2). NCBI lineage: Eukaryota > Metazoa > Arthropoda > Thecostraca > Sacculinidae > Sacculina > Sacculina carcini. The sequence goes on from OU696584.1 coordinate 2,528,896, forward strand.
TTCGATTAAGCCTGATATTTGAGGCAGATGAAAGGTTTTACAAAAAATATTTATAGTGTGTTGTAAGATATAAACAAATTGAGCACTAGACGCTAATTGGAAGCACATCTTTTGTTCAAGTTTTGACTTGAAGCTGTTGCGCTCTGTGTAATTTAATTTGAATGTGCTGAATTTTAAATTTGATGCTAGCTAATGAACTCTGTATGATATATGTCTGTATATTAATAAAACTACACGCAAGTCCAGAAAATGTCTACTCCTATCCCCAAATTTCGTCTCGCTCCATCTCATCGCTCTGTCATGACATGCCGACCCATTCAATTTACGCCCAAATGTTCCTCGGTGCTCGACTAACGCACTGACTGAATAAATGTTAGATTCAATGGCGCGTGTGTGAACGCCTCTTCGGAGATCGCCCAGTGAAAACACGTATGTTAGAATGCCGGCTAAGGCTCGGTCTGTACGTGGCGGATACTTTTCACGCGTGTGGCATATCTCTCCCAAACACTCCCTGCACGTGGACCGCTTGTCAGAGCGGGTTCTGATGATGTCATGCCACACATTATTTCTTAGATTATTTCATGCAATAATCGTTTCTGTACACTGGATTATGCGTTATGTTGTCGTCTCGGCCATAACTTGAAGCATGCTGCTTCAGCGATGTGCATACTTTTAGAAGATGACCTTGATCATATTGTCTGAGGACATGGTCCGAGCAATGGTAAAACATATTTGCAAGTAGAGACAAAGATAGTGATGTACCGTGTACCTGTTTGTAAATAATATGTGTATCTAGATATATGTAGATATGTATCTAGATATAGATATATGCATTTGTTTTGTAATTGTGATACAGATATTACTGCAAAACAATGTATCTATAACCAAATGCAATCACTCCAATATATATGCCATAGAATGATTCTAAATATGATATCTTGGAATTATATTTTGGAATTATTAGAACGTGGAATGTGTCGCAATATTGATATTTCAAGCAAAACATTGCCCCAGCATATTGAAACAAAGACTGAGCGTATTCATTACTGTAATATGTACAATATACGTGGAACTTTTGTGAGCATTTCAACGAGCATAGCTTGACTAGCTAGCTATGTTTTTGGTTCAATCTGTGTAGTTGTATTGCCGAAAAGACGAAATTTATGTAACACAATCACACGATCGCACAATATCACAACGAGTAAATAAGCGCAACACTTAATATCTACACTGCGGAAACGAACACAAAACACCAAGAACAACATTGTTCACACCGCCCTAAACGATCACTCAACGCTTCTCAGCACTGTTCACACTCGCACTATGAACGCTCCATCTCGACTTCCCATGACACTGAACGCGTCAGCGGAACCCCCATTGCACTGCCATAATTCCCCCAGTTACATAGTCACCAACGCACCAGTACAGCATATGGCAGATATATATTCGAAATGATACGTATAAAATTATATGACACGAATAACAGCACAACGCAGTAATACACGCAATGCAACACTACTCGCACGCACACTACTCGCAACACAACACTACTCGTAACACAACACTCCTCGCACACAACACCACACGCAACGCCTCGCTCCCCCCAGCACACACTCCCTCATCAAGTCTCTCGCTAAACTACAGACCCACATACATACGCAATACACACATGCGCACGGCACCATTGTCACCATGACAACGTACCGCATGACGCCTGACACCCGTTGCAACACACAACACCCTTTACCCCGCTCGCTCTGCTATCACTCATGCGCGCCCGGCTCAAGGACGAACGCACGCGCCTAAACACCAACGCTGCTTCGCGACCACTATCACTCATTTACCACATCAACCCCTGATTCGCAAGAATGACAAGTCGCACATGTTCTAGGCCGCCTCCGTCGTTTGCTCCTCCTCAAAGTCTGTTATAACCAGCCTCCGCTTCAGAATGGCGAGCTGACATCGACTCAGCTGATGATTCAACAGCTCCCTCGGAATCACCTTGAGACGCCCGACCTTCCTGGTCCACGGATGTGGCTCAGCCGCACGGTTTGATGTCTCTCACATGAATCGGAATGCCGTCAACTTCCACGGAGAGATCTGACACTTGCGAAGTGACCACACCGGGCGAAAAACGAGAATTACATCTTGCTCCGGCTCGTCTGACCCAGACCCTGTTACCAACGTCGTACCCGCTTCCACGTTTGCGTGAGCCTCCGTTCGGTTGTTTGCTGCCCGTTGTGTGGTGGATTTTTTCCACCTTCACATTGTAGCGATAGACTTGACTAGCCGGTGTCGAAGCTTCGTTGACGTCATCCTGCAGTGATACATTGTATTGATACACCGTTTCCTGGATCGAACACCGCTTCCTGGATCGAACACCGCTTCCTTGCCGCTAACATTTTCACGCTTATATGGCACCTCCGACAATGCCATTTCTTTGTGGTGTATATGCGCACCGGAACCACACGGACACGCTCCACTCGTGCAGCAATCGCCTGAGCTCGCCACTGCTAAGCTGAGCGCCATTGTTCACAAGACATTCTGACGGAACGCCGCGTTCAAAAAATACTTTGGACTTTGTACGCCGCGTTCAAATTTTTTTGTAGATGGGACACAACGCAAGCTGCGGTCTACGAGGCCCACTTCCTCCAGATGGCGAATCGCGATGGGCCGCTGTGGATAATTGCCTGAGAGTGATGACATTGATAATGCGTAACATCCAGCGCAATTATCTTCCCCGTCTCGCCTACAGATAGTTGTCAGCCGGGCCATTTGATGGGCGCAGGATCAATATCATTGCAGAAGTCACATTCTCGGACTAATTGAGCAGCGTCTCTTCTCCTCACGTCTCCGAGGCGTCTCAGTGAAGAATACAGTATTTGACGAACTCCAGGATGTCTGGCGTCGTTATGAACGTTATTAACATCTGTAAGTGTTGCGGCGGTCCGGGTATTTTCGGATATCATTTCGCCGGCAGCCTCACCATTTCTGGTCCACGAACAAGGCAGACGAGTCAAACGATCAGCCAGGTTTCGTGACGTAGACACCAGAGACACATACAACTTGGGACCCAGCTCTTCTCGCACCGACTTAAGAGTTTCCAGCCTTCTACGGATGATGATATCACTGGCTGCTTTGATTTTGACCCGCGTAAGTCGTTTTCGAGTCAGTCTTGAACTCTATCTCACTCATCCACCACACAACGGCCATGTTGAGACCCTTCAACAAAGTGTCAAGTTCAGCAAAATTTATGTGCGCGGCGCTTTTACCGCGTAGCCAACCTCCGTCCTCTATGATTTCACCGTTCACTTGATCACTTGTAAATGCAAACGTTGTGCGTTACTTTTCCGACCTGAGGTTGTCGGACGTTCAGGGGAGGTGCTAAATCTGACTCACCGAGACATTCAATCTAGCTCCGAGGCTCATCCCATCCCGACTGTCGGATAATACGTCGCAGTATTCAATTTGGCAGTCAGCACTGTCGCATGTAGCCTATTCTAGTGTATTAGCATGCATAGCCTGTCCTTGGTTATTTTTGTGCTTCATATATCATGCAACGGTTTGGCATTTGGGAATGTAGACCCCGAGGGAACCGGGCATTTTGTCATGTCCTGGATACGCACATGGTGACGCCGTCGATGTCAGAGGATTGGCCGCAACTGTCACATACAGCGTGTGCAGAGTGGAAAAGTTGCAGAGTTTTCACCGGCACAATTTGACGACCGATGAGAACTTTTCGTTCAACTTGGTCCTATAGTTGGCGTGCTTGTGTGAAAATTGCGAGACCAATGACAATTGATGCTGCAGGACATAATGCGCAAATGGTGAACATACATTATTTGAAGTGGAAGTGCTGGATTGTGTACGATTTCTCACAAAGTGTATGTGTGTGCGTGTGTAAGTGACGTGGGTATGTGCAGTGGCGGCGAGCACTTGACCAGCTGATTGGTCGCTACATCCTTCTGTACGAGTATCTAAGATTTGATTTCGTGTGTGTATGTATGTATGTGTGTGTGTGTGCGTGTGTGTGTGTGTGTGTGACTGAGTGCATTGCTGTAGGCGAGTCACAGGAAGCCCCATTCCTGTAACTATACCTTTTACAATTTCATTTGTCCCAACTGAAATCAAAGTTGTCCCAACTGAAATCAAAATTGTCCCAACTGAAATCAAAGTTGTCCCAACTGAAATCAAAGTTGTCCCAACTGAAATCAAAATTGTCCAAGCTAGAACCACAAAGTATGTTATTGATTTTACATTAAATATCAAACTTAATTGTTATCAGTACATTTTATTGTATTTCACATGAAAAAATTAGCATTAGTCGTAAAACATATATATGTACTTCTTACTATGTACTATACAATTATGTGCTAAGGTATGTACTACAATTCCAATGCATATATGTACCGTGCGTACTTACTTTATAAGGAACTCTATCAGCCAATATATCAATGTCAGCGTATATACCACCAGCGCGTATACTTAAATTCTAGGAACAAAGCAAGATATCTCAAATCAACACAATCACAAAGCAACATGGCCCACTAAAACACCTTCACTAACAAACACGCTCGAACTTTCTGCGCAAACAACTGACCTATGGCGCGCACTCTATCAGCCAATATCAGTGTCAGCGTATAGAGCCACTGTTCTCGGAGAGCACTCGCGATCAAATCGTGCACACACACACACACACACGCACACACACACATATACAGAAACATCACACTTTCAGAGACGGTACATTCCGTCTTATGGCAAGTGTTCAGGCATCACGTGTGTATAGCGCTTGTCGTTGCTAGCCATCTGTGTATGGTGTCTATTTGTCTGTGTGAGGTAGTGTGAGTGTGTGTATGTTGTATGCACGTGCTATGAGCGAGCAGGGGGATGCAGGGGGTGGGCAGTGCGCGCCATGGGGCAGTGCGCGCCATAGGGCCGTTGTTTGCGCAGAACTTTCTTGCGTGTTTGTCAGTGAAGGTGTTTTAGTGGGCCATGCTGCGTTGTGATTGTGTTGAGTTGTGATATCTTGCTTGGTTCCTAGAATTTAAGTATACGCGCTGGTGGTATATACGCTGACATTGATATAATGGCTGATAGAGTTCCTCATAAAGTAAGTACGCACGGTACATATATGCATTGTAATTGTAGTACATACCGTAGCACATAATTGTATAGTACATAGTAAGTATAGTACATATATATGTTTTACGACTAATGCTAATTTTTTCATGTGAAATACAATAAAATGTACTGATAACAATTAAGTTTGATATTTAATGTAAAATCAATAACATACATTGTGGTTCTAGCTGGGACAATTTTGATTTCATTTGGGACAATTTTGATTTCAGTTGGGACAACTTTTTTTTTTCAAGTTCAAGTGTATTAATCCACACAAAAGTTTTGCTTATCATGGTGTGAATACTACATAAATATATACACATTCATACACTCACCCATATATGTATATACATACACACAAATATATACACACACACTCATATACATACATATGCACATATTCACGTACATATACACATATACACCCAGAATATGCATATATACACATACACACATATATACACACATATACATACATACATATATATACATACATATACACACATTCATACATGCATGCGTGTATATGTACTGACACACACACACACGCTCGCACACTCAAACATGAATCCAATATTTAGACTGTACGAGACATATACTTGTATACCATACTGAACATTAACATGCATAAACAAACAACACCAACGAATTTGAATCACAATGATAACATCTACCTTGAGGAAGCAAATAGTCTCTATAAGTCGTCCATCAGCTTGGTAATCATTTGTTTTTTAAATAATGCAAGTCTAGGTATTTGCTTGATCTCTTTTTTCAAGTTATTCCAGCAAGTGACTCCATAGTGAGTTATACAAAATCTTCTACATCTTGTTCTACAGGACTGTACCAAGAGATTATGAACATGACGTTTGTTCACAATGAACATATTTTGCAGTAACTTTGGCAGCATGTTGTTGTGGGCCTTATATAAAGTAGTTATTCTATTTAAAGTAACCAATTTTTCCAGTGGTAGAACTCTATATTTTACTAATATTGGTCTTGTGCTTTCTCTTGAAGATTTAAACTCAATTAATCTAATCATTCTCTTTTGCAATTTACATAATGTTTCCAAATTACTTTTAAATGTTGATCCCCATGTTTCATTGCAGTAAGACAATTGAGATCTCACTAGGCAATTATATAATAATAAGAAAGTTTTAGTATTTATTAGTGGCCTGACCAGTCTTAACATAAAGGCTATTTTTGCAATTTTTGCTTCCAAGTTCTTGATATGCCCTTTCCAACTGATGTTTTCTTGAAAATATACACCCAAGTATTTCATCTGTGAGACTCTGTTGATCTGTTTGTCATTTATTTTCAAGTTCAAGTCTTCTAAACGCCGTTTAGCAAAAATTATATAGTGAGTTTTTTCAATATTCAGCGCCAGTCTATTAATCTCTAACCATTCATTTAATTTTGCAAGTTCAGAATTTATTTTATGCTCTATTACGTTATACTCTTTTCCCGAGAAAAACATGTTTGTGTCATCTGCAAATAATACCAGCTTAGTGTCCGACAAATAATAAAAAATATCATTTATAAAAAGCAAAAATAGTTTAGGTCCTAGAATCGAGCCTTGCGGTACACCACAATATATCCCCCTTGAGTCAGACAGCGATTTATTAAAAATTACATTCTGTGTTCTTAACTGTAAATAATCCTTAATCCATTGAAAAGCATTCATGTGGCATTTCACTGAATCCATTGAAAAGCATTCATTCATGTACAAGCACTTTGATTTCAGTTGGGACAACTTCGATTTCAGTTGGGACAATTTTGATTTCAGTTGGGACAATTTTGATTTCAGTTGGGAATACTTTGATTTCAGTTGGGACAATTTTGATTTCAGTTGGGACAACTTTGATTTCAGTTGGGACAAATGAAATTGTAAAAGGTATAGTTCTTGTAACGTGCCGAATGGAGGAGAGTAATAGGGTTTCGCCTATAACGATCAGGAAGTGAAATTAAATACAACACAATTAGATAATATTTCAGATAGTTTTCCCTCATTTTCAATGTCATATACCTTGACGTATACTATCGGACAATAAGTTCAGCTGATAGTGGTATATCCAAGCTATAAATTACTAACGTAAATATTTCATCCGAGTCATGCAACGGCATGAGCGCAGGTACTAAGCGATGGAGAATTTATCACCCCAATGTCGATATTTCCACCAAGTTATTATTTTTGTGACGTACGTATGTGCAATGTGCAGTATCATATGTGCAATTATATAGAAAATCTATACGGACATAAGAAGGTTCACTAAGAAGAACTGTTGAAGACGTACTTGTCTTGCTGTGCATGCAAAACTTTTAATGTGTTTGCAAATGTAAAAAGGTATAAGAACAGTAGCTTCCTGGTGAGATACTCAGCATCTACAATAAGTTTAGCTGCATTTTGCTTTTGTAGCATTTTGTGCTCATGTACAGCATGTACAAGCTATTTCTGCAAGTGGCAGCTCCAGGAGTAATTTTTAAAGTTCGTTGCTGCAATTTCAAATCGGTAAAATATCGGAGTTATCTGTGTGTGTGTGTATGTATGTGTGTGTGTGTGTGTGTGTGTATGTATGTGTGTGTGTGCCAAAGTATAGGCATAGTTTGGAAAATTCTTAGCAAGATTGAAAATATGGGCATAGTTGGGACAGTAGGAATATGGTTGAACACTTTTCTCGAAGGCAGAAATAGCATGTGACATCAATTGTAGCAGAATATCAACCAATGAACGTTAAAAGCAGAGACCCTCGCGGTTCAGCTTTGAGACCTTTGTTTTTCCTTATTCAGTGTACCCCGGATATAAGGGAGTTGTTGATAGTGGAGAAAAAGTGTCTTATTTCCTCGGTTCTCTTATATCCGGGAAAATTACACTTGAAGGATGGAGCACGGGCCTGAAGGAATACTCCCTTATAACCGAGGTTCTTTTTCATCCTGGGTACAATGTATTTATTTCTGACATTGACAGTCAAGTCCGCTACTTGTCGTTGGCTTATTTGCCGAACACATCCGAATAATGAAGCACATTTCCGTTATGAACAATGTCAAGCAAGTGAAGTCTGACTTGGAACAAATTTTCACGTGGGGAGGGGAGAATAACGTGCTTTAACCAAAAAAATCGATCCCATATCAAAACATGTCAAAACTTCATATCAAAACTGTAGTGAAAAATCCAGATGTCAAGCAGACTGGATATTGCGAGCTTTTCTACCGAGTAAGAAATATTTCATATTTACACTGTTTAAGACATTAGTGCTGCCAAAAGGTGAGTATTATCGCCAACTCTGGAGTCCGTGGAATCCGGAGCAAAATTTGCTTGGAGCTATTCAGCGAATAACATGCGTGCATAATCTTCATTACTGGACTGAACTCAAAAAGAATATAATCTGCTTGTTGTAGGGACAAATACTAACAACCTAACAGTGTATACTATGCCAAACTATGAACTTGCGAAATTCTCACCTCTGTGGAAGTGAATGACATCAACAACAAGCTTAATTTTGCATCATCATAATGTGTATTTTGCACCAGCGGAAGGACAGATTGTGTCATATCGAAAAATGATTGAATGCAGCGAGCACGAAAAAAAGAAGAAAGGAGACAGACTCGGGTAGATAACACGTTTTCTTTGAGTATATCTCGCCATTTCAATACTCTACTCCAGAACCTTCGAGACACTTCCGAGCAGCGGATAGAAAAGTGCAAATAGCAGCTTGATGCATTTTTCATTATGCTACCAGATGAGCCAAATATCCCGCACTATCATACCAGCGCTGCCAGTAACAGCATTATCGACCAGCTGGCCTTAATGCGGACACACGGGTACTAGTGGTGGCGCACCAGCGTAACCACGCATGATAATTTCTACTTACAGAGGATTTTGACCACAACCGCAACCACAGGAACCATAGGTGTGTGGTATATTCCCTTCATTGAGGTATGCATGCTGTAATTGAATTGGTCGAAAATGACCAGTTTGAACGTTCAGGCTGAACCAGCTCGAACGTTCATACATAATGATTATCATCTCCCGATCCTGGAAACAAATCTAAGCGCTTGCTCGGCTTACTATATGCTGTCACATTTATCACATTATTGTGCGCTCTAGCAAACAAACGTTGTTTTCGCGTAGATATCTCGGTCACCTCACACTTGTGTTGGCCTCCACAATTGTTGTTGTATGCGTTGTATTGCCAGTGGACTAGCAACAGCAGTGTCGAGGGAAATCATCGTGGTGAAATCACACTAAAATCGTAGCACCAATACACATCCGAGCCACACGGAATCCACAGGGACTCACTCATCGCTCTGCTAAATGCATCCAGTCAGTGGTGGACCCATAGGGGGCATGATTGTGCTTGCATGCAGGCACAATACTTTTCAGTGCAATGTAAATAAAATCGTATATTGTCTATATATGCTCAGATTTATTTAATGGGTTTCATTTATATCTTACCACAAAAATGTTGTCTGAGAATTAACATTGAATGAGCGATTAGAACTGGTGCATCCACATGACTCGTGGAGATGGAGATGTCCTAGGACTGTTATCACAGGCGTTTGCAAGCACGTGACGCTAAAATGTTCTCTGGATTCAATATGAGCAGCGCTTGAGGCTCTTCCAGTGGTTATTGTATACGAGTTTGATTGTTATGTGAGTACACAACATGTACCTGATGAGTTACAGTAATGATTCTCTATCAGTGGAATTTTTCTCACAACTACATACCTCCTTGCCAACATTTAGGAGATGGCCGATAGAGTCGCAGACAATCTCATCACAATAACATATAATCGGTCCGGGGCCTTGCAGTGTGGAGAGGGCTCTTGCCGCAGACAATGGTAAAATAACAGTGGTCAATCGTAAAATTATAACATATTAGGTCTTAATTGGAAAGTGGTGATGAAACGGCATCAGGCGCTAGATACCAGAAATTCATAATTTCATCTCGGGGAGGAGCTTGTGCATGACTCTCGAAGAGGCAACAGCGTACTGCTATGGCTCTGTGCGGGACCCGCATACTTATAGAGTCCATGGCTCCGTGACATGTAAAACGACAATGTCTTCGACTAGGGAGGTCCGTGGGCTTAGGTCATATGTGCATAATAGGTACTGTACACATTCATACGCCGCATGGATTCGTTTGCTAGTGTTTGTGTGCGCGCGTGTGTGTGACTATATATGTGTATGCGTTGTCCATGTTGACTGTGTGTAGATGGTTATGTGTGGTTTGAGGTGGCAGTAGGTTTTTAGGGAAGGCTTGGCCAGTAGGTTTGGCCTGGGGTGGCAGTAGGCGTGTTGGGCGAGTGTACCGTGATCACGTCAATTTGCTGTTTGCATTGTTATTTCATTAATACATTCATCTTGGTTACATGTATTGCGGCTTGTCACTTACACTATACTAAGTGAAGAAAAGGAAAAATGAACAATGTTTCCTCCTGGAGTTTTCTCCCTTATATTGGAACCTGAATTCTTCCACTTTATTTGAGTCGTAGGATGGTTATGTTCGGCAGAGACGATGCAAGGCCATATGAGGCCCACCAGCTGGCAATACTGGTCGCCCATTATTAATTGAGCAACATTATTATTGATGCCCGACTTTGGTACAATGCAGTTAAGAACAACACCGGTCTCCTGGGGACTTCACTTCACTGTACTTGTATGCGCTACTTCACGATATATTTTAATATCATGCGTTAAGCGACGGTGCTCCTCAACTCTCGGGTTCCACCCCGGACAAGGGGTTCGGAGGGCGCTTGCCATGGCTTCGATGTTTGGTGGCACAAATATTAGCTTGATGACAAATTAATGCCCGACACAAAGTTAAAGTGGTTTTATCCAGAAGCATGATGCTTTTTCTATTTTTGCATGATTTTTATATTTTTGCATGATTTTTATATTTTCCGACTATTCTTAACAGGAAGCTCACTTATATACGGGGAAAATTACACGTAAAGTTTCTTGTAATTTATCTCATGTAAAGGTTCTGTTATATTAGGGGAGCACTGTAACAAGTTTATTGTATCATGTGTAATTGTAATTCTTACCTGGGTGCAAGAATCGTTTCTTGGTCGTGTGATATCTTACTCAAAAGCAAAGAATCAAACTGATCAATGCGCAAGTTTAGAAAATGAATGCTCAATGCGGCCTGAAAATAAATAATACCATACTGAATAATACAGTTTTTCTATTGAAAGTGGGACATTTGCGGGAATTTTGACGTGAAACCTAATTTTGAATTATCCGACACAGCGTTGATTTAAAACCTTCCACAATGGCTGGGCCGATGACAAAAATTGCATCCAAACTGTGACATTGTTTGGCCGATGCAAATACCAGTTGGAGCGAAACTATAATGACGTTATTGGCTGGCGCAAAGTTTTGGCACAGATGCGACTCTACTTTGGTGCGAAATATCAGCGATAAATTCAATTGTCGCCCGGTGTTGTTTGGTGCTTGGAGCGGCGCAAAGGTTTCCCACTCCATAACGCAACCTGCTATTATCAGCTCTGTCTAACAAGCTGGGCCTACTTGTCGTACTCTTTGTCTCGTTCAATCTCCTTCAACGGTCATTCTATTGGGAGTGACACATTAATAATGCTCCCGTCTTGTGATAACAACACAAATAAGATGTTCTATTTTGCGGCTGAAACTCCATTATACATACGAGGCTCGTTCATAAAGTAATGCCACGTATTTTAACTCAACCCCGAATAATCGAAGCGGACTGCAATTTACACCATATCATAACTCAGCTGTTGATAGCCTGTCCTAAAATTTTACTCTCTTTATTGCAAATATTTACAGCGTTATAATAAGTTTTTCATGGAGACTCGTCAGAAGTAGAGATGCGTCATTGAATTCATTCACAAATAGGCGAATTCACCCATTGACATTCACTGATGCCTCAAAAACTCTATAAAACATACACTGTGAATGCAAGCACATTTAGGGGATGGGTCCGTCGTTTTGATAGCGATGAAATTGATGCCAAGATAGTGGGTCCCAGAAGAAGGTGCACATCACTTTACCCGCTGACGCATGTGTCTAATTTTTTTCTGGAGCGTTCTAGTGGTGACATTCCAGCGACTGCCTTTTGGACTCTGTTTCGTAGTGGTAACACCACGTCTCGTCACCGGTGATTACGCGGTCTTGAACCCTCCAGCTTAGAAGAAGCTCAAGCCGCAGGCATCAGCGGGTAAAGTGATGTGCACCGTCTTCTGGAACCGTCTTTATTGGCATCGCTTTCACAGCTATCAAAACGACTGCCCCATATCCTAACTGTGCTTGCATTCACCGTGTATGTTTCATAAGGTTTCTTCCAGCATCGGTGAATGTCAATGGGTGCATTCCCTTCTTTGTGAAGGAATTCAATGACGCATCTCTGCTTCTGACGAGTCATGGTGTCACGCCGTAAATATTTGCAATATACAAATAAAATTTTTGGGGACATGCTGGTAATAGGAAATTCATAATATGGCGTATATTTCAAATTTTTCCGATTATTTGGGGCAGGGTTAAAAATGGAATGCATTTCTATTGGAACGCCCCTCGTAATACATATGCATATATACATACTAACACCAACATAGGTACATAGTCTTTGTTTTCCAGCTGCAAATGCATGATATATACTTTTCTCATACGTATATTTCCATACGTCATATACACGTTGTATATATATAATATTGTTTCATGTGTCATCAATTTTGTTTGCAGTACGTTGAAAAATTACTATCGTGTCATGCAGTCTTCATATATCATGGCGTCTGAGGATCGATGCATGAAGACAATTGGGACGTGAGCCTCATATACACAAGACGATTACATTCGCACACACACACACACACATACATGCACACATACACATACACATACGTACCCACACCCTCACACATACATACGCACACATACACAGATACACATACACACACACGCACACAAACACAGATATATACCCGTGTTTGTGTAAATCCGCTCTCACATACACACAGTGCTTGTTGATTTGAGGACATGTGTTGTGAGTAGAGATGCGACTTTAGAAGAAACGCAACCAAAAAAACGTTTTTTGCATCTCTGGTTGTGAGGGAGGTTGATATGGCAATTACAATAATTTGTGCCCGCCACTATATACGTGCACGACATCTACAACTAAATCACAGCTCAGCTTGGATACAGTAATTTTCTGTTCGATCCACACCGCTGGTCTCATTTCAACCATTTAAAGCCAATTTGACCAATGATGCGATATTTGCAACGTATAATTACTTTGTGGGTGACTTGTGCGTATTTGTGGCATGTGTTTTGTCTAAATTTGGATTTAGTTGGATAGAATATAGTCGCAGCTCACCTGTTTTGCCTCATTCATCCTGTTGAGCTCACCGGTCATATTGGTAGTATCTTCTTTTAAAAAATTATGCACATCACATTTATTTTACCTCACATGGATCCAAGTGTAACATCGTCAATCGTCAATCAATATAACGTCAATCTCTGTACCTGATCAAAAACGGACCAGCTGGTTTTGTTTGCCATTTCACACCTTCATCTGGACGAAATGAGCGGAAAGTTTTTATTCGAGGACGAAGCGTCAATAAGGGATGTGTGGCCAATAAGGGATGTGTGGTCATATGTCACTGCCGATTACTGGCAACAAGTGTGTGTGTGTGTGTGCGTGTATGTGTGTGTGTGTGTGTGTGTGTGTGTGTGTGTGTGTGTGTGTGTGTGTGTGTGTGTGTGTGTGTGTGTGTGTGTGTGTGAATGTGTGTGGCTCTCAAACATGGCCAACGATATCTGCACACCTCGAGTTGTGTCTTGCTCTAAGCTCTTATTGACTTGTCATCCTAACTGGTCAGAAAGCTGCTTGGTGAGCTTCACAGATGCACTGCCGATTGTCACTTGGCTTTACCAAACATTAGCCGCCTACCTTGCAGTAAACCTGGCTGAAGTATTATTTCTGGCAAATCAGCACCAACAGACTGCCATTATGCAGCCTGCTCGTGGAGAGAGGTTGTGCTGCCTGTCGCAGAGACTGGTATCTAGACAGCAGCATGTTCACGATATGATGATGCTGAATATTATTATTAGTATTATTGTTATTTTTAAGACAAAGTACATCCAGCGACATGGAATTATTCTACACTGACATACAGAGTCCGTGCACCAACAGTGCCCGCTGAATTAAATATATAATTATAATTGTTTAAATAGCAAATATGATCCAAAAAATCAGCCATATACGTAGACATACGAAGAATACACATACACTCTGACACAAAACACACATACACACACACACACACACACACAGATAAACTTATGTTTTGGGGAGATTGAACGAACGCAAACAACGGAAACTGGTCAAACATGATGAGCATATGAACAAACAGAATGAACAGATTATATGTGTCAAAGCACCCGTACACAAACTGTAGTGTCTGGTAACTCAGCGCGACAAAGTGTGCGCGGATGGGGGAATTGGGAATGACACATGGGTTATGAACATGAAGAGTTTATGAGTTGTGTTTTTCAATATATTACAATGGCGACGAGGATAAGATGTTAGTTTCATGTGAATAATTTGAGATTGGGGAATTTATGTGACTGTTTGATTCTATTTGGAGTATTAAATTTGGATTTGGAGTGTTGTTTTTGTATGTACGCTATGGCAAATATCACTCTACCTCCACCAGCACCGTTGGAAAAAAGCGATAATTTCGCCAAGTGGATGAAAAGTGTGATTATTTATATGGGTGCGATGAATGTCAGTAATGTAGAACAGAAATGTAATATTTTGTTACATTTACTGGGTAGTGAAATGCAGGACACAGTGGAAACTCTGCCAGAAGCAGTAGATGCTATGGACACAGATAATGTCTATGTAAAACTGCAGAAAAAACTGATGTCGCATTTTGAGCCGAGAACGAACGTGGTGGTGGAGAGGCATGTGTTTCATGTTATGCCGTATGATGGGAGTAAAGTTGAGGATTTTGTTCTAAAACTGAGGAAACAGGCGAACAAGTGTGGATTCGCTACTGGTGATGTTGATGTTCATATAAGAGATAAGTTGGTCACAGTCTGTCCTCACAAAAAAGTCAAAGAACAAATGTTGAGAGAAACAAACTTGGATTTGCAAATGGCAATTAAAATATGGTCTATAGATACACAAGTGAGGGAGCAAGCCCAGCAGTTGTCATCGGCGGGTGAAACACCAAGTAATGTGAATAGAGTCAAACAATCCGCGGAGATAAAACGAGCGGGTAAAAACGCTTATGGTGTCACGCATGGTGTCAGAATGAGCGATCAAATACAGTGTTATTGTTGCCACAAGTTCGGACAAAAGGCAAATGATTGTACAATGGCGAATAATAACACGAAAGATACAGCTTGTAGACGAAAATCGGGCGTGAAATGTTTTCGGTGTGGGAGAGTGGGCCACAAAGTGAATAAATGCCGCTTATCAAAGCTTGTGAAATGTCACAAATGTAATAAATCAGGTCATTTGGCAGTTGCATGTAGAACAAATACTACAATGGCAGTGCAGGTTCAAGGTGAAAACTCGGAGCACACGAGTGAAAACAATGGTGAATATTGCGTGTATCAGAGGACGGGTAGAATCACTGCACCTTATCATGTGAATATTTCAGTTAATAGTGAAATGAGAGAATTCATCATTGACACTGGATCACCTATTACTATTGTTTCAAAAACATTATTCGAAGGAGGTGTTTTGGACCTGAAACCAGCTGAATGTGAGTTTTCCTCGTACACGGGGCACAAAATTCCAGTTGTGGGTGTGGCAAAGGTGGAAGTGCAGCACAATGGATGTAAAATGAGTTTGGATGCACATGTAGTCAACGAGAAAGGTCCGTGTTTAATGGGAAGGAATTGGCTGGAACAGCTACGCATAGATTGGAATGTTATATGTCAGTTGTGGATTTATCGCAGGCATATTTACAGATGCAATTGTGTGAAGATAGTCAGAAGTTCTGTACGCTGAATACACCGAAGGGATTGTATAAAATATTGAGATTGCCGTATGGTATTGCGTCAAGTCCAAGTATATTTCAGAGAGAAATGGATCGTTTGTTGTGTAATGCACCAGGATTGAAATGCCTCATGGACGATATTCTCATAATTGGGCGCTCCTTGTGGCGTCATAGCGTGGAGAGGGTCGGTTCTGCGGTGGCAGCCAGCTGCACGGGGCACGCCTGTGTGTTCATAAGCTTCGGCTTCTTCCCGTGTAGCAGCTGCCACTTAGGCATTTAACCTTTAACCTTTAACCAAGGAGGAAGCTTTGGCAAATTTGAAGTCAGTGTTGTCAATGTCACTTACAAACATGGGACTAAAGCCAGATGAAGAGAAAATTAAGCCTGTCATAGAGGCTAAGACTCTGCGAAATCAGCGGGAAGTAAGAGAATTCCTCGGCATGGTGAATTTTTATGCTCGTTTCCTGAAAAATTTGTCAGCAGTGGCACGACCAATACATGCATTACTGAGAAAGAATATAGCCATCAATTGGTCAAAAGGGTGTGAGAGAAGTTTTGAAGAACTTAAGAAGATGATTTCTTCAGCACCCATATTGCAGCATTTTGATGTAAATAGTCAAATCAAAGTGATAATGGATGCGAGTCCTAGTGGATTGGGAGCTGTGCTGGTTCAAGGAAGGGAAGAAAATCCTGTTGTTTTTGTTTCAAGAGCTTTGTCTGTACATGAACAAAACTACTCGAAGATAGAAAGAGAGGGATTAGGTGTTGTATGGGCTCTACAGAGGTTGCGTCAATATTTGTATGGGCGGAAACTTCGAGTGATAACAGGCTTGATACCATTGGCTCATGCTATCGGTCCATATGCGCAACTACCAGCGTTGGCGGTATCAAGAATTTAGCGATGGGCATTGAAATTGGCGGAATTCCAATTTGATATTGAAGTGAGAAGATCAGAACAGATACCCGTGGCTGATTGGTTGTCGCGTTTGCCAGGGCGGAATTCAGAATCAACAACAGTGGAGGATTTTAGGGTTTGTCTTCTAGGACAACTGGATTCATTGTATCCGGTGACGGTGAAAGATATCAGACGAGAGACACGTAATTGTCCGCTCTTGTCTCGTGTTCTTCACATGGTTCAGAATGGTTTTCCGGAGCGTGTGAGTGAGGAAATGAAGCCATTCAAGGAGAGACTAACTGAAATCACAATCGAGGATGGATGTTTACTATGGGGATTTCGAGTCATTGTTCCGAAACGGTTACAATACAGAGTGTTATGTGAGCTGCACAGTGGACACATAGGCATAGTCAAAATGAAACAACTCAGTCGATTGCACGTATGGTGGCCAAAGATCAATGATGATATCGAAAAGGAAGTGCGTCAATGCAGAGGTTGTGTCCAGAAAAGATCTGAGCCAAGAGCTTCGAATTTGCATCCGTGGGAGTATGCCAGTAGGCCATGGCAAAGCATACATATAGATTTTGCAGGACCGATCAAAG
Organism: Sacculina carcini; assembly: GCA_916048095.2. Lineage (NCBI taxonomy): Eukaryota > Metazoa > Arthropoda > Thecostraca > Sacculinidae > Sacculina > Sacculina carcini. The sequence continues at coordinate 2,546,500 of OU696584.1, forward strand.
GTGTGTCTTATCTAGTTGTAATTGATAGCTATACCAAATGGGTGGAGTTTGTTGAGATGAGATCTATCACAACATCTCGAAATGTTCATCATCTTCTGGAAATATTTGCGAGATTCGGTATTCCAGATATTCTTGTGTCAGATAATGGTCTACAATTGCGGAGTGATGAATTCAAGCCGTTTCGGGCAAGAAACGGAATACGACACATTTGTTCCGCGCCGTTCAAACCTTCGACAAATGGAGCTGCAGATAGTGCAGTTAGACAGCTGAAAGAGTACCTGAAAGCAGAGCCAGCCCGACCGAATATTCCTGGTTTCCTTATGGCTTACAGGAACACACAGCAGGAGACGACCAAGCGTACACCGATGGAGATGATGTTTGGGAGGACGGCCAAGACTAGACTGGATCTCCTAAAACCATCGTTGCAAGAAAATGTACGACAAGGTCAAAATAAACAAGTGGAACAGCACAAAGGGAAATATCGATCGTTCCAGGAGGGAGACTCGGTGATGGTCAGAGACCACAGAGTTACGAGTGGCCGGAGGTGGATGCCAGCGGAGGTGGTCGAGCGGAGAGGGGACAAACACTACACAGTCCGAACGGCCGAGGGTTTGCTGTGGCACAGGCACGTGGATCAGTTGCTCCACCATCATGCTTCGCGACGTGAACCAGAAGAAGCAGGTGTGGCAGATGCTTCAGGGCAGAGACCGACATTCTCAGAAGAGACATCAATAGGCGAGGGTGGCAACCAAACATGCACGGAGGATAATTCGGTCGAAGAGGCAGCAGTGCCGGTGGACGTTCCTGTGCGAGATCAGCTATGGGATCATGACGAGGAAGTTGACCAGCCAGTTTCTGTCGGAAATGGGTCAATGACAACGTCTGCATCGGCTCCTGATCATCAGTCTGGACAATTTCATCGAATAGAGGGCGATACTCAGCTACTGCCAAGACGTAGCAGTCGGCAGCGGCGCCCACCGCGTCAAATGCGGGATTTTGTTTTTTACAATAGTTATATATAACTGGGGGAAGTGTAGTGTCTGGTAACTCAGCGCGACAAAGTGTGCGCGGATGGGGGAATTGGGAGTGACACATGGGTTATGAACATGAAGAGTTTATGAGTTGTGTTTTTCAATACATTACACAAACGATACTTAGTTAAATGATACATAGTTAAATGAACCATTGGCCGAATATAGCATCCAAAAATTGTACACCTACATGTGCGTACGTTCACCTGCACGCACACACACACACACAAACACACACATACACATACACACACATACATAGGCACAGGCACATACACACACAAAAAAGTTTTAAGGAGTTACAGCAGGATTTGGATAGGATAGAGGAATGGAGCGGGACATGGGGGATGCAGTTTAATGCGAGTAAGTGTCATGTTATGGAGATAGGTGAAAGTGCAGAAAGACCTTCCAACAACTATTAGTTAGGGAAACATAATTTAAGGAAAATTAATTATGAAGAAGATTAAGGGATAATTGTACCAAAAAATTAAGCCCCGGATAAACATATTGGGAAAATAACAGCACTGGCATATAGAACGGTAAGGAATATTAGAAGAGCTTTCAAATACCTAGATGAGGACATCAAAAGTTAATGTGTAATATCATCAGGCCCCAGCAAGAGTATGCGTCGGTGGTGTGGTCCCCTTATAAGATAAAGAACAAACGTGAATTGGAAATATTTCAGAGGACAGCGACTAAAATGGATGGTAGCACGTGTAGTTTTTCGTATGAGGAAAGACTAAAAGTGCTTTGTTCACCATCTTTAGAACAACGTAGGCTGAGGGGCGACTTGATTAACATTTTTAGACATAGAATAGGTATGCAAAAGTTAGATAGGGATAATTGTATAGTATGGGATAATTCAGGCAAGAGGGGTCATGGAAAAAAACTGAAAATGACTAAATGTTTGACAGATGTTAAGAAGTATCCCATATAGGTGCGTTGATGTCTGGAATCAGTTAGGGGAGAATATTGTAGGAGCTAATAGCGTAGGAGCATTTAAAGAAGGACTGGATAGTGTGAAATACTGGGAATTTCAAGGAAAACAGGTTAGAGGGTGGGTTGGAGATAAGACAGCACGAGCATAGCTCATCTCCTGTGGTAAACAAATAGGTGAATACAAATAGGTGAGTACACACGCACACGATAATAGCGAACCGAGGAAACTCAACAAACACAGAAACACAGACACACACACACACACACACACACAAACACACACACACACACACACACACATACACACACACACACCTGGATCTGGGGTCGGGTTCCAAGATGTTTTCACCAACGAATCTGAGTTCACATGGAAAAATGTACCATCCAAGACACCACCATTGAAAAGAGTACGATTGGTCAAGAGTGATATACTGCGAAGGCTAAGTGAATTGGATGGCAGGAAATCAGCTGGGCCAGATGGAATATCAGGAATGATATTGAAAGTGTGCAGAGAGCAATTAATCGAGCCTATTTACAACATATTTGAAAGTAGTTTAAATACAGGCAAAGTTCCCAACGATTGGAAGCAAGCATGGATTGCACCAATATTCAAAAGTGGTGCAAAGAATGATCCAAGGAACTATAGACCCATATCATTGACATGTGTACTCTGCAAGATATGTGAGGGCATTATAAGTAAGGAATGGGTGGACTATCTGGAAAAACACAAAATTGTGTCTGAAAAACAGTATGGCTTCAGAAGAAAACTGTCGTGTCAAACGAACTTGTTGGACTTTTACTCAAAAGTCACTGACAACCTGCAAGAAAGGGATGGATGGGTGGATTGTATCTACCTAGACATGAAAAAGGCCTTCGACAAGGTACCAAGAACTAGGTTGCTATGGAAACTGAAGTATGTTGGAGGTATTGAGGGAAGGTTGCACGAGTGGATGGAGGACTATCTGACTGACAGGACGATGTGCACGAGTGTGAGAGGCGTAAGATCAGCATGGGGAAAAGTTAGTAGCGGTGTGCCACAGGGGTCGGTATTGGGCCCAACTATGTTTTTGATTTATATAAATGATATATTTGAAGGTGTAGAGAATTATATGAGTCTATTCGCTGACGATGCAAAATTGATGAAGAACGTGAGATCCAAGGAAGACTGCAAACTGCTGCAAAAGGACCTAGACCAAATTCATCAATGGAGTATAGACTGGAACATGGAATTCAATCATATGAAATGCCATCACATGAAACTCGGAAAGAGTAAATATCGCCCGAGCTACGAGTATAACATAGGAGGACATTTAATAGAAGAGGTGGATGAAGAAAAGGACCTGGGTATAATTTTTCAGAATAATTTATCATGTGGACGACATATAGGCAAAGTAGTAAGTATGGCGTATCAAACAATAGCGCAAATTAGAACAGTATTTAATTATTTAGACTGCGAAACACTACAAAAAGTTATGGTTGCTATAATAAGACCCAAGTTGGAGTATGCTGAACCTGTGTGGACGCCATACAAAAAGAAAGATATAGCAAAATTAGAGAAGGTTCAAAAAATATTTTCGAAAATGATTCCGGAACTAGAGAAATTACCATATGAAGATAGATTAAAAAGACTTGGCTTGAAGACACTGCAGGAACGGAGGGAGAGAGGAGATTTAATTGCCGTTTTCAAGTATTTAAATGAGTATGACACAGGATTTGACATTTCGGAATACAAACAAAAAGAAGGAAGACGAGGACACAACAGGAAACTAAAGAAAACCAGATGCCGCAGCGACTTGAGGAAATATGGCTTCCCGTTTAGGTGCATTACCAAATGGAATTCTTTGAGCAATGATGTTGTGGCGGCCTCAACCATTAGTTCCTTTAAGTCGTTGTTGGACAAATGTGGCAATTGAGACGGGACAGCTCGAGCCATGCTCATCTCCCGTAAATTCAACTCGGTGAGAACAACTCGGTGAGAACACACACACACACACACACACACATTCCAGAGCGCACTCACACAACACAGTGTACACTACAGCCACAAATACAATGCAGAATGCAATATTGAATACAAATGTAGAATGTGAGGAGAATGAGAGGCCTGTGCCTACAATATATATATATATATATATATATATATATATACGTAAGCACTGACTTTAAATTTTAATTATCAGCTGTTTCTCTTTGTTTCTTGTCAATCTCACTGTCCGGAGACGTGCGTTCTTTCTTGTTTGATTAAAACCGTCAGACAGCTCTCTGAAGTGCTGCAAACAACCAGTAAGCAGAAGCTGTTCCTAATTACCCGTGTGTGGGTGTGTGTGTGTGTGTATGTGTTCATTTGGTTGTGCTGCAAGATATGAGCTACGCACAATTTAAGTTTCTTCTCACATACACTTCGTTGTGTCTACAAGGGTGGTGAGCAATTTCATCCAGGTATCATTTCATCTGCAACGTTGACTCTACTATTTGCCTTCATTTATTTTACTAAACTTTTATTCGCAAAACTCTCTTTCTCTCTATATCTACTGGTCGCTTCCGATACATGAGACCACCGCATGACTTCCGAGTGCAGCGCATGGTGGTAATGGAGCTTGCACTATTCCCATGCCACTGGATTTATGTGTATTTAAAATCAATCAAACTGATCAACACAATTTTTCTGGAAAAACAATTTAAAACAAATTCTCACTAAATTTGGGCCGCTGATTAGGAAAATGATCTCAGATGTGTTGAATCACATTATGATTTCAAGCTATATCAATATTAATTTTCTATGAAAATTACTCATCACTAAGGCTGTGAAAAAATAACCTAAAAATCGGGAAAATTAACCTAAAAATAATCTCTAAAAATTAAATGATCCCTCGAAAAAGGTCCATTTTTTACAGTTTTTAAGGATGAAATATACACCAGTCCCTCTTTCCCACCCTCTCTCTGATTTGGTGTCATTTTCCCACCCTCTTCAATTTGATACCATTTATACAGCAAGCCACCAAAACTTATTTGACATTATTTGGCTAACATAAGAGAAGCATAACCATAAAAATGTAATATAAAAGTGGAAAGCTAATACAAAGGTGAAATACAATACTTTCTAATGTAAATATTTTTTGCTCATATTGTTTCAGTGAAACTTTTTTGAGGCGAGCCTATCGAATAAACACGTGCTACATTTTGTATATTTTTGTGAGCGTAAGCACTGCACGTGTGAATGCCCGGTCCTCATATAATCATCCTGCAAACACTTATGATAAGGGGTATTGTTCCGTCGCTTGAGCTCAAAGGGGGGAAAGTGGCACTAATTCAGAAATCACGTGCTTCTTGCTGTTCAAATAAACGCGTACTGTCAAGTGCTACAGTGCAGGATCTGGTATAGAGAGCTCACACATCCCACGCCCCAAACATCTCATGATACCCTCCGGTTCGTGGACGTTTCCTAAAATGGAATGATGCTATCCTGCATACCCAAAAACGTATAAATTTCGAGTGGCACATATATTAAGGTGAAGATAAATTGCTTAATCCTAACAGCAGAAATTTTGACATTTCTTGATCTTCAGACTTGACATTGCATCTCTTTTCCTATTTGATCGTGATTTATACCGTTTTTGTGCCTTTTATCTGCATGAAGTTACCAACATATGTGAAAACGTGACCTAGTAACAAGCGAAAAAATAAAAGGCAGCCTGACGATAAAAAAGTAACCTAAATGCAAAAAATTATCTAACGATATAAAAGTAACCTTTGGCAACCTAATAACTTATTTAATAATTATCGTACACAATTTTTTCATAATCTGCCAGTGTGTATGTGTGTGGATACACTATGCATGCGCATACTATGTATACATACATAACATTTATGCCATACCTACTATACCATACCATGTGCTCATGTACACCATGTATACGACCAGAATATGCTACGCGCAATTTGAGCACCTCTTATTGGAGCATTTGACCCCATTAGCGCCAGCTCAGACAGCGCAACTGCCAACCATTGTGTCTATGTGTCTGTATGCGTGTCTGTGTATCTGTATGTGTGTATGTGTCTGTATGCGTGTCTGTGTATCTGTATGTGTGTATGTGTCTGTATGTGTGTGTGTCTGTGTGTCTGTATGTGTGTGTGTGTGCGGGTCTGTGTGTCTGTATGTGTGTGTATGTATGTGTGTGTGTGTGTGTGTCTGTATGCGTGTCTGTGTATCTGTATGTGTGTATGTGTCTGTAAGTGTGTGTGTCTGTGTGTCTGTATGTGTGTGTGTGTGTGGGTCTGTGTGTCTGTATGTTCTCACCGAGTTCTCACCGAGTTGAATTTACGGGAGATGAGCATGGCTCGAGCTGTCCCGTCTCAATTGCCACATTTGTCCAACAACGACTTAAAGGAACTAATGGTTGAGGCCGCCACAACATCATTGCTCAAAGAATTCCATTTGGTAATGCACCTAAACGGGAAGCCATATTTCCTCAAGTCGCTGCGGCATCTGGTTTTCTTTAGTTTCCTGTTGTGTCCTCGTCTTCCTTCTTTTTGTTTGTATTCCGAAATGTCAAATCCTGTGTCATACTCATTTAAATACTTGAAAACGGCAATTAAATCTCCTCTCTCCCTCCGTTCCTGCAGTGTCTTCAAGCCAAGTCTTTTTAATCTATCTTCATATGGTAATTTCTCTAGTTCCGGAATCATTTTCGAAAATATTTTTTGAACCTTCTCTAATTTTGCTATATCTTTCTTTTTGTATGGCGTCCACACAGGTTCAGCATACTCCAACTTGGGTCTTATTATAGCAACCATAACTTTTTGTAGTGTTTCGCAGTCTAAATAATTAAATACTGTTCTAATTTGCGCTATTGTTTGATACGCCATACTTACTACTTTGCCTATATGTCGTCCACATGATAAATTATTCTGAAAAATTATACCCAGGTCCTTTTCTTCATCCACCTCTTCTATTAAATGTCCTCCTATGTTATACTCGTAGCTCGGGCGATATTTACTCTTTCCGAGTTTCATGTGATGGCATTTCATATGATTGAATTCCATGTTCCAGTCTATACTCCATTGATGAATTTGGTCTAGGTCCTTTTGCAGCAGTTTGCAGTCTTCCTTGGATCTCACGTTCTTCATCAATTTTGCATCGTCAGCGAATAGACTCATATAATTCTCTACACCTTCAAATATATCATTTATATATATCAAAAACATAGTTGGGCCCAATACCGACCCCTGTGGCACACCGCTACTAACTTTTCCCCATGCTGATCTTACGCCTCTCACACTCGTGCACATCGTCCTGTCAGTCAGATAGTCCTCCATCCACTCGTGCAACCTTCCCTCAATACCTCCAACATACTTCAGTTTCCATAGCAACCTAGTTCTTGGTACCTTGTCGAAGGCCTTTTTCATGTCTAGGTAGATACAATCCACCCATCCATCCCTTTCTTGCAGGTTGTCAGTGACTTTTGAGTAAAAGTCCAACAAGTTCGTTTGACACGACAGTTTTCTTCTGAAGCCATACTGTTTTTCAGACACAATTTTGTGTTTTTCCAGATAGTCCACCCATTCCTTACTTATAATGCCCTCACATATCTTGCAGAGTACACATGTCAATGATATGGGTCTATAGTTCCTTGGATCATTCTTTGCACCACTTTTGAATATTGGTGCAATCCATGCTTGCTTCCAATCGTTGGGAACTTTGCCTGTATTTAAACTACTTTCAAATATGTTGTAAATAGGCTCGATTAATTGCTCTCTGCACACTTTCAATATCATTCCTGATATTCCATCTGGCCCAGCTGATTTCCTGCCATCCAATTCACTTAGCCTTCGCAGTATATCACTCTTGACCAATCGTACTCTTTTCAATGGTGGTGTCTTGGATGGTACATTTTTCCATGTGAACTCAGATTCGTTGGTGAAAACATCTTGGAACTGTTTGTTCAATATTTCGCTCATTTTCTTGGCATCGTCACATAATCCATCTTCTGTGAGGAATTCATCAATTCCGACTTTCCGCTTGAGCTTGCTGTTTATATACTTGTAGAACAATTTCGGTTCTTTGTGACACTTGTTCAGGATATCTTTCTCATACTTCATTTGTTCTTGCCGTCGTAAATATACATACTCATTCCTCGCGATTCTGTACTTCTTACGGGTTTCTTCCGTATTTCTCTTTCTCATTTTGTTCCAGGCTTTTTCTTTTATATTCCTAGCATTATTGCATGCCTTGTTGAACCAGGATTTTTTGTATTCCAGTCTCTGCTTAATGACAGGCACGAATTGCTCAACTCCAGTGGTATATACATGCTTGAAAATAGTGTACTTCTCTTGTATGTTTTCGGCTTCCAATAGCTCACTCCAATCAATGCCCGCGAAGTATCTTTTAAGCCCATCTATATTTGATCTGGCATAATTGTACTTTATCCCTGTATACGTCGTTTGCTCTTTAGCGATCGTTTCTTCCAGTGTTTTTATAACTAGCACCATGTGATCACTTTTACCCATTGGGCTCCTGTGTTCAATGCTCTTAATCAAATCTGTGTCCTTTGTAAAAACCAAGTCCAGCATAGATGGCCGATCGTCTCCTCTTATTCTGGTGACTCGTTCTACGCATTGTGTCATCAAATTATCCATAACTAGTTGCATCAACATGCTTCCCCAAGATTCAGGTGCACCGTTTGATTCCCAGTTTTGCCAGTCGACCTCTCTACAATTAAAGTCCCCCATTATTATTACATCTTTGTTTTCTTTTGATATTTTTTGTATCCCTATAAGTGTTTCATCCAAAAGTTCTTTATATTCATTATAATCCCACGCACTGGTTTTGGGTGGTACATACACTACAGCCATGTATATGCGGTGCCTATTCCTCAACACTTGGACCCCAAGAAAGTCCACATTTCCCTTTCCTGCATCACATTTGACAACCGTTATACCTCTCTTGACCAGTAGTATAACTCCACCTCCTGCTTTACTTTCTCTATCTTTCCTAAATATTATATATTTACTGCTAACGACTCCTTCTATGTTCATATGTTTTCTGAGCTTGGTTTCGGATATTGCCACAATGTCAGGTTCGTTCTTATTTAGGTAATCTATGAGTTCCAATCTTCCTGATAAGAAACCATCCATATTTGTGTACATTATTTTGTAACCTTCTCTTACGTATTCTTTCTTGATAATTCCAGTGCTATCATCTATTCCTGTTTGAAGTACCACTTTCTTATCTTTCCCTCTATGTATCTCCATGCAAATTTGTTTCTTTCGTCCTCCGTTCTCGTCTCGTTTTTTGTTTTTGCTTCGCGAATTCCTTCAGTAAGCTCCTGTCTCTCTTCCCAGTTCAAGTTCTTGCGTATCCACACTTTTTCGTATTTGGCATCCTTCGCCAGCTTCCACGAATTTTCAAGCGTTTTGGTTGCAGCGTTTCGTGTAGCCATTTTTATAATCATGGGTCTGGATATGCCATTCTGGTACTGCCCCAATCTATGTACCACATCAATTTCGCCTGTGATCTCATTGGGTTCCTCCTCTACTTTTGCTATCACCTCTTTCGCTTTTTTCATCTCTTGGCTCATTCTTTCTTTTTTGTACTGCGCCTTTTCTTCCTCTAGTCCATACACCACTACACTCTTGTTTCTTTCAATGATATCTCTGACCAGACTCTCCTTTTTTCTGACAACCTCAATCAGCTCTTTTTGCATTCGCTCCTTGCTCTCCTCTTTTTGTTTTTGCATGATTTCTCTGAAGCTTTCGTCTCTGGCTTCCTGAATCTTCCCCCATCCCACCTGTTTCTCTTTCATTTCTACAATGTCCTCTCTTTGCTGTTTGCCCATTTTTTCAGTCTCCTTGAGTCTGTCTTTGAGCTTCCTGTTTTGATCTTCCAGAAACTCCAGACTTTCCCTCAGATCTCTGTTCTCATTGACCACTCTTTGGTTTTCCTTCTTGAGGCTTGTGACCTCTTTTGACAGGTCCCCCATTTGCTCAGACATTTGCTCTACTTGCAGGTCTAGCTTTCCTGTTTTTTCCATTTTTAGCATCTCAACCGCTGTTCTGATCTCGACAATGTCATTACAGATCCTCTCAATGTTTCGTGCATTTTCTTTTATACTTAAACCCCCTGGGCTTTTTGATTCTCCTTTTCTCTGTCTTCCCCTACCGGACATAGTGGCAATTTTTGACGTTAAGCCTTACCGCTCACCAGCACCAGTATTTCACCAGCAGTAGCTCCAGTAATCGCGCCCACACAACACCACAACTAGTACTTGCACTCAATTCACTCAAGGTCACAGTCAATCGCATAGAGCACTGCCAATCACGTCCGCACTTGAACAAGCCACAACACGAACTGTGTGATGTGTATGTGTGTGTATGTATGTATGTGTGTGTGTGTGTGTGTCTGTATGCGTGTCTGTGTATCTGTATGTGTGTATGTGTCTGTATGTGTGTGTGTCTGTGTGTCTGTATGTGTGTGTGTGTGTGTGTGGGTCTGTGTGTCTGTATGTGTGTGTATGTATGTGTGTGTGTGTGTGTATGTGTGTGTGTGTGTGTGTGTGTGTGTGTGTGTGTGTGTGTGTGTGTGTGTGTGTTTGCACCTGCGCTTGCAGCCATGACTTGTATCAGTCAGAATACATCACCCAACAGACCCCATAGTTTTATTTTCTGGAAACAGCGATCTCCATTGGTTTACTGGTGTCGTGTCAGTGATGTCGTGTCAGTGATGTCGTGTCAGTTGTGTCGTGTCAGTGATGTCGTGTCAGTGGTGTCGTGTCAGTGGTGTCGTGTCAGTGGTGTCGTGTCAGTGGTGTCGTGTCAGTGATGTCGTGTCAGTGATGTCGTGTCTGTGGTGTCGTGTCAGTGGTGTCATGCCAGTGGTGTCATGTCAGTGATGTCGTGTCAGTGATGACGTGTCAGTGGTGGTGTGTCAGTGATGTCATGTGAATGATGTCCTGTCAGTGATGTCGTGTCAGTGGTGGTGTGTCAGTGGTGGTGTGTCAGTGATTTCGTGTCTGTGGTGTCGTGTTAGTGGTGTCATGTCAGTGGTGTCATGTCAGTGATGTCGTATCAGTGATGTCGTGTCATTGGTGGTGTGTCAGTGGTGTCATGTCAGTGATGTCGTGTCAGTGATGACGTGTCAGTGATGAAGTGTCAGTGGTGGTGTGTCAGTGGTGGTGTGTCAATGATTTCGTATCAGTGGTGTCGTGTCAGCGATGTCGTGTCAGTGATGCCGTGTCAGTGATGACATGTCAGCGGTGTCGTGGCAGTGGTGTCGTGTCAGTGGTGGCCTGTCAGTGGTGTCGTGTCAGTGGTGTCGTGTCAGTGTTGTCGTGTCAGTGGTGTCATGTCAGTGGTGTCATGTCAGTGGTGTCGTGTCAGTGATGTCGTCTCAGTGATGTCGTGTCAGTGGTGGTGTGTCAGTGGTGTCATGTCAGTGGTGTCGTGTCAGTGATGTCGTCTCAGTGATGTCGTGTCAGTGGTGGTGTGTCAGTAGTGATGTGTCAGTGGTGGTGTGTCAGTGGTGGTGTGTCAGTGGTGGTGTGTCAGTGGTGTTGTGTCAGTGTTGGTATGTCAGTGATGTCGTGTCAGTGGCGGTGTGTCAGTGGTGGTGTGTCAGTGGTGGTGTGTCAGTGGTGGTGTGTCAGTGGTGTCGTGTCAGTGGCGGTGTGTCAGTGGTGGTGTGTCAGTGATGTCGTGTCAGTGGTGCTATGTCAGTGGTGTCGTGTCAGTGGTGTCGTGTCGTTCACAAAGCCACTGCATGTGGGATTCACTGTGTTCAATTACTGAGTATTAACTAAACATAACGAACAACGTTGATCATGTATTATGTCTACATCAAAATGAATAATACTTGTGATAAGCACTCACCTTGCATCACACATCAATAAGAATACGCTTTAAATCAGACAATCGTCTTTGGAATAATTAAAATGTCACTGATTTGTCTGCATTTATTCGGATTTATCCCGTCAATGATTTATGTTTTGAAAGTCTTAATGGTCTTACTTCGCTTGGTGCGACTTATATTTCATTTCCGACAGTTATTCTTAACTTTACGTGCAGATAATTGTCGTCAGTTTTATAAGATTAACGATTGATAGTCAACTGGACTGGCATTTGGCAAAATTAGTTTCCAGTCCAACCTGCGCCTGACACCTCTCTAACGACAGCTTGTAATGGAATGTTTAGCTCCAGCGTAATTGGCAATTTTTCCAGCCATCCTTTCATGTGTGTGTGTGTGTGTGTGTGTGTTTGTGTGTGTGTGTGTACTGAATACATACTTAATCCGTGTGTGAATTACGTCCGCCACAATGACAAAATCATCACGTTTGTAAATACAAATACACTCAACAACGAAATATACTGTAAGGTGCCACTTGGTCTTGCTATTGCTGGATTTTTGGAGCGTTTATTGTGTTTATATAAGTGGACCGTTTATTGGGCAAGTCATCCGTCACATTCTGAGCCATCACCCACATGCATATCACTCATGTACATGCTGACACACACACACACACACGCGCGCATTTGGCAAAATATTTTCGGTCGATATGACATTGTAGGTCTCTGCACGCTCATGCAGAAAAGCGCAAATGAACGCAAATGCATGGTGTATATTTGCATATTGCAGGACAGTTTCAGCAGAATGCACTCGACCCAAACTCAGCACACACACACACACACACACACTCACAGACACACATACACACATACACACACACATACACACACACACACACTCACAGACACACATACACACATTCGCTCACAGACACAAATATACACACACACACTCACAGACACACATACACACATGAACACACACACATACACTCACAGACACACATACACACATACACACACACACACACACATACCCCCAAAGACACACAGGCACTCATTTGCACAATGGAGAATGAAGTGAGAGAGACGAGCGAGATGAAGTTGGATGCGTTGAGCCTGTTTTGCAATTAACTTAATGGTCGACCCACTATCACCTGAACACACGACGTGCGCATCATCCTGTGCTATTGTGTCAGGTCCCCAGGGGGGTTGTGTGTTTGTGTGTGTGTATGTGTGTGTGTGTGTATGTGTGTGTGTGTGTGTGTTGAGTTCACACACACACGCTCACTTGTAGCTACTGTTAGACGCAGTATTAGTTTAACTACGGCCTCGTTGGAGTGATTATATTAGCGATGCAATTATTGACTATGCAATTATTGTCGATTAGATTAATATAGTGTGTATGTGTGCGTGTCATTGTGTGTGTGTGTGTCAGTGTGTGTGTGTGTGTGTATGTCAGTGTGTGTGTGAGTGCGCCGGATTTATGTCAATGGCAAAAGGAAATTTTTGCAATGGCATGCAGCCAATAGTGACAGTTTTCATCAAACTGTATTCATTCTAGTCAAGCCTAGGCCTCCACATGCGCTATGTTCTACAGTTTGTTCTGCAGTGTTGAAAAAACACAATGAATTGACCAATTTTCAGTGTGGGATACTAATGCATTGCCACATCTGCACCGAATGTTGCTGCAGTAAAGATGACCAATTTTTTTATTATTTTTCCATGCATAGTTTGTTAGCAAATGTGGCAACACTAAAAACCTTTTAATTCCGTGGTACATCAAAGAACACACTGTGAAGCTGGGTAATGGTCGGCACGGCCAGAGTTTTCTGAGGGATGTTCTTGATGTACAGCGACGCACCGCCGCTGCGCCTTCCAGTACCCACGAAATCATCCCTACATAAACAATAAGCTCTCAACCAGAGGTCATACTGATCAGTGAGAAGGATCCACGTTTCTTGTAGGGCAATGATACTGGGTGACCGATGGTAAAAAATGTACACTCTATGCCCATTTTTATACCAGCCCACGGCGGTTTCATTGCAGCATGCATAAAATATTGCACTCGTTCGTCATTTTAAATGTTAAAAATAAAAAATAAGATACGGTACTCCTCCGGTTATCCGCGGGCGCATCGACGATGTCGGTGCTCCCCTGGTCATCAGGAGGTACATCGACAATGTTGATGTCGGGGGCTGCCGACTTGGACCGTCGGCGCGACGTCCGCTTTGCCGTCGCTTTTTTCTGACCACTGTAGCTGTGGTTGTGGACACAATTAGCAGTACATGTGGATGATTTGGTCACATTGCTATTGTTGATTGTGACACTATTGAACTTTTTATGGACTGGTGGTGTTTGTGATGTTTCAGTTGATTCAGTTTGACATTGTTTTGTCGTTGATGTTTGCATACGCTGGGCTTTCATCAGTGGTGGCAGCTGTGGAATGGGAACAGTCTGCACACTCACTGAGACCCGTTCGACCGGTTAGCTACCGCGTGACGGATTAGCACCGGCAGCGACGGCGTAGCGCGCAGCGCTCAGCGACGGTGTGTCTGTGGACACTGCCTCTCGTACATTTTCCTCGTCTTAACGAATGAAATGTCTTGATTGGTATGAAAAGCGTAGGTCTGTTTTTCCTTTCCACACTGGGCAGTCACTATGGCCGGCGGAGTGTTCTGTGCTGCGACAGTTCACACAGCGACGGGCAGCGGTACATGGCTGGTCACCTTGTTCGTATTCGCCGCACCGTGCACACAGTGCCTCACTGCGACAGTTGTGGGATCCGTGACCATACCGCTGGCATTTATAACACCGAAGCGGATTCTGGATGAATACTCGTGCGCCATATTTGATGTAGCCTGCAAATAGTTATGTTGGTCTAGTGGCAGTGTTGAAAGTAAGAATGATCAGCGGCGTGGGTCTGCGCTGACCGTCGCGGAATGATGTCACGCGACTGCACACTGCTCACTCCCTCGGAACTTAATCCTTTACAGATGTCATCTTCGGAGAAATCACTTAACTCAGGAGCGAAAATCACTCCCTTCGATTAGTTGCGGATGTTGTCGGTGGTGAGACTTACTGGTTGCTGGCAGAATTCGGTCAATTTCAGCAACCTACGAGTTTACTTCTCGTTTTTTGTCCTCATAATGAACGACCCATTGAAGGGAGTCTGACACTCGAATTTGATTTTGCCAAAACAGCACTCCAGTTGAGCACATGGCCAGAAAGGACCAATGCGCTTGAATGAAAAATTATCATTGTTGGACCGGATCACTACGTAAGAGCCATTTAGGTCTACGTATGGTGTTTTTGACTCACGTTCTTTGGGTGCAGGGTTTCCATTTCCGTTATCTGTGGTCATATTCAATTTTGAGTTAGCCGCTTTCATATCCATTTTAGATGCCGAGTCATTAACAATGGAGCAATCACTCCGACAGGAATCATCAGAGTGATGCTCCGAAGAACTTGTTTTCCTCCCTCGACGCCTCTTGTGACCCATCCAGGTTCCGGGGGGACCCGGCGCCTCCATCTCGCCTGGTCGGTTCATCAACTGACCATGCGAGTCCCCCACTCTCCAAACACAATTAAACAGACAACAGAACAAACAAACAAAAATCAGATACTAATAGACAAGTAACGATCTCACCAAACGAGTAACAGGATAAGTCTGTTCAGTGCAATGTCAACACGAGCACGCCAACACCGGAACTGTAACAAAAATATAAAATTGCCACTAGAACGTTTTTATGTAAATATTTGAGAAATTCAAAAGTAGAATGCAGCATGTAAATATTATTTCTGGAATATTCAGTTTCTTGTCTATTGTTGTATACGTCTCAATGAGCATGTCCAATTGCTAGTTGATTACATTCGTGTTCTGCGTCATATTCAGCCGGTCAGATACCTTAGAAAAGCTAGACTGATAATTATCACTTATAATTAGTATGAGTGCCACAGACAGGCGTCTCTCAAGGCTGCGCATACAAACCAGTGGCGGTACCAAGCGGGGGTATTTGCAGAGGCTAAACCCGCCCCCCCCCCCCCCAAATTCGCCAAGCCCCCCTGAGCCCTCCTAAAAATCTTGATCATCATCATTTCGAGTGTAGTTCTTCACATTTTGCCAAACCCCCGCATCTTTTTCCTTAGCCCTCCTCTCGGCCTCCCCCACCGTAAGAATCCTGGAGCAGCCACTGATACAAGCCAAAGTGTACGTTCATCAACGATACAACTTTATAACCTTTTTCCAGCAGAAAAAGTATTTTCTGATCAAATTTATGGAAGCACTTCGAAATTAGGATCAGTTTTGGTGTATTATTTACAAAAATTTGCACTAAATCGTTTTATTTTGTGAAAAATATGCATTTACATTCATTTTTGCGTATATGAATGCATGACAGTGATAATACTTCAAAAAGCAAGAATGGCCTAGATTATGCAGTAATTCAACATTTTCATAATTTAGAAGCCAGTAAGTCGCAGTCCCAACCAGCCAGTGACCGACTGCGTGCTCGCTGTCATCGTATATGGGCAAATTGTCGCTAGTGCCGAAATCACAACTGCATAATTGCACCTGTATAGTTGCACCTGGGAGCATGTGTTCAAGCGATGAGTAGACGCTCATCGGACAAAAAAGCACGTGAAAATGAAGCATATTCAACACTTGTTGATGATGCCGTTGACAATCTATGCCAGTGTTCGTCAGGTTATCAGCGGCTGGGTGATACCGCTACATTGCACGTCTTTGGTTGTCAAGTTTGTATGTCGTACATGCAAGACATGCTATAAAAAGCAGTTCTGTACTCTTGACGGAAATAAAAAATCATGTTAGCCAAATACACGCTGCTTTTTGTCGCATTAATTGTTTGCTTTGTTGTAAATAATGTGTTGGTCATCGAGATTAAGATATCACAATGATTATTCCGAAGCTTCATACACGCAATGAAATGTTCACTTTTTAACCTGCAAATGTTAGTTTCAGTTAAATCTGTATAGCAGGGTCGTTTGATATAGTAAAGTTGGTTCGTTTAAGCCATGTTTGAATAGGACCTTTTTATTGTTTCGAACACTGAACGTTTGTTGCCTTGCACATTGGATTTAAGCCGCATAGGACAAATGACTTTTGTTGCTTAGGTCAAAAGCAACACATTTTTGGCTGTGCTCACTGTTTTTGTACGACTAAAAAAATGTATAATCAAGTTATATCGGTAACATATTTATGTCTTTTGTCTAGTAATGTAGTATGAGACATGAATACATTGAAATACATCAATGTACATTGAAATACACCAATACATCAATACATTCAAATGCAAATCTCTGGTATTGAAATACAATGCAAGATAAAGCTAAACATGTGCTTCTTATACAAAAAGACTACTGTATTATAAACCAACGAAATTATGTTTCTGTAGTTAGATCTTAGCTATGCTAGATAGTGCGTAAGTTTGTGTCGAGGCTCGGGGGGATGACAGCCATCATGCATTTGTGTTCAAAGTTCACTCAGTTGGTCAATTACATGAAACTCTCAACCATTGTATGCCTACTCAATTACAACACATGCCTTTATGGTATATTGCATATAATTCCATACAAACACGCTTGTCATGTGTTCTTACCTCTTGTGATATACTGATCTTGATGATAATATACGCGATGAACTGAACTGAACATAATTCTCGAGGGGTATAATTCGATATTCAATTAATATTATTCATACCCCTATCCAATATGTCGAGGTATATATACCCCCACACCCCCAGTTTCTACGCCCATTTATGCTGGGAATAAACAGAATCGGTTCTGTATGGTGCCGGTCTGGCATCATCAGCAGCGGGGAAGCGATAATGAGGCGAGAGCGACATTCACTGTGGAGGCGTGTTTTGGGATTGTGGTCGTTGGAGATTAATGCGATGTGATTGAGATATTGGTGAGTTATTCTGGTGGTTTTGTGGTTAGTTAATTTGTGGACTCCGTGGTGCAGTTGTTAGCACACCCGCCTCACAAGCGGGAGGTCCGTGGTTCGAAACCCGGCGGAGCAGAATTTCATTGGGCGAATGCTACAATCCCACAGCCCCTGTCCACCCAGCAGGAAATGATGGTACCAGATGTCAGTCATGAGTTGTGCCATGCATTCTGGGGAGGTGGCCCTCTCTAATACGTCTTACGTACTTGTGGCGCCATAGCGTGGAGAGGGTCGGTTCTGCGGTGGCAGCGAGCTGCACGGGGCACGCCTGTGTGTTCATAAGCTTCGGTTTCTTCCCGTGTAGCAGCTGCCACTTAGACATTTAACCTTTTAACTTTTTTAAACAAGTTCGTTACCGTTTATATAAATATATTCAGTTGTGTTATTGGGTTGTTTGATCGTAATAACATAACATGGCGCAGCCGACAGCGGCAACGGATGATCAAATTTCTAAGCTAACTAGTCTGGTCGCACAATTGGTGGACCAAAACATTCAAAGAGAACGAATGTTAGAGCAACAACTTCAGCAAGCAAGGGCTAGTGATTCAAATCACCAAAATCAAAATAGCTCTGAATCTCAGAATAAGACGGTGAAATTACCTGCGAATTCCAATCCGGCGTTGCATGCAGATTGTTCATTGCGCGATTTTGATACGTGGAGGTACAAAATAATGGGCTATGTCGCGTTGTCAAATCTAGACAAGCTCCCGCCAAAAGAACAACAGGCAGTGTTGCACGCGCCAGTCGATGAGGACTGGTCGCGTATATTGCGATTCAGTCTGAACATCAGTCAGGGTTCCGACATGGATCAGTGCATCACTCAGATGGAACAGCACTTACGAGCACAACGCAATATTGTAATCGACCGGAGGGAATTTTATCTCAGATCTCAACAGCCCGGTGAATCTTTCGATACGTTTTTGTGTGCAGTAAAAGAGATACAGTCTTTCTGCGATTTTTGCACGGTCTGCAGTGATGATAGACTTCGTGCCAAATTTTGATGGGGACAGGTGATGAACAGGCACTGAGTCACATGCTTCGCGAGAAAAATACATGAATTTGATGAGGGCGATCGATATATGTCGTTCATCTGAGGCAGCAAAAACAAACTCTTCGCAAATTAAGGGCGAATCGTGCAGAGCGGTAACCCACAATCACCTGAAAAAGGCGGATGCCAGTCATAGCGACAAGCAAAATTGCACCAAGTGTGGATCGAAATGCAGCGGTGGCCAGAAATATCCCGCGTACGGCAAGGCCTGTCGTTTATGCGGAAAAAACGGACATTATGCGAAGGTATGTCGTAGCAGTAGCCGCAGAGGATCCCACAAAACCAACAGACGTCAACGGATTGTTCAGGCCGACTCAAACGAACAAGTACGACGCATTCGTGTGGGTGACGTACGACAGAAGCAAAAAGGAAAGCGAGCGCCCGCCATCAGCATCAACGTGAAGCCTAGTCAAGGACGGTCGGTCGATATACGCTGGATCGCTGACACTGGCGCTGAATGCAGTGTCATAAATTCTGCTGTGGCAGCCAAGTTGAGAATAAAAACGACTTCTTTGATTACATGTGCAGCGCGCCTATGTTCGGCGGATGGCGGTCGTCTTCACTGCTCCGGCACATGCGAGGCGACTCTGCGATTGGGAGACGCAACGTGTATCACAACATTGTACGTGGTTCCTGCCGCAAAAGATGCTCTCCTATCGTGGTCTGACGCAGTTGACCTGCGTATTATTCACCGCGCCTTTCCTCAGCAGCTGCCGGAGTATCCCTCAAGCAACCAGGCAGTATGTACCAACTCTACCTGCGTCAGGGCTGGGAAGATGCAGTCGGTGTCAGTCTCAAAAGGCGGTAATTATACAGCATCTGCCGCAGCGTTGTCACGCAACAACAACGAGGTATGTGCGGCCGGAGCACCATCGAACGACGACAACCAGCGCAGAGAAATGTCCGACACCGTGTCTGAAAAACGAGAGATTAAAAACTCGAGACCAATATGGCCGCATGCACGAGAGCCAACAACTATGGAGCGGCGCCAGCATGCGAATGCTTTGCGGCTCGCTTTTCCTGATGTGTTCAACGAAGATGGTCCGTTGAGGTGCATGAAGGGGCCTCCCATGCGCATTTCGTTAGCCGAAAATGCACGCGCAACGAGCGTTTACGCACCGCGGAACATTCCAGTCGGGTACCGCGAGCACATCAAGCGTCATCTAGACGAACTAATTAAACAGGATGTCATCGAACATATCACCCATCCAACCGAATGGTGCCACCCTGTAGTACCAGCACCGAAACACAGCAGTGATGGAAAAATTATCGGATGTCGTCTGACCATCGACTTAACTAAATTGAACCGGTACATGCTTCGGCCTGCATATCCTGTCAGGGTCCCGCTTGATGCAGTGTCTAGCATCACACCCGGATGTCGTTACTTGTCGACATTGGACGCGAAACATGGGTATTTTCAGATCGGCATACATGAAAATGACCGTGATTTGACGTGTTTCATGACGCCGTGGGGTCGTTACCGATTGAAACGTGCTCCAATGGGTCTCATCTCCAGCGGTGACGTGTATAATCAGCGTTGTGATATGGCTCTGGCCGGCCTGGTCAACATGAATAAAATTGTTGATGATATTCTCGTATATGACACTACATACGACGAACACTTAAAAAATGTGTGGAACGTTCTCCACCGATGTCGAGAACATGGCATCACATTGAACAAGCAGAAATTCACATTCGCTGAGTCTCGCGTACAATATTGTGGTTTCGTGATCGACAAAGATGGATATTGTGTGGATGATAAGAAACTGGAGGCAATTTCCAAGTTTCCCCGTCCATCGAACGTCAGAGAGGTCAGATCGTTTCTTGGTTTGGCTAACCAGTTATCTCAATTTTCAACTGAGATAGCCAGCACCACAGCACCATTGAGGCATTTACTGCGAAAGGATGTTGAATGGCGTTGGGACGAGGCCATACACACACCGGCGTTTGAGGCAACAAAAAGAGCCCTGACGTCACCTCCTGTATTGGATTTCTACGAGCCCTCGATACAGACGGTGGTTGAGACTGATGCTGCTCGTTTGCACGGTCTCGGTTTTGTTGTACGTCAAATGGACGAGCAGCAGCGCTGGAGACTGGTTCAGTGTGGTTCGCGCGCCCTTACGGAAACTGAAACCAGGTACGCTGCCGTGGAACAGGAAATGTTGGCAGTCGTATGGGCCTGCCACAGAGCAAATAATTATCTTGCTGGCGCCAAGAAATTCGTCATCATGACAGACCACAAACCACTCTTGCCCATCCTGAACACAAAAAGTATCGCGGAAATAAGCAAACCGCGCTTGCAACGTATGAGAACCAAGCTATCGCACTTGAGGTTTGAAGCCGTTTGGAAAGCAAGCAAGGAACACGTAATTGCGAATTGCCTATCCCGCTCGCCAGTGCCGATTTCCAGTGACGAGAACATTGATACGGCAGTTTGCGATGAAACCGGCGGAAAATTTGAGCATTCCATCACGATATCACGCCTGTTGGACGAGCAAGCTGAATCGCAAACGGAATCAGGTGATCTTCTTCTGAATCGCATCATCGAGGCCGGTAAATCAGATCATGAATACCGGACTTTGTTCAACACAGTGAGACGTGGTCTCCCAGCAGAAAAGTATCAGGCAGAGGAACTGATGCGTCCGTACTGGAATGTACGTAACGATTTACGTCTGGATGGAGATGTTATACTCTATGGATGTCGATTAGTCGTGCCGCGTGCTCTGCGACGCGAAGTACTCAATTCGTTACACGCCAGTCATCAAGGAATCGTGAGGACAATGCAACGCGCGCGACAAGCGGTATATTGGCCAACAATCAACAACGAAATAAAGTTGATCGTGTCTTCGTGTCAGCAGTGCGTAACGCACCGTAGAAGCATTCAGAAGGAGGAATATTTGTGTGATGATGTGCCTACTCGTGTGTTCGAAAGTGTGTCTTCGGATTACTTCACCTACGCCGGTCGAACGTACCTCGTGTATGTTGATCGACTGTCCAACTGGCCGGTAGTCGTCGACTGTCCGAGAGGCGACTCCACATCACGTCACCTCATCAAAACAATGCGGCGATTATTCGCGATGTTTGGGGCCCCGAATCGACTTCGCAGCGATGGAGGACCACAGTACACGTCGCGGCGAACAGCTGAGTTTTTCAAACGCTGGCACGTGGATCATCACATGAGTAGTCCAGAGTATCGACAAGGAAATGGTCACGCGGAGGTTACTGTGAAGAAGATCAAGCTTCTGGTAAAAAAACAACGCTGAATGGAAACTTAGATACTGATGCCTTCACCGAAGGTCTCGTGGAGATGCGGAATGCTCCAGGACGGGACGGACGATCTCCAGCACAAGTCTTGTTTGGACACCCCATTCGTTCCCAGGTGCCGACTCATCAAACAGCCTTCTCACAGGAATGGCAGCGGTGTGCAGACGTCTGTGACACGGTGAGGGAGGTGGAGCAGAAGAAGGCACAGGAAGCGTACAACAGGACGTCGAAACCCCTCCCTCGACTGAAGGTGGGCCAAGACGTGTACATACAGGATCAGACTACAAAGCAGTGGCAGCGTAAGGGCACTGTCGTCGGTGTACGTGATCATCGCAATTACGCCTTACGAATGCCCGGCGGACGCATAGCTATCCGAAACCGGCGCTATCTTTTGTTGGAGACGAGACCGACAATTGTCAACCCAGAGAGGAGCGACGTCGACAACACCCCGGCCACTGTGGATCACGTTTATCCTCAGAATCGTGAACAGGTCGAACTTCCTAGGCAAAGCCAACGTGATCGAAGACGTCCCACTGTCCCGGCTATCTGAAGGATTACGTCTGCCCCATCAAGCGACAGACTGAAGGGGAGGTGTATGGTGCCGATCTGGCATCATCAGCAGCGGGGAAGCGATAATGAGGCGACATTCACTGTGGAGGCGTGTTTTGGGAGTGTGGTAGTTGTAGATTAATGCGATGTGATTGAGATATTGCTGAGTTATTCTGGTGGTTTAGTGGTTAGTTAATTTGACCAAGTTCGTTACCGTTTATATAAATATATTTAGTTGTGTTATTGGGTTGTTTGATCGTAATAACATAGCAGGTTCAATTATAGATACAAAATTGGTACATCTGAAAGTATATGCACGCTTTCTTATAATTTCTTGACATCGTGGATACTCAACCGAGTCTTGACCAAAATGTCTCCACCAGCACAGGGTTCAATTAAAGTACATCTATTGATTCGATGTCGGGGATTCAGTGTTTGTTCTCCTTAGAAGGCGCGTTATTGGTCGAGTTGCTTGCTTACTATTTGTTCTAGCATGCACCTCACACGGCAGCAATGAACAGCACACATTCATCACGACTGTGACTGTCCGTCCTTGGCGGGGTTATCGTTCGATGATGGCGATCAGCACGAGCGTGACTGCGTCCAATTAATCTGTGTATGACCGTATTAATTAAGCGGTCAAACACACGCACACACTCGTTCATAAAGCGTCCAGTGGATGTTTCCGAGTTCACACAGAATGCCAAGCTGGTTAACAGGAGTTAATTAAATTGTTCGGCTTTGAAATCAACTTGGGGCAATATTCACACGAAATAGACTTTGATGATAACAACATCACATGTCGCTTCAAAGCCAGCTGTTTCAATCACAACCAGAAAGGCCAGACTTCGTCAAAGTCAACCAGCTGGACTAATTATCGCCTAATGCAGCATTCGCATCCAAGACGTCATCTCACTGTGATCGTTACAATATGCCATCTCGCTATGCAGGACACGGAGCCTATCACAAATGCATTCAGTCATAACTGTGCTTGCAATCTGTCGGCGGATGATTCAATTGGCTGTCTGACCATAATATATTACATTAACCCAGGGGTTCTTGACTGGGGGTGCGACCCTGGTTCATAGGAGGTACGAGCCCGGTTTCTAGGAGATGCGAGGACTCGTGTAATTGTTTAAGAAATTATCTGTATAACCTATGCATTACATTTTCATGAAAAACGTAGTTTTGCTTATTCCTATTAAAGGAGTGTTATGGATGAATATTGAATAAGAAATGTTTTGTTATTACGTCGTTTGCATTTTCCTATTTTCGTAGACCTATCAAGAATCCGGAGGGTGCGAGAGCTGACTGCTGATTTGAAAGGGGTGCGAACACTGAAAAAGATTATGAAACACAGCATTAACCACTGTGGTGGATTGACACTGCGTGTTTTTCAGACATCTGACTTTAGGAGGATGGTTGAAGCTTAGACCAAGAGAGTCGGGTGTTATTTCCCCAATCACATCTGCCTGTTTCCACTCATAGACTCAGAGACTCACATAGACGAATCCCTGGAAGAGGCTTTCAGATAGCCTGTGACTCCAGTGCATATATTACACCACCGTCCTGATGCAAAGACGAATGTGACGCTCTTGTGATTGGGGCTCTATAACTAAATCTTTGCTCCTGTCCATCCCACAGCCTGACCAGCCTAAACTCAAACTGCATCACATTTTAGCCACCTTCACTCATTCTGGTAGATCGTTCCAAATATTGACAACCCTATGTGTGAAGGAGAACAGTCCGACACATAGACGCACCCGATTTTTGAAAATTTTCATATAATTTCCTCTCGCGTTCGAATCATCTCTCATCATGAACAATCCTTCAGTACATTCTTTGTCATATTTCTCATTCAGAATCTTGTAAGTCTCTATCATATCCCCTCTTGTCCCTCTATATGCCAGCGCTGGTAGACCTATTGCTTTCAACCTTTCCTCATATGTCAATTTCTGCAATCCTGGAATCAGTTTAGTTGCTCTTTTTTGACATTTGCAACAGCCTTTATGTCCTTCACCAAATGCGGGTGCCATACTTGATTTGCGTACTCCAATTGTGGTCTAACTAGAGACGTGAACAATAACTTTCATGTGGCCGGGTTCAAATACACGAGAACTCTTCTAATTAGTCCAACTGTAGCGGTGGTGTGTACGGTGACGACAGGCCTGTCACCAGATGGCGCTGGAATAGCGCAATAAGTGTGTATGTTGTTTTATTGTTTCTAGTCACTCATTTCTTGTCGTAATTGTGTATTGCTGTGATTTTCCGTGTTGCTCATCTATGTCAAACATTCAGTACTAACCTTTATCTTATCAGTGCCAATGTCTTCGTGTTATTGTTTGTATAACGTGTATTGTCCATTTTAGTCTGTGCACTGAGAGGATGAGTAGCGCCCACAACCGCAGATTCACATTGCAGTGTTCGTAGGCGATCAGACACCAAATACACCGTCGTGTTTTTCGCGAGTGTTAGTGATTGCCGGGATATCTCCGCCTATCCGGTCAGTGGTGGTTTACGCTGGTGTTTCCCACACCAATAGTATTGCACAGCACGGGGCCATTACGTTCCTCTCCTTGTCTGCTATTTCGTGCTCTCAGCCTTCGGTTCACTCTCTGGACCAAAGGCGGTATGGCCTCTGCCGAGCAAACCGGTTGCTCGTAGCGGCGCTTCGCTGCTTCCCGCGCGCCTTTCGTGGCCCCTTTTGTCGCGTGCGGGAACAACAGGAACGTCCGGGTGGAGACCCCGAACACTCGCTGCCTCTCGCGCGCCCTCTGTGGGGCTGCAGTGAGTACGTGCGGGCTAGGCGGTCCCTTTACGCGCAACACCGCGCTACACAACTAACCTGTTTGCCTTATAAATTTTTCCGCTATGTCCTCTGAAAATTTCAACTCGTCGTCAATCGTAACGCCAATATCTTTCTCTACTCTCGCCCTCATTATACATCCTGTAGTTTCCATCCTCCACCGTAGTTCTACCAATTCTCAGATACTTGGTTTTGTCAGGATGGAACCTCAGTAGCCACTTTTCTGACCATTTTCTTACTTCTTTTAAGTCCTCTTGTAGTTTCAAACAGTCTTCAACATCTTCAACCACCCTATATATTTTTGTATCGCCTGCATAGAGATACACCTGGCTGTTATTTCTGACTATATCCGGCAAATCGTTTATAAAAATCACAAACAGAAGAGGTCCCAGCACCGAATCTTGAGGGACGCCACTAATAACATTTCTCCATTCGGATACCTCACCACTGACCACAAGTCTCTGTCCCCTTCCCGTCAAAAAACTGGGAATTCAATTTCTCACATTCCCATTTATATTATATCCTGATATCTTCTCAATCAGCATTTCATGAAGAACCCTATCGAAAGCCTTCATGAAATCCAGATACACAACATCCACCGCCAGTCCCCTATCAATAGCATCTGTCCAAGACTCCTTACATTTATCAGCTGTAACACCGTAGACCTTCCTGTAATAAATCCATATTGTCGTCGGTTGAATAGGCCGTTTTCCTTCATGTGAACAATTATTATTTCTCTTCAATGTTTCATCACCTTGCATATAACACTTGTTAGACTTACTGGTCTGTAATTGCCAGGATCTTTTCTGTCTCCTTTCTTGAAAATAGCTGTAATGTTTGCTTTCTTCCACTCCTCTGGTACCGTTCCTTCCTTCAAAGAGCTTTTAAATATGATAGACAAGGGCTCCAGTAATTCTTCACGTAGTTTCTTGATAATTCTGGGATGTATGCCATCATGTCCTGGCAACTTGTCCGTTTTCAAGCATTTCAATACTCTTCTCATCGTCCCCTTCGTAATTTCAAAGTTGTCCAATGTCGGTACATTCTTTTTTTCCGCCTTGGGTATTTTTCCACCAGGCTCCTCTATGGAAACGCTGGCAAATTGTTTCGACATTATTTGTGATTTTTCCTCGCTTGACGTTGCTGTTTTCTCTTTGTTGTTCTCATCAAGATATAGATCCCCGATTCTCGATTTGATTTTAGTCTTTGAAGCTACATACTACATACCAGAATACCTTCGGGTTTCTTTTCACATTTTTGCTACCTCCTGTTCCCTGTTTTTTTGCAGCATTTCTGGTTTCTCTTCAAATCTGATTGTTCAAACGTCGATATTCTGTCTCAATATTCTTGTACTGATCCGGCAAGCTACCTTCCATCTTCATCTTTTTCGTCTTATTCCATAGTTTCTGTTTTTCTTTATTCTTCGCCATAATTTCTTACTCATGGATACGTTTTTACAAGCTCCTGCCTGCCTCATATCGGTTCCTCGTCTTGGAACATATTCCTCAACAAGTTGCCTTATCCTACTCCGAAATCTTCTCTATTTTTCATCAGTGTTTGTGACATATCCAAGAAATGTGTGGCTTAATTTTAATGGCGTAACGATGTGTGTATGGGACTGTAGGTGTGTGCGTATGGTTGAGTGATTGTAGAGTGTGAGAGGTGCGTTCTTGTGTGAATGGATTATTTGTGCATGTGCTGTATTGCAGCGAGGAGTGTGCAAGATTGCAAGTGTCGAGTGTCAGGTGACGTGGTGGCGTTGGTTTTCTCTGCATGTGTATGTGAGTGTGTGTGCGCGTATGCAATGGTGACCTTGTTTTGTGATCTGAGTTCGTGGAGGGAGTCGTGTTCGGGCGTGTTTGCTGTGCGGTGTGTTCTTGTTGGCGCGCGTGGGACATCGCTGTCCCACGCGCGCCTGTCTTTTAATACATAGTTCTATTGTATTAAAATTGTGTTTTACAAGCTATTTGGACTTTTTTGGATTGGAGTGGTGGGAGTTTTGACCCGGATTTGGCAGTAGTGGTGACGAAGCCTTCAACATCACCGGCGGAGACGTATGGAGCGGTGTCATGGTTCAGCGACGTGACAGGAGAGTATTGCAGGGGGCGACTGTGGAGCAATGTGCCGGCTTAAGACAGCGGAGGAAGCTGTGGCCGAGGGTGCTTGTCGGCCCGCCTGCTCTGGACACGTCGCTGACCTGTCGGAGGAAGCTGCTGGTGCTGGAGAGCTGGTGGAGTGAGAGCTGCCGATGTCGGGGGATCTGAATGAAAGACAAAACGGCGCGGCCTGCGTGGATGGTGGATCACGCCCGGCTGCGACAGGGTGCTGAAGAGTACTGGTGACGGAGGGAGCACGGAGGATGCTGGGGCCGTAGAGTGGTGTACCCTGTCGCGGCGGTCGGTGATGGAGAAGACGGCAGGCTGCGGCGGAGCACTGAAGAGCACGGGCGAGGCGGGAGCGCGGTGGACGCTGGGGTCTGACGTGTTGTGCTTCGCCGCAGTCATGGGGTGCGGCTAGAGGAGACGCAGAGATGCGGCCGGTGGAGACGTGCGGTGATGGAGAAGGCCGGTGGAGACGGAGAAATGCGATTGGCGGAGGAGAGATGCGGTTGGTGAAGGCGAATGTGCATGGAGGAACACGTCGAGTTTCGTCCATTTTTGCGCACGTACATGCGGTGTTTTGTCTGCTTAGGTGCTTAGTTGTGTAGTTGGTCAGTGCCGTGCGTAGTGCTTTATTTGCTTCCGTGTTTGTTCGCTTGCGCAAAATGTGTGATCTTTAAGATCAGGGGGGAATGTGGCTTAATTGTGATGGCGTAACGATGTGTGCATGGGAGTGTAGGTGTGTGCGTATGGTTGAGTGATTGTAGAGTGTGAGAGGAGCGTACTTGTTTGAATGGATTCTTTGTGCATGTGCTGTATTGCAGCGAGGAGTGTGCAATATTGCAAGTGTCGAGTGTCAGGTGACGTGGTGGCGTTGGTTTGCTCTGCATGTGTATGTGAGTGTGTGTGCGCGTATGCAATGTTGTCCTTGTTTTGTCCTCTGAGTTCGTGGAGGGAGTCGTGTTCGGGCGTGTTTGCTGTGCGGTGTGTTCTTGTTGGCGCGCGTGGGACAGCGATGTCCCACGCGCGCCTGTCTTTTAATACATAGTTCTGTTGTATTAAAATTGCGTTTTACAAAATTTGTTACAATCAAAGTTGAGTTTACATTTCATTGCTTCAAGTTTCATTTCATTGCTTGCATCCGCCTTTTCATACATTAATACTTGATTTTTTCTGTCATAATCCTGTGCTTTCAAGTTCAACCGGTCGTTGATACAAACATGGTCACTTTTTCCTATCGGACAATCTATACAAACATCTGTGGCTATCTGGTCCACACAAGGAAACTTCGGTTAGATTTCAGCAGCGAGATATATTGATGCGGCGATCAGATACGATAACTGACACACACTCTGACCCAACTGAACTGACACCCCGACCACCGCGTTTCGGATTTATATAAGCTTGGTCACATGACCCATAATGACACAACATCGCTCACACCAACAAACATACCCATACATACAGCACAACAGACATAAACCCTTCACATGACCAAACGAACGAATTCCCGTCTGGAGGCCACAGACAAGCATACAAACCAGGTGCACACACATTCACACTGAACACATTCAACTCCCAGACATGCAGACATACATACGTATAGTTGGCTACACAGTGTTACTGACAATTGGAAGCTGGGCAAATGAGCTACAAACAGAAAGAGTGATAAATGTACATATGATTCGCCACACATCCTCTAGTAATTCATCGTCATTCGTGAATAATAGATCAAGAGTACTGGCAGCATTTGCTCCTCTCATTCTAGTAACCTCCTAAATGTTTTGCATAAAAAAACAATCTCTAACTTTCCCAATAAAAAGAGAGCTGAATTCCTGAGGTCCACCACTTGTTGTGTAATTTTCCCATTTGATGTTTGGCAGGTTGAAGTCGCCAACCAACACCTTGAATTTAACTTTCACATGGCCAATTTCTTGCATGAGCTGCTGGAGACTATTGTTGTTATCTTTGTCACTATTAGGACTTCTATATATAACACTGATTAGAACATCGCCGCTTGAACCAAACAACAACAAACTACAATATTCACAGAAATTCGCTTGAAACTCAACCGTTTTGAAAAGTATTCCCTGCCTTACATACACTATTATACCCCTTAAAGTAGAAGATGTTACCTTGTTAGTGAGAGACAAACATTCTCCCTATAAACCCGTATTTGTAGTATTTGTGACTTTTGAGTGTCGGACACACTGAACTGATTTGTCTCACAGTTGTGTGTCGCTTGTATATGGGGTAATTTTAGCATTGTGTCCTCATCTGTCCGTTACATCTACTTGTATTTACATCATTCCGCCTGCATTTCCATTTTACCATGAATAATTTGTGTAGGTTTGTTATGTTGTTTTGTATGTTTGTTATGACAAGATTCGGTAGTTCTTCTATTTCGGTACCAGAACAATGATACATCAATACCACGCCGGTTGAATCACTCACAGCTACACATTCGCACGCTCCTAGAGGCATATTTTTGCCTAAATCAAATGAAACTTTTTGCAAGCACTCTATTCTACTATTCAAGATTGAATTCAATAACTATGCAATATCACTGACTTTGCAGGTTTTATGGCAAGGTTTAAATCATTAGCTTCAAGCTCAATTATATTGAGACTTTGCAACGCGTCAGAAACTTTTTTTGTTGTATTCTATAGTATCTGGATTTTTATCGGAATCTTTATGACATTCCTTAATGCGGATATTCTTTCACGCTATTAAAAGCGGAGAGTGTTGGATGTTTTTATTCATCCGTGCTACTTAACAGTCGGTGTTCACGATAAGACTTTCAGAAATGGTCACATATGCCGCTCCAACAGCTGCCAGTCGGCGCCATATCTTTGCTCACTGAAAATTCCCTCATTCACGCAGCCGCCACTGAAAATATCCTCTCATCTGGATTGACCCAGCCGTTCGTTAGGCTGCGCTGATATAAGCCTATTGAGAAATGCATATTTGACGGCGGCGTGAATTAGAAAAGATGATATAATAAACGCGGTCGTTTATTCCAGCTTCGGTTCTATTGTCATTCAAGATGCGATTTTTCATCTGGCAAAATTGCTTTTCCATTAAGAATTTCCACTTCATTCGCCGTCACTCATTGATTTTGTTCATTGTTGTCTGTGCCGATACCAGCTGTTTTATATTCGTCGCTGAAAGGCTGTTAATTTAGCTGGCAATGTCTGTGAAACAACTTCGGGTTTTTCGTTTAAATTTTGTCGCTATATTTCAACTTTTCGCCAGCGTTTCGTTAAGTCTTCCGCATTACTATGCAGGGTTAGTGTGCCGTAACTAGCAAGCAAGTGTTAGTTTATAACACTGACTTATTGACACGCATAAAAGGCTTGTCAAGGCATAGTTGATCAACAAGAATTAATCAGCAAAAATGAAGCGAAATGTTTATTTGAAATTTGCATATTTAAAAATTCACCGGTATATTTTGTAGACCAGTATATACTGTTTTTGTTTCATCCTATTATGCTATATGACATAGGTTCTTTTTTGGCATTGACCCAAAATCTTGCAAAAATCAAGCAACGAGACCCAAGTATGTATGTGTATGAATGAGTATGAATGTGTATGAATGTGTATGAATGTGTATGAATGTGTATGAATGTGTATGAATGTGTATGAATGTGTATGAATGTGTATGAATGTGTATGAATGTGTATGAATGTGTATGAATGTGTATGAATGTATATGAATGTGTATGAATGTGTATGAATGTGTATGAATGTGTATGAATATGTATGAATGTGTATGAGTGTGTATAAATGTGTATGAGTGTGTATGAGTGTGCACAAATGTGTATGAATGTGTATGAATGTGTATGAATGTGTATGAATGTGTATGAATGAGTATGAATGTGTATGAATTTGTATGAATGTGTATGAATGAGTATGAATTAGGATGAATGTGTATGAATGAGTATGAATGTGTATGAATGTGTATGAATGTGTATGAATGTGTATGAATGTGTATGAATGTGTATGAATGTGTATGAATGTTTATGAATGTTTATGAATGTGTATGAGTGTGTATGAGTGTGCATAAATGTGTATGAATGTGTATGAATGAGTATGAATGTGCATGAATGTATATGAATGTGTATGAATGAGTATGAATGTGTATGAATTTGTATGAATGTGTATGAATGTGTATGAATGTGTATGAATATGTATGAATGATTATGAATGTGTATGAATGTGTATGAATATGTATGAATGATTATGAATGAGTATGCATGTGTATGAATGTTCATGAATGTATGTATATGTATGCATGAGTATGTATACGTATGAATGAGTATGCATGTGTATGAATGTTCATGTGTACTGTGATTGCAACCGCAATTAATTTGCGCACATGATGAATGTTACAAGCTGTTGAAACAGTGACGCTGCTAGGTCCATGTCTCAGTGTTGCCAGCTCCACGGTAGATAATTATCTTACGAAAAAACTCCAAATTGTTGGTTTTACAATGAAATTTCAAAAAAAGTCAAATACATTGTTCGTTTTGGAGTATATATTTGGTCATTGTTTGTTTAGAATCTCAAGACTAGATATAATGTATTGTAATTATTACAATATAAAACTATAACATATTTTAGTGGCAAAATAATCATTTTCTACGAACTCTTAGCGACCCAGTGAAATGACTTGCTGACCCAACATTGTGTGGCGACCAGAGGGTTAAGAGCCGCTGCTATATGCTATTGTCTATTGGTTGCCTGAGTTAGGGTTTGCGAGATATGCAAGAGTGTGAATATGAATTGTGAGAGTGAAATATTGCTGAGGCCCAAGTCTGTGCCAATTCAACTTCCAAATATCACTAGTCAAATTCAAAATATGGCCAGACTGTTCATTGTTTTATACTGAACGCATTATTTCAGAAACTTGGTACAAAAACGACAATAAAATGTATTACATAATTCAGCTCGAGCAAACAATTACGCGTTTTTTAATATTGACTGTGTATGTTTGAGATTAAGAACATCTTGCATGAAGTAACTTTTGTTGAAACAGTATGAAAAAATTGGCAAGTACATACCATATTCCTCTCAATTTCAGATATATGTAAATATGTTAATTGTAATATTATATTATATGTTAATATGCAATATGTCTGTATGTAATATGTATGTAATATGTATGTAATATGTATGAAATATGTATGTAATATGTATGTAATATGTATGTAATATGTATGTAATACGTATGTAATATGTATGTAGTACGTATGTAGTATGTGTGTATATGCATGTAATATGCATGTAATATGTATGTTATATGTATGTAATATGTATGTAGTACGTATGTAGTACGTATGTAGTACGTATGTATATGCATGTAATATGCATGTAATATGTATGTAATATGTATCTAATATGTATGTAATACGTATATAATATGTATGTATTATGTATGTATTATGTATGTAATATGTATGTAATATGTATGTATATGCATGTAATATGCATGTTAAATGTATTGTTATGTAATATGTTAATAGCCCTAACTTAATAACAATAGTCATCAATATGTGAAATTAGCCATAATTATTGTATTTATTGGTAATTATGTTTTAATATATTGTTTGTGCTTATTCTATGAAAATAATGTAAGTAAGGTGATATACAAGTTGAATTTGAGTTGTGGTGATCGGCAAGACTTTGCGAGTGTAGCATTGCTAGTTGTAGACACGAAAATAGCACGTGTTTCTAATTGTAATTACTTTTTTCAATGTTTTTTGAAGAAGCAAATGATAATAAGAGGTAGCAAATTATTGTTAACACCGTGAAACATACGTATAATCATAATCAATGAAGAGGCATACGTTTTATACAGCGTATCTAAATGAATACAAAGCAATTACATCGGATATGATAGATTCTTGAATCACACGATTGCAGTTATAAATTACGTGCCTGCATTTCGCATGCACCTTGATCGTTAATAGTGAGATATTGATCACTGTTATACATGCATTATTCGACTCACCGTTAAAATTGCACTGGTTCTGTGGCCGCTGTCGCTGTGTTGTGTTATTGTGTGCAATAAAAGCGCCACTGTGCCAGCATTGGTGCACGTCTCGTTCTTGTGTTTGCGTTCTTGTGTGTTGTGGCGTGTGCGCCTGGTGGTGTTTGCAGCAGAACTGAGTGGCGGCTGCTATCGTCGCTTCCGACGCGCCAGCACACACACACACACACACACACACTCACACTGACACACACTCACGCACACCCAGCAAACAGACACACATACAGACATGCAGAGACGGGCGCACACAGGGCGGCGGTGCGACGAGAAGTAATCACGTGCCACAAGATGAGTTCTGCTGGCGACAGGTGAGCAGCATCAGTGGTGACAAGCGCGACTTCATTTGCCTCCACTCACATGTTCTCTACTGCGCGCATATGTTATTAGACAGGAGAGAAAAGGCTGGTCGGGTAGATATTACACAGGCAACAGCGGCGGATCCAGAGTGAAATTTTGGGAGGGGGCTGAATCTTAGGGGCAATCAGTCATGTACATGCATCACTATGCAACGCCTTTGCGATAAGGTTTATATCAACAAATTATACATAAGTTTCTGTTGACCTCTTAGTGAATCTCCTAGGTATGAGGAGTTTATGGAAACATTTCTGGGGCTTCAGCGCACTAAGCCCCCTGTGGACCCGCCAGTGACAGGCAGGAACAGTGTGATACTGTGTGTGATAAGTGTTATACTACAGTGTGATACTGTGTGTGATAAGTGTTATACTACAGTGTGATACTGTGTGTGATAAGTGTTATACTACAGTGTGATACTGTGTGTGTGATAAGTGTTATACTACAGTGTGATACTGTGTGTGATAAGTGTTATACTACAGTGTGATACTGTGTGTGATAAGTGTTATACTACAGTGTGATACTGTGTGTGATAAGTGTTATACTACAGTGTGATACTGTGTGTGATAAGTGTTATACTACAGTGTGATACTGTGTGTGTGATAAGTGTTATACTACAGTGTGATACTGTGTGTGATAAGTGTTATACTACAGTGTGATACTGTGTGTGATAAGTGTTATACTACAGTGTGATACTGTGTGTGATAAGTGTTATACTACAGTGTGATACTGTGTGTGATAAGTGTTATACTACAGTGTGATACTGTGTGTGTGATAAGTGTTATACTACAGTGTGATACTGTGTGTGTGATAAGTGTTATGCTGCAGTGTGATACTGTGTGTGATAAGTGTTATACTACAGTGTGATACTGTGTGTGATAAGTGTTATACTACAGTGTGATACTGTGTGTGATAAGTGTTATACTACAGTGTGATACTGTGTGTGATAAGTGTTATACTACAGTGTGATACTGTGTGTGATAAGTGTTATACTGCAGTGTGATACTGTGTGTGATAAGTGTTATACTACAGTGTGATACTGTGTGTGATAAGTGTTATACTACAGTGTGATACTGTGTGTGATAAGTGTTATACTACAGTGTGATACTGTGTGTGATAAGTGTTATACTACAGTGTGATACTGTGTGTGTGATAAGTGTTATACTACAGTGTGATACTGTGTGTGATAAGTGTTATACTACAGTGTGATACTGTGTGTGATAAGTGTTATACTACAGTGTGATACTGTGTGTGATAAGTGTTATACTACAGTGTGATACTGTGTGTGATAAGTGTTATACTACAGTGTGATACTGTGTGTGTGATAAGTGTTATACTACAGTGTGATACTGTGTGTGTGATAAGTGTTATGTTGCAGTGTGATACTGTGTGTGATAAGTGTTATACTACAGTGTGATACTGTGTGTGATAAGTGTTATACTACAGTGTGATACTGTGTGTGATAAGTGTTATACTACAGTGTGATACTGTGTGTGATAAGTGTTATACTACAGTGTGATACTGTGTGTGATAAGTGTTATACTGCAGTGTGATACTGCGTGTGATAAGTGTTATACTACAGTGTGATACTGTGTGTGATAAGTGTTATACTACAGTGTGATACTGTGTGTGATAAGCGTTATACTACAGTGTGATACTGTGTGTGATAAGTGTTATACTACAGTGTGATACTGTGTGTGATAAGTGTTATACTGCAGTGTGATACTGTGTGTGATAAGTGTTATACTACAGTGTGATACTGTGTGTGTGATAAGTGTTATACTACAGTGTGATACTGTGTGTGTGATAAGTGTTATACTACAGTGTGATACTGTGTGTGATAAGTGTTATACTACAGTGTGATACTGTGTGTGATAAGTGTTATACTACAGTGTGATACTGTGTGTGTGATAAGTGTTATACTACAGTGTGATACTGTGTGTGTGATAAGTGTTATACTACAGTTTGATACTGTGTGTGATAAGTGTTATACTACAGTGTGATACTGTGTGTGATAAGTGTTATACTACAGTGTGATACTGTGTGTGATAAGTGTTATACTACAGTGTGATACTGTGTGTGATAAGTGTTATACTACAGTGTGATACTGTGTGTGTGATAAGTGTTATACTACAGTGTGATACTGTGTGTGATAAGTGTTATGCTGCAGTGTGATACTGTGTGTGATAAGTGTTATACTACAGTGTGATACTGTGTGTGATAAGTGTTATACTACAGTGTGATACTGTGTGTGATAAGTGTTATACTACAGTGTGATACTGTGTGTGATAAGTGTTATACTACAGTGTGATACTGTGTGTGATAAGTGTTATACTGCAGTGTGATACTGTGTGTGATAAGTGTTATACTACAGTGTGATACTGTGTGTGATAAGTGTTATACTACAGTGTGATACTGTGTGTGATAAGTGTTATACTACAGTGTGATACTGTGTGTGATAAGTGTTATACTACAGTGTGATACTGTGTGTGATAAGTGTTATACTGCAGTGTGATACTGTGTGTGATAAGTGTTATACTACAGTGTGATACTGTGTGTGTGATAAGTGTTATACTACAGTGTGATACTGTGTGTGATAAGTGTTATACTACAGTGTGATACTGTGTGTGATAAGTGTTATACTACAGTGTGATACTGTGTGTGATAAGTGTTATACTACAGTGTGATACTGTGTGTGATAAGTGTTATACTACAGTGTGATACTGTGTGTGATAAGTGTTATACTGCAGTGTGATACTGTGTGTGATAAGTGTTATACTACAGTGTGATACTGTGTGTGATAAGTGTTATACTACAGTGTGATACTGTGTGTGATAAGTGTTATACTGCAGTGTGATACTGTGTGTGATAAGTGTTATACTACAGTGTGATACTGTGTGTGATAAGTGTTATACTACAGTGTGATACTGTGTGTGATAAGTGTTATACTACAGTGTGATACTGTGTGTGATAAGTGTTATACTACAGTGTGATACTGTGTGTGATAAGTGTTATACTACAGTGTGATACTGTGTGTGATAAGTGTTATACTGCAGTGTGATACTGTGTGTGATAAATGTTATACTACAGTGTGATACTGTGTGTGATAAGTTTTATACTACAGTGTGATACTGTGTGTGATAAGTGTTATACTACAGTGTGATACTGTGTGTGATAAGTGTTATACTACAGTGTGATACTGTGTGTGATAAGTGTTATACTACAGTGTGATACTGTGTGTGATAAGTGTTATACTACAGTATGATACTGTGTGTGATAAGTGTTATACTACAGTGTGATACTGTGTGTGATAAGTGTTATACTACAGTGTGATACTGTATGTGATAAGTGTTATACTACAGTGTGATACTGTGTGTGATAAGTGTTATACTACAGTGTGATACTGTGTGTGATAAGTTTTATACTACAGTGTGATACTGTGTGTGATAAGTGTTATACTACAGTGTGATACTGTGTGTGATAAGTTTTATACTACAGTGTGATACTGTGTGTGATAAGTTTTATACTACAGTGTGATACTGTGTGTGTGATAAGTGTTATACTACAGTGTGATAATGTGTGTGGTAAGTGTTATACTGCAGTGTGATACTGTGTGTGATAAGTGTTATACTACAGTGTGATACTGTGTGTGATAAGTGTTATACTACAGTGTGATACTGTGTGTGATAAGTGTTATACTACAGTGTGATACTGTGTGTGATAAGTGTTATACTACAGTGTGATACTGTGTGTGATAAGTGTTATACTACAGTGTGATACTGTGTGTGATAAGTTTTATACTGAAGTGTGATACAGCGATTTTTAGCACTGTGCCATTTGATGTGAAGCTGGATACGATCCTATTTCATCACAATAAATATTGTCATCCTGGGTATGTTCGATTCACGCATCAGAAGTGCTTCGGAAGTACTTCTAAGTACTTCTGAAATGAATCCAGAAGTTCTCAGAAGTTGTCATTTATGGCACAGCCAATCATTTCGCGCGTGTTTGTTTTACGGGCGTTGATTTAGAGCCTAGTTCGTTCAGAACTGCAACAATACTGAACTCAAGTTTTAACTTCAAGGATAAAATGGAAACACAAACAAGAATATTATACATGAGTGGAACGAACAACACCGCAATTGACTGATAGACAATCATGAATGCTGCAATTCTGAATCAGTGTTAGATTCAAACACCTCAGAAATTCCTACTTCAGAATTGGTGAATTTAACATATTTCTTGTTTGTGAGATGAGATGCATTTTTTGTTCAATGGTCACATTTTTTTGTCTCATAAGATATTTACATTCGATTTATCCTATGACTTAATCAGTTTGTGGAGCGTGACGGGAAATGTCGCCACCTCGCCGTGCTGCTAGAAGCTCTGTATGTGCGCCTGTTTATGTGTGTGTGTGTGTGTGTGTGTGTGTGTCGTGTCTAGAGATGCAAAAAACGGTTGCGCATTTTTTGGTAGCGGTGTATTGCAAAAAAAACAAGTTTATAGGCTGTTTTGTGCTTCATGGTTTTTTAGGATTAGTCCCAATTGTCCTCGGAAGTAGGGTGTTACTACATAGAAATGAGTTTCGTTGAAATCTTGCCTCTCGTGACGTGTCTTATTAAAAAAATAATTTAATAATAGTAAAAAACATATGTATCAATAGATATCCCAGGAAACTCTTTGAAAGTGAATCTCGGCTAGGTGGTTCAAGCAAGGTTTTATTCATTGAAAAAATGTTTTCCTTTTGAAAAAAATGGTTTTAATGATATAGATATTTCAAATAATTTGTCAAAAGAACAAAATAAGTAATTGTACAAGTTTTTTAATGAAACCATGTTTTTCATAAAAGGAGACAAGATGTTTTTAAAACTGGTTTTAAATTCGTTTTATTGATGTAAACATTAGGAAAGGATTGTCAGTAGAACAAGACAAGTTAATCGGTTGGTAAAATTTTTCCTAAAACCAATGTTTTTATCAATGAATCAATATTTTTTTAAGAACAGGCACTATGAAAAATAGATTAGATTGATGTACGAGAGATGTTTGTGTTCAATTGATTGAGATGAGATACGACCTAAATAAAACTATGGTTTTTATATAAAAATTGCTAAAAAAAATTCGACCAAATAATCTCGACCAAAAAAACTTGTTCTTTTTGGTTAAAAAATGAATAATTTCAAGTTTAGAAAAACATTTTTCAAACCTTGCTTTCTTGCATAATGATTAACTCAATAATTGAATGCAAAGCTATTTCATTTCACGATTATTTCATATTTCATATAATATTTCATTTCACGACATGAGAAAACTGCATCGAGTGAAGTTTGCATCGTTCAATTTTCAACAATTATATTTTTCAACAATGAAAATTTTCAACAATTATAATTTTCAACAATTATAGTTTTCAACAATTATAGTTTTCAACAATGATAATTTTCAACAATGATAATTTTCAACAATTCTAATTTTCAGCAATGATAATTTTCAACAATTCTGATTTTCAACAATTCTAATTTTCAACAATGATAATTTTCAACAATGATAATTTTCAACAATTATAA
Source organism: Sacculina carcini (assembly GCA_916048095.2). Lineage (NCBI taxonomy): Eukaryota > Metazoa > Arthropoda > Thecostraca > Sacculinidae > Sacculina > Sacculina carcini. The sequence goes on from OU696584.1 coordinate 2,586,001, forward strand.
TTTTCAACAATTATAATTTTCAACAATGATAATTTTCAACAATGCTAATTTTCAACAATTATAATTTTCAACAATTATAAGATTTGGGTAGAAAAGAAGACAAAATGCTGATAAGAGGTTTGACTGCATTTATGATTACAATGCTATGTTTGGAACTTGTCTAAAACTCATTATCGTCAATTAGGAGTCATTAGAGTCGTCCATTCAAGTTTCATGATTAGGCTGACCCTCTTTTGCGCTAAAAATCAAGAAACGTTGCGCTTAAAATTTTGCAGAAATTTTCTTAAAACCTTAAAAAATGTAGTGACAAATATTATATTTCATATAATTATGAAAAATAGTTCTTGAGAAAAAATTGAACCTTTCACATTACCGTACAGTATATTATAATTTATTTCTGTAATGACTCTTAATCATCACAATATTCAAGTAACGTTCCGAACACTCAACATTACCGCTGATACACGGTGCACCAAACAGCGACCATTAAGTTCAAAACTCCTTAAAGGTTAAAGGTTAAATGCCTAATTGGCAGCTGCTACACGGGAAGAAGCCGAAGCTTATGAACACAAAGGCGTGCCCCGTGCAGCTCGCTGCCACCGCAGAACCGACCCTCTCCACGCTATGGCGCCACAAGGACGTAAGACGTATTAGAGAGGGCCACCTCCCCAGAATGCATGGCACAACACATGACTGATATCTGGTACCATCATTTTCTGCTGGGTGGACAGGGGCTGTGGGATTGTAGAATTCGCCCAATGAAATTCTGCTCCGCCGGGTTTCGAACCACGGACCTCTCGCTTGTGAGGCGGGTGTGCTAACAACTGCACCACGGAGTCCACGTTCTTTTGTAATTCATAACCACGTTTAGCTTCCCTTCTGAGTGCATTTATAAAACGTGCATTTATGATATCATTGGCTCATTATATCTCTCTAAATTCAGAAAAACCATGGTTCTACCATGGTTCTACCATGACTCGCAATATTTTTGCAATGTGTCTGTTAGCATTATGTAGTAAACTCTGTCACAGGTGGGGAGGGGGCAAGCAGACCCCCTAACTGTCTCTGAACCCTCAAGAACAATATCAAGAGCGTGGGTTAATGAAAAGGTTCGCACAAATGACAGACATCATGCATTAGTGTTCAAAGTGGACTGAGCTGGTCCATTGCATGGGAGCCTCAGCTTTTGGCTACCATTTTGGGTACCTTTTCGTCCAATTCAATTTCAACTCACATACCTGGATGGAAAGTATCTAACACACACACACACACACACACGCACACACACACACACACACACACACACACACACACACACACACACACACACACTCACACACACACACACATACACACACACAAACAAACACATAGGCACACACGTTGACTATCGGGCATATGTACTATCGGAAGAACTGCGACAAAAGACCGACTTCAAACTGCATTATACGAACTCACTAGCTCTAACTCTGATCCACCTTGTTGGTGCGTTCCGATAACAATTTGTGCTGAAGGTTGGTTTTCTTTTAGTTTTAGTTGAGGTTTCTTTTAAATTCAACTGGTTTCGCTCGACGCATCCACCGAGAAATATCCTATGTAAATTGTGATTATAATTTAAATAGGCATTTTCGATTAAAATAAGTATTTGACATGCCATTCTACACCAGTGGCGGCGCCAAGGGTGCCTTGGGGGATGAGGTCCCCAAAATGTGCCAAGCCCTCCAGAGACTCCCCAAAGATCGGAACCATGAGCATTTCGAGTGTAGTTCTTCATGTTTCATGGGGTGCCCTATTTTCCCGGACATGTCTTCATTTTGTGGGTTGTCCGGCCTGTCCGGATATTTGAGTGAAATCCTTGAAATTTCCGGGGTCTATATAGTTTGAGTAGTTAAATTCGATTTGCTTTGTGCAAGTGTATAATGATTTGGTTCTGCCTTTCAAGCAAAACAAGCGCAAAAAAGCAAAAAAGGAGCAAAAATTCACCAGAGCAACCGTCAAAGCAAGCTGAGTTGACTGTCGACGGAGACACCGGAAAGCTCGAAAACATGATCCGATCATCCACCCACCTAGTAGAAAAATTCGAAAAAAAATTTGACTACATGGTGCGGCGAATGGAAATGCTGGAAAGCGAACTGCACGATAAAGATAGAAATATTTGAATTAGAGCGACAGTTACATACAAGCCAGGAACAAAACTCGGCTCTAAAAAGAAGTACAGAGCAATTCGAATATCGAGCAAATGCTTCAACGCTAATATTGACGTCCGAACAGTTCGGAGATCGACAGCCCGCTGAAACATACCAACAACTCGAGGAAACGATTCTAGACAGCTTAAAGAAATCACTACCGGAAATTTTTCTGAAAGAGGAAGATTTTAAGGAAGTCAAAAGATTGTACGGAAAAACCAAAGTCCTTTGCGAGTTCACCCGAGTGGGAAAAAAGAAGATGATATATGAAAAGCGTTTTATGCAAGCCCAGCGAGGAGCGAGTCAACCGCGGATCTACATGAACGAACTGCTCACACAACGAAACCGACAGATCTTCAAAAACCTACTGCAGTTGAGAAGAGAAAAACGACTGTACACTGTGTTCACCAGAAACGGAGTCGCATACTGCAAAGTTAGGAAAGAGTCAAACGCGGTGAGAATGTCCGAGGAAAGTAAATTGACCTATCTTATTGTGAGCATATAAAAACAGATAACGATAGACAGTTCTGCATTTAGCATCATAATATAATCCTTGAGTAAAAATATAGCTTAAACCATCCAATTAACCGACTAAGATTGCATATCTGAATATTCGCTGACAGTACAGGCATCGTATATTCCTGGACATATAAGTTGCAAAATATAACTGCAGCAAGGCACGGAATTGGAGACATATGCATATTCGTAACACACCCATAGTCATATAATAGCAAAGAAAGTGACGGTTGGTATCTAGTTGTTCACTACAATACTCCTCAATGTACAAGTAATAGACATTCGGGCGCGACGTTTTTGCTGATACCACGCACGAACTAGCCATAACCATTCTTAACTACACTTCTACACTACACATACTTCCTGACACACACAGTTACATGACACCATACACGTACACCAACACACACCTGTGCATCGACAACAGAAGCACACTCAGACACCTCAAGCAGATCATTACACGTCCACAACTGGAGCACATGGGCATACCCAGACACATTACAAACGAAGGTACACTCAGGCACCTTACACACACAGAATAAATCAGAAATCTGGCACACATAGTTACGCACAAATACCTGGAGGAGAAATTTTTCACTCGAACTGTCATTTTTTCCCCGTTATCAATCTACAACATCGGCACACTTGGCGCAATTAAAAAAAATTCGCCTAAGCTTATTGTTGAAATAGTCAAAAAGAAATGACCAGGTCCAACAGCAGCACGTTAAATATTATGTCAATGAACTTTAGAGGACTGGGCGAAGTAAAGAAAAGACGAGATGTTATAAATTATTTGAAGACAAAAAAGACAATAACGTAGTATTTTTACAAGATATCCGTATGACAGAGGAAAAGATACCGTTGTTCAACTCAATATGGAATGGAAACTGTTACCATTCGATTAGTGACAAATTCCCCAACAGTAGAGGCGTTGTCATCTGTTTTAACAAAAACTTTCCACATACGCAGCTGGAATGCGAGACTTCCAGCACAGGGAATTTTGTATACGTCAAAATATTAGTCGATAAAGAGTTGTACGCCCTGATCAATATTTACGGCCCAAACGAGGTTTCACCTACGTTTTTCCAAACAATAGACGAACTGTGCAAATTTTCACATGCTGATCATATAAACATTGCCGGTGATTTTAATTTCACGATGAACCAGTCCAAAGATGCTCTGCACTACAAAAAGGAACACAACTTGAATGCGAAATACGTATTCAAGCAAACCGCAAACAATCACGGTCTGATTGATATTTGGAGAAACTTGCATGACGACGAGAATGTGTATACATGGTTAAATAAACACCGTTAAAATGTAGCCGACTTGATATGTTTTTTATTAGCGACCACTTAGCAAACAGATTGGAAAGTTGTGAAATCCTTCCGGGCTATAGAACTGATCATTCAATGGTAAAACTAAAATCGCCACGTATGTAAACAGAGGGCCCGGTCTATTCGAGAGTCCGAGGGTCCCGTCTATACGAGAGTCATGGAAAGTGCATAGTTAGAGCTGGCGCTGTGGTGCAAGAGAAATTTGACGCCAATAGGAAGAATAACGATAACACTGGCCTGCGTTTCAAAACTTTTTTTCAAAAGGTCGGAGGTTTCTCAGCTGTTTTTATACAAGTTTCGTGTGCTGAATCCGAAAGAGCTATCCATTTTTCTCAATTACATCGAATTTTCACACTATGTCAAGGATATCAGCTCACACACTGATGTATTAATATGCATATTGGAGTGGGCATACTGATACATTTTGCCCCAAGGTTGGAGATTCTTTCAGCTCTTCTGATACAAGTCTCATGTGCTGAATTCGAAAAAGTTATCCATTTTTCTCAATTACCTCGAATTTTCACACTATACCAAGGATAACAGCTCACACATTGATGTATTAATATGCATATTGCAGTGGGCACACTGATACATTTTGCCTCAATTCTCACCCTTTTATCCTGCTGTATGAGACATATCTGAGCTCTCTGCGGGGTTGGCTTACGAGTCGATCACCACCAACTTCCTGGGTAACCACAGAAGTCCGTAGCCCGTGAAGGTCGTCGATGAGTTGATGGATAGTTTTTTCAGCTTGGTTCTCGTGCTGGTGCTTTTTCAACTGGTGCTCTTAAAATATCGAGCTGATCGAGCAAAACGGATTCCATTTCCGAAATCAGCGTGAAAAAGTTACCTAAAACAACTGAGAAGCCCTTGACCTTATAAATCACGCATACCAGTGTAATAAAAGCACTTATCATATCCAAATTTGTGCATTTGTTCAATTCCATTCTAACTTTAAGCAATAATCAACTGAAAAAATTGTCAATTATTCTGTTCAAATTTGTATGGAACAATAAGACAGGTAAAATTAAGCGGATAAAACTTATTCAGAACTATAGCGAAGACGGATTATGTATGATCGACATCGTAGCTTTCATGCGCAGAATAAAGGCTCGTTGGATAAGTAAACTAGCGAACGAAACACACGGACTCTGGACTAGCTTAGCTAGGCTAAGCATTCCAGACGTCGGCGATTTAGTGAATTACGGAACACAAAAATTGAAAAAATTGAAAACAAAACGACAAACGAGTTTTGGAAGAACGTTTTAATAGCCTGGCGATATTTTATCGAAAACTCCAATCAGAAAGACAGCACCATCATCTGTGAAAGTTTATGGTACTTCGATCATACGAAATATATAAGCAGTAAAATTCACAAATGGGATAACGCAGGAATTCGCTTTATAGGTGATATAATAAACACAGAAGAGGCAAGAGTTTTAACGCTTGATGAAATGCAGAATAAATTTAATATATAAATTGATTCTCTCAACTACTCAGCCCTTCTAAAAGGAATTGTTAAAATTGAAACTGAACTGAAGCCTTCAAGTCATTACATTCAACCCTACGTTTCCTCCAGAGTGTGAATGATAAGAAACACAACAAAATTCAATCGATTTGCATATAAAAACATGATTTCATATAAAACGAATAATTCACAAGTGAAATTGGGGAGAACGAAAACAAAATGGATAGAAGATATTGGCCACTACAGAGCAGGAAGTATAAACACCATTAAATCAGTGACAAATTCCACACACTTGCAATACTTCAACTACAAAATCACTCAAAGAATCATCCACACAAACAAAACCGCATATTTGATCGGCATGACAAAATCACACACATGCACGTTCTGCAAAACACACACAGAAACTATATTGCACCTTTTCTGGAGCTGCCACGTTACAAGAAAATTTATACAAGAAATGAACACACACGTATTGGAGCCACTAGGTTTCCAAGTGAAAAACGAGAGAAAATGGTTTTTCCCGGTTGAAAGGAACTTAGTAACATTGATAATTACTGTCGCGAAAAGATACATTTATACTTCACGATATATAGACGCGAAGCCGCATATAAAAGCACTAATAGTGTCAATTATTAACGAATACGAAATAGATCAAACATGCCGCAAACAACTACCCGATAGAGCCAATCATAAAATGTGGAGGATATGGGAGCAGAAACAGAACGAGATAACGTGTCACTTCAATATGTCGTAATAGTGGCGAGTCATGAAACACGAGCTGCAGAGTGACAAGCTTTGACGTGACGAGGTCGCGTACATGATGATCTGTTCACTTGGATGATACCTGTAACGTTCGCACACCGGTATATGTGCAGTTGATGTTAAAGAATTCGACGCATTCTGTTGAAGAGGCGCGCTCAATGGATCATTTGACAAAATTTCTGGAGAATTTGTTGAAATGCCGTTGTATGTACATATACATATACATGTACATATACATGTACATGTGTATGTTGGAGTAATTGTATAGCTACAACGCAAACATTGGACGCTATACGGGCAAACGTGATGCCGCCCACTAGTGTGACTCACTGAAATGTTCCAGATGCGAGTACTTTGTGCTGGTGCCTCGATTGAGTTGCTTTGCGTTTCAATGTTTCATCCAAAATGTACAGTGGCTGTTAAATTAACGGGTGTTAACAGAATTGATCGGTGTGTGTGTGCATGCAAAGGCAAAACGTATCTGTCTGTATATATTCCGAGTGCGTTGTGATTGTCAATACACTTCTGAACTTGGAAAAAAAACACAGGCACACACATTGACCATCGGACACATGTACTATCGGAAGAACTGCGACAAAAGACCGACTTCAAACTGCACTATACGAACTCACTAGCTCTAGCTCTGATCCACCTTGTTGGTGCGTTCCGATAACAATTTGTGCTGAATTTGAGGTTTGTTTTAAATTCAACTGGTTTCGATCGACGCATTCACCGAGAAATATCCAAGGTAAATAGTGATTTTCATTCAAATAGGCATTTCCGAAAATAGATAAGTATTTGACATGCCATTCTACACGAGTGGCGGCGCCAAGGGTGCCTTGGGGGATGAAGTTCCACACAGTTGTTGATGTGAAAATAAAGCAGAAATAATTATTTTAAAATAGCAAAAACCATTCAGATCTTATTGGGAAAAACAATGTGATTTCTGGAATCAGCGTTAGAATAATATTCGTCCATTATCAGCAAGACATTGTCAGACAACAAATTTGTAAATAATATTTATATTATCGATCTGATTGCAGAACACTCTTTTTCATCAAACATTCATATTATACACCGCATTCTTGTAATTTTGGCGGTTTATTTTATTTTCTATATTTTAAAAGTGAGTATTGAATATACACTATTTATATAGCTGTATTTAGCTGTACCGTTTTTTGTTGGAATTATAAATCACTCTCGCTTTTCCGCTTGCTATAATAGGCAAATACTTCGTTCTCAATGGTGCTACACCAAATACATTCCATCTGGTAGATGATGGCTGCTTTGTGCGAGTATCATGGGCGTCGAACTGAAGCAAAATTGTGTGGCGTTTTTTGGCGTGAAATTCGCCTCATTCAGCGTTCAGTTCACACGTGACTGATAGGTTCACTTTCGTTCGGACAGTGAGTGCAACGCTGCACACTCGCAAACAGCAAACAATTGATGACAAGTATATGAGTATGAGTGTATGAGTGTGTATGTGTGTGTATATGAGCGTGCTTGTGCGAGCGAGTCGTATGCCGAAAATTCGAGTTTAATATATATACTTTTAACTTTCTCTATCAGTGTATTTTGCTTCCAAATACGTGTGTTTTGCAATTTATGACTTCATTCAAAACGTACTTCAACGCTGAATTTAGTTCAAAACTCATTCTGAAAGTTAACTTATAATATACCTGTAGGGTAAATAGCGATGTATTCAATGAAGATGATGACGACAATGAAATGATAGCACTGAAATGCACTCTTGAAAACAAAACTTATAATAAACACTAAACACTTTGTGGCCTCGCACCAACCACAATTACAAATACACCACCAACACACGAACACCACCAACACTCACAACGCTCAAAACCAGACTCCTCTAGCTCGCTTCAGCCACACGCACAGGCGTCACACGTCACCATGTCAAAGTACACTGACCAATCAGAACACAGTACGCGAGTCACGTGACAAGCCAAGTCACATGAACCATACGCACACGCAGACATATACACGCACATACACGGTAACTCGCATTCATGGAAAAGAGCAGGCACACCATTCGCGCACTTGAACATACACATACATACAGACATACAAACACACCTACGCGGTTACACGATTTCATCACACTGTACATACACAATACGAATACCTATTACATGCCCCCATGGTGTTCACACCAATCAAATACAATACATAATCGAACCAATACAGCGGCAACAAAAACCTACACATGATACAGGCAATCAATAATTAAAACTAGTGCATAACATAGTCACGGTGCCAGGCAGGAGCTCTTCTCTGTCGCGTAGGGCGGCTGTGACTCACCGATTCACTGGCTTCTGCAGACACAGCATCACCGTCGTCGCCGCTACGAGGTCTGAGGTCGCGCACGTGACGCAACATGCCGTCCACCTCGACCACCTGGTCAGACGCCACCGCCGTAACACGACCCTCGACAGACGGTTGAGTGCATCTCGTACCACTGTTGCGCACCCACACTGGATCACCGGTGTCAAATGCATCAGTTGTCTGACGCGGCGTCATACACGCTCCCTGTTCACCCACAATATCACGCCAATGATAGTTGTACAGTACGTGTGCAGGCGTTCCCTTGCGGTCACTGAAAGGACTCGTATTATACAGATGTACAGCTTCACCGATGGAACAGTTCTTGCGAGCAGCAATCACCTTCACAGTGCGGTGATTCCTTTCTATAATACCATTGCCACTGGGTCTGTACGCCGCTCGAAATCGCACCTCTATACTCCACTTTGCTGCAAATGCTAGAAACTGCTGACTTCTGAATATAGTCGCATTGTCACACAATAGCTGAGTGGGGAAACCTCGCTCAAGGAACATCTCTTCAAGGTGTCTCGTGATATTATCAGAGTCGGATCGCCTCAGCAATCGCCACAAAGAAAATCTTGATGGTCCACAGTCAATCACGGACAGATATTCTTGACCTTGAAAGTGTGTGACGTCTATAGCGAGTCTGTGCCATATCTCTCCAACTGATAATTCACCTCTTGGCCATTTTCGCGGGGCAGGATCGATTGATTGGCAAGTGTTACAACTCGCCACCACGTTTTTCACTTGTCTTCTGGATACCGGTGAAGAACACTCCCTCCGCGCAAAAAATAGTGTTCTCCGCACGCCAGGGTGTCCGGCACGCTCGTGAATTTTGCGTATGTTCACCGTGTCATCACGTGGTACAACGGTTGCAGCGGCAGAAGCACTTTCAGTCAGCCATTTCTGCGGCACACGAGTCAGCAAATCGGCGCGGTTTTTCTTTGATGGTACCAGCTCCACATCAATTATCAATTCAAGTTCGTCGGCTAATTGTTTTACTATGTTTAATCTACGACGAATTAACAGCTCGTTCTGTGCCTTGGTGCGCACCCGCGTCCTGCCACTCAAAATGTCGCTAATCCATCGACACACTGTGACAGAGTCGGATTTGATCAAGAGGCTGGTCATAATCCAGCTCACCGCCATATTGATCCCGCGAATTGCAGCGTCCAATTCCGCCATATTTATGTGAGCTGTCTTGTCTGATCTCAACCACGAGGCGTCTTCAACAATATCTCCGTCGACTTCGAGCATAACTCCGAGTGCCAAAGAGCTCGCGTCGGTCCATATTGTTGCCTTTTTTGAGTTAACACTCCAGTGACCTCCCACAGGATCTACTTGCCGCACTTGTTTGTCAATGAAGGCTAACATATCGCGAATTTGGTTATCGTCGTCAATTCGGTCGTCCCAGCCTTTTGTAAGCTGATTGGCTCGCCGTTTAGCAAAAGCTGTCAAAATTCTTAGCGAGCCACAGACCGGCATGTGGCCTACCAGCTTACCGCACCACGAAAATACGTTTCGGCGCGTTAGATCTGCCGGTGGTGGGTCGATTTTGTTGTCTCGACTCCAAACCATATCTCCATTCTTTCTCGACACTCTCAGACCCAGCACACGAGCACCATCTCTCAGGTTGTCCGGTTTCTTGCTCACCAAACCATATTTTCCAAGAAGACCACGCACCTTTTCCGCGCTGACTACATTGAGGTCAACAAAAATATCATCCAGATAAGCGGAAGTCCCTGCGCTCACACACTCATCTTGCTTCAACACATAATCCAGTATTGTCTGCAGAACGGCGGGTGCCACACTCAGACCGAAACCCATCCTCGTTAAGCAGTATCGCTTGCCGTCAAATATCACTGTCTGATATGGCCACAACTCCTTTTCGACGTGAATTTGCAGATATGCTTTTTCCAAGTCCAGCACTGCTGCATTACTGCCACGACGCCGCCACTGGCGCAGCTTATTTGCACACACATCAGCGGACCCTGTGTACGATGTAATGTGGCCGTTCAGCTCCCTGAAATCACACACGGGCCGGACTTTGTTCTTATTGGTCTGAATAACCGCCATGAGGGGGATTAAGCCTTTTGGAGGACCCATCTCCTGCTCATCGTACTCTCTTAGCCAGCCATTGCTTATCCACTTCTGAATTTCGTCTTCATACTCACGACGAGCACACTGCTTCACATTGTACGTAGCTACTCTGTTATGAAGGTAGTCAGGCTCAGTGGACCGCCATTTCCATGCAGCTTTCCATGTGAGATGTTGTTCGTCAAAATAAACTGTAAAATCATTCTGTTCCAACAATACACTTCTGGGTGCCGTAATCATCAATCCTGCAGCTGGCTCTATCAGAGACTGGCTTGTACACTGTCGGTGTGAATCGGTGGGTCCAAACTTGACCTGCCCATCTCCATTCACTGCGACACCACCAAAAGATCTTACACCATTCATACCAAGAACAAAATTGTAATTCAACGGACGAAAATTCACAACAATAGCTTCAACAATAACTATACGACCAAATGCGTCCCGCAGTCGCACACTTGTCACACCTTCACATTCTTGTCTTGACCCGTTGATCAGAACTAGATCAGTATATGCCTTAGATTGCTCTCTACATAGTGCAGCGTATATCAAACATTTACTGCAGCCAGTATCAACCAAAACATCACAATGCACGCCATTGACACGCATGTGCGCCGTAGGAGCGGAGACGCTCAGTGATGCTGCGGAGAAGGAGCCGGCGCATTCGCTGCTTCTCCGTTGTCGTTTCCCGGACATCTTGGGCTTACATGACCGGTCTCACCACATCGGTAACATCGCACTACACGGGTGTTACCATCTTTGATCAAATTGTCTCTGTGAAAAGATCCGGCGCATCCCCTGGCAAAATGGCCTGATTCTCCACACTTGAAACAGATGACATCTCGACTTGGGCGATTTGTACGGCTACCGGATGATCCTTTGCCAACGGTCGCAGCTGCTACACTGCTTGTGCGGCAATTATCTGCAACAAGCATTCTTGCTCTTTCCAACAACTGATGCAAGCTGAGAGTCTCTATCCTTGCACTGTTTCTCAGAGATGACCTCACGTGCTCAGGTAACCCAAAAAGAAACGCTCCTGATATAGTTTTTTCGCTCATGCCTCCCGCAATTTGAGCAAGCCTTTTTATGTCTGCCAGATATGTATCCACTGGTTCGCACGGCTGCAAGCGACGACGCTGCAGCAGCTCGTACGCTGTGAACGAATCGACATCAAAAGCGTCGCGCAATGTCTTCTCCACTGTTTCGATGTCAAACTTGTCGTTCTCGGGAATCTGATCATACACTTTGTATGCGTGACCGAATAGTCTCAGTGGTACAACTGAAACCAGGTCCCGCACTCCATGCAGACGACAGGTCCACTTGAGACGACTTAGCCACTCTGATACGTTTTCACCGACGTCACCACGAAATTCCGGAATCAACTTCACGTCGAAAGACGACTGGACATGCAGAGGAGCCTTCGATTCTTCGATAGACATTGCGATGATTATTGCCGAAATAGCTTGTAGGGTAAATAGCGATGTATTCAATGAAGATGATGACGACAATGAAATGATAGCACTGAAATGCACTCTTGAAAACAAAACTTATAATAAACACTAAACACTTTGTGGCCTCGCACCAACCACAATTACAAATACACCACCAACACACGAACACCACCAACACTCACAACGCTCAAAACCAGACTCCTCTAGCTCGCTTCAGCCACACGCACAGGCGTCACACGTCACCATGTCAAAGTACACTGACCAATCAGAACACAGTACGCGAGTCACGTGACAAGCCAAGTCACATGAACCATACGCACACGCAGACATATACACGCACATACACGGTAACTCGCATTCATGGAAAAGAGCAGGCACACCATTCGCGCACTTGAACATACACATACATACAGACATACAAACACACCTACGCGGTTACACGATTTCATCACACTGTACATACACAATACGAATACCTATTACTGAATTTGTACCACACACTGATGTATTAATATGCATATTGGAGTGGGCATACTGATACATTTTGCCCCAAGGTTGGAGATTCTTTCAGCTCTTCTGATACAAGTCTCATGTGCTGAATTCGAAAAAGTTATCCATTTTTCTCAATTACCTCGAATTTTCACACTATACCAAGGATAACAGCTCACACATTGATGTATTAATATGCATATTGCAGTGGGCACACTGATACATTTTGCCTCAATTCTCACCCTTTTATCCTGCTGTATGAGACATATCTGAGCTCTCTGCGGGGTTGGCTTACGAGTCGATCACCACCAACTTCCTGGGTAACCACAGAAGTCCGTAGCCCGTGAAGGTCGTCGATGAGTTGATGGATAGTTTTTTCAGCTTGGTTCTCGTGCTGGTGCTTTTTCAACTGGTGCTCTTAAAATATCGAGCTGATCGAGCAAAACGGATTCCATTTCCGAAATCAGCGTGAAAAAGTTACCTAAAACAACTGAGAAGCCCTTGACCTTATAAATCACGCATACCAGTGTAATAAAAGCACTTATCATATCCAAATTTGTGCATTTGTTCAATTCCATTCTAACTTTAAGCAATAATCAACTGAAAAAATTGTCAATTATTCTGTTCAAATTTGTATGGAACAATAAGACAGGTAAAATTAAGCGGATAAAACTTATTCAGAACTATAGCGAAGACGGATTATGTATGATCGACATCGTAGCTTTCATGCGCAGAATAAAGGCTCGTTGGATAAGTAAACTAGCGAACGAAACACACGGACTCTGGACTAGCTTAGCTAGGCTAAGCATTCCAGACGTCGGCGATTTAGTGAATTACGGAACACAAAAATTGAAAAAATTGAAAACAAAACGACAAACGAGTTTTGGAAGAACGTTTTAATAGCCTGGCGATATTTTATCGAAAACTCCAATCAGAAAGACAGCACCATCATCTGTGAAAGTTTATGGTACTTCGATCATACGAAATATATAAGCAGTAAAATTCACAAATGGGATAACGCAGGAATTCGCTTTATAGGTGATATAATAAACACAGAAGAGGCAAGAGTTTTAACGCTTGATGAAATGCAGAATAAATTTAATATATAAATTGATTCTCTCAACTACTCAGCCCTTCTAAAAGGAATTGTTAAAATTGAAACTGAACTGAAGCCTTCAAGTCATTACATTCAACCCTACGTTTCCTCCAGAGTGTGAATGATAAGAAACACAACAAAATTCAATCGATTTGCATATAAAAACATGATTTCATATAAAACGAATAATTCACAAGTGAAATTGGGGAGAACGAAAACAAAATGGATAGAAGATATTGGCCACTACAGAGCAGGAAGTATAAACACCATTAAATCAGTGACAAATTCCACACACTTGCAATACTTCAACTACAAAATCACTCAAAGAATCATCCACACAAACAAAACCGCATATTTGATCGGCATGACAAAATCACACACATGCACGTTCTGCAAAACACACACAGAAACTATATTGCACCTTTTCTGGAGCTGCCACGTTACAAGAAAATTTATACAAGAAATGAACACACACGTATTGGAGCCACTAGGTTTCCAAGTGAAAAACGAGAGAAAATGGTTTTTCCCGGTTGAAAGGAACTTAGTAACATTGATAATTACTGTCGCGAAAAGATACATTTATACTTCACGATATATAGACGCGAAGCCGCATATAAAAGCACTAATAGTGTCAATTATTAACGAATACGAAATAGATCAAACATGCCGCAAACAACTACCCGATAGAGCCAATCATAAAATGTGGAGGATATGGGAGCAGAAACAGAACGAGATAACGTGTCACTTCAATATGTCGTAATAGTGGCGAGTCATGAAACACGAGCTGCAGAGTGACAAGCTTTGACGTGACGAGGTCGCGTACATGATGATCTGTTCACTTGGATGATACCTGTAACGTTCGCACACCGGTATATGTGCAGTTGATGTTAAAGAATTCGACGCATTCTGTTGAAGAGGCGCGCTCAATGGATCATTTGACAAAATTTCTGGAGAATTTGTTGAAATGCCGTTGTATGTACATATACATATACATGTACATATACATGTACATATACATGTACATGTGTATGTTGGAGTAATTGTATAGCTACAACGCAAACATTGGACGCTATACGGGCAAACGTGATGCCGCCCACTAGTGTGACTCACTGAAATGTTCCAGATGCGAGTACTTTGTGCTGGTGCCTCGATTGAGTTGCTTTGCGTTTCAATGTTTCATCCAAAATGTACAGTGGCTGTTAAGTTAACGGGTGTTAACTGAATTGATCGGTATGTGTGTGCATGCAAAGGCAAAACGTATCTGTCTGTATATATTCCGAGTGCGTTGTGATTGTCAATACACTTCTGAACTTGGAAAAAACCAAAAAAAACACAGGCACACACATTGACTATCGGACACATGTACTATCGGAAAAACTGCGACAAAAGACCGACTTCAAACTGCACTATACGAACTCACTAGCTCTAGCTCTGATCCACCTTGTTGGTGCGTTCCGATAACAATTTGTGCTTAATTTGAGGTTTCTTTTAAATTCAACTGGTTTCGATCGATGCATTCACCGAGAAATATCCAAGGTAAATTGTGATTATAATTCAAATAGGCATTTTCGATTAAAATAAGTATTTGACATGCCATTCTACACCAGTGGCGGCGCCAAGAGTGCCTTGGGGCATGAAGTTCCACACAGTTGTTGATGTGAAAATAAAGCAGAAATAATTATTTTAAAATAGCAAAAACCATTCAGATCTTATTGGGAAAAACAATGTGATTTCTGGAATCAGCGTTAGAATAATATTCGTCCATTATCAGCAAGACATTGTCAGACAACAAATTTGTAAATAATATTTATATTATCGATCTGATTGCAGAACACTCTTTTTCATCAAACATTCATATTATACACCGCATTCTTGTAATTTTGGCGGTTTATTTTATTTTCTATATTTTAAAAGTGAGTATTGAATATACACTATTTATATAGCTGTATTTAGCTGTACCGTTTTTTGTTGGAATTATAAATCACTCGCTTTTCCGCTTGCTATAATAGGCAAATACTTCGTTCTCAATGGTGCTACACCAAATACATTCCATCTGGTAGATGATGGCTGTTTTGTGCGAGTATCATGGGCGTCGAACTGAAGCAAAATTGTGTGGCGTTTTTTGGCGTGAAATTCGCCTCATTCAGCGTCCAGTTCACACGTGACTGATAGGTTCACTTTCGTTCGGACAGTGAGTGCAACGCTGCACACTCGCAAACAGCAAACAATTGATGACAAGTATATGAGTATGAGTGTATGAGTGTGTATGTGTGTGTATATGAGCGTGCTTGTGCGAGCGAGTCGTATGCCGAAAATTCGAGTTTAATATATATACTTTTAACTTTCTCTATCAGTGTATTTTGCTTCCAAATACGTGTGTTTTGCAATTTATGACTTCATTCAAAACGTACTTCAACGCTGAATTTAGTTCAAAACTCATTCTGAAAGTTAACTTATAATATACCGCAAAGGTTGATTCATAACCTAAATTAAAAATTGATCTATAATTTACTTTAATAATTCATTCATAACTTATTTTACAACATTGATTGATATTTATTGTATACACCAATTCACTTTACTATGCACACATGATTGCGGACGCTGTGTGTGTGCGTGCGTGTGTGTGTGCGTGTGTGTTGTGTGTGTGTGTGTATGTGTATGTTGGTCGTAGTGTTAGCCAGTAGTGGGTGCCCAGCGGAATTGATCAACGATGCACGGTATTAAAGGGGAGGCCACTGAGAGCATGTCTCGCAAACAAGCCGATACTGCAGCAATTAAATACACCATAGTGAGGAATTTAGTTACTTTTTCACAAACTCTTCAACTATTAATTTCAAATTAGATCACTTTTGTGACACAATACACATTTGTTATTTGCTGATTATTTCAGATTGATATTTGACCTGCCGCGTTCAGTGTTGGATTATTGCTGGTGTCTCGCTCTTTTATCATTGAAACATAAAGGCCGTCACACGGGTATGCATTGTGAGGTTATACGTATCCGTATCAGCCCGTTGAACAATTATAATTGTTGGATAATTATCCATCCAAGAGTCGAACCTGCCATGTCGCTGTGATTTCAAATGGCAAGAGATAAGATACCTCGTATTATATACAGGCATTTCCCCAGAAAACATGCAGCCATGTTTTCTGGGGAACCTGACATCTGATAAAATTAGCACAATTTCTCTTGATATTAGCTCACTAAACTACCACGCTAGAGATGAGTGATATTATGTTGGGCTTGCTCCGTTCTGACTCTGGAGGCGCACGATCGTTGTGTTCTGCTTTTTTGTCCAAGTAATACAACCTCGGTGTTTTTCAGTATCACTGAGTGGGCGAGCTAAATCTGATTAAGAGGACACCGTGGATCATCAGATATCACGAATGATCCATTTCAGAGATCATCAGAAATCACGAATGATCCATTTCTCCGTCATCATCCCCACTACGTTCGTCTTTGGCCGTGGTCTTTGAACTGTGGGCATCTGGTGAGGAATTCCTCTGGTGAGGAATCTCGCGGTTGTCAAATGGGCAATTAAATGTCGAACAGAGGTACAAAGGTGCGCTTTTATCTATTCGAATTCGTTTATTTTTGTCGCTAGTGACTTGCTCACACTTAATTTGTTACATCAACCGAATTTATTGGATTACTCAGGGATGTTGTGCAAAATAAAGAGTCGGTATATTGAGATGTGGGGAATCAAATTTTCTCTTTCTCTCTGAATCTTTTGGGCGCTTCCGGTACATGGGGCCACCTTAGGGTGGTAATAGTGCTTGCACTCTTCCCATGCTACTGGATTTGCCTGTAATTAATAATAATAATAATAATATAGATCACTGATCTATACACTCTCTGGTAGTTTGTGGTAGAAAATCGCTATTGTACACAAGTGCTGCCGCCATAATTTGTTCGTTGAAAAGCAGAAGCACAGTAATGGAGCAGACTTCCTCGAGTGACGCCGGAAGCACTTGAAGCCAAATGTGGCACACACACTCACACACGCACACACTCACACACACACACACACACAAACAAACACTGAGAGTATGTTTGATGTTCAGTCCAATTGTGTCTGTCTGTACGTCCGTGTGTCTGTACGTCCGTGTGTGTGTGTGTGTGTGTGTGTGTGTGTGTGTGTGTGTGTGTGTGTGTGTGTGTGTGTGTGTGTGTGTGTGTGTGTGTGTGTGTGTGTGTGTGTGTGTGTGTGTGTGTGTGTGTGTGTGTGTGTGTGTGTGTGTGTGTGTGTGTGTGTGTGTGTGTGTGTGTGTGTGTGTGTGTGTGTGTGTGTGTGTGTGTGTGTGTGTGTGTGTGTGTGTGTGTGTGTGTGTGTGTGTGTGTGTGTGTGTGTGTGTGTGTGTGTGTGTGTGTGTGTGTGTGTGTGTGTGTGTGTGTGTGTGTGTGTGTGTGTGTGTGTGTGTGTGTGTGTGTGTGTGTGTGTGTGTGTGTGTGTGTGTGTGTGTGTGTGTGTGTGTGTGTGTGTGTGTGTGTGTGTGTGTGTGTGTGTGTGTGTGTGTGTGTGTGTGTGTGTGTGTGTGTGTGTGTGTGTGTGTGTGTGTGTGTGTGTGTGTGTGTGTGTGTGTGTGTGTGTGTGTGTGTGTGTGTGTGTGTGTGTGTGTGTGTGTGTGTGTGTGTGTGTGTGTGTGTGTGTGTGTGTGTGTGTGTGTGTGTGTGTGTGTGTGTGTGTGTGTGTGTGTGTGTGTGTGTGTGTGTGTGTGTGTGTGTGTGTGTGTGTGTGTGTGTGTGTGTGTGTGTGTGTGTGTGTGTGTGTGTGTGTGTGTGTGTGTGTGTGTGTGTGTGTGTGTGTGTGTGTGTGTGTGTGTGTGTGTGTGTGTGTGTGTGTGTGTGTGTGTGTGTGTGTGTGTGTGTGTGTGTGTGTGTGTGTGTGTGTGTGTGTGTGTGTGTGTGTGTGTGTGTGTGTGTGTGTGTGTGTGTGTGTGTGTGTGTGTGTGTGTGTGTGTGTGTGTGTGTGTGTGTGTGTGTGTGTGTGTGTGTGTGTGTGTGTGTGTGTGTGTGTGTGTGTGTGTGTGTGTGTGTGTGTGTGTGTGTGTGTGTGTGTGTGTGTGTGTGTGTGTGTGTGTGTATGTATCAATCAGTTACGTGTGCAGACAAACGAGACACCAGCTTCTCGTGCTGAATAGCGAGTCGTCACCGTATGACGTCAGCAGCTGTTAGCAGTGATGTTGTGTGCGGTCGCAATTGTCCAGGATTTAAGCCGCTCGTACTTGTGTCGATAATTTGTCCCTGGCGTCTCTTTCACGCACCAAGTGGTTGATTGGTCGGTACATGCACTGACCATCGAGATGAACAATTCGACATCTGCTGATATAGACCGGCATTATCCAGCAAATCGTACATAGTGAAAGATACCTCATAGTGGGTCATGCTGACAATTTTCAACAAGCCGTTACGCTGCAAGCATTATAATAATTACTAAAGACGGGATGTGCAGGTAAAATGCCATAAATGACTATATTTGTCCATTTTGGGTTTTTTATAGATAAATAATATTATAGAAATGCCTGTTTTGTTAACCCGTCAAAAACATTGCCTATTGTATCCACAAATCATATATATTGATATCGAAGGCTTTCAAGTAAATGAGTGTACTGGTGATACAGCTAGACTTGAGTTTGCATTCACATGACTGAGACAGTGTTGTACACGCATATAGTGGCTATTCTGCCTTGACGTTCATCTTCCGTACGCTTCTCGAATGTCTCTAGGCGGATTTGTATGTTTGATCACACTTAGAGAACAGCTAACGTTACTACCACTGAGTTGAAAACTATGGATCACGAGTCGACAGAGATAGAATACAGTAAACCCTCGCCGTTTGCGGGTATTTGGTTCCATGGAGATGCTGTAAACGGCTAAATTCGCAAATGGCCGGGACTATATACCCATTGAAAAGTAGCTATTTGGTTCCTTGACTAGAAAAAAAGAATGAGTTCAGCACTTATTTTTATCTACCTATTGTAGCTACATGAAGTAGCATCAGTCAACACTGACTGAATGGGCAGGGGGGCGGCGGGTGGTAGGTGGAAGTCAACAAGACGGTTGGTCGTGGCTGTCTTCCTCTTTTCTTGGGGTAGTTGCTGATCTGGCCGAAGTTGATGGTGGTATATAATACAAATATAAATTTACGCATTTGAACACAGCAGTGGAAAGGCTAATGTTCGCGTGAATTTATGCATGGGCAAAGCCTCACGGCCCCGGCTGGCACACCGCAGGTCCGGCCGCACGGGTTTTGCAGTCACCGCCAGCACAGAAACTGCACGGCTGCGCGCACACAAAACCCGCAGTGCGACAATTGGGCTACCCTTTCAGAAACGGACCCAAACGTTTCACCTCGCCAGGGAATCGAACCCTGGACCTCTCGTGCACAGAGCGTGCGTCTTAGCCACTCGGCTACGAGGCGGACGATGATGGTGGTGGGCGTAAAGATGATGTCGAACCAAATTGAAAAAAACCGGCTGATGTTATTCTGCCTCGCCCTCATTTCTAGGTGGCGATCTTCGGCCCTGTAAGGAGCCAACACGACTCCAGGCCCTTCTGAACTTAGCAGATCAATCCAAGAGAGGATATATCTCCACCACCCATGATGACACCTCCTCAATATTCCTGAATAGCTCCTCAAGGTTTGACAAGAGTGAGGGGTTGTTGAGTAGTTTTCTCTTCATCACGCTCTTCGTCGTCATTGTCACCGTCATCAGCTGGTCCATTTTGTTCCTGAGTCATGCTTATCAGTTCCTCATCAGTTGGCTCCTCAGTTTCGTCAGCATTGAAGACTTGCTCAGGAAAGTATCCTTCGTCTGCAATATATTTAGCAAACGTAGATTTGTAATGTTCAGCGGCCTCTGTGTCTGCTGATCCTACCTCGCCGTACCTGTGGACGCCATTCAGCGCCTGCCGCCTTTTACACTTTTCAAACCATCCCTTGCTAGCGGTGAAAGGTGAAGCACTTCCTGTTGGGGACGATGAAGTTGTTGCCGGCTGGGCCTCTGTCTCTTCCTGCAGCTTTTCATAAAGACTAAGCGCCTTCGCGCGTACAGCGGAATACTCCACATCCGTGTGCTTCTGTGTCTGTATATCCATCCACTGAATTAGTGCTGCATCCATCTTCTCTAGCACAGGATCCCGACGACTCACACAGAACAACTCGCTACTCACATCAGTGGATGAACGAACGTTGGTTCGTATTTTCAATCTTGCGGATGCTTCTGATGGTAGACTCGTTTACGTCGTGCCGTCTACCAACATCAGCAGCGCTTCTACCCTTATCCAGCTTATCCACCACCTCTAATTTCTCCTTCAGGGTCATCACACGAATGTCTTTTTTGTTTTATCCTCTGAAGGAGACTACAAAGGGCGTTTGGGTTCCATGATGAGAAATGTAGGTGAACGCGGGGAAACTGTGACTGTGTGCTGCTATCTCAAGCAGACGAGTGCTAACCAAAACAAACACCAGCGCTACCCACGGCCGAGGATCTTCACATACGAAGATAACAAAACATAAACTAATTTTATTTAGCGCAGACTAAAAACTTTACATATCCAACAATATGTATATGACAACTTTTGGCGATCAAGGTGTCACGCCATCATGGTGCAACAAAACGCCGCATAAATCATTAGATATACACACAGCATCGGTGAAATATCGTCGAGGCAGATGATTTAGCTTTGGAATAGTAATTTTTTCCGCGAATCGGCAAATACGTCAATTTTCACCCGTGAACGGCGATGGTGTCGCAAATTACCTAACCGCGAATACACAAATCCGCGATCGGCGAGACCGCGAAATGCGAAGGTATAAATATAACATGCAAAAGACAATAGTAGAATGATGTGAAAATACTTGAACATACTGAGAAACAAGAAAGAAGATGCAGGAGAATTGAAAGTAGACGAGAAGAGCGAAAAAGAGATGCATCAAGAGGATATAGCAAAGGAACTGGGACTTTTTGGAGCACAAAAAGGCCACAGTGAAATGGGCGCTTCCGGTACATGGGGCCACCTTTGGGTGGTAATAGTGCTTGCACTCTTCCCATGCTACTGGATTTGCCTGTAATTAATAATAATAATAATAATAATAATTCTGAGAGTGATTTATTATAGCTAGTTATCATTAGTTGTTTGCTATCGGTCGTACGCGGACACTACAAATATTTGGCGACGAGTTTTCCGTTCCCATTCGGGTAAGACATTTATTCGCTATTACGCAATTAATTCGCTACACCATAGACAGTGTAACATCACCTGTACCATTCCTCAACAAACCGGGTAAACCAAACGTAAGCTGGGCCGAATGGAGGTTTGGGTTTGATAAATATATTACCGCGATAGACGGTGAGTCATTCTCCGATGGTCGCCGGAGTGCTATGCTACTGCACTGCGTGGGTGCCGAGGCACAAAGGGCTTTCCTTGCGCTGCCACCTTCACCCAAAATCGAGGGCGAGACGGAGACGATCGCTGCGATGAGGCTACTCAGCGAATTCTACTCGCTCAAAGTCAACGTGATCTCCGAAAAGTTCACGTTCCGTCAGCGACGTCAACTTCCATCGGAGACTACTGCGGAGTTTTTGTCGGTCTTACGCAGCCTGTCGGCAAATTGCAGGTTAAAATTGCAGGTTAAAATAGGTGCGTTAACCGACGAAATTATCCGAGACCAAGTAATCGAAACGACTATCCACGCGCGGTTGAGAGAGCGATTCCTCCAGGACGCCAGTCTTACGCTCGATTCACTGCTCGCCACGGCAGAAGCCTTTGAAATTTAGCGACAGCAGCGGGCCAAGATGACTGCTCAACACCACGCTGCCGACTCTTATTAATCCTCCGCGAACATCAACGCCACACGAGCATACGCCAAGAGGCAGAGGCACCCAGTCGCAAAACAATCGTCTTTGAGCAAGTGCACACACTGTGGTCGACAGCACTATGCCCCGAGATCTCAGTTCTGTCCGGCGAGATACTCAGCGTGAGACAAGTGCGGACGACAAGGATACTGGGCAGCCGTCTGCCGCTCAACAGACAAGCCTAAGTCAATTCAGCGCTCCAAGCCAATTCGAGGCGTCACCCTCGCATGCAGCGGCGCCGAGAAGCCCCGCAAGCTGGAGTGTGACGCGACCATCGCAATGAGCTCTGGCAGGACGGCCGAAGGCAGGATACAAGTCGACACGGGGGCAAGTTTCGATCCTCTGCCTACCTCTGGCGAGAAGCCATTTCAAGAGCGCCGAGTTAACGCCAACAAACGTTCGATTGTTCGGCGTGGGTCGCTGACCGTTAAAGGTGATGGGAACACTACCAGCCACTGTCACAGTCAAAGGGCAAACGGCGACCACCGATTTATCCATCATCAACACAGCGTCATCAGAACGCCTGCTGGGGTTATCCGCCATTTCTGCGCTTGGGATCACATTTCATCCGAGCGAGGGAATTGTGAGGCAAGTCGATACCAGCGTTGACGCGATACTGCCGCCGATCAAAAACTACCAACACCGGATAGTGCTTCGCTCGGACGCTACTCCATTCCGGTGTTCCTTGAGACGACTGCCGCTGTCGGTGAGGCGGTGTCCACTGAGCTGACGCAACTGCATCAAGCCGGCGTGATTGAACCGATCGACTCGTCACCCTGGATCAGCACGTTGGTGGTTGTTAAACGCAGGGACGGGCGCCTCCGGATGTGTGTGGATCTGCGCGGCTTAAACGAGAAAATTGGGTCGCACGCACATCCGCTGCCCACCATAATCGAGCTCCAAGCACAACTTCAAGGTCCATTTCTGAGTAGGATCGACCTCAGATCAGCATATCACCAGCTCGACCTCTCTCCCGAGTCGCGTCCGTTGACGGCCTTCATCACACACGACGGACTTTTTCAGTTCCGCCGTGTTCCCTTCGGATTGTCGTCAGCCGAGTCAGCTTTTCAAAAACTGCTAGACCGTGTACTGAAGGGGATTGTGGGCGCCCAACACTACTCGGACTACATCCAGGTGTCCGGTAAAACACAATCTCATCACGACGTCCGACTGAAGCGTATCATGGCCGCTCTCAAAGAAGCAAACGTCACAGTGAACTACGATAAATCTTCGTTCTCGTCGGACTCGATCGCCTTCTGCGGTTACCACATTGACAGATCGGGAATTTCACCGCTGCAGAGCCACATCAGGGCGATCGTGGACGCACCGACTCCGTCGTCAGCAGGAGAACTGCGCAGTTTCATCGGCCTGTGCGGTTGGTTATCGCACTTCGTACCGGAATACGCAGTAGAAGGCTTCACCACTTTGTTACATTTGTTTACATTACACCCCTTTCCCATCCCCCTCTGACGTCACCCCCCCTCTTTTTTGCAATTCTATACCTAACCTAACCCAACCTAACTTAACCTAATCTAACTCTCTTTTTTTTCTTATTTTATATATGCTTTTTTCTATACCTAACCTAACCTAACCTAACCTAACTTTTTTTCTTTATTTCTTATTCTATATATTCTTTATTCTATACCTAACCTAGCCTAACCTAAATTTTTTTTCTTTATTTCTTAATCTATATATTCCTTATTCTATACCTAACATTCCCAACCTAAACTAACCTAGCCCGACCCCACCTAACCTAACTTATTTTTTGTTTTTGTTTATTTTTTATTATTATATACCTAACCTAACCCAGCCTAACCCAACCCAACCTAACCTAACCTAACCTAACCCAACCTAATATAATTCATTTTTATCTTTATTTCATACCCTATATATTCTTTATTATATACCTAACCTAATCCAGCCTAACCCAACCTAACCTAACTTTTTTCATATTCTTATTCTATTTATTCTTTATTCTATACCTAACCTAACCCGAACCGACCTAACCTAACTTTTTTTTCTTATTTTCATTATTCTATACCTAACCCAACCTAACCCAACCTAACCTAACCTAACTTTGATTATATTCATTATATTTATTTTAAATATATATATCTGACGGGTTTCGAACCGGGGTCCTCGCAGAGCTCAGTCAAATCAGTGTTTTAAGTGAATATGCTGGTGGAACTAGACATATTTGCTTGCGCCGCATTTGTTTGCGTCACGATATATTGGGATCGCCAAGATCGATGTTTGGCAGAGGCGTGAGTAGAATAATTTTCAATTATAGCCGAAATGGGTGACCTGTTTATACAAAATGGTTTGACTAAATCTATATATATATATATATATATATATATATATATATATATATATATATATATATATATTTATATATATATTACATTGAATGTAAGAGCGAAATTATCAAACACGGAGTGATGTTGGCGATAATTATGACGCATGCTCCGATAAGTAGTGTAATTAGTGTCTGATATCAGCCGTGATACGCAGTTGAGCTCGAGACGCTTGCGGGTAAGGTTGTGTAGCTTTATCGGGGAAATGTCAACATGAGTCAGGTGCTGCAATGCTTGCATAAACAGTGCTGCAATGTTTCATTCCAGTTGGTTAAATATACAACATCATAATTGGCATGCAATCACGATATCCACGATAAGCATCTAGATTAGCGTACACATATGTGCTGACAGTGTTGAATCAAATTAATGAAGACAGACTGAGACTTCACACTCACACACACACACACACACACACACACACATACACACACATACATACATACACACACACATACATACACACATATACTGCACACATCGGCACACTGTTTATAAAATTCAGCTAACCCAGAGTGCGGTGCACGCGCTGCTTCTTCATATCTCATCTGTTTATCACACTCTAAATAAAAGGTTTCCAAGCGATGCAGGCTTATCGGCGGCATTGATTACCAGATTAGACAATAGACACTGTTGATTCACAAATCAGGCTAGTCACAAGTATTAATGAAATGTTCACACTGATGCATTGAAACGAAGCTTACCGTGGTGTGTTGCAGATTTTCAATATTATTGTCGCCTCTGACGAGTTGTGATGGAATTATTCACGAACAGTCTGACTAAATCAAGGTAACGTATCAAGTTGTTTACATGAGCGACACACCAAGTTGTACACGTCAGCGTGTGTATAAAAACTGCGGTTCACTTGCGCACAAATCATTCACTCATTGTTCACACTACTTTGTACAATTAGTCCGTATGGCAGGAAAGAGACAGTTGAAGGTTGAAGAAGTAGTAGAGAAAATTAAGGATGTATCTGTGGTAAGGAATGTAGATGTCGGACTGGATAAGCTTTCCGAATATTTTAGTCGTAGATGTAAGACCAATGTAAAAGCCTTCATCATTCATCTGGATTTCACACGACCCGACGACATCCGACAATGCATCCGCTCGATCGAAACGGCAATGGACACCCTCATCAACATCATCAATGAGGGTGTGCATCCGGATGACCTAGTAGGCGTCACTTTGTCTAACGTCGCCTTCAAGCATGACGCCTACGTGGTACCCCGACCAGCCAAAGATTTCACGGCGTCACTCTTGGCACAGAGGTGAGCAAGATTGCATATTGATTTGATTATATGTTAAGATTTCGCTTGACTACATCAAGTGTTTGAACATAATTTATGTTGTATTACAGACTGGAAGAAATTGCGCAGTCCAACGCGTCGTTTATCACCGACAATTCCAGTCTCGTGCTCAAGTTGACGCATATTGCCAGACGTCCACCGCACGACATCCCGGAGGACGAAATGGAGGCTCGGCGCGGCTCAAGAACACCGGCGATTCCACCACGTGGTTCTCCCGGAAGAACTGTTTCTTCCGTGCACTTGGCACACAGTGTTTGCCCCGGGCACTGGCTGCTGCCAGGTACATTGCGGAGAACCACGCCGCGTCAAGCGCCTTTCGAAAGCGTGTGCAACGTCTGGCAAGGGAGCCCGCAAGTTTCATGTCTGAGGTCAGAGAATTGTGTGAACATTCCGGGGTGGACTTTTCCCTGCCTAGCATGGGCTGGCGGGAGCTCCGAAAGTCGGTGGCTGGTTAGTCGGAGTATCGGGTCCACGTCTACTCGACGGATCATTTTGGGCGACTCGGCGCAACCTTCAGTGAGTAATTAGAAGATATATTCCGTTTATCCGTTTGCATTCATATAATTCAATTTGCATTAATTCGCATGTGTGTGTTTCAGGCACAGGACATCATCATCTATATTTGTATCATCACCATCGACACTTCGACGACATCACTAAAATCACGGTATTCCTCGACACTCCATACTTTTGCGAGGAATGCCAAACACGCTTCACACGTCCTGGAGAACATACCTGTGCCGGAGGTTGCAAGTACTGCGCAGCGCCTCATCGATGCCAGCGGGAAGGTGCATTAGCCCATTTTCCCGAATGTAGTTTATATTTCATTTCCAGCTCCTGTTTCGCGGCTCACAAACAATCACGCTGTAAGGTGCGGCGCGGGTGTCCCAGATGTGGTGATGTGCTTTACAAATCATATAGCAAAAATCGTAAAGTGTAAGTGTAAAGTGTAAGTGTAAAGTAAAGTGGGGCTCCATCAACGCGCCATCTATATGATGGCACCATGACTCGTCTGGCGATACTGCCAGCCCGACCCGACACAACTCTCATCGCGAAGGCTGGAGAAAGCAACAATGGACGTTTTCCGCACCCATGAGCTCGTGGTTCGTGACTCGTTGACGACAGTAAGGGCATATGCGAGTGCCACAGACATGGTGATTTTTGCTATATGATTTGTAAAGCACATCACCACATCTGGGACACCCGCGCCGCACCTTACAGCGTGATTGTTTGTGAGCCGCGAAACAGGAGCTGGAAATGAAATATAAACTACATTCGGGACAATGGGCTAATGCACCTTCCCGCTGGCTTCCCGCTGTTTATGCAAGCATTGCAGCACCTGACTCATGTTGACATTTCCCCGATAAAGCTACCCACCCTTACCCGCAAGCGTCTCGAGCTCAACTGCGTATCAAGGCTGATATCAGACACTAATTACACTACTTATCGGAGCATGCGTCATAATTATCGCCAACATCACTCCGTGTTTGATAATTTCGCTCTTACATTCAATGTTTACCTTTCTTTGTATAAACACCATGAGCTGTGTTTCTCCTGCTACACTGGTGCCTAATTACAACTATCGCTATGTTGGTGGTAGTTCGTCAGATAGCAAACACATCATCAGCGAATCGTACAAGGAGTACATATCGTTTGACGTGTGTTCTTCGGAAGCTATACAAGAAGGTGTTTCTGTGCCTGATACATAGTCGGCTGAACTGGAAATTGTGTATGAGACACACGATGTGATTTACATCATCAATATTGATCGAAAAATCAACAAACATTTGTGTTCACGATGTGTTCGCT
Source organism: Sacculina carcini (assembly GCA_916048095.2). Lineage (NCBI taxonomy): Eukaryota > Metazoa > Arthropoda > Thecostraca > Sacculinidae > Sacculina > Sacculina carcini. Next base: position 2,614,081 of record OU696584.1, read on the forward strand.
GAATCGTATCGCCAATATGATTTTACATGATTTCCGCTTGTATAATTGCCATAGTTGTGTATCAAGTGAAAATACACAAATATCATTCCGTTGCAAGTCATTTTTGTGTCAATTCCGACACAGTCGAATAGCGTTTTTATTACCGACTTATATATATATATATATATATATATATAGATTTAGTCAAACCATTTTGTATAAACAGGTCACCCATTTCGGCTATAATTGAAAATTATTCTACTCACGCCTCTGCCAAACATCGACTTGGCGATCCCAATATATCGTGACGCAAACAAATGCGGCGCAAGCAAATATGTCTAGTTCCACCAGCATATTCACTTAAAACACTGAATCGACTGAGCTCTGCGGGGACCCCGGTTCGAAACCCGTCAGGTATATATATTTAAAATAAATAGAATAAATAAAATCAAAGTTAGGTTAGGTTAGGTTGGGTTAGGTATAGAATAAAGAAAATAAGAAAAAAAAAGTTAGGTTAGGTCGGTTCGGGTTAGGTTAGGTATAGAATAAAGAATAAATAGAATAAGAATATGAAAAAAGTTAGGTTAGGTTGGGTTAGGCTGGATTAGGTTAGGTATATAATAAAGAATAAATAGGGTATGAAATAAAGATAAAAATGAATTATGTTAGGTTGGGTTAGGTTAGGTTAGGTTGGGTTGGGTTAGGTTGGGTTAGGTTAGGTATATAATAATAAAAAATAAACAATACAAACAATAAGTTAGGTTAGGTGGGGTCGGGCTAGGTTAGGTTAGGTTGGGAATGTTAGGTATAGAATAAAGAATATATAGATTAAGAAATAAAGAAAAAAAATTAGGTTAGGTTAGGTTAGGTATAGAATAAAGAATATATAGAATAAGAAATAAAGAAAAAAAGTAAGGTTAGGTTAGGTTAGGTTAGGTATAGAAAAAAGCATATATAGAATAAGAAAAAAAAAGAGTTAGATTAGGTTAAGTTAGGTTGGGTTAGGTTAGTTATAGAATTGTAAAAAAGAGGGGGGATGACGTCAGAGGGGGATGGGAAAGGGGTGTAATGTAAACAAATGTAACAAAGTGGTGAAGACTTCTACTGCGTATTCAGGTACGAAGTGCGATAACCACCGCACAGGCCGATGAAACTGCGCAGTTCTCCTGCGGACGACGGAGTCGGTGCGTCCACGATCGCCCTGATGTGGCTCTGCAGCGGTGAAAATCCCGATCTGTCAATGTGGTAACCGCAGAAGGCGATCGAGTCCAACGAGAACGAAGATTTATCGTAGTTCACTGTGACGTTTGCTTCTTTGAGAGCGGCCATGATACGTTTCAGTCGGACGTCGTGATGAGATTGTGTTTTACCGGACACCTGGATGTAGTCCGAGTAGTGTTGGGCGCCCACAATCCCCTTCAGTACACGGTCTAGCAGTTTTTGAAAAGCTGACTCGGCTGACGACAATCCGAAGGGAACACGGCGGAACTGAAAAAGTCCGTCGTGTGTGATGAAGGCCGTCAACGGACGCGACTCGGGAGAGAGGTCGAGCTGGTGATATGCTGATCTGAGGTCGATCCTACTCATAAATGGACCTTGAAGTTGTGCTTGGAGCTCGGTTATGGTGGGCAGCGGATGTGCGTGCGACCCAATTTGCTCGTTTAAGCCGTGCAGATCCACACACATCCGGAGGCGCCCGTCCCTGCGTTTAACAACCACCAACGTGCTGATCCAGGGTGACGAGTCGATCGGTTCAATCACGCCGGCTTGATGCAGTTGCGTCAGCTCAGTGGACACCGCCTCACCGACAGCGGCAGTCGTCTCAAGGAACACCGGATTGGAGTAGCGTCCGAGCGAAGCACTATCCGGTGTTGGTAGTTTTTGATCGGCGGCAGTATCGCGTCAACGCTGGTATCGACTTGCCTCACAATTCCCTCGCTCGGATGAATTGTGATCCCAAGCGCAGAAATGGCGGATAACCCCAGCAGGCCTTCTGATGACGCTGTGTTGATGATGGATAAATCGGTGGTCGCCGTTTGCCCTTTGACTGTGACAGTGGCTGGTAGTGTTCCCATCACCCTTAACGGTCAGCGACCCACGCCGAACAATCGAACGTTTGTTGGCGTTAACTCGGCGCTCTTGAAATGGCTTCTCGCCAGAGGTAGGCAGAGGACAGAAACTTGCCCCCGTGTCGACTTGTATCCTGCCTTCGGCCGTCCTGCCAGAGCTCATTGCGATGGTCGCGTCACACTCCAGCTTGCGGGGCTTCTCGGCGTCGCTGCATGCGAGGGTGACGCCTCGAACTGGCTTGGAGCGCTGAATTGACTTAGGCTTGTCTGTTGAGCGGCAGACGGCTTCCCAGTGGCCTTGTCGTCCGCACTTGTCTCACGCTGAGTTTCTCGCCGGACAGAACTGAGATCTCGGGGCATAGTGCTGTCGACCACAGTGTGTGCACTTGCTCAAAGACGATTGTTTTGCCACTGGGTGCCTCTGCCTCTTGGCGTATGCTCGTGTGGCGTTGATGTTCGCGGAGGATTAATAAGAGTCGGCAGCGTGGTGTTGAGCAGTCATCTTGGCCCGCTGCTGTCGCCAAATTTCAAAGGCTTCTGCCGTGGCGAGCAGTGAATCGAGCGTAAGACTGGCGTCCTGGAGGAATCGCTCTCTCAACCGCGCGTGGATAGTCGTTTCGACTACTTGGTCTCGGATCATTTCGTCGGTTAACGCACCGAACCTGCAATTTGCCGACAGGCTGCGTAAGACCGACACAAACTCCGCAGTAGTCTCCGATGGAAGTTGACGTCGCTGACGGAACGTGAACCTTTCGGAGATCACGTTGACTTTGAGCGAGTAGAATTCGCTGAGTAGCCTCATCGCCCGACTATTTCTGCCCTCTCTCTCGCCAAGTGTAACTTCTATAAAACTCGTCTTTTTTCTCTTTCTCGCTCTCCTAAATGTTTATGGGCTACTTTGAATTATCTCTGTGGTCTTCGTTCGCGTTCTATTTCTTCCACTATAACAGCCTCACAATTTTCTACCTTCTTTGAGGATAAGGTCAATTCGTTGCTTTCCGTTATTCCTCCTTCATTATCTCCTCTCAGACATATTTCCTCACCTGATCATTTTTCATCATTTAATCATCTTAGTGTGACTGACTTAACTGCCCTTATCTCATCAACTAAATTGTCGTTCTCTCCTTCTGATCCTTTAAATTTTAAGGCAATTTCTGAATTGATTCCTTCCCTTTTGCCCTATTTTCTTCATTTGATTAATAGTCCTTTCCTCCATGGCGCTTTTCTCGCTGATAAACATGCTACAATCTACCTTATCCTTAAAAAACCCACGTTAGATCCAACTGTTATTAAAAATAATCTTCGGTACAGTATAAAAATATTTTTTTTTATCAATAAATACCTCAGGAGACTGTTTGAAAGTGCATCCGGGTCCGGTGGTTTAGGTTTTTTTCATTAAGAAAACCCATGTTTTTAAAGATGGTTTTAATTATGTGGATATTTGAAATAATTTGTCAGCATAACAAAACAAGTTCACTGAATAATCATGTTTTTTCTGAAAGAAACCATCTTTTTTATGAAAAAAATGCATTGATGTTTTTCAAACTGGTTTTAAATTCGTTTTATTAATGTACAGATTAAGGAAATGTTGACAGCAGAACAAGACAAGTTAATTGGTTGGTCAAGTGTTTTTTTTGACAGACGTTTATTTAAACTAACGTTTTTTAATGAAGCAATGCTTTCTATAACAGTATCTATGTAAGATTGATTTGATTGATGTACGTTCAAATACCTTTTGTATAGCAAGTAACCTGCTGGTACGTATAAGCGGCTGGTTAAACCACTTAATTTAAACTGTTCTTTTAAACCATGGTTTTTTTAAATATATTTTTTTGAAAAACTGTTTTCGTAGATGTAGAGATTGCGAAAATAATTGGCGGCAGATCAAGGAGAGTTGAACCAAATTGACTGTTTTTTTATTAGTAACCTGTTTATAGAACTGGTTTTATGGATGATGGTTTCTTTGATGTAGTTATTTGTGTTCAAATACCTTTCTGTACATAAAATATATTTCCTCAGTTGTTTTTTTCCTACACGAAAATATTGTCCGTTTTTCTGGTCCGTTTTTCTGGTCCGTTGCCACTGCGACCCGCTTTTATTTGTAGTCTCATTAGGGACACTAAGTTTGTGTGCATATTCGTAGTATTTGTGTAAATATTTGCAGTGTTTGCACTCTTATATTTACAAATAATTGATCTGCTGAATGAAATGATGAAACTTATTATAACCAACGTAGTTAATTTTTGGCAGGAAAAAGTTAATGTGTAAAACATGGAAAAAAATTATGCCACCTGTTGTTTTTTTTAAAACAGTTTCAGATTTTAGCATAAAAACGGTTCTCAAACCCTGCTTTCTTACACAATGATTAACTCAATAATTGAATGCAAAACTGTACTGTACATAGAAGTGCCGCACAGTACCGTGAAAACAATGATATTAGGGCTTTCAGACACATTATAACAACTATATTGTGCATATTTGATGATAATTCAATTTGATAGGGTCACTAATAGCATGAATAACCCATGTGTTGATAAAAAGTAATTCATTTAACATCCCAAATATATCATTTCCATAATTTGAATTTGTTGCATGACTCTTCAAAAAAAACAAAAAGAACGTGTTTTTTTTTACGCGTTTTTTTTGGCAAAAAACGTTTTTTATAAAAAATACCGTCGGTTTTTTTAGGTCGCATCTCTAGTTGTGTCTAATGAATCAGTGGATGTTGACGGTGTGCCGCGACATGTTAGGGCCCTGCGTATGCGGCATACTGAGCCTGACGTCGCTCAGCAACCGAGTCCAGACGATGACGAGCTGATTGTGAGTTTTGGGCGAGCCCCGAGGGCCAACGTGGCATCGCACGACGTCGCCCCCGCAGAATCGCCTCGGGGGTCTAATCGACGGTGTGAAGCCCCTCTGTGGTTTTGTTGCGATGAGCAACAGGGGGGGAGTGTAATTTCACATTGTTGATCCGAGGCGCCAGAGCGAGTGATGCGCAAGATGTTACGATAATTTGAGCGTTTGCTTACATGTCATTCAACGTTTTGTATGTATGTGTGTCTGTGTACACGCGCAGCACTGGTCGCGCTTAGTGATGCAAAAAAAACGTTTTTTTTGTTGCGGTTTTTTTGCAAAAAAAACATTTTTTTAGTTTTTTTTGTTTTTTTTGTTTTTTTAGAATTAGCCCCAATTGTCATCGGATGTTGGATTTTGGTACATAGAAACGAGTTTAACTGACGTTTTGTACATCTTTACGTGTCTTATTTCAAAGATAATTTGATAATAGTACAAAAAACAAAAAATTGTATTAATAAATACCTCAGGAGACTGTTTGAAAGTGCATCCGGATCCGTTGGTTTAGGTTTTTTTCATTGAGAAAACCTATGTTTTTAAAGATGGTTATAATTAGGTGGATATTTGAAATAGTTTGTCAGCAGAACAAAACAAATTCATTTAGTAATCATGTTTTTGTTTTTTTTAAACCATGTTTTTTATGAAAAAATGCAATGATGTTTTTCAAATTGGTTTTAAATTCGTTTTATTAATGTACAGATTCAGAAAATGTTGACAACAGAACAAGACAAGTTAATTGGTTGGTCAAGTGTTTTTTTGACAGACGTTTATTTAAACTAACGTTTTTTAATGAGGCAATGCTTTCTATAACAGTATCTATGTAAGATAGATCTGATTGATGTACGTTCAAATACCATTTGTATAGCAAGTAGCCTGCTGGTACGTATAAGCGGCTGGTTAAACCACTTGATTTAAACTGTTTTTTATACCATGGTTTTTTTCAAAATATTTTTTCTTGAAAAACGGTTTTCGTAGATGTAGAGATTTAGAAAATAATTGGCGGCATATCAAGGAAAGTTGAACCAAATGAATTGGTTTTTTATTAGTAACCTGTTTTTAGAACTGGTTTTATGGATGATGGTTTCTTTGATGTAGTAATTTGTGTTCAAATAATGAGTAAACTCACATTTCGCTTGGTTTTGTCATATTTGACTTCACGATAAGCTTATGTACAGACCGCATCGGACCACTTACCTTACCATACCTTACCTTACCATATACCTTACCTTACCATATACCTTACCTTACCATATACCTTACCTTACCATATACCTTACCTTACCATATACCTTACCTTACCATATACCTTACCTTACCATATACCTTACCTTACCATATACCTTACCTTACCATATACCTTACCTTACCATATACCTTACCTTACCATATACCTTACCTTACCATATACCTTACCTTACCATATACCTTACCTTACCATATACCTTACCTTACCATATACCTTACCTTACCAAATATCTTTTTGTACGTTAAATATATTTCCTCAGTCGTTTTTTTCCTACACGTAATATTGCCAGTTTTTCTGGTCAGGATTTCCACTATGATTAATGCGACCCGCTTTTATTCGTAGTCTCATTAGGGACACTAAGTTTGTGTGTATATTTGTAGTATTTGTGTAAGTAATTACAGTGTATGTACTTTTATTTTTGCAAATAATTGATCTGCTGAATGAAATGATGAAACTTATTATAATCAACGTAGTGCGTATTCGAACGTATTCAGTATAGTGTAGCATTAATTAAGCTGTACCCAATAAAACCACACCATCCATGCTTGGAACTAATATGATGCATTCTTAATTGTTATTGGGCTTCAGTGAAATTTAGTCGTTTTTTTTAGGTCGCATCTCTAGTCGCACTGGCCGACACCGTGTATGTGTGTGTGCAGTTATGTGCATGTGTGGTTGTGTATGTGTGCGTGTGTGCGTGCGCGTGCGTGTATACTGTACTGTCTTGGTGACGATGTACTGGGGGAATTATGGGCAGTGTAGAGGGGGTTCGATGACGCGTTGAGTCTAGAGATGCGACCTCAAAAAACCGTTCTTTTGGCAAAAAAAAACCTCGACAAAAAACAAGTTTTTTTTGTTTTTTTTGAAGGATCATGCAAAGAATTCAAATTATGGAAATCATATATTTGGGATGTTAAATGAATTATTTTTTATCAACACATGAGTTATTCATGCTATTAGTGACCCTATCAAATTGAATTATCATTAAATATGCACAATATAATTGTTATAATGTGTCTGAAAGCCCGAATATCATTGTTGCACGGTACTGTGATGCACTTCTATGTACAGTACAGTTTTGCATTCAATTATTGAGTTAATAATTGTGTAAGAAAGCAGGGTTTGAGAACCGTTTTTTATGCTAAAATCTGAAACTGTTTTGAAAAAAACAACAGGTGGCATAATTATTTTTTATTTTTTACATATTACTTTTTTCCTACCAGAAATGAACTACGTTGATTATAATAAGTTTCATCATTTCATTCAGCAGATGAATTATTTGCAAAAATAAAAGTACAAACACTGCAAATATTTACGCAAATACTACAAATATGCACACAAACTTAGTGTCCCTAATGAGACTACGAATAAAAGCGGGTCGCATTAATCAGAGTGGCAATCCTGACCAGAAAAACGGGCAATATTTTCGTGTAGGACACTGACACTGAAGGAAACACTGAGGAAATATATTTAATGTACAAAAAGGTGTTTGAACACAAATAACTACATCAAAGAAACCATCATCCATAAAATCAGTTCTAAAAACAGGTTACTAATAAAAAAACAATTAATTTGCTTCAACTTTCCTTGATCTGCCGCCATTTTTCTCTAAATCTCTACATCTACGTAAACCGTTTTTAAAAAAAAATATAATTTTGAAAAAAAACATGGTTTAAATAAACAGTTTAAATCAAGTGGTTTAACCATCCGCTTATACGTACCAGCAGGCTACTTGCTATACAAAAGGTATTTGAACGTACATCAATAAAATCTATCTTACATAGATACTGTTTTAGAAAACATTGTTTCATTAAAAAACGTTAGTTTAAATAAACGTTTGTCAAAAACACACTTGACCAACCAATTAACTTGTCTTGTTCTGCTGTCAACATTTTTTGAATCTGTACATTAATATAACAAATTCAAAACCAATTTGAAAAACTTCATTGCATTTTTTCATAAAAAACATGGTTTCTCTTGAAAAAAACACATGATTACTCAATGAATTTGTTTTGTTCTGCTGACAAATTATTTCAAATATCCACATCATTAAAAGCATCCTTTAAAACATGGGTTTTTCAATAAAAAAAACCTAAACCACCGGACCCGGATGCACTTTCAAACAGTCTCCTGAGGTATTTATGGATAAATATTTTTTTTTTACTATTATCATATTATCTCTGAAATAAGACACGTTTCTACAAAACGTGACATGTACAAAACGTCAATTAAACACGTTTCTATGTACTAAAATCCAACATCCGATGACAATTGGGGCTAATTCTAAAAAACCTTAAAAACATGTTTTTGCACACACAAAAAGAAACGAAAAAACGGTTTTTTGCATCACTAGTTGAGTCTCATGCGGGTGTCGAGATCGAGCGTTCATGGTGGGAGTGTGAACGGTGCGCGGAAGCGATGAGTGACAGCGTACGGCGGTGTGAATAGTGCGTTATTCTTGGTGTTTTGTACTCGTTTCCGCGGTGTGAATATCGAGTGTTGCGTGTATTTACTCGGTGTGATATTGTGCCATTGTGTTATATATATAATTATTTGTTCATCATCTGTTCTGCAATACAATTATAAATAAATATGATTCAATAAGAAACAACCAACAATAAATAAAAATATGATTCAATAAGTAACAACAACACAAATAAATATGATTCAATAAAGAACAACACCAATATATATGATTCAATAAGCAACAACAATAGATATGATCCAATAAACAACAACAGCCAACACTGAGTAATAGCATGATTTAATAAATAACAACAACCAATAATAAATAGTAATATATAGAGAGTAAAATATGAATAAATATAAGTAAATAGAAAATAAATAACAATACATATGAATAAATAACACTAAGTATGAATAAATAACACTAAATATGAATAAATAACACTAAATATGAATAAATAACACTAAATATGAATAAATAACACTAAATATGAATAATTAAACAATTAATAAGACTCAACAGTCAATTCCGCTCTTTCAGTAGTGTTAACGTTGGCCGAGTTTGGAACAGACCATGTATTGCAAACGATGCGGCGACAGTGGAAATATGAAGAAATTAAACAATAAGAACTAGCACACAAAGATCACACATACAGCGCACGTGGCAGCAACACGTATTTCGCACACAGCGGTACAGCTTGGTCACACAGACCGAACACACACAGTGAAGCCTCGCTGAGCAATACTCAGCAACCAGACTCATACACTCACACATAAGTAATACAAAGCTCTCACAGCTCGCGCAACTAGCAATCGTTAACTCCTAACAGCCACTCAGCGACGACACACATGACACACAGACATACAAAGATACACAGACACAGACAGACAGACATACATACATACAGACAGACACACAGACATAAGCACGGGCAACTTGACGTTCGCTCAGCTCCATGACGCGTATCAAATGAACATATCAAATGAATCCTCACATATCAAATGAACAAATCGAAATGCACGCAACGCAAATACCAAGCCCATAACAGTAGCATTTCATTGACCTTGGCCATGAATTTGTTCAAATTGTTCTGCGAGATAGCCTCCTCCTTCAACGTGTTCCAAGTAGACACAGTGGCCGGAAAAAAGCACCGTTGGAATTGCTTTGTACGACAACGAATTGGAGCCATGCACTGGGAATGCTGTTTGGACGTAAACCGTGTGCTTCTTGCTGCCACGAAATCATCAGCAATTTACTTGCTCATCGGATGATGGTCGTTGTGCTTGATCTTGTACAGCATGCACACGCCGCTGACCTTTCGACGATGGCCAAGATCACCAAGAACCAAGTCACCACAGAGGAACTTGCAAGTTCTAACAACTCTGTTGATGAGCTTGAGGTGACAATCCGCAGCAGAAGACCACACGGGGGCGCAGTACTCCAGAATTGGCAAAATGAAACAGCGAACACAACTTTTTGAGATTGTGCTGCTACCGAACATCCTATATGCCTTCCTTATAATTCCCAGTTTACGCGATGCCGAACAAACTAGCTTCCTAATGTGACTCTCAAATGTCAGTTTTGAGTCTACATGTACTCCAAATATTTTGACCTCATCACACAAGCTGAGTTGGGCGCTATTTATGAGGATAGCTCCATGTGAAGGTTGAAAAGTGCGTGACCTAGAAACCGACAAGCTTTTATATTTCGAAGTGTTCAGCATCATATTCCACCTCTCACACCACTTCAGGACGCTGCTGAGATCGTCGTTGACCGTTTGACGCACCTGTGGTTTGTCCGATGGAGATGAAATTACAGCCACCAAGGTGATATCATTAGCATAACCATATACAGGGTTGCGTGTGCTTATGTACAGGTCAGCGGTGTAAATTTCGAACAAAATAGGACCCAATACACTTCCCTGCGGGACACCGGACACAATGTTCTGCCAGCGACTGTATGCTCCATCGATGAAAGCACGTTGTACGCGATTGGAGAGAAATTGATGCAAAACAATCAGCAAGCGGCCGCCGATTCCAATGTTTCTCAGTTTTTGCAACAGACCCTGGTGGCTCACACTGTCCAATGCTGCCGAGAAATCCAACTGCACAATCCAGGCTTCACTGCCTTTGTCTAGCACTTGCTGGAGCTCGTGCGTGATAGTAAGCAGAGCGTCAGTAGTGCTGAGTTTTAAGCGGTATGCAAATTGGTTTTCCGACAGCAGATTGTTGCTCTCCAGGACAGACTGGAAGATATGAAGATTTTGGCTCGAATATTGAAGATATAAAGATATGAAGGCTCGAATATTTTGGACAGAATCGGCGTAATTGATATCGGCCGGTAGTTTGCAGCATCAGCTGAATTGGTTCCTTTTGGTATGGGCGTGATATTCGCAACCCGCCAACAGGATGGAAACGAACCAGTCTTCATCAAGCGCCTGAAAACAGCACTAAGCTTCGGAGCTAGAGTATCTGCTTTGTTCTTGAAAAATAGCGGAAACATATTCAGAGGGTCTGTTCCTCCATTGGTTATTTGCTCAATGCATCAATGGGGTATTCCTTCTGCAGCAAGTTTGAAACTTGAATGGCTTTCAATACATCATTCACCTTCACCCAGTCAGCATTGAACTTCATGTGCACGAGCCTTGAAATCGAGTAAGGAGAAACCTTCTGTCTCAATGTCAACTTCGCGGACAGCGACGAGTGATCTGAACTTACTATTGGAGCTTCCACGTTTACACTCACGATATCTGAGACGTCTGTCATAACCAAGTCCAGTTTGCCGCTTGATGTGTGGGACCGGACACCATTTGGGAACAGCCAGAAATGTTGCAGAAATCATATGCTGCTCTACCATGGGCGTCTGTAGGGGATGTCGACAAGAGCAACTCACGGTGATGGGCGTTTATGTCCCCCACAAATACAAACGCTGACTTGGTGTCCTTCTCCTAAATTGTTGACATGGCTGACAAGAGACATTCATAGATAGAGTCGTTACTGTCTGTATTTCGGTAGTCTCCAATGATGTAAAAATTCATCAACGCAGGTGTTGACACGCAGCAGCATAACTCCATGACAAGTGCAGTCGTGAGCTGTAATTCTCGTTGCTGAAAAGCATTTGCGTACGTACACTGCCATGCCACGCCGCCTGTTTTTGAGTCACGTTTCGGCACAGATAACGATGTCCTTGGAGCGACTCGCTGCTGTCAAATGTCTGATATTCTTATACAAGCATCTGATGTTGACGAAAAGTATATTTGAAAATCGTGTTTGTGGTCGAGCAGGACCGGGATTCATTTCAACATCGCCACACATCATCAGCAGAAGCGACAAATCCACGGTGTGAGAAGGCACACACACAACGCAAAACAAACATACAAATAAACACATAATGCACGACGCATGCGAGCACAAAAACACAACACATAACACATGCATACGAAATGTCACAACAAAAAACAAGCATACAACACACACAATACAAAGCAAACATACACACAAATACACACACAACAAGGAAAACACTAGAAAACACATGTGAGAACAATTTATTGAGAGCTCATTGTTGAGCACATATCGCAAGGCAAAATGTCCAATGGGCGACAACAAAGACAGAGTATGAGAGCAACACAGAATTAGTTGGCACCTCAGTGCGAGGAAAGAGCTGGGCGCTGACGGAAAACGGGAAAACCGGCCGTTAGCCGTCGGGGCGGGGATACAATTTTCAGCCCGCCACATCAACAAGCCAGACATGAGGCAGAAAATAATACATATATTCATGAACAGCACTTATATTTATAGACAAAGTTAAATTAAATAATATACAAACTGAACTGAAAAGTGACGAAAAAGAATGCGATGAGAGAATTCAGCAGGAAGATTGCAAAGCAACTATGGCTGCGAACCCTGATTCTCAATCACATTCAGAAACAAAATATAAATATTCAAATATATAACCTGAAACAAAAGAAAGATTAAATGACTTAAACAAAAAACAGTCTTATAAGTAAATGAATGAGTTCGCAAGAAGAAAATATCCGCCTTTAAAAAGGCAAATATTCTCAATGAACTAAACGAGTAATGGAAAATGAAAATAACGCTAAATAAAATAAAATAATAAAACAACTGAAATATAACTCAATGAACACTCAACGTTAGAAGAAAGCAGGATCTGTTCCGAAACTATAATTGGTGGCGGTGAGCGTCAGCGAAGCGTAGACAGCCGGGCGCGAACGAGCGACGGTAAGCACGTGCACACTCAGCGAGGGTTAGTCAGAGAATGTTCTAGTGAGAGTCGTTCTCATATTAGCCCTGTTTTCTCCAACGACACTTGCTTTGTACGCCCATGTGATATTCTGCACGGTCTTGTAGTCGTCGGTGGAGGAGGGAGCATATCCGGTCGCGCGTAGTACAATTGTCACACACGTTCAAGCACCTCTCGACCAAACACCACCGTTCAGGTACGTCCGGTAATTTCGTCTAGCAGGTGGTATTGTTGACAATTAATTGGATCCATAATGCAGACCAGAGATATTAGCATAGACGGCAGTAACATGCAGCTACATGTATCCAACATCCATCTAGCTGCAACTCTCCTACAAACGTGTTTCACTGATTCTGTTTGTTTCTTCTTTCGACTTATTGTCTTGTTTCTCCCTGTTAATGTACTTGCTTTTCCCCAGTGCTTCATAACCAGTTTTTCTCGCCAGTGTATAAACGAGTTTGTATACGTACACTATAGAAAAAATACGTGGTATTTCAAGTCAAGTATTTTATGCTGTTGTCAGCATAAAATACTTGACTTTCTTGGCAAAAACTGTAGTGGGCATACATTCATTATCGAGGCATGTTTCTTAGACGGGCTTTACACATGCTTTTTCCTTCAATAATGTAAGTTGGACACACGTGGAATCCTACTTTAAGCATGACGCAGTTTACATAGCTCTCATCAGCTACTCAATCTAGACAAATAAGCATAATGGCGAGTAATTCGCTGAGAAACAACCGCATATTTGAACGCAGATGGCGTTTATCATTGGTGGTGTTGCCTTGCAATCTTCAAGCGCAACGAAGTTTGACAACATTTCGGCTTCCAATGCAACTATCACCGATTCTCTGACCGCGCTCGGCAATCTCACCAACAGTAGTGCTCAAAGTTATGTAAGCGTTGCTGAGATCATCCCGCGTCCTTTCTTTGTGTCGCTCATGCTAGGACTGTTGATACTGGCAATCGCTGTAATCGGCATTGCTGGCAACGTGTTGGTGGTGATTGTGACCAGCGTGGACCATGTGCTCAAAGAGTCAACTAGCAATATCATTATCGCCAACTTGGCCGTCACCGACACGTGTACCTCGGTGCTGGTGATGCTTCCTTCGGCCACAGCCATTATCAACGAGGCGTGGCCGCTGGGCCCGTGGCTGTGTATGGCGCATTGTTTTTCCAACTACTTGCTCATCATTGTGTCGATGATGTCGTTGGCGCTGATCGGCTGGGATCGCGGAGCATCCATCAGGAGACCATTTGAGTATATCGCTCAGTCGGAGCCGAGTCGCATGGTGCCTTGGCTGGTGGTTGTGTGGCTGGTGGGGTGCGTGTTCGGAGTTGTGCCAGTGCTGCTCGACTGGGTGCACTATGACTACTGGGAGGGCGTGTGTGCCATCGACTGGTTCGTCCACGAGTCGGCCTATATCTACGTGATTGTCGCGTTCATTGTGTGTTTTATGATGCCGGCCGTGTCAATCGTATGGAACAATTCCAGCATTGCTCAGGTTTCGCACCGGTCGTCAACGATAAATGCCAAAGCGATGAGAGGCCCGATGATGACTACTTGTAATACCATGTCAACGAATGCAGTGAATAAGGCAACCAAACCAATCTCAGTGGTCACTAGGTCTCAGTTCTTAACATTAACTCATAGTCCAGCCAACACTCGTAGATCATGCTCACTCCATCACCACAAGCAACGTGCTACTCGTTCAGACGATCGTTTGAGTACGTCACATTCTACTAGGAACAAGCTAAGAACTCGATTGCATACTAAAGCTGATGAAGATTACTTGGACGAGGCGATCGATGGTGTTGAAGTGTTCAATCACTGGAAGCCTACAAAGAGTAAATATCGACGAACCAATAAAATAACACCCTTAGACAATCGTGAACAATCACATGCAAGTTCACAGTCCCAAGTAAACTTGTCTCGACCTGCTGTCTCTGAATCAAATAGTCCTGTAGTTCGAATGTGTGGAAAAATTGGACAAACATCAACAAGAAACACATTTCCGCGCCGAAGCAATGCATGTCTCAACAAGTACCAAATGTCAAACTGCTGTGAAGATTGTCATTCAAGATATAGTAGCAAACGATTAAACAGGGATCACAATAGACATATGACTCGAGGTCTTGGTCATTTTAGATCTTTTTCAGATCCCGAACTAACATCATTGGGCTTGAGAAATAAGACGTTTGCTCATAGACTTTTCCAGCCAAATGCACAATTGTCATTGGATATATATAAGCATGCAAGAACATATCACAACGTGCGCATTTCCGAGCGATCTGATGTCAATAAATCTCATTTTGAAGTGACAAAATCACCAGTGATATCCGATAGAGCCTGCCAATGGGAAAAATCAAATCCAATGCAAGCTCAATCAAACAGACCAGCCGGAAATATTTGCGTGAATTTGCCTGAAATTACGTGTGATAATAACCAACAAGTTGAGACGACACAGCACGCTCCCTCATCAATGTGTATTACATCGGATGATCACCGTTCCCGCATCAACACACACCAGCCACTCACAGCAACATATCCCAGTCGATTTCAACTACCCAGCACGGAATTCAACAGCCAAACTGCGCGGATAATATACACAGAAGAGCAGCATAGACACTTACTCGAATCCCACAAAAAAGTTGTGCGATCAGTCGCCATCGTAGTAGGTCTATTTTTTGTCTGCATGACACCATTCTGCGTAACCAAACTGATCAAGATAATTGTCAAGGACAGTACATTCGTAGCCGGATGGATGAATATGTTGTCGACTATTTTGCAGTTCAGCGCCTCCGTAGTCAACCCATTCATCTACGCAATATTTAGAGACGATTTTCGTGCCGCATTCCAGCGTATATATCGCTCCATTATCACATGCCTTCATTGATGTATAGTAATAATCACCTGATTATGCGCACCATCGTTCCCTTATTCTTTACAATTGTCGTTTTACCACAATTGATGTGTTCCGTTTTTCGCGCTTGTGTTTTACCGGCGCTATAGCAAATACACGTTGTCGTTGTCGTTTTTTGTTTCAATGTTCACTCCATACCCCGCCATTGTTTTCGTTCAAACCTGTACGTCTCTTTCGACTTACAGTGTTCCTTGTGCATATACAGACGTGTGAAATAATTGTGTGAGATGATGGTCTTCTATAGATCAGTTCTGGGATTTTTTCGATGGGTCACAGCTTGACCCTGTGGCGCGACATGTGTGGCATGCTGAACCCTCCTGAAGTGTTCGCGCACATCTGTATGTATATCTGTTTTGTTTGGTCATGTGTGTGCACGCTGTGTTTGATCACGTGTATGTGTATTTTATCTGTACGTATACTATGTTAGTTCCGTCATGTGTGTGTAAATACAGTCGGTCCAAAAAATCGTGCTGCACCATGGCCGAGTAGAATATCAGGCCTGGGCTATGCCACCTAGACTACAGGCCCTTTCACGAAAGTGTGACGTCATCGATTGGCGGTGCTTCACTCGTACGGGCGATACGCGTTGTTATTAGAAATTATACTTAGTGCGGGTGTTTAACTTGCATTCCAGCTCAATTAAGTTTGAAAATCATGTTACAAACATAAACAGCTTTAAATACAATTGCAAATTGAATAACTGAATATATTATAAGCCCACACAGGCATAAAACAGTCAAAACACAAACATGCAACGACCATACACCATATAATGTGGAAGTTTTCGCTTCAATTTCTCTCTTATAAATAGGGCTGTCAAAAGTTAATAAAGTTACTTTTTCACCTAAAGGTCACTTTTTATATGCTACCTAAAACTGCATGAAAAAGGTGTGTACGATAATTATTAAAAAACTTATTAGGTTACCAAAAGTTACTTTTTCATCGTTAGGTTACTTTTTTGCTTTTAAGGTTAATTTTTAATCGTCAGGTCACCTTTTGTTATTTTTCTTGTTATTAGGTAATTTTACCACGAAGTTTGGTGACTTTTTGCAGATAAGAGGCACACAAACGGTATATATGAGGATAAAATAGGAAAAGAGATTTAATATTAGGTATGAAGATCAAGAAATGCCAAAAGTTCTGCTGTTAGGATTTAGCAATTGATATTCATCTTAATATCTGTGCTATTCGATATTTATACGTTTTTGGGTA
The DNA here is from genome assembly GCA_916048095.2 of Sacculina carcini. Lineage (NCBI taxonomy): Eukaryota > Metazoa > Arthropoda > Thecostraca > Sacculinidae > Sacculina > Sacculina carcini. The sequence continues at coordinate 2,631,094 of OU696584.1, forward strand.
CGCAGGGTAGTGCCATTCCATTTTAGGAAATGTCCACGAACTGGAGGGTGCCGTGAGATGTTTGGAGCGTGGTATAGTCCGCCTCGTAGCCGAGTGGCTAAGACACACGCTCTGTGCACGAAAGGTCCAGGGTTCGATTCCCTGGCGAGGTGAAACGGATGGGTTCGTTTCCTAAAGTGATATCCCAAATGCCGCAAGGCGGGCTTCGTGTGTGCGCAGCCGTACAGTTTTCTGTGCTGGCCGTGACTGCGATAACCTGTGTGTGGCGGCCGGACCTGCGGTGTGCCAGCCGGGGCCGTGAGGCTTTGCCCCCGCAAAATTACACGCGAACACAGCCTTCTCTACTGCTGTGTTCAAATGCGTAATTATTATTATTATAGTACGATGTGTGAGTTCTCTATACCAGATACTGCACTGTAGCACTTGACAGTACGTATTTACTTGAACAGGAATTAGCACGTGATTTTCAGGGCGCGAGACAGCGCCATTTTCCCACGTTTGACATTTATATGACTGTGAGCACAGGGTGCTACATTTGGGAGGACGGGGGCATTCACACATGCAGTGTTTGCGCGCACACTAATATACAAGCTGTAGTACGTGATATTTGATCAAAAGTTCCATTGGAACAATATAAAGAACATTATTGCGACCATTACTAAAATATTTACATTTGCAATTAGTGTAATTTGCATTTGTATTAGCTTTCCACTTTAAATTATATGTTGATGTTTATGCTCCTTTTTGCGATGTTAGCTGAATTATGTTAAGTCAATTATGGTGGCTTGTTGTAAAAATGGTACCAGATCGGAGAGAGGATGGGAAAATAGTACCAACTCGAAAAGAGGATAGAAAAGAAGGACTGGTGTATTTTCTTTCTTCAGAACCTCAAAAAGAAATTGACCTTTTTTGAAAGAGGTTATTTTTAGGTTACTTTTTATTGGTTATCAGGTTACTTTATATGTTCACAAACAAACAACAAACACACCGTGTATTTCATATAGCGCACTAATCAACAAAGGCGTGATAAACATGTGATAAAGCGATACAAAAGTGATAATTACATTAAAACTCAGGATATTTTTAGGTTACTTTTTAGGTTACCTTTTTAGGCTACTTTTTCTCGAAAATAAAGTTACTTTTTTCTGATTTTTAGGTTAATTTTTTGACATCCCTACTTATTAGCCATAAACGCCCGCATACTCCCATACCCTGCAATAGTGTAATATGTTCACCTCGACCAGTGTAGTGTTAAAGGCGTATTTGCATGAATCTTCAAAAAAAACAAAAAGAACTTCTTTTTTTTTTGGTCGCGGTTATTTTTTGGCAAAAAAACCGCGACCAAGACTAGAGATGCGAACTCACAAAAAACCGTCGGTTTTTTTTAGGTCGCATCTCTAGCGACGACGCACATGACACACAGACGTACAAAGACAATTTGGGTTCACATCTGGCTGCTCCACAGAGTCGGCTATTTTGGATTTTGTCAATGGAGTTTATGAATGCTTAGAGAGAAAACATCTTGCTGCTGGTATTTTTTTAGATTTTTCAAAAGCATTTGATAGAATTAACCATTCAAAATTATTACATAAATTGGAACATCTGGGTATAAGGGGTGTAGTTCACAAACTTTTTGAGAATTATTTAACTGACCGTACACAGAGAGTGTACTGTAACAAGTGCTACTCTTCTGTCATGAAAATTACTAAGGGAGTGCCACAGGGATCTGTTTTGGGGCCATACTTTTCTTGGTATATATAAATGATATTGTTTACTCTAGCCCTGTAATTAAATTCACAATATATGCAGACGATACAACTCTATTGTTAACAGACGAAAATGTTAAAGGTTTGCATCATAAAATGTATATGGAACTTAAGAATGTATATAGCTGGACCCAGGCCAACGACCTTACGATAAATTTGAAAAAAACATCCTATATAATATTTCAAAATCGGTCCGTAAAACACGACTTCCCTAGAATTCTATTAGATGGTGTATACTTGAAACAAAGTCATTCTACCAAATTTTTGGGTGTTTTCATTGATGAGAACTTGAATTGGAATATTCATATAAGTGAACTTTGTTCAAAACTGGCAAAAATAATGGGAATTATGTATCGGGTTCGGCACAATTTTACACATGAGGCTAAAATGTATGTTTACTATGCACTTTTCTACCCTCATTTGACCTATTGCGTCTCAATTTGGGCGAATACCTATAGTTCATTTTTAGCACAAATTAATGTTGCGCAGAGAAAATTTTTACGTTGTCTTTTTCACAGAAAAAAATTTGATTCCACAGAAGACATATTCAGGCAAAAAACATTCTCAAGTTCTCATCCATCCATAAATATTTCACAATCCTGCTTATATACAAACTGATCGGACATAACTCTATTTTTCGAATAAATGACCATGCTTGTAACACTAGAAATAATAACGTGAACTTGATACTACCGAAATTCAGGACCACACTGTTTAAAATGTGCGTTGTGAGTTATGGACCGGAATTGTTCAATAGCTTACCTACTGAGATAAAAAATTTAGTAAATTGTAGTAGCCCCCACCAGTTTAAAAAGGTTATACGAAAGTATGTTCTTGACAAACAATGCTCACCATATTTATGTTAACTGCGATTGTCTCATACGTGTTTTCTTCTGCATTTCATTGTGTGTTGAAATATATGAATGGGAATCCATTGTGGTGCATAGTGGATGTCCACATCGGGCCAATTAATCAGAATAATCATTAGTGCTTGGAACTAAGAGATGTATTATTGTTCTGTGTTATCATTTGTATACCCATTGTCGAATTTGCATTACCTTTATGTGTGTGTGTGTGTGTGTGTGTTTGTGTGCGTGTGTGCGTGTGTGTGTGTGTTTGTGTGTGTTGGTGCCTGTAAGTGTGAGTGTGTGTGTGTGTGTGTGTGATTATATTTAAGTCTAGATATTCAAGTCTCTTTTGTATCTCTTTATTTGAATGTAACCATGATCTATCGTGTGATGTGTCCCATGTGATGTTGTACATTTTTACTCCCGTCAGTATGAAGTATTAGTGTATTAATTTGTCTGTTGAGAAGCCACAATTTGGCTTGACAGACTATGCTGCTGTATTTTATCATGTTTTGTGTGTGTTTTTGATGCGGTGGCAATAAATTACAATAAAATTACAATAAATTACAATAAAAGACACACAGACACAAACAGACAGACATACATACATACAGACAGACACACAGACATAAGCACGGGCAACTTGACGTTCGCTCAGCTCCATGACGCGTTATTCCTCACATATCAAATGAACAAATCGAAATGCACGCAACGCAAATACCAAGCCCATAACAGTAGCATTTCATTGACTTTGGTCATGAATTTGTTCAAATTGTTCTCCGAGAAAGCCTCCTCCTTCAACGTGTTCCAAGTAGACACAGTGGCCGGAAGAAAGCAACATTGGAATTGTTTTGTACGACAACGAATTGGAGCCATGCACTGGGAATGCTGTTTGGACGTAAACCGTGTGCTTCTTGCTGCCACGAAATCATCAGCAATTTACTTGCTCATCGGATGATGGTCGTTGTGCTTGATCTTGTACAGCATGAACACGCTGCTGACCTTTCGACGATGGCGAAGATCACCAAGAACCAAGTCACCACAGATGATCTTGCGAGTTCTAACAACTCTGTTGATGAGCTTGAGGTGACAATCCGCAGCAGAAGACCACACGGGGGCGCAGTACTCCAGAATTGTCAAAATGAAACAGCGAACACAACTTTTGGAGATTGTGCTGCTACCGAACATCCTATATGCCTTTCTTATAATTCCCAATTTACGCGATGCCGAACAAACTAGCTTCCTAATGTGACTCTCAAATGTCAGTTTTGAGTCTACATGTACTCCAAATATTTTAACCTCATCACACAAGCTGAGTTTGGCGCTATTTATGAGGATAGCTCCATGTTAAGGTTGAAAAGTACGTGACCTAGAAACCGACAAGCTTTTATATTTCGAAGTGTTCAGCATCATATTCCACCTCTCACACCACTTCAGGACGCTGCTGAGATCGTCGTTGACCGTTTGACGCACCTGTGGTTTGTCCGATGGAGATGAAATTACAGCCACCAAGGTGATATCAACAGCATATCCATATACAGGGTTGTGTGTGCTTATGTACAGGTCAGCGGTGTAAATTTTGAACAAAATAGGACCCAATACACTTCCCTGCGGTACACCGGACACAATGCTTTGCCAGCTACTGTATGTTCCATCGATGACACCACGTTGTACGCGATTGGAGAGAAATTGATGCAAAACACTCAGCAAGCGGCCGCCCATTCCCTTTCACGAAAGTATGACGTCATCGTTCACTCGTACGGGCGATACGCGTTGTTATTAAAAATTATACTTAGTGCGGGTGTTTGACTTGCATTCCAGCTCAATTAAGTTTGAAAATCATGTTACCAACATAAACAGCTTCAAATACAATTGCAAATGGAATAACTTAATATATCATAAGCCCACACAGGCATAAAACAGTCAAAACACAAACATGCAACGACCATACACCATATAATGTGGAACGTTTTCGCTTCAATTTCTCTCTTATCAATCGTAGATGAATTTCTGTCACAACACTTATTATTCAGAAGAACATTTACAGGGGTGCATACAATTTTTCTGCAACAAATTGTAAATTACGATGTTGAGAACAGTACAAGTAAACAAGCATAACACCGCAATCACTCAGTTTTTCTAGTGCATGTGAAATCCTTTTGCTCAGTTTTCGCTATATTTAATATAAAAATACACGATGAATAACGACAACTATCTCCTAATACAACAAATTACAGCGACAATCATTCCATCCTCCACACTCCACTCTCTTACTTCAGCCAACTAAACTCGCTCATCTCGCGACATTGTTGATTGCTGGTTGCTATGGCAACCAGCATACACGCAGCAAATCCATACATACAAATGAAACAAATATGAACGCACAAACAATTGGAAGCGATTAATTGAACAGTTAAGAATACAATAAATAGTAAATACAGCATGAAACCTATCATCGCGCTGGTTTCCAATAATACACAATTTATCATGCTTAATATACCTCTGCACAGTTAAAATCAAAGCAAAACAATATTATCAACATAAAAATAATACGCCAATCTTCGGCGACAGATTTCTCTCGAATACGAAAATTTTCGGATGACATAGTTTCACTTCGCGCAGCCAAAATGTTTCACATGAATGACAATCCTGTTTTGAGAAGAAAAAAACAACAATAACCCGCAATATATACGATCATTGGATGATGGGAATATGAAATACCAGCGTCACATAAAAAATTCTGAACTTGCAAAATTAAATGAATGGTTAGAAATTAATAGACTGGCGCTGAATATTGAAAAACACTCACTATATAATCTTTGCTTAAAGGCGTTTAGAAGACTTGAACTTGAAAATATATGACAAACAGATCAAAAGAGTCTCACAGATGAAATACTTGGGTGTATTTTTTCAAGAAAACATCAGTTGGAAAGGGCATATCAAGAACTTGGAAGGAAAAATTGCAAAAATAGCCTTTATGTTAAGACAGGTCAGGCCACTATTAAATAGTAAAACTTTCTTATTATTATAGAATTGCCTAGTGAGATCTCAATTGTCTTACTGCAATGAAACATGGGGATCAACATTTAAAAGAAATTTGGAAACATTATGTAAATTGCAAAAGAGAATAATTAGATTAATTGAGTTTATATCTTCAAGAGTGTAGCAGCAGTGCCCACACCGATTCTCGGCGCAGATTTCCTACGTGAGTTCGGACTGCTGGTAGATATGCGCAGTCACCGGCTAACCGATAGCGCGACGTTTCTGTCAACTGTCAGTTACATACACAAACATGACAGTCATCCTCTGCTTGCACATGTTCGATCTGATGATCAGAAGGAAGGCGACGGCAAGTTATTCTGTGACATACGCTTTTCGAGTGTGTTCAAGCAGCTGTCGACTCTCCCGTCCGGATTCCCCGCCGTCACAATTCCAGGAGTTGAGCACCGAATAATAACTCGCGGAAATCCGGTACACGCCCGACCACGTCGCCTCATGCCGGCAAAATTGACAGCAGCGAAGAAAGAGCTGGAATATCTGGTCAGTCAGGGTATTGTCGTGCCATCTTCATCTCCGTGGTCCAGCCCGATCCACCTAGTTGACAAAAACGGAGGAAGGTCCTACCGAATGGTGGGGTGCTATGAGCGTCTCAACGCACTCACTGTTCCGGACCGGTACCCGGTACCTCACCTACAGACCTTTGCAGATCGGCTGTGTGGAGCAACAATCTTCAGCACTGTCGACCTCGCACGGGCGTTCTCTCAAATTCCTGTGTACGGACCGGACCAGAAGAAGACAGCGATCACAACCCCGTTCGGTCTGTTTGAATACCGACGCATGCCATTTGGCTTGTCCAACGCTGCGCAGACGTTTCAGCGACTGATGGATTCAGTGCTTCGCGGTATGTCCAATGTTTACGTGTACATTAACGACATCCTGATCTACTCACCGGATGCTGAGCAGCACCGTCGCGACCTTTACGAGCTGTTCCGCCGCCTCCAAAAAGCTGGCCTGGTCATCAAACCAGAAAAATGTGTTTTTGGTAGGTCTGAGGTGCGCTTTCTCGGCCTGAAAGTTTCCGCCGACGGCATCGAACCCCTGCCGAACAAAGTGGCCGATCTTGTCGCTGTACATCCACCAGGAAACGTTCATGAGTGTAAACGCTATTTGGGTATGATCAATCATTTTCATCGATTTATCCCAGGCCTTGCAGAGCTGGTACAGCCACTCCATGACGTGTGCAGTTCCGGTCAGCGCACCTTTCACTGGACGGAGGCTCAAAACTCTGCTTTTGAGGCGAGCAAACGGGCGCTAGCCCACGCATCTCGTCTAGCGTTTCCTTGGAACGATGCCCCGACCAGAGTGGTGGCCGATGCCTCTGATACAGCTGTGGGAGCGGTGATATTGCAGAAGCAACGTGGAGTGTGGGTTCCTCTAGCATACCACTCACGGAAGCTTCAGGGTGCCCAGCTTCGCTGGTGTACAGGCGACAAAGAACTCCATGCGCTCTTTAGTGCCATAAAACGTTTTCGCCACTTGCTAGAAGGCCGCCCAGGACTCCAACTGTGGACTGACCACAAGCCGCTCACATACGCCTTCACCAGTTCATCCGAACGTTCGCCGCGCGTACAGAGACAGCTTGCGTTCATTAGTGAATTTTCGACCGACATACGTCACATCAACGGACTCGACAATGTGGTTTCCGACTGTCTGAGTCGGCCACCGACGCCCGTCTCCAGAGAATCTACGCACCATTCGTCCGTCGTGTACACGGAAGCGCAGCAGAATATGGATTCGTCGCGTTTGGCGAAAGCACAGCAGACCTGTGAAGAAGTGGCGTCTCTGGCAGCATCTCCGTCGCTCAACATCGTGCGACGTAGCGTTGACGGTGATTCGACGTGCCTCATCGTCGACATTTCGACCGGTGTAGATCGTCCTTTAGTACCAGTGTCCCTGCAACGTGAGGTGTACGAGCGGTTCCACAACATGCACCATCCCAGCGCCAGAGTGACACGCCGCTTGATCTCAGAAAGATTTGTGTTTTCTCGGCTCTCCTCGAAAGTTGCCACATGGGCCAAAAGCTGTTTGCATTGTCAGCAGTGCAAAGTCGCGCGGCACCAGCGTACTCCTCTTCGTCGCCCACCTCTGCCTTCCGGTCGATTTGAAAGTCTCCATGTGGACATTGTAGGCCCTCTACCCGAGGTCAGCGGATACCGGTACATATTCACCGTGATTGATAGGTTCACTCGCTACCCGGAGGCGACCCGAGCAGACCCGCTCGTCGTATATTTATATGGATATATGGCAGTGGCCAGTGTGTTGGCTATCCATACTGAGGTCACTGCGTGTATGAGTGTGTGTGTGATATTGTTTGTATGCCTGTGTGCATGTGCGTGTCCACTGTGTCGGTCCACTGCAACCGTATCTTCCTTGCCGTTATTGTTTATCACAAACGCCTTCTCCCCTCGATGAATCACCGCATATGGTCCTTGGTATGGAGGAGATAGCGGAGCTCTAACGCTGTCCACCGGGTCTGCTGTAGTCTGCTCCTCAATCTGCGCCGCAGAAGATCGTAGCAGTATGAAGCAAGAGGCGACTGAGACACAATGTCTTTTACAAGTCGGAATTAAGACGGTGGCAGTTTCGCGAGCAATTTGCGGAACTTTGTTGTCTGCGTAGAAATGCCTCCGTCTTCCAGCAGATTGTCGCACATTAACAGCCATGTGTCAATGTCGATCTCATCAAAAGCTGGCAATTCAACGCGAACTGGAGCGCAAAAAACATCGGCTTTTTCATCCGGCATGTTGGCTGTTGACAAGAAGTTAATCTCGTTTGGATCACTGAAAAATTCGTTCGAAGAAAGTCGGGGTCACCACTTGTAGCAGCACGGCGGATGCAAACACTGGCGTGGCTGATGAGCGAATGAATGTATTACACAGTGAAGGGTGAACGAACGTACAACGCAACTTGTGTCCGGTGACACTCACACACACGCACATGCACACAGGCATACAAACAATATCACACACACACTCATACACGCAGTGACGTCGGTATGGATAGCCAACACACTGGCCGCTGCCATATATCCATATAAATATACGACGAGCGGGGTCACTGGCCACAAGAGAAAGCACAAGACCAAAATTTGTAAAATATAGAGTTCTACCACTGGAAAAATTGGTTACTTTAAATAGAATAACTACTTTATATAAAGCCCACAACAGCATGCTGCCAAAGGTACTGCAAAATATGTTCATTGTGAACAAACGTCATGTTCATAATTTCTTGGTACAGTCCTGTAGAACAAGATGTAGAAGATTTTGTATAACTCACGATAGAGTCACTTGCTGGAATAACTTGAAAAAGAGATCAAGCAAATACCTAGACTTGCATTATCTAAAAAACAAATGATTGCCAAGCTGATGGACGACTTATAAAGACCATTTGCTTCCTCAAGGTAGATGCTATCATTCATTATCATATCATATCATTGTGATACAAATTCGTTGGTGTTGTTCGTTTATGCATGTTAATGTTCAGTATGGTATACAAGTTTATGTGTCGTACAGTCTAAATAATGGATTCATGTATGAGTGTGCGAGCGTGTGTGAGTGTGTCAGTATATATACACGCATGCATGTATGAATGTGTGTATATGTATGTATATATATGTATATATATGTATATGTATATATATGTATATATATGTATATGTATATATATGTATATGTATATATATATGTGTGTGTGTGTATGTGTGTATGTATGTGTGTATATATGTGTGTATGTGTATATATGCATATTCAGGGTGTATATGTGTATATGTACGAGCATATGTGCATATGTATGTACTCGTATATGAGTGTGTGTTTATATATATTTGTGTGTATGTATATACATATATGGGTGAGTGTATGAATGTGTATATATTTATGTAGTATTCACACCATTATCAGCAATGCTTTTGTGTGGATTAATACACTTGAACTTGAAAACAATATCACGAAAATATTCCGCAGAACAGGTAAAAAGTTTAAGTCAATAGTGCTTGATGTGATTAAATCAATATTGCCTGATGAAATCAACCTAAATAGATAATATTCGATTTGATAATTGTTTTTACCATTTGTTGTATTGTTAATTTTTCATTTAATCGTTTCCAATTGTTTGTACGTTCATATTTGTTTCATTTGTATGTATGGATTTGCTGCGTGTATGCTGGTTGCCATAGCAACCAGCAATCAACAATGTCGCGAGATGAGCGAGTTTAGTTGGCTGAGGTAGGAGATTGGAGTGTGGAGTATGGAATGATTGTCGCTGTAATTTGCTGTATTAGGAGATGGTTGTCGTTGTTCATTGTGTATTTTTATATTAAATATAGCGAAAACTGAACAAAATGATTTCAATAATGTAAAATAAAAAATCCTTCACAAAATACTTCGTGATCTCACAGAGCGCATATGTTGTGTGATACACAGCCAAAACGTCTCTAGTCAAACTGAACATATTCCCGTCTGACATCCACCAATCCAAACATCTCATGAAATGCTCTAAAAACAAAGGCCTGTCATCCATAGCTGAATCAGTCAGCGGATGAGAATAAACATTTCTCAGCCTTGAGTCATTATACGGTGTCATTACATTACGAATAGTCCACCAACGCACTATTATTTAAATAAAATGAGCAGTATCTTAAGATAAATCAGGATTATTTGTAGCACCTGTAATATCCAATTGACACTCTGGATATTTCCATACAATGTAATTAATTATCTGCACGACAAAATATCAAATAAAACGATACTAACACAACCAAAAATATACGTTGTTGTTGTTGTTGTTGTTGTTGTTGTTCCTCAAGTTGTCTGGCCGAGCAACTTCGAGCTCCTGAGGAAAGACACGGCACCGATCGGGTTGTTCCACAGGTCTCTGACTGTATTGATTTTGTGTTGGCGTCTGAGTTGGGTGTGTGCTGTGCAGTGTTGCATGATGTGTGTGACGGTGTGTGGTGCTGAATTGCAATCTGGACAGGTGTCATCGATTGAGTCATTCAACCTTTTCTGATATGACAGAAGGGCAGGATGATGACCGCATCTCAACCTGGCCAGATGCACCTTGTATTCCCTTGTGAGTGTGTTTTCTGATTTGTGTATGTCCGGTGGGTGTCTTTGTAGGAGTGTATTGTGTTGTAGTGAGTGTATGGCTTTCCGTGCGATCTCTGTGTGTATGTGTTTCTTGATTGATGTGCGTGGGGGAGCTGGTGGAAGTGATGTGAGAATTTGGCTGTGGTAAAGTGTGCTTGGTGTTGTTTTTATGTTTCTGTCTGTGTTGTATTGTGTTGTGAGGTGATGTAGTGGATGTGCTGTGTTGGTGACTACTGCTGCAAGTGTTTGTGTGCCTCTCATGTCTAGGTGATGTGTCAGTTTGAGTATTTTGGTTTCGTGATGAAGGTGGTCCACTGGTGTGGTGGCTGTGCATCCTGTTATTGTTCTGAGTGCGGTGTTTTGAAGTGTTTGAAGTGTGTTTGTGTGGCGTGTTGCGAGATTGCTAGCCCATGCGGAGCTAGCATATTGATATATATAGCGTTGTTGTTGTTGTTGTTGTTGTTGTTGTTATTGGTTACTGCATATAGCACAGGTTAGGCTCAGATTCAGGGATCACACAATGCAACTCTTTTGTTACACAAGCATCATAGATGCATGCTACTCGTGTTGCCTTAACCTAAAGCTATAAAAATAACTCAAGTTAGAGGGAATATCTAGAGCAGTAATACGATTATCCTTATGTGTACAGATACTATATATTAGTTGAAATGAAGATATAATTGAATTGAGTTCATGGTGAGAAAAAAAAAACAGATACATGACGCAACGGCGCTTTTTTTTTTTTTGGTTTTTTGTTTTTTTTCAATCAAGAAAGAAGCATAGGAAAAAAAATCAGAGAAAGTGATGTATTACTTATTGTAGACAATTTGCAGTGATGACAATGTTCTGAAGTAATCATATTTCGTTTGTAAGTCCAGTGTCTGTCAAGAACTTCAAGGTGTGAGGAACATATCTAGGGTTGTACAGAAGCAGATCCAGAGATATGGATGTATTTTGAGGAAAGCTGTGTAATAGGAGGTGACGTTGAGTTCTGTATTTGGGACAGTGGAGCAGAACGTGTTGTATGTCGAGCGTAGCGCTGCATATGGCGCATAGTGCAGGAGGATTGTGTCGAAAGATGTGGCTGTGTGTGAGAAAAGTGTGCCCGATGCGGAGTCTGGTGAGGGCTGTGTGTAGACGGCGGTGACACGGAGGATCTTTGTGGCCGCGTGTGATGTAATGCCTAGACTGATGAGAGAAAGGTGCTGATGGATACGGCATGGTATCAAGACAGTAGGAGGAGACGCGGTGTGAAGGAGTATTCATGAGATCTGATGCAGATAGCGGAGGATAGGTGATGTGTGTGTGCTGTAAAGCCTGTTTGGCAACGGAGTCGGCCAGGTCGTTTCCAGTGATACCGGAGTGACTGGGGACCCATAGGAAGAATATGTCAAATTGGGATGCCAAATCAGTGTAAAGAGTAGCCGATTTAATTGATAGAGCGCTGTGAGGATCTGTAAGAGATTTAATTGCTCTTTGCGAGTCAGAGACAATGATTGAACGGTTGAATTTTTCAGTTTGGACAATTTCGAGGGCCTGATATAAAGCAAACTGTTCAGCAGTGTAAATTGTAGTGTGATTTGGGAGACGGTGATAAATTTCGATGGAACGGCGAGGTACAACTGCAGCACAGGCCGACAGGTTAGACTGCACCGAGCCGTCGGTGAATATGAACGTAGAATCAGAATGAGTTGATTTGAATTCATAGTAATTTTGCAGAATTTCGGTTCGAATTGCAGATTGTGTATTGTGAATGAGGAATTTCATACCAGGTGGAGTGTAATTGAGCGATACATTTTGATGTAAAACGAGTGAATACGGGTAGAAATTTAGAAGCTTGCATGCGGTTCTGTAGGCCAGTCCTAAGCTGAACCCACATAACCGGTTTACAAGAGCGGGCCGAAAGTTGTCGAAATTTTGTAGACTGAGAAGAATGTGAAAACATGGATGATCAGGATCTGCAAGAATTTTCATGCAATACTTGATAATTTGTTGTAATATGCGAGAATGAAGAGAAGTGACACCGAGCTCCAGATGTAGTTTTTGTATAGGGGAGGAACGTAGAGCGCCAGTCGCCAGACGAAGACAGGAATTTTGTAAGATATCGAGATTGACTAATGTTGAATTAGGAGAAAATATAAAGACGCTGGAATAGTACTCTAATATTGGGCGGATTAATGTATAATATAGTTTGATGAGAATTTTGTGATTTGTGCCCTGAACTGGATGTGATAGACATTAGTAGAAGGCTTCACGACTTTGTCACATTTGTTTACATTACTTATTACGGGGAATGTTTAATAGGGCTAAATATCATTTTGTGTTGTCTTTAAAAGCCATTTTGCGTCACATTTGTATTCAATAACTATTTCGCGTCACATTTGTTTGCGTCACGATATATTGGCATCGCCAAGACGATGTTTTGCAGAGGCGTGAATAGAATAATTTTCAATTATAGCCGAAATGGGTGCCCTCTTCATACAAAATGATTTGACTAAATCAATAATTAAAACGGTCGCAAAGACAATGTACAATATTCATGTTGTATTCAAACACGTTCTTGATAGCAAAATGTCCCGGTAATCAAATGTCCATCATCATCACACAGCTTATACATGGGAATTGACCGACGTTTGTATATGGAATCAATTTTGAACGTTTCGTTGGTAAATGTCTGTCGATATCCTTTTTCAAATAGAGTTTTCGGTATAAATTATTCGCACATGATCGCCTACGCGAAGCTTTGGTGTTTGCTTTTTGCGCGACAATGTGTTGACCAAGTGTTGATTTGATGAAGTTACAGCGCCAGGTGCCATACCGATTGATCTATGTACAGTGCTGTTATACAAATTCACCAATCGAGGTAAATTTTTGACAAAGTGTTTTGTGTTGTTTTCGGTCATAAACTTGTGTATCAGCGAGAGCAGAGTACGGAAAAATCTTTCAATTATCCACGCCTCCCGTATGATTGTAGATGTCGTATAATGATACACGTTGTGCTCTTTCATTACACGTTGAAATTCTCTCCCTGTGAATTCACCACCATGGTCGCTCATTTTGCATCGGTGTGCAATTGTTGGTGAGAATATGGTTCATTGCTTTGGCCACGGCAGGTCACCGTTTACTATGTAATGCACGCACATTTGCCTGTCTGCTAAATACGTCAATTACACCCAACAAATAACGCACTTGTGTGTTATGGCCACGCAGACGTGAAACATCGCACAAATCAGCTTGCCATGTATCATTTAGTCCAGTGGAGGTGTATGCATTGCGTACGAAGCGCTTACGTACTGGACGATGAAGTTGTTTTGTTCTTTGCGACCAGGTCAGCTTACTATCCATTTGCGCGAGATATTTGCCGATCGTTGGTCGACTTTCGAAACTCGCTGCCCGTGAATACTCGGGGCAACTTCTCGCGGTAAATTCAACGACTCAATCAGTTGTCGCAGTTGTGCCCACCCTGTTGGCTCAGGAACACTTTTACGACGTCGAACGATATAGCTTACCACGTCGACAATATTGCTCCGAGGAATTTGTGTGTTATTGAGATAAATGATACCGGTGTTGTTGTCCCATCTCAGCACAGTACTCAATTGGGAAAGCACGAATTGTGCGTGTTTTTTATAGCTTGACGGTACAAGTTGGAGCCATTTATCAGACTCTACAGACGAAGCAGCCTGTTCAGGTGGCCTGTTCAGGGCGCCAGGCGTTCATGTACTCGATGCGTTTCGCTTCGGCATTCCCTGTAGGTTTATCGAGAATTTGCTCTAGAGGGGATGTGGTTGTGGACATGGTTCCACCTAGCATTTCATCATATGTGGCTTGCGATATGAGAACCATTCGTTGGAAGGCGCTCATTATTTTTCAGACAGTATACAGCTTATAACCGATGCAACCACGGGTATAAGGGCGGATAAGAAATTTCCTCTTTGCACCAGCACTCGTTGTTTTTTCTTCAGTGACGGACGTTTGTCACCTAATTTACGCAGTATTTTCTTGTATTTGGATAGGCGACGCTTTTGTTCTTTTTCCAAAGGGACGCGGTCTTGCAGCAGGTTATGACAAATTTCACAAATAGCCCGTATCAGAGCAGGGTCGTACGTGTTGAGAACGGCTATTTGTTGACGGTGTGTGAGACGCGGAAGTGCTTCGATTGTCGGCCAACAGCGTTGCAGCGTCGACGACATGTTGACAAATGATTCACTTGTTCAACTATATGTGCTATTTATACCTCAAAGCGGGGAGATAAACTGTTATGGGCTGTTTCGACACATTGCTACACACACGGAGTCTGTTGTCAGTTTGTTGACGCAAATCCACAAGCAAATGACCGTACATTTTCTTCATTACGTCTCTATAAACATCCATAATGAACTTGATATTATCTGGCATGTACTGCTGAGCAAATGCGCGCAGTGGTGTTTGATCTCGAAAATTACGGAAAAATACATAATAATTTGTATTGAGGCTGATTGTCCGGTAGTTTGGCGACTTGAGAAAAGTGTTTTGGGTGACAAATAGTACACTCGTGTTGTCGTGACGC
Source organism: Sacculina carcini (assembly GCA_916048095.2). NCBI lineage: Eukaryota > Metazoa > Arthropoda > Thecostraca > Sacculinidae > Sacculina > Sacculina carcini. Next base: position 2,646,401 of record OU696584.1, read on the forward strand.
GACGTTTTCGTAAAAATGTCGCGTACAACAGGTCCTCCACAGCATCCAGTAAGTCGTCGATAATGACCATGCAACCATTACCGTGTTTATGTTTGCTTGCCAATCGTTGAATTTCCTCATGTGATGGCACTCCGTACTGAATCTCGTTAACTAAATTCTTATCTATATGATCGGGCGCTGCAGTTCCGTGGCAATACAGTACATAATCGGGGCTTAGGGTGAGCACTTGGTCCGCCCGTGTCAGCATGTCGACTATAAATTGACTCTTGCCGGACCCTGAAGGACCAGACAAGATCATTGTGAACGGTGTAACAAGACGTGCGTCAAGCGTTTCCATACCTCCGTAACGATGAAACTGATCTACGTTTAACTATAGCGGTATTATATAAAGTATTTGCTGTATAAAGTATTTTTCCTGATGTGCGACCGGTTTTGCGCTGAGCATCAGCGCCCAAACGTCCCCGGCGCTTAATTCAATCATATAACAATGCCACAATTACCAACTGCGCAATTACATATTCATCATAGTTGACAAGGAGCAATAGCGATAATAGGAGCAACAATATATACGTCACCATCTCGGTGATAGTCGATCAAATGACACGTTTACACATCAACTCTTGTATATTAAAGCCTGCACAACTAACACATACACACACACACACACACGCACACACCAACGCATATACTTATATAACACACACATACACACCAGCACTTGTATATTTATATAACGCACACACACACACATACACACACACACATACACACACACACACACACCAAAACATGTATACACACCAACACTTTTATATATATATAACACACACACACACCAACACTTTTATATTTATATAACACACTAACACAACTAACACGCTAGCACAACTAACACACTAACACAACTAACACTTTTATATTAAAAACCAATACATCTGCACAACTAACACACCTAGCACAACTAACACTAACTAACACAACAAATAAATAGCAATAAATAACGATGATGATGATGATGATGTCGGTCGGTCGGTCGGTCAGTCGGTGAAGCCATACGGGAAGGTACGATAATCGGGAAGGACCCTGCGTTTGCTGGAAGCTAACCTATTAATATTTTCCCCTCCTACCGTAATTATCTTGAAATCTACAGTTTTTTTAATCTGCCGAAAGGGGACTTTGATTGTGGACCCAGGCGCCTCTAACAGGGATCGGAAAGAGTCCAAGGAAATAAGCTGCTGCGTGTCGTGTGTTTGTGTGATGCCGCGCATTTTTACTATGGTCTTGGTGCGCCCGTCTGGTGTGTGTACAGTAAAAGCGTAATTTTTGGGAGACAGACAGACTATATGAGAAATATAGCTGCCTGCCCCGAAACAAGCCACTTCGTCAGTCATGTCGCCGAGAAAGTGTGATGTGTGTATGCGCGGCATTTCTGGTGATACTTTGTAAATGACTGAATCTGTGTCACAGTATATTAGCTGGGAAGGATTAAGGCGTTGCAGGAAAGAGTAAAGATAAAGTCGGGATTGGCAAGTGGCAAAAGCAGCAAGGATGATGTTAGTCTTGAGCGGACCGACCACAGTCTTGTCTTGTCGATGTGAATACGTCAGCCTCCATACATCTTGCATTATGCTGTCCCCCTCACTATCGTCAGCCACCGATATGAGGTCACACGTGGAGAAATCCATGTCCATGAATCCATGGATCCTCCAGCAGATCGTAAACACGACGCATGGAAGTGACGTATTCAGTCTGCCCCAGGTTTACGCGCTGAGCCAGCTTGCCCCATTGGCTGTTGAGGCACAATTTGGCCACAGCTCTCAGGCCCGGTTTCCTCTCAATGGTCGGCAGGGTTATACCCTCACGCGCTTCGAGAGTCGGTCGGTAGTCAAGTCGGTCGTCATCAGTCTGCACGTGAGCGGGATAACCCTCGGCGCCGACCTTGAGGGCGTAAAACTTGTTTAAACATTCTGCAAACAGTCCGCCTGCCTCGCCGTCGTTGAGCTGTGTGGTGTTGGCGAAGTGCCAGAACTCGTGGATGGAAGTGAGCCGCTACCCCAACCCCAAAGCTTTTGCTACTTCTAGCGACACCCAGCTGGAAGTGAGACTGCGCTCCTCGTCCGAATGGTGACACGGCTGCGACCTCGTGGTGAAATTGCCACCGATACCCTGCTCGGCAAATGTTCTACACAGGGTGAACATGAGGCGGTCGTTGATGCGTGCGGGAAGGACGGGAACGTGAAGATTCTGTGGAGGGAGAATTGTGCAATAAATGATGCCGAAATATTTGTGAAAATCTGTGATGGGAGGACGAAAAATGTGAGAAGGATGACCAAGATATATTTGCCGTTTGTAAGGATGTAAGTATACAAGGAGCACACATCAACGTACTCGATCCGCTCGTCACCAGCATATTCGGCATAGTGACGAAACACCTCTGTTCGCCCTCCTCTGTTCTCCTCGTCATCGTCTCGAAGCAGTGCATCAAATTCACACTCCCAGATGGTGATGAGAGTTGTGTCGGGTCGGGCTCGCAGTATCGCCAGACGAGCCATGGTGCCATCATATAGATGGCGCGTTGATGGAGCCCCACTGTTCATCACATAGCGACAGTTTTTGCTGGCGCAGAGACACTTACCAGAATGCCGATGACCATGAAAAAAAAACCGAGAATCTCGAAAAGCAGGTGTTGGTCTCCCAATTTGGCATAGCCGTCCACTTTGTACGACCCAATACGCACCTCACCAGAGTTCAATGCGTGCTGGATATTGATGTCGCGAGACGACGCCTCCAGTTCCAGCCACTGGATCGATTTTTTCCAGTAGTTGCCACATGGTCGCTAGTGCTCATGGCTCAGTATCAACGCGACGCTGTCTTTGCGCAAAAACTTTTGACGCCACATCTCATGACACGCAGATGGAAGCGTGATGCTCTGAAATGGGTCCACCTCAGTCACCTCGATGAATTGTTGGCGGGACCGCATACTACCGAGACGAAGTACATTGACATCGTCGCGGCAGTACGCTCCCATTTCCTGGCGCAGGTCATACTGCCGGCCCACCTGCTAGGCATGCCAAGTGAGAAACTCGGCGTGCTGTTCGGTGGACATGCGACCCGGGTCGAGAATATCGGCTGAAGGAAGAGGACCTACATAATTTTGATTGTCCGCAGTGTTGAGGAGGTGAGGGAAGAAACCTTTACGGACAGGAATGTTGAACGTTTTGGAAAATTTCGCGAGAGGCATAGGAAGGAAACTGAAGGAATCAATGAAATGGAGTTTGGAGTTGGAGAAGCGCATGGAGAGGATTTTTCTGCCGTTCATGATTAGGTCTGGCACCACACCTTGGTTCAGCGCGTAATTGGCAGCAATGTTGTTGTCATAACCTTGGGCATAATGGGCAATGGCTTTCGCGTCCTTGAACGTGAAAAGCTGAAGGTGGCGCTAAAGAGACAAATAAAATAATTTAGAGACCAATGTGGCGCTAAAGGGACAAATAAAATAATTTAGAGACAAATGTGGCGCTAAAGAGAAAAATAAAATAATTTAGAGACAAATGTGGCGCTAAAGAGAAAAATAAAATAATTTAGGGACAAATGTGGCGCTAAAGAGACAAATAAAATAATTTGAGACAAATGTCGCGCTTAAGAGACAAATATGTCTAGTTCCTCCAGCAAGCGCTATATATACACCTATTACACATCACCTGTAAAACGCTGCTGCGGCCGATCTCTGCAGACGCTGGCTCGGAGACACGAGGACCACGGTTCGAAACCCGTCAGGTATGTATATTTAAAATACCTAAAAATAAAAAAAATAGTTATAGAACAAAGAAAAAGTTAGATTAGGTTAGGTTAGGTTGGGTTAGGTTGGGTTAGGTCATGTTGAGGCAAAACAAAAAAGTGACGTCAGAGGGGGGCCTAAGTAGTGTAAACAAATGTGACAAAGTGGTGAAGCCTTCTACTACATTTGAGAATGCTGATGCGCAGTAAGACCCGGAATTTTATATGTTGGATATGGGATCGAAAAGAGAGTTGTGGACAAAGGATAATCCCCAAGAATTTGGTGTATTTTTGGAATTTAATGGGGTGGCAAGACAAAGTCAGTGAATTTTGAAGATTTGGTTGTGTAGAACAATTTTTCCGAAAGAGAGTGGCTGCTGTTTTCCCAGGTGAAATGAGGAGACCGAAACGGGAGCAATTTTGTGACACGGTGTTTATGGCCAGCTGAAGTACACTTATCATGGAGGATATGTGCACTCCAGTAGTCCACAACACTATGTCATCGGCGTATGTGCATAATTTTACGCCAGAGGGAAGACTCCTAGTGACCTGATCTATAACTATGTTGAAAATGATTGGTGAGAGGACTCCTCCCTGGACGACTCCGTTTTCTTGTGTGAATGTGTCAGATAGTTGTGTGGTGCGTACCTGGAAAGTTCTATTGGAGAGATACCCTTTTATGAAGTTGAGCAAGTGTCCCCGTAGGCCATGTGATTTTAATAGATGGATAGTAGCAGTTTTGGAAACTTTGTCAAAAGCAGAAGACAGGTCTAAGAATACGGCCAGAGTGGAAAGTTTGTTTTGGAAGCCGATGCGAATGTGTGATGTTAGAAGATTGACATTGTCGGAAGTAGAGCGATGTTTTGTGAAGGCAGTCTGCTCAGGAGAAATGAGATTTGTGATAGAAGCGAAATGATTGAGGCGAGGAAGTACAAGTCTTTCGAATAATTTCGAGAAGCAAGAAGTGAGTTGGATAGGACGGTAGGATAACTGGTAAGTGATTTAGACTTTCCCGGTTTGAGTATGGGGATAATTATGGAGTGATGCCATGATGGGGTAAAAGTAATTGATCCAAAGTTGATTAAAACACGACAACAGGATAATTTTGTTTGTTGAGCTCATTTTTTTAATAAGGCGTAATGAATGCCATCCGGCTCTGGTGATGTAGAATTACATTGAGAGAGACCTTTGAATAGCTCTAGAATAGTAAAAGGAGTATTGTAGGATGATACGGTAAGAATAGAGGATCCGGTAGTAACAGAAGTGGTAGGTGATAAAGTGGATGGATGACTTGAGGTGGATGAACTTTTTGAGATTTGCGAGTAGTGTGTAGCAAGTTGATGGAGTACTATTGGCTGGTAAGTGATGAGTGTGTTACCTATATATGTTACTGGAGGGGAGGTTGGTGGTCGGTGTGTTTGGCGGAAAGAACGGACTATGTGCCATAGTTTAGTAATGGGTGTTCTGTGCGTGAAAGAGTGAGTGAGGTGAGACCAGCTGTCACGTTTGGCGCGCGGATCGTCTTGCGCGCCATTGCTTTGGCCCTCTTGTAGGTGTCAAGAGATGATGTGGTGCGGCGGGACCGGAAGAAGCGCAGGGCTCTTTTGCGTTTCAGCACTGCCTCTCTGCAGGCTTGGTTCCACCATGGACAACTACGTCGGGCTTTGTGATGGGTCTTAGAAGAAGGAATGGAATGTGTGGCAGCATAAATAAGAGAAGATTCTACGTGAACGGCTATTGTGTAATCGGATTCAGTGTATTATTGTGCGAATATACTGTTGAACAATGTCCAGTTGGCGTGTGCAAATTCCCACCTGATCTGCTGTGAAGGTATGATTGAGAAATGTGATAGGAGAGAAGTAATAACAGGACAGTGATCACTAGAGAGAAATGAGTCGTGACACTGCTAGTGCAATAAAGGAGCTAGAATTGAGGAGCATAGTGTAATATCGAGATGTGTTAGTGTGCCGTTGTATTCGTGTAGACGTGTTGGTGAGCCATCGTTGAGAATGTTGAGTGTGTGATTGGTGATGGAGGAGACCAGCTCGCGGCCTCGAACGTCTGAGGCGGCCGAGCCCCAGAGGGGGTGTTTGGCATTAAAATCGCCACAGAGGATAAAGGGATGCAGAAATTGTTGGATAAGAGAATCAAAAAAGAAAGAATCTACGATTTGTTGTGGTGGGATGTATAAACTGCATATGATGATTGTTTTGTTATATATAGTTATTTGAACGGCTACAGCCTGATATGGTCCGGTGAGTGTGATGCGATGATGTGGAAGAGAGGACTGAACGAAGACGCTGGTACCGCCCTTACGCCTGACGTTATCAGCACAGAAGTGGTGTGCGTGGTAACAGTTGAGCATGAAGCGAAGGTTGTCAGTTGGGAGGAGATGTGTTTCTTGTAGACAGACGGTGTGTGGAAGAGTACAAGAGAGAAGTTGTTGGAGCTCTGATCGTTTGTTGTCAAAGCCCCTACAGTTCCATTGAAAGATTAATGGATGCATGTGATGATGACGTTGTGTTAGGTGTGTATACATTTATTTGTGTGATGATAGAGGTGATTGAGTATTGGATGATTTTTTTGCTTGTTTATTTATTTTTCTTGCGCGTGTATGCTACCCTGGGTGTCTTGGTAGTATTCGTGGAGATGGTTGATGTGGGTTCGGGAGTGGAATAGGAGTGATCAGAGGACCCTGACTCATTTCTTTGAGCCGGTGTGTTCATTTTGTTGGCGTTTTCATCGGCAGAGCCGGTAGTGGGATCTTCAGCGGTGTCCTTGCTGGTGTTGTCCTGAGATGAGGTTTCGATGGGACGCGGCAACTCCGTCTGATGTTCAGTGGTGAGGGCGGTTGGTGTGGCACAAGGTGATGGTGCTGGGAAGTTTTTCACCAATGTCGCTACGACAGTAGTGAGTTGCGTCACTGATTCAGAAAGGAATGCCAATTGCTGTTGCATTTTGATTAGCTCTGGTGATGGCGAGCTTTCAACTGGTTGATGTTGTTGTTGCTGTTAGTGTTGTTGGTAGTGTTTTCTAGCCACGGCGGCGGTCGATGTTGTGTTGACCTTCTCGACTGCGGATTCGGCGTCATGGTATGAGGATTTGGTCCTGTATTGGTATTCGAGGATCTATTTTTCCTGTATATATCTTTTACATGTCATTGAGGTAGCTTGATGTTCGCCACCGCAGTTCACACAGTGAAAGGAGCACTCATCTTGATGAGATTTCTCCCCACATTTCAAGCACGATGATGGTTTTGTGCACTTGTCCCTTTTGTGGCCGATGTGGCCACAGTTATTATTATTATTATTATTAATTACAGGCAAATCCAGTAGCATGGGAAGAGTGCAAGCACTATTACCACCCTAAGGTGGCCCCATGTACCGGAAGCGCCCAAAAGATTAAGAGAGAAAGAGAGTTCGAAGAGAAATAAGTCTAGAAAGAGAGTTGGAAAGAAAATAATAAATAAATAACAATAAATAATAAACCATCATCCGATAACAATCCATAATGTCACTCCGCCCACGTTCCTCAATAAATAATAACAATCAACAATAAATATGTGATTCATTAAAAAACAGCCATCAATAAATAAGAATAAATATTAATAAATAAGTAATAAATAACAATCAAGAACAATACATATGATTCAAAAAAGAAACATCCAACAATAAATATAAATATGATTCAATAAGTAACAACAACACAAATAAATATGATTCAATAAACAATAACACCAATAATTATGATTCAATAAACAACAACAACAATAAATATGATTCAATAAACAGCAACAACAATAAATATGATTCAATAAACAACAACAACAATAAATATGACTCAATAAACAGCAACAACAATAAATATGATTCAATAAACAACAACAGCCAACACTGAGTAAAAGTATAATTTAATAAATAACAACAACCAATGATAAATAGTAATAAATAGAGAGTAAAATAGGAATAAATATAAATAAATAGAAAATAAATAACAATAAGCATGAATAAATAACAATAAATATGAATAAATATACAATTAATAAGACTCAACAGTCAATTCCGCTCTTTCAGTAGCATTTCATTTACTTTGGCCTTGAATTTGTTCAAATTGTTCTGCAAGAAAGCCTCCTCCTTCAACGTGTTCCAAGTAGACACAGTGGCCGGAAGAAAGCAACGTTGGAATTGTTTTGTACGACAACGAATTGGAGCCATGCACTGGGAATGCTGTTTGGATGTAAACCGTGTGCTTCTTGCTGCCACGAAATCATCAGGAATTGACTTGCTCATCGGATGATGGTCGTTGTGCTTGATTTTGTACAGCATGCACACACTGCTGACCTTTCGACGATGGCAAAGATCACCAAGAACCAAGTCACCACAGAGGAACTTGCAAGTTCTAACAACTCTGTTGATGAGATTGAGGTGACAATCCGCAGCAGAAGACCACACGGGGGCGCAGTACTCCAGAATTGGCAAAATGAAACAGCGAAAACAACTTTTTGAGATTGTGCTGCTACCGAACATCCGATATGCCTTTCTTATAATTCCCAGTTTCCGCGATGCCGAACAAACTAGCTTCCGAATGTGACTCTCAAACGTGAGCTTTGAGTCTACATGTACTCCCAATATTTTGAGCTCATCACACACGTTGAGTTGGGCGTCATTTATGAGGATAGCTCCATGTGAAGGCTGAACGGTACGTGACCTAGAAACCAACAAGCATTTAGATTTCGAAGTGTTCAGCATCATATTCCACCTCTCACACCACTTCAGGACGCTGCTGAGATCGTCGTTGACCGTTTGACGCACCTGTGGTCTGTCCGAAGGAGATGAAATTACAGCCATCAAGGTGATATCATCAGCATATCCATATACAGGGTTGCGTGTGGTTGTGTACAGGTCAGCGGTGTAAATGTTGAACAAAATAGGACCCAACACACTTCCCTGCGGGACACCGGACGCAATGCTCTGCCAGCCACTGTATGCTCCATCGATGGCAACACGTTGTACGCGATTGGATAGAAATTGATGCAAAACACTTAGCAAACGGCCGCCGACTCCAATCTTTCTCAGTTTTTGCAACAAGCCCTGGTGGCTCACACGGTCAAATGCTGCCGAGAAATCCAACTGCACAATCCAGGCTTCACTGCCTTTGTCTAGCACTTGCTGGAGCTCATGCGTGATAGTAAGCAGAGCGTCAGTCGTGCTGAGTTTTTTGCGGTATGCAAATTGGTTTTCCGACAGCAGATTGTTGCTCTCCAGGTACTTGGACAGTCTGGAAGATATCAAGTGCTCGAATATTTTGGACAGAATCGGCGTAATTGATATTGGCCGGTAGTTTGCAACATCAGCTGAATTGGTTCCTTTTGGTATGGGCGTGATATTCGCAACCCGCCAACATGATGGAAACGAACCAGTCTTCATCAAGCGCCTGAAAAGAGCACTGAGCTTCGGAGCTAGAGTATCTGCCGTGTTCTTGAAAAATAACGGAAACATATTCAGAGGGTCTGTTCCTCCGTGGGCATCAAGGTCTTTCATGAGATTCGCCACTTCTTTTGATCGGAAGGCAATGCCTTTGATTTTCGGGGCGAGGACAGATGAATCGTCAGACGGAATGGACCCTTGACATTGCTTGGTATTGAAGTAATCCATAAGCAACTCTGCCTTCTCTGTTGGGTTGATTTTGAGCTCACCGTTCGCTGAAAATAAAGGAGGGACAGACAGGTCATGTCCAAACACTGACGATTTCAACGTTGACCACCATTTGTGGGCGTCATTGGCAGATGTTAGCTTTTCAGCAAGTTTCTTTGAGTGACGTGTTTCCGCTTCTGAATACACATGCTCAGCATGCCGTCTGGCCTCAGTGTAGACATTCCATGAATCGGCTGAGCGTGATTGGAGCCACTTGTGGTAAGCCTCCTGCTTGGATTCACGAGCGCTGCGACATTCGTTGGTGAACCAGGCTTTGTCATCAGAGCGAAAACGTAGTTTTTTAGTAGGCACTCTCCTTGAGATGACATCGGTAATGTATTTGTTCAATGCATCAATGGGGCATTCCTTCTGCTGCAGATTTGAAACTTTAATTGCTTTCAATTCATCATTCACCTTCACCCAGTCAACATTGTTCTTCATGTGCACGAGCCTTGAAATCGTGTAAGGAGAAACCTTCTGTCTCAATGTCAACTTCACGGACAGCGACGAGTGATCTGAACTTCCTATTGGAGCTTCCACGCTTACACTCACGATATCTGAGACGTCTGTCATAACCAAGTCCAAACAGTTTCCCGCTTGATGTGTGGGACCGGACACCATTTGGGAGCAGCCAGAAATGTTGCAGAAATCATATGCTGCTCTACCATGAGCGTCTGTAGGAGATGTCGACAAGAGCCACTCACGGTGATGGGCGTTCATGTCTCCCACAAATACAAATGCTGACTTGGTGTCCTTCTCCTGAATTGTTGACATGGCTGACAAGAGACATTCGTAGATAGAGTCGTTACTGTCTGGATTTCGGTAGGCTCCAAAGATGTAAAAATTCATCAAGGCGGTGTTGACACGCAGCAGCATAAATTCATGACAAGTGCAGTCGTGAGCTTTAATTCTCGTTGCTGAAAAGCCTTTGCGTACGTACACTGCCATGCCACGCCGCCTGTTTTTTGAGTCACGTTTGATTAGCAATGGCTTACTGAAACCTGGCATCAAGAGCTCAGATTGGTCCCGATAATCGGACACAAGCGTTTCGGCTAAGATAACGATGTCTTTGGAGCGACTGGCTGCTGTCAAATCTCTGATGTTCTTATACAAGCCCCTGATGTTGGCGAAAAGTATATTTGAAAATCGTTTTTGTGGTCGAGCAGGACCGGGATTCATTTCAACATCGCCACACATCATCAGTAAAAACGACAAATCCACGGTGTGAGAAGGCACACACACAACGCAAAGCAGACATACAAATAAACACATAATGCACGACGCATGCGAACACAAAAACACAACACATAACACATGCATACGAAATTTCACAACAAAAAACAAGCATACAACACACAATACAAAGCAAACATACACACAAATACACACACAAGAAAAACACTAGAAAACACATGTGAGAACAATTTATTGAGAGCTCATTGTTAAACACATATCGCAAGGCAAAATGTCCAATGGGCGACCACAAAGACAGAGTATGAGAGCAACACAGAATTAGTTGGCACCTCAGTGCGAGGAAAGAGGTGGGCGCTGACGGAAAACGGGAAAACCGGCCGTTAGCCGTCGGGGCGGGGCTACAATTTTCGGCCCGCCACATCAACAAAACAGACATGAGACAGAAAATAATAAATATATCCATGAACAACACTTATGTTTATAGACAAAGTTAAATTAAATAATATACAAACTGAACTGAAAAGTGACGAAAAAGAATGTGATGAGAGAATTCAGCAGGAAGATTGCAAAGCAACTATGGCTGCGAACCCTGATTCTCAATCACATTCAGAAACAAAATATAAAAATTCAAATATATAACCTGAAATAAAAAAAGATTAATTGACTTAAAAGTCTTAAACAGTCTTAAAAGTAAATGAATGAGCTCGCAAGAAGAAAATATCCGCCTTTAAAAAGGCAAATATTATCAATGAACAAAACGAGTAATGAAAAATCAAAATAACGCTAAATCAAATATAATAATAAAACAACTGAAATATAACTCAATGAACACTCAGCGTTAGCAGAAATCAGGATCTGTCGTCGGTGAGCGTCAGCGAAGCGTAGACAGCCGGGCGCGAACGAGCGACGGAAAACACGTGCACACTCAGCGAGGGTTAGTCAGAGACAGTTGTCGCAGATGGTCGGTTTCGGGTACCACGGCCGCACATCGTACTTGATGTAGTCGAACTTCAGTTCGGTCGGGCAGGAGAGACGGGAGAATGTCAGCATCAGCACGGGCGATGGTCTTTCCCGGCTGGACGATGGGGACGGCGGACCTCGGTGACTCCGAAATCCTTCATCCATTCATTGAGTTCGTCGATCGGAATGTCAATGAGGTCTGGTGCGTACACTGAGCCTTTGGTGTAGTTCAGTGTTATGTGAAGGCTGATGTTCGCCTCTAGTCCTCCGATAGTCGTCTGGGAAAGAAATAATTTGGTTTGTTTTTCGCATGTCGTTTTGACCAGAAGTTGACCGCCTTTGATGATCTTCACGCTTTCGGCCTTGGTCGGTGTGATGTTACGAATAGCTCTCTCAATTTTTGGCCATCCTAGGCTGTTGATAGTTTCTGTATTTGTTTTGATGAGGATAAAAGCGCCCTCATCGGGTACGCCATCAGAGAAAAATGTGGGGTCAACTTGACCCCTGTTTTACCCACCATTGGGTGGGGAGAACTTGAGTTCTGTCAGAGAAACTTTGTATATGATGCAAAAAAACAGATTAGTGAGAAGAGCCGAGATAGCAAGACTTATTTCGCCAAAAGTACGTAGTACACACCTATTTTATAAAACAGCCATGAAATCCACATTGTAGAGACAGACCAGGAAGGAATACACCCTAGAATACGATATAGAACACGAAAAACTAGAAAAACTAGAATACGATATAGAATTTAGAAGAAAAAAAACTAAAATTTTGGAATGTGTACACCTGTTTATCCTAACACGGCAGAAATTAACCACAAAACACCCAAGAAAATCCACAAAAGCAGATTTGAGCACAGCCCTCAACCGAATCCAAATCAAAGTAAAAACCCATCGTACTAGTAATAAAAAAAATAATAAAAAATAAAAAAATAAAAAATACACGCAGTCCAAACACACCACCAACGTCCTCACTGCGTCGTCACTGCCGGAGAACGGATATTACATAGATAAATAATAGTAGTCACAACATTACATTCACTCCACTTTTGAAAAGAAATATCTATATCTCTCTGGAGGGCGTCGTGGTCTTGTAGATCGACGTGGTGCAGGGACAGTCTCCTCCGGCCAGACTGCTTCCTCCGTCGGATAGTCAGGAACTTGCTCAGCGCAAAGGAACTTGTTCAGCGCAAAAAAATGTTTTTGTGCAAAAAACATGTTTTTTAGGTTTTTTTGTTTTTGTTTTATTAGAATTAGCCCCAATTGTCATCGGATGTAGGATTTTAGTACATAGAATCGAGTTTAATTAACGTTTTGTACATCTGTTCGTGTCTTATTTCAAAGATAATTTGATAATAGTATGCAAAACATGAATATTTATCAATAAATACTTCAGGAGACTGTTTGAAAGTGCATCCGGGTCCGGTGGTTTTTTTTCATTGAGAAAACCCATGTTTTTAAAAATGGTTTTAATTATGTGGATATTTTAAATAATTTGTCAGCAGAACAAAACAAATTCATTGAGTAATCATGTGTTTTTTTTTAAAAGAAACCATGTTTTTTATGAAAAAATGCAATGATGTTTTTCAAATTGGTTTTAAATTCGTTTTATTGTACAGATTCAGAAAATGTTAACAGCAGAACAAGACAAGTTAATTGGTTGGTCAAGTGTTTTTTTCGACAAACGCTTGTCGTTTATCGTTTATCGTTTGTTTTTTTCGACAAACGTAAAGAAGCCTGCTGGTACGTATAAGCGGCTGGTTAAACCACTTGATATATACTGTTTTTCTAAGCCGTGATTTTTTTTCAAAATAATTTTTTTTGTATAGATTTTAATAGATGTAAAGATTTAGAAAAAAATTGGCGGCAGATCAAGGAAAGTTGGACCAAATTTATTGGTTTTTCATTAGTAACCTGTTTTTAGAACTGGTTTTATGGATGATGGTTTCTTTGATGTAGTTATTTGTGTTCAAATACCTTTTTACACATTAAATATATTACATCAGTCGTTTTTTTCCTACACGAAAATATTCCCCGTTTTTTGGTCAGGATTACCACTCTGAATAATGCGACCCGCTTTTATTCGTAGTCTCATTAGGGACACTAAGTTTGTGTGCATATTTGTAGTATTCGTGTAAATATTTGCGGTGTTTGTACTTTTATATTTGCAAATAATTTATCTGCTGAATGAAATGATGGAACTTATTATATTCAACGTAGTTCATTTCTGGTAGGAAAAAGGTAATATGTAAAAAAGAATACAAAATTATGCCACCTGTTGTTTTTGTCAAACAGTTTCAGATTTTAGCATAAAAAACGGTTCTCAAACCCTGCTTTCTTACACAATGATTAACTCAATAATTGAATGCAAAACTTTACTGTATTATTATTATTATTATTATTAACGTTTATTTGTATAGCGCACATTAAAACACTGTAGTTGTATTGTTCGATTATAACTTGTTATATGCTGTGTGTATATATATATATATATATAAGTATGTGTGTATGCATGTATGTGTGTATGTATGTATGTGCGTGTGTGCAAGACTGAAGAAGTGCTTTTGCAACGAGACCTGGAATGCTGATGCAGCTCGTGTTACACTGTCGGTGCGAGATGTCAGTGATATGCAGAGGGTGGGTGTATGATTATGAGAGTTGTTGAGTGTGTGTGTGCAAGATGACACTTGATATAGTTTGGCGTACTGTATCATGAAGTGAAGGGGAGTTGAGATATGTGTGCTGTGCGGGTGGGAGTGTTTGGTGTGTTCTTGTGAGTGTTACCGGTTGTGTGGAAATATAATCAAGTTCATTCATTGGAAGCTGCCTGTTACAAACACACGCGCGAAAAGACAAATCTTTGTGCAAAAATAAAAACAAATAAGTAAGACACGCCGCTTAGGGAAAACAAACATGCGGACAACACACACACCCAAAAGCATAGGAGTGCCGCATAGTACCGTGCAAGCAATGCTATTAGGGCTTTCAGACACATTATAACACTTTTATTGTGCATATTTAATGATAATTCAATTTGATAGGGTCACTAATAGCACAAATAACTCATGTGTTGATAAAATAATTCATTTAACATCCCAAATATATCATTTCCATAATTTGAATTATTTGAATAATTTGAATTTGGTTTTTGAGGTCGCATCTCTACCTGGAGCGTGGTCGGCGCTGGTCGGAGTCACAAGTCCTTCCTCCTCCTCTTCAGCAGACGAACCTGTTGTGTGGTTCAGGTTGACGTTTGGACATGGTTTGAAGAGTGACCTGTTTCGCGTCACGGTATGATGTTTGCGTCGAGCGGTTATCATTGTACCCTTCACTCAATCGACAGTATATGGTGTCGGTTTGAAATTTGGAGTCAGCTTGTCCTTTTTGGCTGCTGGTACGAGGACTTGATCTCCTACTCTCAGTCGTTGATGTTTGCTCCTTTTGTCGGCATGAAATTTTATCTTGGTCTTCGCGGACAGAGCCGTAGCAACCGCCCCCGTACCCCCCGGCCGGGGGGCCCCCGAGTGTTGAGGGGCCCCTTGCGAGTGTGTACTCACAGTTGTACTCACAGTTGTAGCTTACAGGAAATGAGCAGGGCTCAGACTGTCCTGTCTCCATACCCACATTTATCTAACCTATGCTTGAACTGTGCTATACTGTTTGATTGAACTATTTCTTTACCCAGACGGTTCCATATATCTATACACCTACTTGGAAAACTGTACTTCATTATATCCCTTAATACCCGGGTCTGCTGTAGACATTTATTGTGTCCCCTATGGTCCCTCGTACTCCAAACCACCCAATCTTTCCTATCCAATCGTTCCATACCAACGCTGTGCTTGAAAACGCTTATTAAATCCCCCCTTAACCTTCTCTTTTCCAGTGACGTCAATCCAATTTTCTCTAACCATTTTTCATAATTTAACGAACTCAATGATGTTAACAGCTTAGTCGCTACTTTTTGGACTTTCTCTAACCTAGCGATATGTTTTTTATTGTGGGGAGCCGAAATTACTGCCGCGTATTCTAGTGGGTGCCTTATCACATTTTTTATCAATTTTTTTACCACTTCCTCATCCATGAAGTTAAATGAGACCCTTATATTCTTTATGGTTCTATACGCCGCATTCACTACTCTGGTTATATGCCTCTCCGGCGACAGATCATCCTCAATAGTTACACCCAAATCTCTTTCGGCAGTCACCTTCTGCAGTTTGTGCTCGCCCAACATATAACATCTCGATGGTCTGAGTTTTCCTTTACCAAATTCCATAACGTGGCACTTGCTGGCATTAAACTCCATGCCCCATTCTCTACTCCACTCACATAGCCTGTCTAGATCCTCTTGCAATTCTTGGCAGCTGGTCCGATCTTTCACTCTTCTCAAAATTTTCGCATCATCTGCAAACATGTTCACGTAACTGCCTATTCTCTCCGTCATTTGATTTATGTACACCAGGAACATTATCGGTCCAAGCACTGATCCTTGAGGGACGCCACTTGTGACTTCTCTCCACGTCGATTTGGCACCTCTTACAACTGTTCTCATTTTACGTCCGGTCAAATAATCTCTCATCCAATCCAAAAGCTTTCCACGTATTCCTCCTCCATGCTCAATTTGCCACAATAACTTGTTTCGTGGAACCCTGTCGAACGCCTTTTTCAGGTCCAGATATACACAATCGACCCATCCATCTCTTTCCTGCACTGTGTCTATCACCCTAGAATAAAAACTCATCAAGTTCGCAACACAAGACCTTCCACTCCTGAATCCACACTGTGTCTCATTTAAAATACTGTTATCCTCCAAATATGATACCCATCTGTCCTTACTGATCGACTCCACCAATTTACACATGACGCTTGTTAGTGAGATCGGCCTGTAATTCAACGGTTTGTCTCTCTCTCCTCCTTTGTATATCGGTATTATATTCGCCAGCTTCCACTCCTGGGGAAGAATTCCTTGTGACAGGCTACCTTGGACAATATCGAACACCGGTGTGAGGAGTTCATATCTACATTCTTTCAGGATCACCGCGGCGATATCATCTGGACCAACTGCTTTTCTGCATTGAAGACCACTCAGGCGCCTCTCAATCTCTTCGCGATATACTTCAATATAGTCGATTCCCAGTCTGGTATCAACTATCACCGGAGTTTCCAATCCGTCCTCAGTCGTAAATACTTCTTGAAACTTCCTGTTCATGACTTCACAAATATCTCCTGCTTCCTCGTAAATTTCGCCATCCACAATCAATTTGTCTATAGCAACCTTACTTTTCAATTTTTTGTTTAGAAACTTGTAAAACAACTTTGGTTCATATTTAATCTTGTCTACAATGCTTTTATCATATTGTCTTTCCTCCTGCCTTCTCACACTCACGTAATGGTTGCATGCTTTTTTAATTTCTTCCTATTTCTCAACGTATTCCGTCTTCGCATTCTGTTCCAAACCTCTTCTTTTTGCACACGTGCCCTCGTTCTTTCACATTTTTTATTGAACCATTCTTTTTCAACCGCATTTTTTTCTTTGAATTTTGGTACGAATTGTTGCACACCCCTTTTGTAGATCTCTAAAAAGGCATTGTATTTTCCTTGTACACTTTCTGCTTCCAGCAAGTCTTTACAGTCTACTTCTGCGAA
This sequence comes from Sacculina carcini, assembly GCA_916048095.2. Lineage (NCBI taxonomy): Eukaryota > Metazoa > Arthropoda > Thecostraca > Sacculinidae > Sacculina > Sacculina carcini. Next base: position 2,663,673 of record OU696584.1, read on the forward strand.
ATATCTCTTCATACCGTCAAAATTACTTATAGCGTAGTTCAATTTTGCCTGCGGTGGTACTCCTAAGCTTCCTGACCCTTCATTCGTTCCTATTGTTGTAATCTCTATGTAAAAGCAGACATAAAGAACAAACACAAAAGATGTATAGAAGACGGGCGTGCGGGGGCATTGCATCCCCACGCGCGCCCACAAGAAACCGCACACCGACACACACTCTACGACGCTCACGCAACGACTCCCAGAAAACATGACGCCACCACGTGGCACGCGCAGTCAGCAAAACGAACAATCCACCATTCAAACGCACGCTCATATACACATACAGCACCTTCACTCGCACTCATACAAAATAGTCATTCATACACAATATCCAGTACTAATCTATCACATCTCCCCCTGTTTCTCAGGAAACAAAACTGAAAGTTGAACTGAAAATACAAGCCGAAAAATAAACGCGGAATAAAAATAAACGAGGAATAAACAGGACGAAGACTTCCGACTCCACGACCTCCAGCAGGCGTGCACCATGACTGCGGCGAAGCACAACACGGCTAGCCCCAGCGTCGACCGCGCTCCCGCTTCCGCCCGTGCTCTTCAGTGCTCCACCGCAGCCTGCCGTCCTCTACATCACCGGCTGCCGCGACAGGGCACAACACCTCGACCCCAGTGCTCTTCAGCACCCTGCCGCAGCTAGCCGAGACCGCCGTCCACACAGACCACGTCGTCTCGCCTTTCTTTCTTCCAGATCCCCGGCTTCAGCAGCTCTCGCTCCACCAGCCCTCCAGCACCAGCAGCTTCCACCGCCAGCTCAGCGACGTGTCCAGCTCCAATACGGACGGAGTGAGCATGATCCGCCACAGCTTCCCCGCTGCCTTCAGCCGGCACCATGCTTCACCGCCGTCCCTACAACACGCTGCTGACACGCCACTGCGAGCCTCCACTGCTGCTGTCCTCCCCTGGTGCTGAAGGCATCACCACTGCTGCTGAAGCCGGAACAAAATTTTCAACGAATTCAAATTTCACCAAAACTTCATTCAAACCGAAATGAAATAGCCGAAATAGCTTGTTACAGGCCGGTTAGCTTGTAAAAGCAGACATAAAGAACAAAAACAAAAGATGTATTAGAAGACGGGCGCGCGGGGGCATTGCAGCCCCACGCGCGCCCACAAGACACCGCACACCGACACACACTCTACGACGCTCACGCAACGACTCCCAGAAAACATGACGCCACCACGTGGCACGCGCAGTCAGCAAAACGAACAATCCACCATTCAAACGCACGCTCATATACACATACAGCACCTTCACTCGCACTCATACAGAATAGTCATTCATACACAATATCCAGTACTAATCTATCACACTCTATCATTATGTGATCACTCTTACCCAGAGGGCTTTCATAGTGAATATCCACTATCTCACCGGGATGACCTGTGAAAACTAAATCCAACCTTGAGGGTTCATCATCACCTCTATACCTAGTAGGTTGCGTTACCCATTGCGTCATAAAGCCCTCAGTCATTAATTCTAGCAACATATATCCCCAGGAATTTTCATTACCATTGGTGACCCAATTTTCCCAATCTACTTCTTTACAATTGAAGTCTCCCATGAGTATAATTTCTCTCTGTCTCCCCATTATATTTGCTAACTCCTCCTTTGATTCAAATAACATCTCACTATATTCTTCCTGCTTCCACGCAGCAGTTTTTGGTGGAACATACATTACTCCAATACATTTAACATTTGTACCATGTCTAATTTTCGTGCTCAAAAACTCTGCCTTACTTTTTTCGAAATGCGTATCTTTTATTGCTATATCCTTTCTCACACACATCATAACACCTCCCCCAATTTTACCCATCCTATCCCTTCTGATCACATTATAGTCGTCCTCCCTGAGGATAACATCAAAGTCCCGGGACAATTTCGTTTCTGTCATGCAAACAATATGAAGTTTCATTCTTCTCAAATAATCTTCCAATTCACTTTTTATTGACATGAATCCATCTACATTTGTATAAACAATCCTCAACCCATCTTCTCTAATGACCATTCCACCATTTTTTGTGCCTTTATTCAGTCGTGTCTCGGTTTGTACCATTTTCTGAGTCTTCCTTCCAGCACCCGCCATTAAAAAACTTTCTTCTCCTTCTCAGTTCTTTGCATGTTCCTCTTCTTAGACTCCTGAAACAATTATCTTCTTTTTTGCCTTTCCTCCTCATTGAGGTCCTCTCTTACCCAGACATTTTTCCATTTTTCTTCGTGTGACAACTTCCATGTCTTTCTTAGTACTTTGCTAGCCATCTCCTGACTTCTGAACTTGAGCTTAAGTGGTCTCATGCTACCTTTATCGTACTTTCCAAGTCTGAATACTTCCTGAATATCCCCTCCCAATCCTTCTTCAACAGCACCAACAACGTCTTCCACCACTTTCATCTCACCCTTCTTTCTTTCCCACCAGTTTGGGTACTCAGCCTCCTTCACTCCGAACAAAATGACACTCTGCTTTTTTCCACAATGCCCCTCACGACGTTTTCTTTTTGCTTCAGTACATGCACTACTTCCTTTTCGATTTTAGTGTCTTTTTTTTCTTTTTGCTGCCTCATGACTTCCTTGAAATCCTGTATGACCTCTCCTTGTTCTTTTGCCCATACTTCCTGGTTTTTCTTCAATTTCCCCAAGTCATCATCTTGTTGTTTTGCGGCATCCTCTCTCATTTTGAGCCTTTCTTTCAACCTTTCATTCACCTGCAATACTTCTTGAATTCGATCTTCAAGTCCTGCATTTTCACTTTTCACTTTTTGATTCGTCTCATTCAACTCCATCACTTGATTTCTCAATTCTTGCATCTCCTTCTGCATCTCCCCCATAACCACACCCAAGTCATTTTTCTCTCCCTCCTCACTTGGTCTCACTCTTTCTCTCAACTCTTTCAGGTCCCTCTCCAACTCCCCAATTCTCCTGGCGATGTCTGCTACTTCTTTCTCAAACCCACGCTTTTCGGCGTCCGCCCCCCTCTTTCTTCTACAGGTCTTCCCACCTCCAGCTGGCTTTCCTCTGTGCTCACGCTGGTCTGTTTCTTTCTCCTTCCTGTCATTTTCCCTTGGAGACAGAACTGCTTTTGCCCCACTCACCTGTTAATACAACTCGTTATGTTCAGTTGTTGATACAATGCCGAAATTTGAAGGCCACTGGCGCAACTTTCAAACCACAACACACACACAGATTCACAATTCACCAGGACACAACCGCACTCTAACACAGTCAAACAAACAGTCAGTGTGTGTGTGTGCGTATGTGTATCGGTCGCTTACTTATTTAATTTGTATATCCTTTACCTTTTTGCTAAGATGTTCAACTCCACTTTCTCCAGCCACTCACTCACTGGTGCAGACGAGCCATCAAACTCAGGAATAAGTCGCAAATCAGCACTGGTCTCACTGTTACTCATCTTAGCCGAAATAGCTTGTAGAAGTATATTTAACAATAGTAAAATACAAAACAGGAACAAGTCAATCACGCAAACATTATAGACACTATCACACCACGCTACAACATATTACCATCCTCTCTAGCACACTCACAAATTTCTAACCTCCGCGAGTACCGTTAATTCTAATCACGGCAAAGTGTAAACAATAACATCATGTGACATATTGATCAAATCACCTCTCTCATATCAACATCTGAATAAACTCACAGCTTTCATTATGAGTTTATGTCTAATAAATAAATTAATTATTTGGTGCTTTATTTATAATGGGGGCCCAAGTGTTACCTTCGGGGGGGCATAAGTCCTCGCAACGGCTCTGAGAGCAAGACGAGGGAGGAGAAGATGTGTGGAAGAGTTTATATACAATGCAACACAGCTTACCCTAAATGCTCTATTCATCCGACAGGCTCTAATAATCCGGCAGGCTCTAATAATCAGGCACCCTCAGGTATGGGTTAAAAATAATCCGGCAGGCTCTGATAATCCGGCACTACCTGGAAAGGCTTATTGAAACTGCAACCAGGATTCAGTTATAGTTCAGCAACAGTATTTAGCAATCCTCTTATAAACCGGCACTCATTAATCAAAGCAGAAATCATCGTCTTCATGTGTCCTCTTTCCTGTTAACAGTGCACTATTTTTTGTGTTGCAGTTTTTGCGCAATCCTACCGTGTGGAGTGACCAAAAATAATCCGACAGGCTCTAATAATCCGGCAGGATCTTATAATCCGGCACCATACGCAGAGGATCGAAAAACAATCCGTCATGTCGGATAAAAAGAGCATTTACGGTATGTTGTATCCTTGAAAGAGCTGGCAGCCAGCCGAGTTCTCGGATATGAGCGGAGGTGGGTGTCTTAGGAGGAAGGCGAAGAACGAAATGACAAGAAATATTGATGATAGATTGAAGAGAGCGAATGTAATTCTTAGGAAGGTGAAAGAATAAGGAATTACAATAATCGAGACAAGAAAAAATAAGTGAGCACATACGCACGTGCACGCACAAACCTAACTACGAACTAACAACACCTATTGTTAATTTACACACTACTTTTTATGCAACACGCGCGTGGGAATATTTAGTGTAGCTGCTAAACTAGCCTAATAGAAACGCAACACAAAGCAAATAAAGAAACAGAAAGTCTGGTCCGACCGAAACTTTGTTACACGTGCTATATATTATACTTTGATTATTCATGATGTTATTTTACTTCATGTGTTATTGCACAAGCCAGTTATATCGGCGAAAAGTAAAACAGTCAAGCCAGACTTCTCGGAGTCCTAGCCAGTAGAATTGACACTCTGGGTGTTAACTGCCTGTGGTTTCGTGGGAAGTCGGAAGTTCAAACTCAAGGACATATTTTCCTTATAAACAAGAATGAAGTAATTAGCGAGATCGCACGTGTTCACAATGCACTTTGGCGCCATAGTTTGCAGCATGCTAATTGTTAGTGCTGGAGTATAACTATTCAATATTCCACCTTGCTAATTCACCGGTCAATATTGTCAAACAAAATCACAAACGAGAGCGCAAATTTGCATTTCATTTCTGAATTTCGCGTTATATTTGTGAAGGCGCATATTCTTTTGCATGGGTAAAAATTCAGTTGACACCCCGCACTAATCGACAGCGTACACTGAAGAAATCGATAAATGTGTGTTTCGGCCCTACTGGTTGTGAAAATGTCCGGGCGATGGCGCTGTTGTCGTGACAGCTGGCGAACACATTGCGCAGCGTCCAACCAATGAGCGCTCGAGTAGTTCAGGCTGAATACGTGGGCCAGTTGAGGCAAATGGGGTGCGTGTTTTATACGATAAGTGACGCACTGTGCACTGTTGTGTTTTGCGCTCTTTGAGGTCGTTTTCTGTGCGTGTTTCTCCACAAGTTCTGTTCGAGAGTGGGATCGCTTTTCACAAATATTTCATGGTGAGTACTGTCATGTTTTCTTTTCAGTTATGCCAAGTTCTTTTCGGATGCTTCCGTAGTGCTTGCAACTGTTTTAGTCATTGAACTGGTCTGCTATGTACTGTAAAAATGAAGCTCACTGCTGTGCTCATCACTCAAGGTAGAATCTTGGAATATGTATGTGTGACCCTCAAATGGTCAGTTGTAAGTTTATTACGTGTTTTTCCATGTTTCAGCATGTTTTCCATTTTGTTATTCATGCGAGATCAACAACTTCATTTTCTTTGAAACAACGTTGAGATATCTGATATATTTTGATCTATTCAGCAAACTTGTAATTTAGGCATAACTCGAGTCTTAAATTTCACAACTTTGTTGATTCAATAGTGTGTTCTTTTGTGGTTTAATCAGCCTGATGCATTTTCTTATTTTTATGCTTATTTCAATCTCTGTGCACTATCTTTGTTTTGCTTTTACGAATCATATGTATTAGCCTGAAGGACTTCATTTTGGCTGTGTGCTATTTTCATAATCAGTGTAGAACTTCTGACGATATTTTTCTCTACAGAAATAACTCCCGCTATATACGAATGAACATTTTGATCAAACAATTCTTACTGATTCTTTCTATTTCATCTCTCCGAACAGATGAAATTTCACGAATGTAGTGAAACCAACTAGCAAAAACTATTTTGTACTAATATAAGTGTATTTTTATAAAAATGCTGCATGGGTGTAAATGATAAGTTCTTGCATCTTGGTTGTTATGATATCATGTAATGTAACGTGGTCCGATGCGGTCTGTACATAAGCTTATTGTGAAGTCAGGAATGACAAAACCAAGCGAAAATATGTGGTGGTCGATTTTAATACACCTGTTTTTGCATAGCATAAACTAGCGACTATTATGTGCACGTTGTTAATTTGTTGGAGTAAGATGTATCATTTTAGCGAAGCAAATTGTTCACCGCTGGCGTTTTGGTGTTCTAGCAGTAAGTAATAATATTTTGTCAAATATTCACTGATGTTTGCTCACTTGAAATTGGTCCAATTCTGCTGGAGCAATTATCACGCGCAAGTGATAATCGTAAGTTTTATGTGCTTTGCTTAATGTACAAATATGTGTAATAGTTCAATGAATAAGGTAAATTAACACGTAAATGATAAGGAATGATGGATTTTTCTCAACATATTGCATATGTATAACAAAAAGATCAATTGAAAAATACTAGGGGAGAAAAGTTCAAATTTTGAGTGAGTTTATTGGACCTAACTACTGAAAAGCTAGTATTTCAGGAGTGAAGAGTGGCATGAGCTTAATGGCCGACAACTGCGGTGCTAGGAATATTCTTGCGGCTTATTTCGCGTGAAAACTGGTCCATTACTGAACTAATTGGTAGAACTAATGAGGGCACTAATTGGTGGCAGGTGAATGACAGGTAGCAGACACACAACTCCGCACAGAAATATCCGGCTCTGGTGAACCAAAGAGAACTAATACGACATTGCCTCCCAACCCAGGGGCAAATTACCCCTGGCGGAATTTTGCAATTTTCCGAGGTAATTGAGGGCTGAGCGAATAGTTGGTATCAGGATGAATGTTGACTTAGTCCTAGTGTTTCAAGTTGTACAGTAAAACTATAATAAGTGAATAACAACTGTAAACAAAATAACAAGCTTGAAATATCAATATATATAATACAATAAATGATAACATGTTTTTATTTTAACATGTTTTAGCCGTATGTATCGATGTTGACATTTTGTGAAAGCTGTAGCATTCTTAATGTGACATGCTCAATTGGGTATCAAGTTGAAGTAGGTTGGGAACCACTGCACTCGTAGCCCCCTGACCCCTGGGTCACTACCCAAAGTTGGGTCGCTTAGCTATTTTATTGGGTTGCTACGGGCTCGTAAAAATAATTATTTTGCTACGAAATATATTATAATTATATAATGTAATATTTAAAATACATTGGGCCTAGTGTTAGTGTTCTAATCAGATCATGATTGAGTTATGGTAATCATTTGATCCAAGCAGACTATGGACTTATGATTACACGCATAATCATTACATATAGAGACATTACACCCAGGGTTCCCAACCGGTGGGTCGCGACCCCCAGGGGGGTCGCGAGACCACTTCAGGGGGTCGTGAGAGCAACCTGAAAATATTTGCATCGGTCAAAATTAGCATTAAATTATTCTGTTTTTTCTTTGTATTTTCGCATACATTCAATAACGATGGCATTAAACTATTGAATGTGATAATAATTCAGTATAAAGGTGTTTTTATAACTTCTCTAATTTTTACTGGGGGGTCATGGAGCCCCCCAGATCTCTCCTGGGGGTCGCGGAGCTAAAAAGGTTGGGACCCCCTGCATTACACAGATGGTGCACTAATGTTGGCTGGCGGTAGTAGCAAGGCACACTGACAGATGGCCGAGTCAACTGCCAGTGTATGCAACACTGCCGATATGTGGCCGCTGTCAACACAACGCTGGCTCACAAGTTGATCTTTGAATGCCTTCTGCCTGCCTTCTCCTGCCTTCTCGATCTTCTTGATGTTTTATCCCTTCATTATTTAAATTGATGTATGCATATCTCTTCGTACACTGTACTGGGGAGGCAATACTGACACTTGCGTTATAAGTAAATCACCATTTTAATAGTGGTCCGACTTTTGGAGGACGCAGTTACGAGTATCCTATCGGTCTACATCAAGCTGGACACTTTTATACGCTGCTTTGTGGCGAGTTTTAACAGTACGCGTGAGGCAATGGGCCCCTCAACACTCCCCTCCCCGGCCGGGGGCTCGGGGGGAGGCGGCTGCTACGGCTCTGTAAGTACTGGTCCCAGCAGCAATGCTGTACAGTGTACCGTACAGTGTACTGTACACTGTACACTCACCAGCCTGTTGAACCACGTGTTCATCGTATTTCAAATGCCATCAATGCTTGTGCTGATGTGTGACTTTCAATGCCACCTTTCTTGCTGCACAAATCATGTGCTACAGAGTGGAAGATCTCGCAGTATTGCTTCAGTTCCTAGCACCGTGAACTTGCGTGTCTGTTAGTTGTTTAGTGTATGTGTATGCATGTGTATATGTTAGTTAGTTAGTGTATGTGTGTATGTATGGGTGTGTATGGCGAGTTGAAAATTGAGATGTGTGTGTGTGTGTGTGTGTTTGTGCACAGTGGTGAATTAACGCTGAAACTATGTTTTGAGAGGGCGCGAAGTCGTGAAATGTCTGGTTATGCTCTTATTCGTGTGTGTGTGTGTGTGTGTGTGTGTGTATGTGTGTGCGTGCGTTGCCTTCTGTTGTAGGCGACATTAGAGTAGCGAGAAATTGTGATTGGAAGTTGTCAAAGCTGGGTCAGATCAGCGAGCTCACTTGATTAACACAGTGCCCATCGATTGCCTCTCCTTCTGAACATGCCCATGTTTAGCGATGATGTAGGCAGCTTTTTCAGCGCACTGACAAGTGCATGGATATTTTTCAACATCAGCGGGTTGAATCAGTTATATCGTATCGTTTGCCTGTTGTACATCGTGTATGAATGTATCAACATGGAATGCCTTATTGTTTGAGAAATGCATGAATCACTACATCGCCTGTATGTTGAGTAATTTCGTTGAAGTAGGCGATCTCTCACGCGCTATTTATTCGTTTCATTGAAATTGTTTTGTATTGTTGAGGTGTTGCTTCGTTGTGTTTCCTGATTAATTCCTTATGCTTGTCGTCGTGTTATGAGCCTAAACAACTTCTAACGCTAATATATTTACGCTTTTATCTCGTATAGCTGATGTTTAATTTCTTTCTCTTCGTCCAAGTGGATTACTTTTTGGTTTAATTCGTAACGATTAATTAACGTTGAAACAAATATCAAAATTTTAATGCAAGCACATATTATTCTTATTTGTAATTGCAAATGTTTTTGCAGGATCTTTTTACGCCTGTCGTACTTTTCTCGCATTTAGAAGACGTGTTCTGCTATGAAACAATATTAATTGGTATATAAATAGGTAATAGTCACCGCTCAGAATCGCTTTTCGACACTGTTTGATCCAGGTTTGGGTCACAATCTGGAGGTAGGTTTTTGTCGCGATCACGTGTGTCTGCAAGATTGGTGTCAAATGCTCTGCCAGGGATGAATTTAGAATGGTGTTTCATACCATGTTTTATGTACATGAGTGTATTATGTACATGTACATATTAGGTTTGCTCATGTACATGAGTGTATTATGTACATGTTTCATGTACATGAGTGTAAAAGGTTTTGAATCGTGTAAGCTTTGAAAGTACAGCAGCGATAGGCACGCCTCTGTGCGACTCAGTTGCTTGCAAACTCTTCGCGTTCTCTTAATCAGAGGCGTATCCAGTTTGTGGAGAGATGAAGTTCAGTGGATAATAGTTCCTATTTTGAATTTGGACTGATCATGAAATTGACGATGAGTAATGTGATTGATAATTTTCCATATCCTCGTTCTTATCCCTGCCGATTTGGTCCTGCATGCGCCACTGTGCTATATCTACCACCCCTTTCGTCAAGACGAGTCCACTTCAAAGCGCGTTGGCACGTGCAGTCGGCGTTTTATTTGAAGTCGGCGTCATGAGGACTGTATGCCACCAGCTTGTCGAGGGCACCTCCGCGCAACTGGTTCTCGTTGCTGATTGGTGGAAAATTGTTTGAAGTGCACAGGCCAGTTTCTTTGGTGCGTGGACAATGTTTTTTTCGAGCAATGCCATGTGTGCAGTGCTTTCGATTGTTGCGGCCGTTTGTGCTGCCGTTGCCGTTTGTTTGATTTGGAGCGAAATTGTAGATTTAGCGCCGCTTTTTCGCTGCTTCTGTTGGTGTGCAATGTTTTCGCCGCGTCTTGATGAGTCTGTGATGGCGTCCTTACGCCGCATGCGCGTTCATACGTTCAATTTGAACGAGCTGAAATTGGAAGTAGACTGTGAGTGGTGCGATTTGGACCGGGAAATTTGGGTAGGTTGCACGAGCCATTATCATTTCTATTCTAGGTGTAGTATTTGCTTGTTTCGCTTTTAGCAAAATTTACACATATTTATTCTTTTTTCACTTGTTTCGCTTGAACAATATGTTTTAGTTTGGTATTCGTATTGTCTTGCTGTTCTAAACTCTTAATAATAAGTATTATATGCTTATGTATTCTAATTTTTCCCATAAATTGCATTTGTATCTTTCATATTGTCAATTTGGGCATTTTTAGTTGACCAATGTGTTTCGGCAGTGTCTGTTGTGACATGTGGTATGGGCAATTGGGCACTTTTCTCGATAAATCCTGCTCTTATTGCGTTCATGAAGTCACGCATGCTATTCCTCCGTTTTTAGCTGTGAAAATAATAACGGAAAATACGCTTCACTTAGTAAAATAGACAGTTTGAAGAGTAAAATTGATTTAGTTTGTAGATATAAAAATTACTGTTCTCAGATCAAAGTCAGTTCTAATTCATTAATAGCCAAAGGGGGCTGTTTTGTCCCCAAATAGATAAATTAGTTTAAAACTGCTATAAAATGTGGCAAACTTATTTTGTTTGTTGTAAATGAACGTCATTGGTAAGCAGTTTGGTCTTGTCTTTTATGTTTGATAAGTGAAAACGTCCTACTGTTGTCATCTTGAATTTTAGGCTGAATTATTTTTTAATGAAATATTGACGTTTATCGGGTTTATTGGGTATTTTCACCAGGAACTGTTATATGACCAGGCTTCCAGGTTATAACACGCACTGTCACAGACAAACAACGTTTGAAGAGAGGACTTTTGTCTATTTGAAATTATAACTTAATTTTGTGGAATTTCGGCTGTGAATTAGTGGAATTTTAGCAACGGAGAGATTTGTAAAAGCGACTGAGCGTGGAAAATAATCGCGTGTGCTTTCAAGTAGTTTCTAGTAGTTACACTTTCCAACGGTTTATAGAGACATACAGTGAGGTTTTGAAAGTAGTCGGTTCATATAGATTGGAAGAACGGGCTGCTAAGAAGAAGCCGAAACTTATGAGAGGCACATATTCCCCCTGCAGCTCGCTGCCTCCGCGGAACCGACCATCCTCACGCTATGGCGCCACAAGGACGCAATACGTATTAGAGAGGGCCACCTCCCCAGAATGCATGGCACCACACATGACTGATATCTGGTACAATTTACTTCTGGGTGGACAGGGGCTGTTGGATTATACAAAAACTAAATAAATTCTCCGCCGGGTTTCTAACTACGGACCCGCCGCTTCGCTTGTGAGGCGGGTGTGCTACCACTACACCACCGAGTCCAAATTGTCACTCATGAAAGTGTGTATGCTTGGTTTTATATTCCAAACCCTTTTTAGGTATGAAAACATGGGCGTAGATTTGGAGGGTATAGGGGTGTGTATACCCGGCAAATTGACTGGGGGTGTGAGTATGCAATTTTACCCCCGATAATTCTGGTGAGTTCGGTTGATTCATTATATTGACATCAAAATCAACATAGCAAAAAGTAACAAAACACGACAAATGTGTCTGTATGCAATATATATTTCATTGGGGTATGTGATATATATATATATATATATATATGTATGTATAATTATATTTGACCAGCTGAGTCAACTTTGAACACTAATGCATAATGGCTGTCATACCCGCCGAACCTCTACACAAATCTACACCCTAGCATGAAGCGACACAAATCTACACCCTTGCAGTTGGAGGTGCAAGGTGCAATTGAAGGTGAAAGTTTTTGCGTGTTCTACACATCTGAATCACATTTCACCCGCTTCTTTCATCATCTGTTTCTCGCTCAGAATGTGTAATTTTCGTGTGTAGATTAGAGTAGCGTTATGACTGTGTTTGGTTATAGTTTACACGCCACCAGTTTTTCATTAACGGAAACCTTTCTCGTAATATTAATACCATTTATAATATGAGGCGAATATTGAGTATTGCTGTATTGTGAGTAATGCCGCCTCACCAATACTTTTAATTTAGTAGGTATATATATACACATATATATACAGGATGACCAAAAAATGTATCTCTTAAAACATCCATGAAATATTCATTATTTAACCAATTGTCCTTGTTTTTCGGGTTTTTGAAGATAAATAATGCAAGGTGGAATTGCACAGAACAATTTCGTAAACGCCTCGGACACTTCAAGAAAAGACGTTTTGTGTAGAGACCCACTTTGAGACGCAGTCAATGGTTGCTGTGCAGGCGCGCTTCAAAAGACGATTTGGATGTCGTCATTATCCAGCAAACAGGGTCATGTACAGATGGGTGCATAAATTCAGGGACCATGGAACAGTCTTATGCTAAATGCTAAGGATAATAGAGCTTTCTTAGTCATGTTGGCCCAAGACTTCTCGATCGATCGCTCTGATATTGATGATGTCAGAGATTATGTTGGCCACAGTGCCCGCAAGTCATTACGCCGTCGCAGCCAAGAACTTGACATTCCTAGGGAATGAGTTCGAAGGATCTTGGTCCAGGATCTGCAATTGTACCCCTGTAGGATACATATATAACATCAGCTTACTCAAAGGGACAATAATTTGCGATGTGTCGATGGTTCTGTTACAAGATCGATGAGAATCCAGACTTTCTGAAGGATGTTTGGTTCTTTGATGAGGCTCATTTTTTACTGTCTGAACATGTGAACTCAAAGAACAACATCTTCTGGGGAAAACCCCCACCAGAGGGTTGTCTCCGAAGGCCGATGCACTCGGTGAAATGCACAGCATGGTGGCAATTTATAAGCATGGATTGATTGATTGATTGATTGTGGTTTGAAGATATAAAACAACCTTCAGTCATATTCAATACTGTCAATATAGTCACAGCCATACTGATATGCTAGACATAGGCTAGAGTTTATTTGTACAAAGCTTAGTTTGATTGCAATACAAATTGTGAATTTTATCGAGGTTTTTGTGAGAGACACTTTTGGGTCATAGTGGTGTCTGCGATAAAAAATTTTCAACTTGCGATAACGATAAAACGATAATTTTTCACCCAACCTGCGATAAACGATAAACAATTTCAAAACCCAACCTGCGGTAAGCGATAAACGATAAAACGATAACGATAAAAATGTTAACTTTCGATGACAAAAGCGATAAAGGATAATTACCCTTATTTAGTTAAAATATTTTTTTAAACTCGAGCATAATATAATACAAACTCTTTCCACAGTGAAAATTAATTAAACTAGACAAAAACTGTCACTGAAACCATGGCCTACAAGCTCTTTTCCATATTAGTCTCTCTGGCTCAAACCTGTGGCTGCCACGCATGCACGCTTGCGCCTGAGGACGTATTCAGCAGTGCTGAACATGCGCTCCACGGCAGCTGAGCTGGGCAAGGCCGTGCTGTACTTATTGATGCAAAAAACGGTTTTTTGGTTGTTTTTTGCAAAAAATGTTTTTTTATGTTTTTTGTTTTTTTTAGAATTAGCCCCAATTGTCATCGGATGTTGGATTTTAGTACATAGAAACGAGTTTATTTGACGTTTTGTACATATTTACGTGTCTTATTTCAAAGATAGTTTGATAATAGTATAAAGAACAGAAATATTTATCAATAAATACCTCAGGAGACTGTTTGAAAGTGCATCCGGGTCCGGTGGTTTAGGTTTTTTTCATTGAGAAAACACATGTTTTTAAAGATGCAGCGCTCAAAACATGATTTTAATGATGTGGATATTTGAAATAATTTTTCAGCAGAACAAAACAAATTCATTGAGTAATCATGTGTTTTTTTTAAAAGAAACCATGTTTTTAATGAAAAAATGCTATGATGTTCTTCGAATTGGTTTTAAATTTGTTATATTAATGTACAGATTCAGAAAATGTTGGCAGAACAAGACAAGTTAATTGGTTGGTTAATTGGTTAAGTGTTTTTTTGAGAAACGTTTTAAACTTTTAAAGAAAGGTTTAAACTAACGCTTTTTCAATAAAACAATGCTTTCTATAACAGTCTATGGAAGATAGATTTGATTTATGTACGTTCAAATACCTTTTGTATAGCAAGTAACCTGCTGGTATAAGCGGCTGGTTAAACTACTTGATTTAAACTGTTTTTTAAACCATGGTTTTTCAAAATATTTTTTTAAAAAGGTTTTCGTAGATGTAGAGATTTAGAAAAAATTGGCGGCAGATCAAGCATTTTCTGGTAGGAAAAAAATAATATGTAAAAAATAAAAAATAATTATGCCACCTGTTGTTTTTTTCAAAACAGTTTCAGATTTTAGCATAAAAAACGGTTCTCAAACCCTGCTTTCTTACACAATGATCAACTCAATAATTGAATGCAAAAATGTACTGTACATAGAAGTGCCGCACAGTACCGTGCAAACAATGATATTAGGGCTTTCAGATACATTATAACAATTATATTGTGCATATTAAATGATAATTCAATTTGATAGGGTCACTAATAGCATGAATAACTCATGTGTTGATAAAAAATAATTCATTAACATCACAAATATATCATTTCTATAATTTGAATTCTTTGCATGACTTACAAAAAACGAAAAAACGTGTTTTTTGGTCGAGGGTTTTTGGCAAAAGAAACGGGTTTGAAAAAAACCGTCGGTTTTTTGTTGAAGTCGCATCTCTAGTTGTACTTGATGAACAGCGAGATCACTCAGGGGGCTGTTTCCAAAAATATTGTTTCTTTCAACTCTTCATAACCGAGAGGTTCACTGAAAGAGGTCAAGAGATATAATTGTCTGCAGAATCTGTTGATATAAGCATTGTCACAAAGGTATTGCATAATTATGCATATACACGACTGGCCTCCCCTCAAATTTCAGCCCCTCCCAAAATTGCACTTTGGATCGGCCACTGTTAGGTGAGGATTTCCATGATGAACCTCTCTTTGATGGACCTCCTCTTCTTCAAGGACAGGGGCCACATGCTTCAGCATGAAGGGGCCATGGTTGGGGTAGGTCAAGGTGTATGGGAGAGAGCGGCACACACCCTCCTAACTCGAGAACTCCAGCAAGACTGGCGCACTGCAGCTGTGAATAATAATGTTATTGGCCAGCTACACACACACTTGGCAATTCTCATATGAGGTTTTTCAGGATTCACTTGTAAGACAGTGTTGATCCTTCTAGTATCTACCCCATATATACTCTTAGCTTAAACTGGTCTGAAATCGTCAGGCGGGCTGTTGTGACTATTGCCGCCGTTCACATTTTTTATATTTACAAAAGTCTTAGTTACAAAAGTTTAGAACTCATCGTTTGCCGTTCCTCATTTTTGGGACTAGGGATATGTGAATGAGCGATAAGCTTAGAACACTGCGATAAACCATAAAAGGTTTGATATCAGCGATAGCGGTTTGATATCGTTTATCGCTCATTTTTATCGCACGCGGCAATGAATATATATACAGTGGTTACGCCGCTCATCTGTATACATCACTCATCTGTATGTCTGTATGTCTGTATTCGCTCATCTGTATGTGTTTGTGTATACATGCATGAGTTGTGTGCATGTGTATACATGCATGAGTTGTGTGCATGTATATACATGCATGAGTGGAGTAGATTATATGAGTATGTTCCGGTCGATGTATGTGTGTGTGCACTTGAGCGTGTATGCTTGTGTTCAGGGTGATAACGACACACACACAACTGATGAAGACGGAAGTGTGTGTCGGTGTGCGTGTGTGTGTATGTGTGTCGACTTTTTCCCAGCGCTCTGTTTGTCTTTTTCTCGGTGCGTCGTGTGAGCGTGTGAGTTGATACAGTGTGGTGTTGGTGGCTGTGGTGGTGGTTGATGTGTGTATGTGTGTGTGTGTGTCGTCAAGCTGGACGACAGTCGTGTGACGGTTGCTGTGCTGTGAGTTTGTGTGTGTTGGACATCATGCAGCATCATCAGCACGAGGGATTGGTTTCTTGTGTGTCTCCGCTGGTCAGTCAGCTGTTGCATGTATTGCCTGGTGTGACGGTGCCGTACCAGGTGCGTGCTGCGTCCAACTTGCTCTGCCATCTCCTTCCATGTTCCTGCCAGTGCTAACTGAAACCTTCCAGTATAATTTGTGTTGCATACAGCTTGGGTGTCTCGCTGGGAAAGGTGTTATGTGTGTAGTTGACATGTGTTTTTTGTGTTGCGAATTCGTGTAAAAATGTACTATTTCAATATTGCTTGCCTTCTTGCAGGGACAATATTGCTGCAATCTTTTAGTGGAGCCATGTTATTTTAGGGTCCGGTTTCAGCAACATACAAATCCGTCTATTTCCCCTGAATCAAACCTACTCCTCGCTGTGTGTGCTCGACTGTCGCTGTTTATTGTAGACAAATCATGTCAGTGCGGAGTGCAGGCTCAACATTTAGCACTGCTGTCGTATTGCTTGCTACAGCTACGTTTAGTGTTAGCGTGCGATGTAAACTAATATAAAAAGTTATAAGTTAAAAAAACTGATCAACTCAAGATGGACAAACGTCAAATCACTTAATTGTATTCTACATGTCTTCTTTTTCTATGTTTTTTTCAACTGATTTTGGCACGTTTTGGTGCTCATATTCGGCCCCGCTGTGTCCAACACTGAACTCAACACACGGTACAAGCGCTCTATGTTGTGTTAAACAATTTGTCAGTGAATGATTAGAGAAGATGATTGAATTTGCCAGCCAAATGATATATCATTGAAAGTCTATAGCAGGGGTTCTGTTGATGATCCCATACCCCCAATGGATTGTCGAATATGGTCCCATACCCCCTTTACTTGACTGTGTAAATAATTATCACCAATCCTATTATTTTCTAGTATGTTTTCAAAATCCACGGGTGTTTAATTGCTTGAATTTATTGTACTTTAGATACGGATTACTAGTAAAACATTACCATTGATAATTTCATTATTTATAAGCCATTAATAATTTATGTCAGTAACCAGAAATCGAGTCCCATATCACCGCTTTTGGGTCCAGTACCCCCACTTTTGGGTCCAATACCCGCAAGTGGTATCAATACCCCCGGTTAAGAACCCCTGTTCTACAGTATACTGGTCTCGTTTTTCAGTCATGTGTGAATGTGCAGTGTGCAGGCTCGGGGAGATGACAGCGCTGGTGTTCAAAGTTGACTCTGTTGGCGAATTGCATGGAACCCTCAACCATTTTGTGTCGATTCAATTACAACTAATGTAGCCAAATGAAAAGTATTGCCTATGACGCATTTACATACACACGTACACTTGTGTATTACTGTTTTGCTATGCTGGTTTTGATGACAATATACCCAATTAGCTGAACTCAGCAGAATTCTACGATAATATAATTGCATATTTACCCCCTGCCAATTTGTGGAGTATGTATACCCCAGCCAGTTTGTGGGGTATATGTATATACCCCCATACTCCCAGGATCTACGCTTATGGACAGTAGACAATTACGTATAGATGTATTTCGCTGTTATCTCTGAATATCACGCCTGTTGTTTAGTGCTGAATCGCAGTGTGTGTGTGTGTGTGTGTGTGTATGTGTGTGTGTGTGATCATGTGCCATGCTTATTTGCGTTCCGCTGAACCGTTATAATGCCTTCTAACGCACACGCGTACACACACACTCTTGTCTTTCTCCTCTTCCTCTGCTATTCGTTGCTCTGTTGTCTCATATTTTCTAGTTTGGTGTGGCCCTGGCTGGTTGATTGATTATACTTGTGTGCTGTGTTGCTGGCGGTCACGCATCGCCCACGCTCTTGTTACCATTTCTCGTCAGGCGCGCGGTCATTTCGTCTCTGTTAGCGACTCTTCTGGGTGCGCTAGTATGTAGCTCAATAGCAAATGATATATTTCAAGTTTATTGCTTGTGCGTGTACGCCCACGTGTGTGTTGTGTCTGCATGCGTTTGTGTACGTTTGTACATGTGTGTGTGTGTGTGTGTGTGTGTGTGTGTGTGTGTTTACTTGGCACGGTTCTCTCCGATGTTGGTTCGGTGATCGTCTGTTTCCGACTTTCTTGCGCATGTGTGAGTGTATGTGAGTGTGTTGTGTCCCATTTATCGCGTGTTCTACTCTTGCTCCGCACTCTTTCTTCCTTCTCACCCTCCCACCCTCTTTATCTGTTGGTGACTGTCGCTGGTTGGTTGGACAGTCGTGTCGTGGTGTCGTGGTGTGCTGCTGCTGATCATAGTGCTAGTGCTGTGTGTGTGTGTATGGTAAGTTACCATTGTATCTCGTGTGCGTGTATATATATATATATATATATATATATTTGTGTGTGTGTGTGTTTGTCTTCGTTTGTCGCCTACTGACACTGCATTATTCAACGCTATCGATCGTTGTGTCGCGCGTGTCACGCACTCTGGCCTGTGTGTGTGTGTGTTAATTGCACGTGAGCGTATATACATGTGTGTGTGTGTACCAGTACGACGGCCATTTTCTGCCTTCATTCTGGACTGTTATTGCTCGATATGGCGGCCGTATAGAATATGGATATTGCCAATATATTGGCAGCACGCGCATATTGCAATATCCCAGACTGTCTGCGTTGTCTCTTCGAATGAGGCGTGTAAAACCGTACTGCGTAGTGTTTATACGACACCACGGCGTGTCAGTGTTTATACGACCATATATTTTGTTATGTGTGTGTGTGTCCTCTGTTGTCCCTGCTTGTGGAAGCATACTGATTATTTCAGTTGCGCTCTCAATGAACACGTCTCGTCGTTCGCCTGCACACATACACACACACAAACATACAAACATACAAACTCAATCATGTGCCAGTTTGCACATGCACGTTTTTGCTTCAGTGAGCGCGAGTCGTGTGGCTGCCGGGGGAGGGGGTGCGTGGTGCGTTGGTCCAATCAGCTAGCGTTTATGTGCTGTGCTGCGTCCATTTTGCTCCTGGCGTGGTTGTGTCATCGCTGTCGTGTGGATGTGTGTGTGTGTGTATGTTGGGAGATGGAGAATAGTGTCATTGAAATTCCGGTGTGTATCTGTGTTGTATTCATGCATGCGTTGGCTTCGTTACACACGTCCTTCTTCGTTTCACATCGTCTTATATGTCGTAAAATTCCATCTAATTCGAGTTGTGTTTGATACAAGACGTCAGGCCAGATGTTTTCAAGCGGGAATTCGAGAAGATTTTAGCTTGAACATTGGTGCGTAACGTGTGGAAAATCCTTGTGAATGGAGGGATCATCAAGTTGTTAGAGGTCGGAGAGAAGAACCAATGTAATGTCGGCCATCCAAATATACAGTCGCCTGTATAAGGTGTATATGCAGTCGTCATTTCAAAGCAGACTCGAAGGGACCGAGAAAAAAGTCCACTATTAGGAGGGTTCCGCTATTTGAAGGTGTGCTCTGCTGCAATGGTTATCAATATTTCTACTGTGCATCGTTCATTTTTCACAAAATATTTCAGCTTGCGTCACAAACAATTTAACAGTTTGCATTTTTATCAAATGACTGCACCAATGTTTCTATAGCCCCAGCCACTTATTCGGTTGCGTGAAGTTCTCCTGTGTGCGCCATGGCTGCAGTTTGCAGGAGAGGCCCGTTTCATCAACGTTGGACACACCATTATTCTCCAATGCAATAGTAATCGGAATTGTTAATTTTATACGAAGGTCTATATTCCCGTATGAGTTTTGTGCGAGGCCTCCACCAATCTGGGGTCCTAGGCGGCCGCCTAGCTTCCGTAATAAATTTATATTGTGTGAAAAGTCAACGATTCACAAGCAATGCTTCAGAGTACACCTCCAAATAGCCGATTTTTTCACGTTCTTTCGAGTCCGCTATTTATAGGAGAGACTGTATTTTGGATTCTTTATAATTGCAGCGATAGATTGTATGCGTCAGAAGACATCTTCGTTGTGGAATGCATGCGTGTATGCTCTTGGTGTGCGCTTGTATGTGTATCTTGCCGGAAATTGATGGTCTCAGACTGTTTATTTGTGTGTGTTTGTGTGTGTGTGCGGGCGTTCATGCATGTATGTTTGCTGACATGCATAATGACCACGTGTCAGCGGCATGCTGGTGTCGCATGACATTGCACAGATGATGTGCCGCTGTTCATTAGTGACCTTCAGTGAACCAGAGGCGAGGCCAGACTACATCACCCGGTTGTCCCATCACTTGATTGGCACTGTTTCAACATTTGCCGCTCCGATCTGAGCCTATCGATTTCGCGCGCAATTAGCTACGTGAAAAGTGTACAGTGCCGTGCATATGCCAATCAGATGAAGAAAAGTTATCGGCCTAGTAATGGCGTCGTATTAGCGGCGTGAATACGTTGTTATGCAGTCATTGTGTCAAATTGTGATAGAAGTATGCTGGTGAATTGACAGTGGTCCGTCAACTGTTCTCTCTTAATGGACCAACTCTTCATTTTGTACTACAGTACCGATAAATGCAGTATATTCAGTTGCTCTATTTAATCCCATCATCTAGCTAGTCAGCCAAGTTACTGCAGATTTAATTCAATAACAACTACAGTTCTCATTGACAAGGAGCCATTTTTTATGTTTTACTTCCATTTGTGGGCCAATAATTTTCGTTGTGGTCTCCATACAGTCCTTCACAAATTGACTTTTAGAATAGGTCTTTTAGAATTTATTCCTAGGAAGTTACGTACGTCGGAAGGGAGTTCTACGAAAGAAGTTGCGTCCACGCAGCCCATTGGCTAAGGCTAAAAGTAGCAGCCATCACGCACGCACGCAAGCACACACACATACATACACACGTACTTGTATCACGGATGCCCGTGTAATAAACTGCCACCCCACAGAATTAACGCGCTTCATTCAGGCCGAATACGTGTTAGGAGCCTCACAAAAGATGCACTGCTCGCGAGTCGAGTCGTCTCATTGCCGGGTACATATTATCTCCTTGATGAGTGTCATTGAGGCGGTGCTAGTAGGCAACCACGAGTGTTGTGTGTGTATGTTTACATTTGCCGTGCGTGTTCTCATTGAGCCATGCCGTTGTCCACTGGTGCCGATATCCAACTGTCTATGTTTGTTGCATGTGTATGTATGTTTGTGTGTTTGTGCTCAATTTCCCGCCAACACGACTCCATTTTAGATTTTCTTTCGTACGATGCTGTTTCATTGTTCACTTTGTTATGGTAGTGTTCAGTTGGTTCATTTCAGTATACTGGTCTCGTATATCATGTGTCTATCAGTAATCGTGCATGCATACGTGTGTTGGCATGAGCGCAGTGTATGCTAGAAATCGGATCAAAATGTGATTACTAGGGCTGTCAAAAGTTAATAGAGTTACTTTTTCATTTAAAGGTCAATTTTTCATAAGCTGCCTAAAACTGCATGAAAAAGTTGTGTACTATAATTATTAAAAAGGTTATTAGGTTCCCAAAAGTTACCTTTTCATCGTTAGGTTGCTTTTTTGCTTTTAGGTTACTTATATCGTCAGGTAACCTTTTGTTATTTTTCTGGTTATTAGGTAAGTTTACCACGGAGTTTGGTGACTTTTTGCAGATAAGAGGCACAAAAACGGTATACATGTGGAAAAATAGGAAAAGAAAGATGAGAAAGATTGGAAAGATGAAATATTAGGTCCGAAGATCAATAAATGTGAAAGTTTCTGCTGTTAGGATTTAGCAATTAGTATTCAACTTAATATATGTGCTACTCGATATTGATAAGTTTTTCGGTACACAGGATAGTGTTATTTTAGGAAATGTCCACGAACCGGAGGGTGTCGTGAGATGTTTGGAGCGTGGTATAGTACGATGTGTGAGCTCTCTTCACCAGATACTGCACTGTAGCACTCGACAGTACGTATTTACTTTAAGAGGAATTTGCACGTGATTTTCAGGGCGTGAGATAGCGCCATTGTCCCACGTTTGACATATGGGAGGACGGGGGGCATTCACACATGCAGTGTTTACGCTACTGTAATACGTGCTATTTGATAAAAAGTTCCATTGAAACAATATATATATATATATAACATTATTGCGACCATTACTAAAAATAATTACATTAGCAAGCTGTGTATTTCGCATTTGTATTAGCTTTCCACTTTAAATTGCATTTTGATGGTTATGCTCCTTTTTGCTATGTTAGCCAAATATTAATAAGTCATTTTTGGTGGTGTGTTGTAAAAATGGTACCAAATCGGAGAGAGGGTGGAAAAATAGTACCAACTCGGAAAGAGGATAGAAAAGAAGGACTGGTGTATTTTCTTCCTTCAGAACTGCAAACAGAAATTGACCTTTATTGAAGGTTATTTTTACGAAGGTTAGGTTATTTTAGGTTACTTTTTATAGGTTATTAGGTTACGTTTTATGTTCACAAACAAACATCAAACACACCGTGTATTTCATATAGCGCACTAATCAGCAAAGGCGTGATAAACATGTGATAAAGCGATACAAAAGTAATAATAACATTAAAACTCATAGGTTACTTACTCATAGGTTATGTTTTTAGGTTACTTTTTCTCGAAAATAGAGTTTCTGGTTTTTAGGTTACTTTTTTGACAGCCCTAGTGATTACTGATTGGTTCCTGTTCGCTCTGCCAGCAGTGGTTCCACGTCATTTTGTTTGTATGAGAGACCGCTGTGGATGGCCACAGGGCAGATCATATTTTCTCATACAGCTAGCGCGTGGGCGATGATGTATTGCTTTCCGGTAGTTTTTTATCATGAATATGTGTGTATCTGTGTTGGTTGTTTGTGTGTGTATCTGTGTTGGTTGTTTGTGTGTGTATCTATGTTGGTTGTTTTTCACTTTTCTGCTTCGCATTGTCTCCAGTATCTTGGGTGGCTCTATATGGGATCGACCACTGGGACGAGCATCTGATCACTTGATCCTTTCATCGTGATCCTAGTTGCAATATTGCCGTGTGAACCACACTCGATCTGATTCAAAATTATTGTATCAATAGACTGAGCTCACACCACGCATGTGTGTGTGTGTGTGCGCGTGTGTGAGCAGCAGTTAGTACAAACATCAGCCGCACAGATGGCAGCACCGTACCAGCAACAGTCGGCAGGAGTGGCCGGCGACAGTGCGACCAATGGCAGCGCTGCGGATGCTGCCGCCACCACGGTCGTGTCGTCTGGTGTCAAGAGCGAGCCTGTCGACGGTGTATTGAAGGAGGGTGGAGGTGGCGGGGACGGTGGTGTCATGGTGAATGGTGTCGACCCTTCCTCCGCGGTCAGTCACCACGTCCACCTTCACGCCCAAATTGTCCTTCATGTCGTATTTTCCTCTCTTCTTGCTCTTCCTCATGTCCACACTCCTTGTTCGTTGCCTCTGTCGGTTTTCGTTGCTTCCGTCCTTTTCCTGCGCATTATTCTCTGTTCTAGTTGTCTTTCTCCTCGCCTCTGTCGTATTATCCTAGCCCTGCTTTCAGAGTGTATAGTGTTTGCGAGTGCCGAATTATCATGCACGAAACAGGCTCGTAGTTGAGATGAGATGAGACTGATTCAACCTGGCAGTCGACTTGATAGATCTTGATCTGCTCGACATGGAATACATTTCAATAATTTATTGGTTGTTGATATGTGTGGTCTGCGTTATTTATTTGTATTTGTTTTTGAACAAGTTTTTTGTTCAACACCGTTGTTGGAGTAGAAGTAATTTGTATCATATCTGATCTAGCTGCCTTCAAATATCTCCTGCCTAATATTTAGTGTCTCAGTACAATTGTACTGTATAAACACAACACTGCACTGTATAAACACAAGCATGGCTGGGTGGTGTGTGTGTGTGTGTGTGTTGTCTTGATGAGTTTTCTTCTCTTGTTGACGCGCTTCCAATTTTCTCCTCTAGAATACTGATTTGTGGTGACTCCAACCTTTGGGTTGATCTTAAGTCTTGTTCTTCTACATTTTTACAATTAATTCACTCATTTGGTCTATAAAATCATTCTTGGTCTATAAATTCTTCTGTTCTGATTAAAGATATCACTGTTTTTCCTATTGATTGCTTCATATCTGATCATTCATTAATATAATTTTCTGCTTCCCTCCCTATCACTTACAAATCTCCTAAAAGTATTAGTTTCTCGGATTATCGTAATGCTGACTTAGATTTTCTTTATATAAAAATGCACTTTTGTTTTGCTACTGAATGTTTCGTTCATATACCGCCTACTTCTCTTCTAGGGTATTTCAACACATCCCTTGATTCTCTTAAGTCAACCTTTATTCCTGTTAAAGTCTTCCGCTCCACTAATACTCGCTGTCCTTGGTTTAATTCTGATATTAAAAACTCTAAAATCTCCCTTCGTCGTCTTGTGCGTAATTGGTGTCGTCTCAAGACTGACTCTTGGCAAACTTTCTGTTTTGCTCGTCGGCATTATCACCTTCTCTGTGGTTCCGCCAAAAAATCTTACTATAATACTAAAATCTCTTCCTGTCTCAATTCTAAGAAACTATGGAAGCTTTTTGACAGTCTTTTAGGTAATTCCCGTAGTCTCATCCTTCCTGATTTGACATCTAATCAATTACATTCTCTATTCATGAATGTTTTTCAGTCCAAAATTGATAAGATTCGTTGCTTGTTCCGTTGCGTGTTCTACCATTATCCTCTCCGTGCTCAACCTCGTCTGGTTTTAACTCTTTTGCTTTAGTAACCATCTCTG
This sequence comes from Sacculina carcini, assembly GCA_916048095.2. NCBI lineage: Eukaryota > Metazoa > Arthropoda > Thecostraca > Sacculinidae > Sacculina > Sacculina carcini. The sequence continues at coordinate 2,688,652 of OU696584.1, forward strand.
ACTGTAGAGAGATTTTAAGGCATGTTAAAAAAATTGGCATTTTTTGTGTGCATCTATGTGTCTCTCTATCTTGTTTATGTATTTCTTCCCGTTGTATGTTCTGTCGGTGTATTGTTTTGTCGAGTTCCGCTATCTGTGTATGTATGTCTGTTTTGTTGTGTTCTCTTTCTGTCTGTTTGAACGTTTGTCTGTGTGTTGCGCTTAGTTTTGTTTACATTATTGTGTCTATTGTTTTGTGTGTTGTCAATCTGAGCTTATGTCCTTGTATGACTGCTGTGTTGTCTAAATGTGTTATCTGTTGTGTAGTTTCAATATGCTGTCTGTAAACGTGAATGTATTTTTTATTTTGTGCGTTTATGTACTTATCCTTTGTGTTTATGTGCGAATGTGTGTGAGTGTGTCCTTGTCCCCCCTCTCTCTCTCTCTCTCTCTCTCTATATATATATATATATATATATATATAGATATATATAGTGCGCGAGTGTGTATGTGTGTTTCCTGTTCTTGTGTATGTTTGTTTTCCCATTCTATGTTCTGTCTGTGTATTGTTGTGTTTTCTGTTTTTTTTTATCTGTGACTGTTGTGTTGTGTTCTCTGTATGTTAACCCTAATATATGTCTATGTGTGTCTGTGGTGTTGAGTTGTGTTATTTATATCTGTGTGTCTATTGGATGATGTTTCTCGCCTATCTGAGTGTATGTCCCTGATTGTCTGCTGTGTTGTCTTCAGTGCTGTCTGTCTGATATGCTGTCATCCTCATTAGGTATGTGTGTGCGTGTGCTTTTGTCTTTTATGTATGTAAGTGTGATTTTCAGTGTGATGTGCACTCGTCTGTCTTCTTTGTGTCTGTGTGTATGTGTGTGTGTGTGTGTTGGTGTGTGTGATTGTGAATGTGTATGTCCTTTGCTTGAGTGTGTGTTTGTGTGTGTGTGTGCAGCGCCTTAGAAACCCTCTAGGTGTAGGGCGCTATATAAATATCTTAATGTAATGTTATGTGTGTGTGTGTGTGGCAATGAGACAGTCGTCCGCCGTGGTGGGAAATGGTGACAGTGGTGAATCGAAACATCACGACCTGGTCACGACTGGTGCAGCTGGAGCAGGACAGTCAACTGTGACGTCATGCCCGTCGTCCACATCGTCATCTTCCACATCTTCATCAGCTGCGCTGGTGGACGTCAAAGAGGCTCCCAAGCGACTGCATGTCAGCAATATTCCGTTCAGATTCCGCGACCCCGACCTGCGCGCCATGTTCGGGGTCAGCCACCTGACACACGCACACACACACACACACACACACACACACACATGTGCCCACATACACGTCTATCTAACCTGTGAGTAATTGCCCACTGGTGGGGAATGGAGGATTACCAAGTGCGAATTAAAGGTCGGACAGAAGGATAAATGTGGGTTTTGTCAATCCCAATTCATTTAATTCAGTTTCTAGTGGTTTACTGATATTTAATTTGGTGCATCAACTGAATTTATGGTATTTATCAGCGCTGCTGTGCAAAATGTAGAGTTTGCTCATTAAGAAGTGGGTAATTAGAAAGAAAACTTGCGTACCAATGGTCTAGACAAACAGACAGACAAACATTCACACCTACATGTGCAGTGCACCGAGGCGACACAGCAATGGTCTGGGAGAGAAGATATGATGTATCAAAAACATTTATCAATTGTGTAATCATCATTCAATATTATATATTTCATACACTGTGTGTGTTTGTGTGTGTGTGTGTGTGGCAGCAATTCGGCCCAATTGTCGATGTGGAGATTATTTTCAACGAGCGTGGATCAAAGGTACTGCACCGGTGACACACACATACACATACACACACATACACATACACACACAGGTGTGGTCCCCTCATAAGATAAAGAACAAACGTAAATTGGAAAGAATTCAGAGGACAGCGACTAAAATGGTTGGTAGCATGTGTAGTTTGTCGTATGAGGAAGTACTAAAAGTGCTTTGTTTACCATCTTTAGAACAACGTAGGCTAAGGGGCGACTTGATTAATATTTTTAGACATAGAATAGGTATGCAAAAGTTAGATAGGGATGATTGTATAGTTTGGGATAATTCAGGCAAGAGGGGTCATGGAAAAAAACTGAAAAGGACTACATGTTTGAGAGATGTTAAGAAGTATAGTTCCCCATATAGGTGTGTTGATGTCTGGAATTAGTTAGGGGAGAATATTGTAGGAGCTAATAGCGTAGGAGCATTTAAAGAAAGACTGGATAGTGTGAAATACTGGGAATTTCAAGGAAGGTAGGTTACTAGAGGGTGGGTTTGAGACAGGACAGCACGAGCATAGCTCATCTCCTATGGTAAACAAATAGGTGAGTACACACACATGCTCACATACACATTGCGTCAACACGGTCTGTGACACACATCTGCTGGACGGCGCAGTCACTCCCGGGGCAGCAGCGCAGGCGGCGGAAGACCGAAAGCGGCGGCGCTACGCAGAACTGTCTCAGCGGTACGATTTGGCTATCGAGACCACCGGCGTGATGGGGGCGCCCCTGGACGACTTCGTCAAGCTCCTGGGCGGAAGAATCAGTGAGCGTTCAGGGCAGCCGCGAGAGACGGCCTGGCTTCGGCAGCGAATAAGCCTGGCCGTCATTCGTAGCAACGCCGCCTCCACTGTATTGTAGTGTTGTTAATATGTGTACACGTTTGTAAAAAAACACACACACATACACACAGGCAAAGTGGTCCGATGCGGTCTGCACATTAGCTGGCGGTGAGACAAACAAACACTGTGAACACACACACATACACATACATACACACACCATTTCGTGTTTAGGTTCTGGCCAAATATAGTACATACACTATCTAATGCCTCTAACAAGTGTGTGTGTGTGTGTGTTTGTGTGTCGCAGGGTTTCGGTTTTGTGACGTTTGCCTGCAGTGCCGACGCCGATCGTGCGCGCGACAAGCTGCACGCGCAAGTGGTAGAGGGGCGCAAAATCGAGGTGCATGCTCTCTCTCTCTCTCTCTCTCTCTCAGTGATCTAGCTTTCATTATATCAGTGGTTCCTAGTCTTCTTTGACAGCGACCCAAAAGTTTGCACAAATCAAGCGTCGCCGCCCAAGTCTACGTATATATACATGGATATGTTAGATAACATTCGTAGATACATTGCTAATATTTCATCTAACCTACATAAATATAGAATACATATACAACATAGATACAACTGAATCTATGCAGATAAGGCTACATGAAAGCAAAATAAATATTGTATACCAACTTTTTGGCGACCCAATAAAGGGCAGGACTTGCTGGTCCAACTGTGGCGATCCAGCAGTTGAGAACCACTGCATTTTGCATATTGCCTGAGGAGAATTCAATTGCAATATTTGATAATGAGCATATTATGAGGTTTCCTATCTCCCCAGCGGGGCAAATAGTCCAGGCAGAGAACCGTTAGAACCACGGTTCCAATGCGACTGATTGTTGGTATTCCACTGACTACCATACTGTCCAAGTTCATTTGTGTGTGTTGTGATGTCTAATCATTGGTACATCACAGTGTAGTTGTTCTCATAATGTGTTGTCATCTCTTTCTTTAATGTGATCTTTCTATCTTTTCCGCTCAACATTACCACTTGTATTGTTCCCTCTGCCTTTGTCGCGTTTTCTATCCTCCATTGTTAGTTTCTGTGAGTTTGTTCGTGTTGTCACAATTGTATTGTGTGCTACCTGATATGTCAGGTGACAGTCTACTATCTATCTATTTGCCTGCATGTATGTGTGTGTGTGTGTGTGTGCGTGTTCGAGTGTTCAATCAGTTTCGTGCTGTTTTTATCACTTATGCATGCGTATTTCTTCATATCTGCCATATTAGGTATCTTCTCATTCTCTATATACATTTATCTTTCTTTGTATCTTAACGTCACCTGTTTCTATAGCAACCTCACACTGGTGCATTGTTTACACACATGAAGCCGTGTGTATGCGTGTGTGTGTGTGTTCAGTGCGCTACTAGTGTTTTAGCGGTTTGTCAGTGGTGTTTTCGCTGGCATGGTTTTTGCGCCAGTCTGGGGTAGCTGTCCTGCTGTAACACGCACGCACAGTGCTTCTACGCTGATATCACATGTATGTGTGTGTGTGTGTGTGTGTATGTGTGTGTGTGTGTAGCTGGTGGCGGGGCAACGGTGCTTGCTTAGTCCGCTTCAGCTTTGCCGTCTCGCTGTCATTCTATCTGTGTTGCTCGTAGTATTGATGCATCTGCTGCTGGTCAATGCTAGTTCATATTTGCTGCAGAATAACTGGCCAATTGGAGGGCAGCTATTATGCGCTTGGCTGATGACACCATCCCCAGTGGGGATAGAAGCAGTTGGGGGTCCTGGCTCGCTGCCAACTATTGTCGCCTGCAAACCGAGTAGTTGTAATGTTGTTCATTTTGTGTGTTAGTTCCTGGTTCCGGGTACCACTGAGTCCCAGGCTATATTCGGCGTTGGATCTAATGGTTGCACACGTGACGTATACTTATCCTCAACTCGGTTAGGTTGTGTCATCTCATTGACAGCTTAATTTATGTGTGCTTTCTATTCTGGAGGGGATAAAAGAGGCGTTTCACTCTAGAAAGCAAGTGATGTGGGACCACACAATCATCAAGTGACCGCAGCAAGCTGATGTGTGCTGTGCTCACTGTGTGTGTGTGTGTGTGTGTATCTAATTTGAAATGGGCGAAATTCGTTTATTAATCATTTGCTATTTTGGTGTGTTGTTTGGTGGTTGTCTGAGCATGTTCACGTGCGGCGTTTAACTTCTCCATCTTGCTGACTTCCACCCTAATTCGCACTGCTCTTTTCACTCTTTCTCACCGCTTTTTGTGGGCATGTTTACGCTGTGTGTGTGTGTGTGTGTGCGCGTCGTCTACCTATCTAGACATACACTAAAACACGCACTTAAATCAGTGGAGTAGTGTTGTTCGGTTGCGATGGTGGATGGGTGCCATGTTTCACGTGCTGTCCAAGTTGACTATGTACAACCTTCTGCTAACTACTGTCGCCATTGGTCGTCCTTATTGCGGCTCCATATCAACACACTGCTATTTCGCCGACTTTTTTGCCTGGAGGCTTTGTTGTTACTGGTTGATTATCGCTGTGTGGCCACACTCATTCAGCGGACAGTTGTTTTGTCTGTTACCAGTGAATGCATGCTGAATGTGTACATACCGCACTGACACAGTTTGTGTGGTCGTGAATGTTGAATTTTAATTGACGCTTGGTTTCATCATAGCTTTCTTGCACAGTGTTGTTTTACCCTATCATAACCTTACCTCTCATTGAAATGTGGCGTCAACTTTTGTCTCTCCTCTCTCTTTCTCTCTTTCTCTCTTATCTCTTCTCTCTCAACGCGTTTGACAGTGTGCGGAATGGTGTTTCGCAGCTAATATTCACAACATACTGCTGGTTCATTTTCATCTCAAATAATGACGTTGCAAACATTGAAAATGATTTATTTGTATGCGTGTGTTTGTCGTTCTTTCTATGTATACGAGGGTAGGGTTACCGAAATATACACCAATTGATATGTATTTATATGTGTGTGTGTGTAATGTATATGTATGTATAAGTTTATGTATATGTATATGTTTGGTTCGCACAGATCTGGTTGATAGTGCCTTTGCGGCACTGGTGCGACTTCACACCCACATCATTTTGTGTGTATGTGTGTGTGTGTGTGCGTGTGTGTGTGTGTGTGAGCGCGTCGTCCCAGTATAGTTGAGGAGGTGAGTGGTTGAGTCTCATTACGTGCACACGCGTGTGCTTGTGAGTGTGTTTGTATGTCTTGTTGCTACCACGCGCGCACGTGCGTGTGCTGCGTTTGTATGTGTGTGTGTGTGTTGGTATGTAGCGGTCTCGTATGTATGTACGTGTGTGTGTTCTTTCTGTCTGGTTGAACTCCGCATGCCGTCAACTGCTTTGAGAATGATCAACTCGCTCATCTGGTTGCTTCTCTAGTTCCTCGCTAGTTCGTCCGGCCTCCTGCATCTTCTTCCCTCAACAATCCCTCGTGATGCCCCATGACAGCAGCAGTTTCCTACTCTGCTGCTCTGTCGGGTCATGTCCATTTTTCTCGCTCATTGTTCAGCTCAATGTTGCTCCTTATAGTGCATTTGTCAATGACATCTCCCTCATCGTCGTGTCTGTTCTCAATGCATCTGCCTTTCATTCGTTTGGCTGTTTGTTTCACGTCGGGGCGTGTATGTGCGCGTGTGTTTTTGTGCCTGTGAATATGTACCGGAATGTCTTGACCTAGCACTGTTTTAAACGGTCGTCTGCTCGTCGACTTTTCGCATCAATAATCCTTAACACTGGCTGCTAACATACACATACACACACACAGGCACACAGCTTTGTTGGATGGTGTGGAATGTTGCCTGTATGTGTATCCGTGGTTGCATAACGCGGGTGCCCAGTGTGTGTGTGTGTGTGTGTGTGTGTGTGTGTGTGTGTGTTTGTGTGAATGTCTGTCTGATAGTTGGTGTATAGTCACTCAACAACGCATTTTGCCTTCGTTGCCGTTGCATCCAGCTCGCGTGTCTGTGTGTGTTTGCCGTTGTCACTTTCACTACTGCAATGGTCGCTTCGTTTTGTCGTTGTTCTTGTGCTTCGGTTGTGATTGAGCTGGTCGGTGTGTTTGCTAGCACACACCGCGCCCATCAATCGCTCTGTCTCCCCCGTGTCTACTAGTAACATTGTCTCTATGTATGTACGTGGCTGCTAGTGCCTGTTTCGCTCACCTGTTTTCTCTACACCTTGTGGGTTTGGCCTGCGGTTATCTGTACATGCACAAGCACACTCACACTCTCACTCTTCAACCGTTGCTTTATGGTTGCTTATTTCGGAAGTCTCTGGGGTTGACCTGTCTAAGTGATGTTCAGCTTACGTTTCTCCCGGGGTCCTCTTGAAATCATCCCAATTATCTGTTTCAATGATTTTCTATCATTTGTCCATCCGATTATTAGTGGAATATGTGGTTTAGGTATTGATTCTGCAATCCACGAGCGTCGCAGAACCAGGATCCTCTTGAAAGCCAGTTTTCAGAGACAGGGATGGGGGTCTACCAAGATCAGCCATCAGTGATTTCGAGGGAAGGAACTTGATTGTTATATTCCCGTTAGACAAGAGATTGTGATAACGCTAACCACGAAACGTACCGCCTAATATTAATCTTGTGAGTTATAAGTTTGGCTGACTGTCAGCTAAGTGTTCTGATATTGTTTGAATCATGACACTCACAAGAAGTGGAACTAATATAGCTATTAGGTCAGCTGTTCTTTTAGTGTTCGCACGATTTTCAAATCAGCACTATCTGAAATTTCTTGCAATTTTACTTTTTTATTAGGAAAATACATTTAGATATATCTCTTCGCACAATATTTAAGTGGATGAAGCAAGAAGTCTTTTCAGGAAAAACATGAAGCAAAGGTAACGAATACATTTTCTTTAATTTGACATGAATCCTCGCATTTCCTAGGAACCAGGCTCGCACCCCCGGTAAGAAACTAGATTAGATGTATTAGATGACGCTCGTCCAGAGTCACTAGTTTCCAGTGACATCTGCGTGAAGGGCTGGGAGGAGTAGCATCATCGGCTTCGAAACCCGCACTGAAGAGGTGCACTGTACCACTACACCACTGATGTCGGTAACTAGGCGTCATAGCAGTCTTAATACAGCGTGATTGATGACTCCTGTCATCTTACATTCCCATCGAATCGTCGAGTCGGTGAATACACACGCGAATACATACACACACATGTACATACGAAGGGCGTTTCAAAAGTAATGTATCTTATTTTTTAACTCCGCCTCATAATTGGAAAGGACTGTAATTTACACCAAATCATGATTCTGCTGTTTATTTACCACTTGACAAAAGTAGTTTGTATGGAGACTGGTCATAAGCAGAGATGCGTCATTGAATTCCTTCGCAAGGAAGCGAATGCACCCAAGAAACTCCATGAAGTAGACACGATGTATGCGAGCACAGTTAGGACATGGGTCCGTCATTTTGATAGCGGTGAAAGTGCTGTCAAGAAAATTGATCCCAGAAGACGGTGCACATCACTTTACCCACTGACGCCTGTGTCTAATTTTTTTCTGGAGCGTTCTAGTGGTGGCATTCCAGCGACTGCCTTTTGGACACTGTTTCGTAGTGGTAACACCACGTCTCGTCACCGGTGATTACGCGGTCTTGAACCCTCCAGCTTAGAAGAAGCTCAAGCCGCAGGCATCAGCGGGTAAAGTGATGTGCACCGTCTTCTGGAACCGTCTTTATTGGCATCGCTTTCACAGCTATCAAAACGACTGCCCCATCTCCTAACTGTGCTTGCATTCACCGTGTATGTTTCATAAGGTTTCTTCCAGCATCGGTGAATGTCATGGGTGCATTGGGTGCATTCCCTTATTTGTGAAGGAATTCAATGACGTATCTCTGCTTCTGACGAGTCATGGTGTCACGCCGTAAATATTTGCAATAGAGAAATGAAAACTTTCGAATATGCTGGTAGCATGTAAGTCATAATATAAATTTAACATTCATTCATCCGATTATTTGGGGCAGGGTTAATAAATAAGCGGCATTACTTTTGAAACAATCCTCGTATATGCACCTCGCCTGCCTGAGCCTCTGTCACGGTGTCGGTATCGACTATGTCTGTCTGTCTGCTGATGCGTGTGTACGCACGTGCGCGAGAATGCACTCATCTCTCGCTGGATTGCTGCTTCTCAACCTTAAAAATCGGTTCTTGTAAATTTTCCACAACAGTAGGCAGCCGACGTTCTTCTCTAACACGTATGTTAGTACGCACGCACAAATTCGCGCGCGTATGCGTATGTATGTGTGTGTTAGTAGTGTTACGCGTTCACGTCTTGAACATGCATGTAACCTGAGTGTTGGTTGCGGAATGCGGCGAGTGAGTGTGTATGGCGGTGATGGAGTGTTGGGATGATGTTGGACGCGTGTGCACGAGCGTTCGTTAACGTTGTACGTGAGAGGTGTGAGCGTGCCTTGGTTGTGTTTAGCTGGCTTGTGCAAGCGTGTCATCTCTCTCTCTCACTTTCTGTCACACGCACGATTGGTTTCCTTGGATGGCGTCATTAACTCGTACAGAAGCTCGTTGCTAGACGAAACATGCCTGGCACTTCACTTTTTGCTTGAACAATGTCTGTTTGTATGTCTGTGTGCGTGTTTGTATTTCGCCCGAGCAGCTGATAAACCCATACGCTTGTATTTGAGTCAACGGTGTGACTTGATTTAACCGCCTGTCATCAATAATGTGTTCGTTTCTAGACACTAGTGTTGTATTGCTCGACTTGGCTGCTGCGCTGAGCCGTTGTGGTGGATGGTGGTGTTTAGTTGTAGCACGTGCTTGCCTATGGGTAACATGTCTACGGGACTGACTGTCGCAGCCTAAGACACGTTACACTGTAACTACACTTGTTCCCCTTGCTACTTTCGCAGCAGACAACGACCAGATTTCCTGAGGGGGATTTATCGTATTGTTACACAGTCTATGGGGGATAAGTCCAGGAGGTTGGCAAAATGACAGTGGGGAGACATTCTGAACTCATGCAGGGTCTTCCTACGAACTGTTTTCTGTAAGTCAGAGGGTGAGGCACTGACAGTGGTGATAAATACTGAATCTAGCCATTTTACATCCCCGGTGATTGTCATTGCAGAAATGCTTCTCCATTCACCAACCCATAACTACTTATTTTCTCCATGCCCGGAATGTTTATAGAAGTCAGGTCAGTTAGAAGTCAGTGTGCTCCAGTAGAGTCCAGTACGACAAGTGCAGCAGTTTGCTGGCTCGTTGGTGCATTTCACGACCGTCTTCCGGGGCCTGTGTTCAGCTAACAGCCTCCACTGACGTATGTGTGTTGTGCCACTAATGTGTCGTGTTTTTGTTCAGGTGAACAATGCGACGGCCCGCGTGCAAACCAAAAAGTCTTCGTCTTCTATGGGATCAGGTGGACTAACACACACACACACACACACACACACACACACACGCGCGCGCGCGCGCGTGTTGGCACACATGCACACTAATATCGGTAAAATTCACTCTGTATTGTGGCTTTTTCAATATGTTCTTTGTCTGGCGTGCGTGCTCCAAATACTATTCGGCTGTAAGTGAATGTTTGTGTGTATGCTCACTTAGTTGTATATCGTCGGAGATGTTATGTTTCGAGCTGTCTTGTATCCATGTGACAACCATATCCATGCTTGATTTGAGCTTTCCCTACCACATCGGGGGGTTATGACCGTTTTAGCCAACGAACCATTTTGGCCAATGCTCAGCGGTCGAAATACGATGCGATGAATATCGACATTGGCTAAAATGGTACATGTCGTGAGTGCATCTGACAGTGGCGTATCTAGTGACTGAAAGTTAAGCGAGTGACCATCTTGGCCAAACTTTACTCAGCTGTATGTAGTTCAGTAGTTTTCAAAGTTTTGAACGCTTAAACAAATCGTTAGGTTAGGTTAGGGAACCATAAAAACGTTCGAAATTTGCCAATGCAAATACACGATAAGGCCAATACGTCTTCGAATGTTACGTTTAATCGTTCAAAAAATTGAAAGTCACTGAACTACACATAAACTACATACAGGAAAGATTGGCCAAGATGGTCACTCGCTTAACTTTCAGTCACTAGATACGCCACTGTCAGATGCACTCACAACATGTAACATTTTGGCCAACGTCGATATTCATCGCATCGTATTTCGTCCTCTGAGCGTTTGGCCAAAATGGTTCGTTGGCTAAAACGGTAGTAGATCCCCACATCGACACTCCATGTTGTGTGTGTGTGTGTGTGTGTGTGTGTGTGTGTGTGTGTAATCACCAAGTTGTACTTACCCAGTTGCTATACGATCTATCAGCTAAGCTCATGCTGCTCTGTCGCTTCCATAATTCATCGTCTTTATATTTGAAGGTGCTCAATTTTCACCTGGCTCAATTGTATTCAATTGTATTCAGGGGTTTTATGGTTTAAACCACTTGTTTTTTTAAGAGGCATATTTTTATAAGCCTTGGTTTTGGTATACAATTGTTTCCTGTGAGACTGGCAATATCACAAAGAGAACCATATTAATATAAAACTTATATCATTAACACGGAAAATATATTTTTATTTCCACCAGTGCGCCGTTTTAACACATACGTGTTTATATATATATATATATATATATGCATGTATTTTTTGGTTAGATAATTATGAATATGTCTAATATATATCACACTCGCACATTTATGTTTTGTTACATTTTGAATACACATAAAACATGTGAATAACATATGGGACACAATCAACAACAATTATGAGAAGAGCAGCCGCAGGAGAATATGATATCAGTCGGAAGGCTGTGATGTGCACCGGCATTCACCATTGAGGCTATGATATGCACCGACATGATCATCTGTAAACATTTCCGTGTTTTCATGTGCAAACACTTCATGGTCTGAAGAAAGCCGCTTAGTTATCTGTATACCCGCTAGGTCACGCCTCTTTCGTACCAGTGACTACAGCATAATAGGGCATATATAGGAAATGCCCGTGGGCAAAGTCAGTTTAGGCTGCACGGCAGATTAGTGCGGTGGAATTTGAGTGTGTAGTGAGTTAAACTGCGAAAGAGGGTGTCTGGTGAGTTGACTGGACAAAAACCTGATCCAGTTTGGGCGAATTTTGAGAAAGAAAACATACCGGGTAGAAAAGGTTTTCGTGCTGCATGTCGTCGATATGGACTCAATGTGGAAGGGCGGGCTGCTAGAATGGAAAAGCACTAGGAAAGTTGTAGAGAAGAGAGCATCAAGTATCAGCATGGAGCAAGCACTTGAATGCTCCGGAAATATTGACAAAAACAGGAACAAATATTTGAGAATCGATAAAGCCAAGCGATTAGTGATGAACACTTGATTGCTTACACTCTTTATCCGCACTATCTGGGAGAAAACTGAAAGAAGGACAGGTTGATAGCGTCACTCATGTAGTCGTGGAACGATATCCTCAATTGCTTTCCATGATTACGAAACTCAGATGCAAAGCAGCATCATTCAATAAAGACTACCTGTTCAACAGTAATTACATCAATAAAGTATACCCAACAGAGTGATGGAGTCAATTCGGTAACAAAATGACCAAGGCTGACATTGACCCGGTGAAGGCATTTATGATGACAGCTGCATCATCGGCTGGTGTTGAACGCGTCTTCTCAAAGTTTCTATTAGTCCACATAAAACTTGGCAATCATCTCGGCACAGAAAAGGCCGAGGCGATTGTATTATATTATATATTAACATACGTCTTTTTATGTATTATATATTGTATTTGTATTTCTGTGTATTTATTAGATTTAGTTTTTTGTTTGAACAGATACACATCAATAAATGATTATAATAAACGTAATAAATCACTTGAGAAGTTTACTTGTTGCTACATATACCAGCTAGCTGTACCATAAAGCTGATAAGCACCGACATTGTAATTTTATGTGAAATGTTTTTTTTGTCAATGATACTCGTTCAAACGTAAGCCCTAAATGATCTAGCGTTTGTGAGAAATAGAAAGTAAGCATGAAAATCCGGCTAGTCCGACTAAAAAGTAGTTTTGTTTGAAAAACCAAGAAAGACAGGGTTTTTTTCAACCAAAACACCAGTGGCTTTTGGTTTTTCCAAAAACCAATTTTGTACAAACCCTGATTGTATTTAATTGTATTTAATTTTGCCATATGTACCTAATTGATGTGTTGTACAAATACATTGTTGTTTGTGTTGTATCTACCGTATCTTCCCCTGTACCCTATTTTGGTGTGCATTTTCATCTAAAAAATATGATTTCTCGCACATGGCAGTAAGATTTGTATCCCCAGTATGTAATGATATCTGATGAAATGTTTCATCAGAGATCATGTGATGACTCCTCTGATGATGATTAATAACTATGTTATTGCTGAAGGACTGACTCCAGTTCATATTTATAATGTGAGTGATGAGGAATTTAATTACTTCCTTGATGGATAAGAGTATCAAGTCATGTCATGATGGATAAAGTTATTAAATCATTGCTACAAACCCTTTTTCTAGAATTTTCCAGTGGTAATTGAACGGGTGTCTTATACACTGGAAATACGGTAATTGCTATATAATTGTTGATGTGTGTGTGCGTGTGCATGATGTGCATGCAGACAGCGGTCGGTCAGACTTGATGTTGTCGACGGCGGCGGCGCTGCGTGGTGCCGCACTGCAGCAGCGAGGAGCCGCCGCCACTCGTCTGCGTCACCAGCTGCACGCGCCGGCCGCCGCTGCCGCCGCACTCGCCGCAGCCTCGTCTCAGTCGCCGTTTGCCAGGGCCGCCGCAGCAGCAGCAGCCGCCAACACGTCGCTGGGCGCCGCACTTCAAGGATACACTCCGTCAGTGTGTTCCTGCCACGCTATGCTATCTCTTTCTCTCTCCATCCCTCGTTATTCATGTTTTACTGTGCCTGCTATTTTTTCTGCGTGTGTGTGGCTGTATTTCGCCTGTGTTTTGCTTCAATGTTTTTGTGTGTGTGTGTATGTATGTGATCTAACAATTTGTATTCACTTTATTGATGTTAGAATCCATGTTATGTAATTTACATAGCTCATTTATGTTTATTTATCGGTGTATTTGTTTAATTTGTCTGTGCGCGTGTATGTGAACGCTTTAGAAGCCCACGCGTGCAAAGCGCGATATAAATGTCGTAATATATATATGTGTGTGTGTGTGTGTCAGGTTGTACTATGACCCGACCGTGCTGGCGGGTGGAGGAGGTGCACTGCACCCCGCCCTGGCTGCTCAGCTTCAGGTATCATGTTCTCTCATTTATCTCCCTATCTCTCCCGCATCCTCACACTCTCCTTTGTGTACCACCGTTGCTAGCATGTCGTGTTGTCTTGGACCCTATTTTGTCACGTATTTTTGGTGGCAAGTGATTGCGAGCGCTTGATTACCTTAATTGATTATGACTGTGGTTAGAAATACCATGGTAAAGCGTGCCTTTTTGAACGTGCAGGCATAATATTGGTAGCTAATCAAGGTTGAACGACATCATGTCAATCACTGTGACGATCATTGTGAACCTAGTAGTTTGAAGTTAGTAGTAGGTGTGACACTTGACAATACCAGATGGCATGCTGAATGCAACTAACTGTACAGCTGAGTCTCTGCATGATGTGAGACCAAACAAAAAAGACGCTTTCCTGCCATTGTCCAGCTAGAATGTACTTATGTATCGCCTGATCAAAAGCCATCATACCGTCCTGGAATTAGACCCGTGATTCCAGCTGGCATGATGTTGTATGCGCTTTCTGTCTTCGTGCTGTATTAACAGGCTAATGCTGGCCTAACTCCAACTTGTATTCTTTATCTGTATGTCCGTGTGTGTGTATGTGTGTGTTCAGCAACCGTCGGCGTTTGCTGCCGCCGCCCAGTCGGCCGCATTGATCAAGTCAGCCGCCGCCGCCGCTGCTGTTGGTTCACCACAGCCGTTCAACTTGGCAGCGGCGGCCGCCGGAGGTCCCGCAGCGGCCGCCGCTGCCGCCGCCGCAGCCGCCGCCGCCGGAGTACAGCCAGGCGCCGGGGCTGGAAGTGCCGGCACTGGCGGAGTGGTGTGCACCACGGCTCTGTCGGCGTACAACGCGGCGGCGGCCCGCGCGGCGTACACGGCCGCCATGACGGGACATCCGGCGCTGTCTGTTGGACAGGCGGCTGCGGTGGCCGCCACCACGACGGCCGCCACTAGTGGAGGCGCCACAAGCAGTGCGGCCGGTGGCGGCGGCGGTATGGCAGCGCTGGCAGCTGCCGCGGCCGCACAGCAACAACAACAGCAGCAGCAGCTGGCGCAACTGGCGGCTCTCGGGTGAGTGGCTGCTGCGTGTCATCCCGCGTGACCTCGGGGCATTATATCAGTGTGATTGCAAACTGTCACGGCGCAATAGAAAGTGGCCGTCACAATAGAGCCGTTCAAGCTCGCATGCCGCATGTAAGAGTAATAATTGACACGCTAGTGGTTGATAGGTGAACGGTATTATCGTACAGCAGGAGTATTTTCCATGTTTCATGACACGCGGTCAGTGGAGACAGTGTATGCGTTGTCTCTCATACACACACACACACACACACACATACAATCATGAGTTATTGGAGTCCAGAAGAAATAAGAGAGAAAAATTGTACAAAAAAAAACAGAATAACAGACGAAAAATAGAATAAAATAATGAACTAGATGGAACACAGACTTTAGAACACGTTTTTGGAAGACATACAACCAAGGCGCTCACAGTGAACAAAACAAACTCAAAATCAGTTATACACACAAATCTAGTAATTGTGTGTAATTGTGTGTGTGTATGTGTGTGTGTGTGTGTACTCACCTATTTGTTTACCACAGATGAGCTGGGCTCGTACTGACCTGTATCCAACCAACCCTCTAATATATCTTCCCTGAAACTCCCAGTATTTCATAATATCCAGTTTTTATTTAAATGTTCCTACGCTTTTAGCTTCTACACTATATATATGTGTGTGTCTGTATGTGTGTGTGTAAAGTATTCCGGCGTCGGTGGACTACACAACTGCGGCAGATCCTTATCTGGGACACACCGTCGGACCCATGGCCGCCTACCCGGTGCGTGAAAATAATGCACACACACACACACATATATATATATATATATGTTGATTATACGGTGGTGTATTTGTGATCGAATTCAACATTGGCACATGTGTGTGTGTGTGTGTGTGTTGCAGGCGAGTCTGTATCGCGGAGCGTATAATCGGTTCACGCCATATTAATGTAGACATTCACACAAACACAAACATGTGTGTGCGTGATGTTTTTATCACCTATTTCTTCGGTTCTATTGCGCGTGTGTTAATGACATCACATCTCAACTCACATACACATACAAACAGACATACAGACAGTGTGTATATATGTGTGTATGCTGTATTTTCTCCCATTATCTCCCTCTTACTCTCAGTCCCTGTGTTTTTCATGAATAGCGTATTTTACTACTACGCTTGTGTACTGACACACACATACACGCACGTTATTCATTGGATTTTATCAGTTTTTAATTCAGCATCGTTCTTGAGCACTCGCCCACTATCCGCTATGTGTATGTGTGTGTGTGTCAGTGAGTGAATCATTTTAATATCGCGTCGTGATGTTTTACATGTGTTCCGTTTGACTAGCTAATGTTTCACATCGGCCTATCATCCGTCTGTGTGCATTATCGCATCACTTTCCTCTTCATTTGGGTGTGTATGTGGGTGTCTTTGTGTGTGAGTGTGTATGTGTGTACGCCACCAATTAACTTGCCCTGCGTTTATACTCACACATGCACATATACATATGAATTCTGCTGTGGGTGCGTTCTACGTTTATTTCAGCGATTGACCCGTGCATGTGTATGTGCATGGCTTTTAAAATTGCATGCCATATATATATATATATATATATATATATATATAGTAGTGCATGTGCGAGGTTGTAGTGTGTAACTATTTCTTGTATGTGTGTTTGTGTTTTGTTTATCTTCGCGATTTAGCGTGATTTAGCTATTTGTTTCCCGACATTGTTTGCTGCACTTGCCTATATATATATATATATATATATGTGTGTGTGTGTGTGTGTGAGAGCTATACTATCTGTCGCCAGCACTTTTCTCCGCACGTGTGTATGTGTGTGTGTTATTTCCGCGAATGGCAGTTGTACATACACCAGTACCAGTTTGCACGCGCGTTAATGTTACGAGATTGCCGAGGCACGTGCTAGTGAGGGCTTTGATCAAGTGGCTTTTGCCGACTAACTGACTGGGCGGCTGGCTTGAGTGTGATGCGTGCAGATGGTGGGTTGTAGCGAGTGATAGTGGCTGCACAACCAGTGCTAACTCTGACATCGCACTCACATTCACACACACACACACAGAGAGAGAGAGAGGTGGTGTTTCGTAGATTAAGAGGTTCGCCTGCATGACAGCTCAGATTAAAACATACTCATGGTTTTATTGCTCATTTTCATATCGAGCTTATGTGTCCCTGCTTTGACTGTGTGGTTTTTCGTGCAGTGAGAGTGGACAGATCTCGTGCTTATGTGCGCATATTGGACGGTGCACCTGGATACGCACGCACAAAACTCGATTAATGTCAGTATTAGATACTAACTGCGTGTGTGTGCATGTATTTGAATGTGTGTGTGTGTTTGCTTACAGCAAGTTTTAATGTAGTTGTCATTTGCCCAGTGCTTGCCCGGCCGGTACGCTCTGCATGATTGAATCCCTTCGATGTGTTGTCGTATTTCCTAGAGGAATTTGAGTACGTAGACATACGCACGCACAAAAGAAATCACAGTTCATTGACCTTTAGTCCGCTTTTTCGGTTCTGTTCGGTTTAACATTGATTTCCTTCTATATCGTCCCCGGAATCATGCTCATTTTTCCTGCAAAATCAACATCAATACTGTTTATGTTTATGATTAGTATCACCCAGTGGTAATATTTCAGTGTCCGTCAAACATTCGCATCAACACGCACAACACACATCAGCACACGCGCACAAAGGGCGAGTGTCCCCAGAACTCAGGTTGTGTTGTCAATTAAGAGGCTCTTAATGAAGATGGTTGTCGTTGTCTTGTTCAATACTCACGAGTAGGGCCAGTGTGTCGTGGAACTGGTAGTCGAGGTGCTAGTCGCTCTCCATTGAGCCACCAAGTTTACCGCTTCCGTCTCCCACCGTCGCTATTGTAGTGTTTATGTGTGTGTGCGCGTGTGTGTGAGTTTCTCGAGTCAGTGTAACTGTCGTCAAACGCTACATTTTAGCATGTAATAAAGTGCGCTCTATTGTCTGCTTCAACGCCGTCAGTAGTTGGTGGTTTTGCGACTGTTCTAAATAATTATATAATAGTCGTTCTCGTGTTTGAGCAGAAATTCTAATAATGCAGATAAGACCATGGACTGTTATCGTGTTGTTTGAGTATTGAACAAGGCTATCGAACATAGATCCGCCTCGTAACCGAGTGGCTAATATCCATGCTCTGTGCACGAGAGGTCCAGGGTTCGATTTCCTGGCGAGGTGAAACGATTGGGTTCGTTTCTGGAAGTGGTAGCACAATTGTCACAGGGCTGGTTTCGTGCGCGCGGAGCCGTGCTGTTTCTGTGCTGGCCGTGACTGCGATGACCCGTATGTTGGAGCCGGGCATGCGGTGTGCCAGTCGGGGCCGTGAGGCTTTGCCCATGCAAAATTCACGCGAACATAGCTTTTCCAGTTCTGTGTTCCAGTGCGTATTCCAGTTCGTATGTTCCAGTTCGTATTATTATTATCGAAAATATGTGTTCCTGTAAGTGACGAATTGGTCACCCAAAAATCGGTTCTCCACATGTAGTGTGGACCAACCTGCTTAATATTCACCCATTAAGTAATTAATGAGTAGCTGGGGTGATGAAGGAAATGTCCTCATAGTTTTCTGGCTTGTTTGATTTTAATCTGTGCATATCACACACTTCTTTCATTTTTTATTCTATCCCCTACCATATATCCATTGTTCTGTCAGTTTCAGGTTTTCCCTAATTTTTCCCTTTTTCCCATTTCCTTCTGGTTCTTTTCTGCTATTTTAGACTTGAATAATATGCAAACGGAGCTTTATTACGCGTACGTGTAAATCAGGGTTTTTTCCGTCAATCTGAATACGGCTAGAATATGATCTTTCCTGATAAGTTGGTAATAAATTGATAATTATTGGAGCAAAAGTGGCAACATCTCATCAGTATCTTCAATAATATGCTGGACGCTGTTGCTCCTGTTAATAAGATCCGTCGTCCGCCAAACCAAGCACCTCCAATGTCGGCACATACGTGGCAGTTAAAGAAGTCCAGAACGGAAGCCCTGATGAAAGGCGAAATGACAAACTACAAAGGAATCAACCGGAAATATCGCGCCGCGGTTCGAAAGACACTCTCACTCATTTTCAGTTAAGCCACACGCAATGTGGCGAGTAATTCGACCGATTATCGACCACAAGCACAATGTCGCTGCTGTGAGCGCAACTTCTGAAGAGCTGAACAGGTATGTCTCCATCGGACCCGACACTGTTGCGACTATTACTGCAACGTCTGTGCCGGTACCGACTCTGTTGCCGAGAATGACAACAGCTCACTTGTGTATTCAGCCGATCACCATGAGCCAGTTGAGACACACTGTGATGTCTCTGAACAAGTCAAACTCAGTTGGTGCTGATGGTGTGAGTGTACGCATGATGCATCAGTTCCTGCCTGGCTTTGGACGTCAACTGCTCGACATTGTCAACAGCTGCCTCGTCAAATGTTTAGTGCCGGCGGCATGGTAACACGCCCTGGTCACGCCCATTCCCAAATCCAGTACAGTACAGTATGTACTGTGTCGTCCAAACCTAGCGCAACTCGGACAATTTCAATACTGCCTGCAATCACAAAGATTGTAGAAAAAGTTGTGCAGGTGCAGTTGCTGAGGCACGTGGACCGACTCCAGCTGATTTCTGACAGTCATCACCGCTTCATGCGTAAATACTCCACTGAAACCGCAATACTCACGATGACAGAGCACTGCCTGCGCGCCATGGACAGCAGAAAAGTAACCTTAGTAGTGTCACTTCATTTTTCGAAATGTTTCGACACCGTTCCGCATGGAGAGCTAGTGGATAAGCTCCAACTCTATGGCGTAGAGACGGACTGGTTTGAAGACTACCTCAAGGCACACCCAGCAGGTGCAGCTCAGGGATCCGTCCGGTCAGACTCAGTACTCCAGTATCAGGGAAAACGGTCTCGGGGTGTTCCAGAGCGGAGCACTCAGCTGCATTCTGTTCACCGTGTACTCAAACGACCTAACTTCATGTCTTGCCAAAAACAGCGGGATGACTACAGTTCAATACGCGGGCGACCTACAGCTGGCGATATCTGGCGCCAAAAAAGACCTATCACACTTGATTCGGACCGTAGAGGGAGCACTTTCCGATATAATCCGCTGGTGCTCAACCAACCGGATGAAGATCAACTTGACGAAAACGAAATTCATACTTGTCGGTACGAAACAGCTACTTCAAGGCATTCCACCTGTGACTGTTTCGTGCGACGGCAGCGCAATACATGAAAGCAGGACAGTCAAAACACTGGGACTGACTGTTGACCGACACCTTCGTTTCACTGATCACATCGACCAGCTCGTCGGCGGATGCACAAGTATGCTCATCGGAATATCGCACGCGAAGAGCAGTATTCCTAAAAATTGCCTGTGCAGAATAATCGAGTGTCTTTTGATCAGTAGACTGCGTTATTGTGTCTCAGTGTACGGCACCTGTGGCATAGCCGAACTGAACAAGCTTCAAAAATTGTTGAATTTTTTAGCCAGAGTAGTCACAGGGCGGAAGAAGTATGCCAGCATCGCACAACAATACCGATCTCTCCGCTGGCTGCTGCTGAACTTGTTGATTATCACCGTGTTATTGCTGTGCACAACATTTGCGTCTTCGGAGTGCCTAATCAACTCGCAAGCGAGGTCACGTTAAACGCGCAGTATGAGCACAACACACGAGGCTCGACACAGTGTCTGCTGCCGCGCATATCGACCGAAACTGGAAGGCGGAGGCTGCTGTACAGCGGTGTACAGCTTTACAACAACGTCAAAGCAGACAAACTGCGAGTTGAATTCAAGTCCAAGCTGCACAAAGAGCTATTTCACCAGAGACCAATGTCGCCAAAAACACCAAAAAGCAACATATTGATTGATTTTATCTTATCCAATTCGGCCCGAAGGGCCGAATTGATGATATTTTTTTGCCCTGCACTGATTGCAAATTTTCTAAATGTCTGTTTATATTCTATCTCCTCCAAAAACCACTGGACCGATTTTGATGAAACTTGGTCCCTAGGGGTAAAATGGATGCAAGGTCATAGTCTAGGTTTTGTTGACCTCAGAGGTCATTTTCAAGGTCATTTGTGTCTGTTTACCCTATCTCCTGCTAAACCACTGGACCGATTTTGATGAAACTTGGTTCCTAGGGGTAAAATGGATGCATGAAGGTCATAGGCTAGGTTTTGTTGTATATAACCATATAAACTAGCATATAAACCCGATAATAATGAAAATGTTATTCTGTCTGTGTGTGTGCACAAACGAGTTTTTCACATTTTGGGGATTTTATGCCACTTTTCATGGATTTTATGCCAATTGACAGTTTTTTATATCCACAGATTGGAAATTTTGTCTTCTACAAGGTGATATATTTTTCAAATATGTAGTGTTAACATTCCAAAAGATATACCGGTTATTCAAGATCATTTCATTTCCACCGACGACTGATAGATTTAACACAGCGATCAATGGAGACAATGGCGGATCCAGGAATTTTTCAGGGGGCTTGGCCTCCTTGAAATACGTTTTTAATAATGTCCTTCACATGCAATGTTTTCCACTAATTTTGATATATTTTCTAAAAAACTTTTTAACAAAGCATTATAAAATATTTAGCCCCACTATAAATATTTACTCCATCCGCCTATGATTTCTCGCTGCTGCGAAATCAACATCTTAAGTCATGTGCAAAGCGCATGACGTATTCGCTAGAGCGCTGGCGTTCAGGACAAAATCTAGCTAAAAATCAAAAATATAAACATTCATATTTAGACTTTTCTATTGGTTAATACTTGTTATGGGTATACTTTTTTCTATTTAAATTTGTATTTGTTTTCTTTTATGAATTCAATATTTGTTTTATTTATATAATATTTGTTCCGCTCAACGGGCGAGTTTCAACGCTAGATGGTGATGTTAAGTTATAATTATTATGGTGATAGATGGTGATGTTAAGTTATAAATATTATTTTGGAAACATTATGATGAAAAAGTTTGGTCATTTTTCATTGTTTCGTGTCTGAGTTCTGAATTATTCAGCACGACGGGCAGGTTTAAATATAAGGCGGTTTAAGCAAACTATTTTGTCAAAATAAATATAAAATATACAAATTTTTACTTTTTTATGGGTTTACTCTTTTCTTTTTTAATTCATATTCCATTTCTCTTATGAATTGAATACAAATTTTATAGTATGAATTGTTCCGCACGACGGGCGGGTTTACATGCTAGAATTTTCATTGTTTGAAAACAAACACAAACACGTAAGTGTTTGTGTTCTGAATTATTCCGCACGACGGGCAGGGTCATATATGAGGCGGATCGAGGGATATTTTGTCCAAATTATAATGAAAATATTCACATTTAGACATTTCTATTGTTTAGCATATTTACAGGTTAATTTTTTTACTTTTTAATTTGTATTCATTTTATTTTATAGATTGAATATGAATTACATGTTATGAACTGTTCCGCACGACGGGCGGGTTTAAATCTATATATATAAAAGAAATTATATGTCTGTGTGTGTATGTATGCTTGAATATGAGGTTAAAATAATTGCGCGGGCTCAATGATATAGATAAGTGGTTTCAAACGTAAAATAAGCGATGGATCATTTTTATGAAATAAATATGTCCCGCAGGCAGCACCTATAGACAATAAAACGTTCAATTTCACCGTGTAGAATGCATTCTTATACAAAACTAACGGATTTGTCTTCAAGATCCAGAACGGATCGACTCGATCCACAACGGGCGGGTTTATATGCTAGACATTTAGGTTAGGTTACGTCAAGAAATTATCACGTTTAAGAAATTATATTATGTGTATCTTCTGGTCCCAAATTATTTCATCATTTTGCTTCTTATTTACCCTCTTATGTAATCTGTCCATAATGTGTAGTTTGTTTTGTATATCAAGGCCGAATTGGGGGTGTGCAGCTTTGGATCTGGTTTGTGGCCAGACAACGCTGCACGTCTACTTAATTTTTATTTATTTCACCTTACCATTTCCATGCGTTTTATTGTGTTTTAGCACATTAACCAATTTTATACATTTCATTCATCGACTTTCTATTCGAATTTCACTATGTACTTAAACGACAAATAGCTGAAAAGCCATTTGCAATGGATGCTTTTGATAAATACGTGATGATGATTTTAGCATTACTGAGTCCAAATTTCTGTTGAAAATCTACTGGCTTTTATACTGGCTGACATGTTTATTCACGTTCCATCTTGGCATTTGTCTTCGTCGGTGAAATGTCATTTTGGTGCGGAAATTTTCTTCAATGGGTCTTATTGTCAGAGCCGTTGCGAGGAATTATGCCCCCCCGAAGCATCACTTGGGGCCCCCATTATAAATATAGCACCAAATAATTTATTTATTTATTAGACATAATCATATAATACAATATCAGGTGAAAGCATTTGAGCAAAAAGGTAAAGGCTATACATAATAAATATGATAAATTATAATATCATACGTGAAGCAACGGGGCCCCTCAACATTCAGGCCCCCCCAGGCCGGGGGGTATGGGGGCGGTTGCTACGGCTCTGCTTATTGTGATCATATTGTATTTACATGAATGAAAATCCATAAAATTACCAAGTGGTAAAATTTTAACAATGTTTTTTTCCACTGGAAATTTCACCCCAAAAATCATTTTCATCGTCATGTACAATGTAATATCCAGTGTATATGTACTGAGCCGATGGCGTCCAATTAATCAACCAACAGACCCGCTACAACCAATGACAACATTATTTGGTTGACCTGTACAATGCCAGCTAGTGTGATGATTCGCAGTTCGCCACCGACATAGTGGAGCGTCTCCAGCGCGTGCTAAGGTCATTGACCCAAGTTCAAGTTTAGGTTTGTGTATGTGTGCATGTGCTTCGTGTTTACAAGCATCACAGTTTTTGGCTATTGTGTATTCGTTACTAGTATTTATACCATCGGCGTAGATTTGTGTCGAGGCTCGGGGGGGGGGATGACAGCCATCATGCATTAGTGTTCAAAGTTCGCTCAGTTGGTCAATTGCACGAGACCCTCAACTATTTTCAGCCTATTCAATTACAATACACATACCTCAATGAAAAGTGTATTGCGTAATATAATTCTTCACATATTTACAATTTCTTGCATTTTTGGCCTATTGTCATTTGCCTTCTATGCTGATTTTGATGATAATATACCCAATGAACTGAACTCAGCAGAATTCTCAGGGGGTATAATTGCATATTCATACCCCCCAGCCAATTTGTCGGGGGGTATATATACCCCCCATACCCCCCAGGATTTACGCCCATGATTTATACTGTGTTGAAGTTTGAATTTCGTGGAAGCATTTGACAATGGTGTTTGCTACTAGACCACTGGTGTCAGTGAAGCACAGGTTCTACACAGGTAAGCATGGTTCTGATTTCTACACAAGTCAAATGCCACTCGTCCTGTTTTTGCGCAGTGTTCCAAAGGTAGCAAAATATTTGGCTTATCAGGTGATTTTCGCTCCGATTGTTCATTTTATGTACGTTCATTTAATCATTGATAATGTTTATATCGTCATCGAGTTTGGAAATGTTCTGTTGGTTAATGTGCTTGTTTCTTTGCGTAACCATCGCCAGATCTTTTATCAAAATATAGGGATAATATAGCAATATGATCGGGAGCCGATCACATTGTCTGACACATATAGCTGTTCCTTGTCTCTGATTGTCTCTGAATATCACAACCATTTTTGTCTAAAATATATCTGTACCCTGCCGCATGTTTTCATGCCCGATACAGCAGGAAGTAGGCAATTTTGCCTTGCACCGCGCAAGTGTTTCACTTGTAACTTGTGTTATAATTGCAATTGGAGGAAGAATTGGATATCATACTGAAGCATTTGTTCCTGCAAGATATCATTCGAGTGATTATTGAAACAAACGCGTCATATGTTGAAAATAATTCAATTTTAAATTAAAATTGTATGATTTCTACAATTATTGCAATTTTAATCTCAAATTATTATAAATGTGAAGTTCTCATCAGACTAGTTCTGACTGAATCGAAACGGCAGCATAACACGTGCTTTCCCCTCCCCCCTCTGTGGTGATGGGCGAAAGCTAAACGTCCCATCGGTCAAAACAATATACCGAAAGACACTCCGCACTTCCTCTCTTCCAGCTGGACAACAAACTATGACCAGGTGAACACACATCTCTTCTAACTCTATCGAACCAATTGAGCACCAGATACGCATGCAAACAACACGAGACACATGCAAACAGCATTGGCGAACATTGAAATACAAACACACAGAGGATGTCACAATGTACGAGAGTGAGTAAAAAATTATCCGTACTTTCGCTATAACATGTCTTCAGTATTGCCACACTGCGTTCTGCGCAGCTTATAGTTCTTTCCTTATAGTTGATACTGCTGTGGTCATACTCTCGTACATATATAAACCTTGATTTTCCACACTAGCCATATCAATCGACAATAGCGGTTGTATGCGCTACTTTGCAGATCTGTTTGAGTTCTTAAACAAATCTACAATCACCTCAAAAATAACTATAATAGTGTTATACACGAAGCTGCGATGACGGCACGTGTATACATCATAATCCCCACCTGCAGTCCAGACACGAGCATCACGTCATTTTACTACTATACCATTTGCATTTCGATTTAATTCATTTGCATTTTAATTTGCTCCATTTGCATTTTGAATTAATCCAAGTGAGTTATTCATACATAAACATCAATATTCAAAATGTTTTGCATATTTTCTACATAATCAATCAATTTATCAGTTATTGGGATCGTTATATGAATGTTTCATTCAAGTTTAACTTATTCTACATTCTATGAATAGTTTTAATACATTGCTCAATATTCTGCTAATATTTGTACTGATTTTTTACAATATACAGATTTTCTATATACTTTATTATAGGAAAAAAAATTAAATTGTAATACGTAAATTGTAATATTGTATGTATCATTACTAGGGCTGTCAAATGTTAATAAACTTACTTTTTCACCTAAAGGTCACTTTTTCATAAGCTACCTAAAACTGCATGCAAAAGTTGTGTATGATAATTATTAAAAAAGTTATTAGGTTACCAAAAGTTACTTTTTCATCGTTAGGTTACATTTTTTGTTTCTTGTTTACTTTTTAATCGTCAGGTTACCTTTTGTTATTTTCCTTTTTATTAGGTAAGTGTACCACGAAGTTTGGTGACTTTTTGCAGATAAGAGGAACAAAAACGGTATATATGAGGATAAAACAGGAAAAGAGATGGAATATTAGGACTGAATATCAAGAAATGTCAATATTTCTGCTGTTAGGATTTAGCAATTGATATTCACCTTAATATCCGTGCTACTCGATATTTATACGTTTTTGGGTACGCATGGTAGTGTCATTCCATTTTAGGAAATGTCCACGAACTGGAGGGTGTCGTGAGATGTTTGGAGCGTGGTATAGTACGATGTATGAGCTCTCTATACCAGATACTGTAGCACTTGACAGTACGCATTTACTTGAACAGGAATTAGCACGTGATTTTCAGGGTGTGAGATAGCGCCATTTTCTCACTTTTGACATTCATAAGACTGTGAGCACAGGGTGCTACATACGGGAGGACGGGGGGCATACACACATGCATTGTTTACGGTCACACTAATATTCAAGCTGTAGTACGTGATATTTGAAGAAAAAAAAACCATTGAAACAATATAAAGAACATTATTGCGACCATTACTAAAAATATTTACATTTGCAATTGTATTGAAAAATCATGTATTCACCAGCAACAACTCTATCACACCGTATTCACCGTACCACCTCTCACACTCGCAACACCCCAAGCTCGACTCACCCACGTCATTTTCCACATTGCAAAAGCGTCCTGCAAATTCTATTCCAAGCGATCCGATTGCACATACCCATACGCGCACAGGCTCGTACATACACACACACGCACACACACACAACGCGCAGACATTTGCAGAACCATTCATTCTAATTATATGCAACACTGAATGCAACTGATTGACGAAATCGGTCAACTATACACATGAAATTACACACCCTTGTGATTTAATAATCATTATCATTTCGAATTGAACACGAAATTTGACACACCCCAATAGAATCGACTTGAATCAATTATATCCCTACAAACAACACTAGCTACTCACATAGTCATTCATCCAGATTGGCCGTCTCACCTCTCTCCTCGGTCGCTCTATGGTAGGTGCAGATTCTGGATGTGTGCTCTCGTTTTCACCGTTCGGTGGCGGACGAATCTCCTCGGGCCCTGGATCAATAACGGGCCGCAGGTCCAGCACATGTCTAGGCATACCGTCAACTGAGATGTTGTTGTTGGAGTTCACTCTCGTAACGACGCCCTTGCTCCAATGAGAAGTGCAGCGCGAGTTGGGGGGCTTCACCCACACTTCGTCCCCCAATTTGACTGTCGACCCCGATACCCGGTCTTCATCTCCGCTTTGAGAAAATCTCTGTGGCATCTCCAGTCGTAAGTGTGCACTGATCGTTGCGGTACACTCTCGTTTTTTTTAATATTCCGCGGAGTACAATTATACCAGAACACGGCTTCAGTAGGGCAAATCTCCCCTCTCTCAGCAATAGCTTTAACAGTTTGGTGGTTTCTTTCAATTATGCCATTGCTTCCTGGCCGATACTCTGCACGAAATAACCTCCGAACTTTCCACCGTGTCAACATGTTTCCCAAATGCTGAGACCGGAATGCAGCACCGTTATCTAGAAGAAGTTCTTCTACCGGTCCCCGCTCGAGAAATATGCTGTTCAACACCTCGGTCACCTCCTGTGCGTCTTCTCTTCTCAGCTTTCTCCAGAGGGCGAAACGACCTGGTCCACAATCGATGATGGTCAGAAACGGTTCTTTTGTATAGTGGGTGACATCCACAGCTAGTCGACTCCAAGTATGTTCCACGCTTAATTCACCACCTTGATGTACGACAGGTGCGGGATCGATCGATCGACGGACATCGAGTACGGTTACGTACGACTTTTTCACGGTTTCTCTCGACACTGTGGGATCAAGTTTTCTCGCTAGGTACAAAGTCCTTTCCACCCACATATGATGTTGATCGTGCAAATCTCGGATATATACAACAGCATTAACGCAGTGGTGAGAAACTTCGTTTACGTATATCATCAACCATTCTTTATTCACCCTGGTGAGCACGTCAGCTCTGTTACCGAAGGTACCAGGTGTACAGCTCTGTTTCGAAGGTACCAGGTGTACCACCACGCGCAAGTCAAATTCCTCTACGAGTTCTTTGAGATTTCCCAGTCGTCTTTTTATAATAATTTCTGCAGCTCCTTTGGCGTGAATACGCTTCTCCGCATATAGTGCGGACTGCAGCCAGGCGGCTACGGTCGCGGAGTCGGTCATCAGGTCAATCGTCTTCATGTGCCATTTGAGTGCTAGGTTAACACCCTTGAGAACAGCCTCCAACTCTGCCACATTAATATGCTTTTCATCATCCTTCTTACGCAACCACGCAGCATCTTCTGTAATTTGATGTGAATAGTTGACCGATTTCGGCTTTTACAGTTGCTTTGTTTTATTGTGGTTTTTATGGTAGGCTTCGGATTAGTGTAGTTTTTGTTATTGAATGGAATGAATCTGACGCGCAATGACTTCAGCAGCGGCGGTGGTACTGACCCTTGGGCATCAGTGGCAAAGTGGAAGATAGAGGTGGTTTTCGGCGGCGTGGCAAGAGGGTGTGCAGGGGGACGGCAGTGGAGCATGGTGCCGGCAAGGAGGCAGCCGGGGAGCTGCGCCGAGGTTGCTCGTCGTCACGCCTGCATTGGTGCTGGCTACGTCGCAGAACTGGTGAAACAGTCTTGGGAAGCTGCTGGTGCTCAAGGAGGTAGGCAAGGAGCTGCTGAAGTCACAGGAGGCGTCGTGAGCCCAAAATAGCTTGTAACAACATGTATTAAAAGACAGGCGCGCGTGGGACAGCGATGTCCTACGCGCGCCTACAAGACAACACCGCATAGCGAGCACGCCCGAACACGACTCCCTCCACGAACTCAGAGGACAAAACAAGGACAGCATTGCATTTAAGCCACATTCCCACCTGATCTTAAAGATCACACATTCTGCGCAAGCGAACAACCACAGAAGCAAATAAAGCACAATCACGCACGCCACTAACCAACTGCAAAACTAAGCACCTAAGCCGATAGTAAAACAACAATCAAACAAAATCAGCTCCGGCCCGCCCATCCAGCTCGACGGCTTCACCAGACGCACACACCATGGCTGCGGCGAAGCACAACACGTTAGGCCCCAGCGTCCACCACGCTCCCGCCTCCGCCCGTGCTCTCCAGTGCTCCGCCGCAGCCTGTCGTCTTCTTCATCACCGGCTGCCGCGACAGGGCACAACACCTTGGCCCCAGCACCCACCGTGCTCCCGCCGACACCCGTGCTATTCAGCACCCCGTCGCAGACAGCCGTGACTCCGCCGCACACGCAAGCCGCACCGTCGTCGTCGTCATTTCTCGTCCGGCTTCAGCAGCCCCTCTTTGTCGCCTGCCATTCAGCACCAGCAGCCTCCACCGGCGATCGTCGCTTCCACCGTCTATCCTGTAGCTGCCCGGCTACGTGCCTTACACCAGTGCAGGCGGGACGACCAGCACCCCTCGGTCACAGCTCCTCAGCTACCTCCTGCCGGCATCATGCTGCACTGCCATACCCCTGCACACCAACTTGACACGCCACCGAGCACCTCTACATCTGTCCTCCGTTGGTAGGCCGTTATTGATGCTGGAAGGCACCATCTCCGCTGCTGAAGCCGGGTCGCAGACAAAAATAATTCCAAAACAAAAACAAATCACTGAAAAGGCCGAAATAGCTTGTATTAAAAGACAGGCGCGCGTGGGATAGCGATGTCCCACGCGCGCCTACAAGACAACACCGCACATCGAGCACGCCCGAAAACGACTCCCTCCACGAACTCAGAGGACAAAACAAGGACACCATTGCATTTAAGCCACAACAATTAGTGTATTTCACTTTTGTATTAGCTTTCCACTTTAAATTATATCCTGATGGTTATGCTCCTTTTTGCGATATTAGCCAAATAATATTAAGTCACTTTTGGTGGTTTGTTGTAAAAATGGTACCAGATCGGAGAGAGGACGGAAAAATAGTACCAACTCGGAAAAAGGATATAAAAGAAGGATTGGTGTATTTTCTTCCTTCAGAATTGCAAACAGAAATTGACCTTTTTTGAATGAGGTTATTTTAGGTTACTTTTTATAGGTTATTAGGTTACTTTTTATGTTCACAAACAAAAACAAACAAACCGTTTATTTCATATAGCGCACTAATCAGCAAAGGCGTGATAAACATGTGATAAAGAGATACAAAAGTGATAATAACATTAAAACTCGTTGGTAATTTTTAGGTTACCTTTTTGGGTTACTTTTTCTCGAAAATAAAGTTACTTTTTTCAGATTTTTAGGTTGCTTTTTTGACACCCCTAATCATTACAGACATTAACAAACTACTGCATAAACATTCATCAATAAATGCAATGCATAACGCCTAGAATTGATTCTATAATATAATATTTGTATGAATTATCTTAATGATTGATAGATTAATATATTAAAAGCTGACAAATAGATAAGCAGACTAAATATATAAAGGTGTAGAAGATGATTAACATTTACCTGCATATACAGAGAAAACGTTTGGATTAAATCAAAATGCAAATGGAGCAAATACAAATGCAAATGGATCCAATCAAAATGCAAATTGAGCAAATCAAAATGCAAATGGTATAGATTATTTACAGGAACGTCCCTGGTTGGTCTGTGGTGGTCAAACCACATATTATGATGGCACAGGCGAAGAACGATATATTGTGGCACCGGAAAAGAGCAGCTGATACCTCAACGAACGACTGGCCTAGAATCCCTTTGCTGAGTTCACTTGTAGATTTATAGTTGTAGTTTTGGTCACAAACAAAGTGTCGTGAAACAGTGCACACCAGCTCACACACAAGCCTAGGATCTAGTACAATATTGGGGAATACTATAATATTGCCCTATGCACATATTTGCCACATACGCCCGCATACTCCCATACTCAACAATAAGGCAATATGTTCACCTCGGCCAGTGTAGTATCAAAGGCGTAGCAAGTGCGGTGATTGCGACTGCGGCTTGTGGCCAATATGTTCAATTATCACCATATCATTATTTCAGTGGTTTTCAACACAAGACACGAGTTTATACACAACAGGTATCTAGCACCTTACATACTGCGCGGTACTAGGCTCAGTAATCTATTTTGACTAAACCTGACCTGACCTGATCTAACCTAGCCAATAACCGCACGCTATGTTAGGTGCTAGCTACTTGTTGTATAGAAACTCGTGCGTTGCGTTGAAAACAACTGAAATTTCGCTATGGTGAAAAGTGAACATATTGGCCACAAGCCACAGTCGCACTCACCGCACTTGATACGCTTTTGACACTACACTGGGCGAGGTGAACATATTGCCCTATTGTAGAGTATGGGAGTATGCGGACGTTTGTGGCTAATATGTGCACAGGGCAATATTATAGTACTCCCCAAACCTACACCATGATTCTCACACGCACAATCACGCTGACACTTAACTGGCTCATAGGCTACAAACAAACATAAAAACGTTCATACACACAAGCTTCACACACATTCGCACAATTCTGTCACAATGCTTACATACACACATACATGCATACTCTACACTTGCTTACACACATACACGCATACATTACACTTGCTTACACACATACAAGCATACATTACACTTGCTTACACAAAGACACGTATACATTAAACTTGCTTACACACAGACACGCACATACACGCACATACCACAGTCATTCCCCTGCCAGTTGGGGAACAATCAAAACAATAACAACGCGGTTGAACTTGACAATGAACGGTGGATGACAACGATGCAATACATAGGTGTGATTGCAGGAACCTAGCGCTAACACAATGACAAGCACATAAATTAGCAAATAACGTGCAGACACGTGTAAATGTGACATCACTGAACGAATTGAACGATCAATCCGACACGTGACACGTTATTACAATCACAACAATCATGTCAACAAAATCAACACTAAACCATGATTCAATAACATCAAACATGAATCATGACATAACACTAATCAACAGTAAATCGATAAAACGCGCATAAACAATAATGATGTGCAAACTGAATTGAGGTTCACAGTGACAAAATGCAAATAGCTGGTTTCTGCGAAGTAGAGCTGTGTGTGCCGTTTCGCTGCTCAATTGGAGCAGGCGCGGCATCATCGGACATCGACAGCGCACCAGGATCGCTGAGTACCGGCGATGACACGATCAGCGGCGGAACAACACATCTAGCAGACTGTGACGTCTGTGGGACGTTTGCAGGTTTCAGGCGTTCGATAAAAACAAAATATGTTTCTCCACCAGGAAGTTCCAGCTTGAAGACATGTGACGCATGTTGATGAACTCAGTAGGAGCCACGGTATGGGGCCTCCAGCGGACGCCTGACTATCCACGCGCACCCATACATGAGTACATGTGGAAAGATTGTGAAGCGTGTATGTAGTCTTTGTACAATGAGCACTACCGGCTGATAAGGAGCAAAAGTCTATCTCACTCATGTGGCGAGACAACTGGTGTACACAGTCCTACTGCTTTTTGATGATGAGTCAGTGTCGATTGCAGCACGAGGACATAAATTACCTGCGCTAGTTATAGCTGTGAACGGGGAATATCCGGTCTCTGTTGGTGACATTATAATGCCTAATGGAATAATGGGCAGAGCATCGAGCCACTCTTGCTGCCGAGTAATCGCAACAATCGCGGACTTCAGGACACGATGAACTCGCTCAATCATGCCGTTCGTTTGAGGTCCATAGGAGCTTGTTCTCAGCCGGTGGAATCCGACTGTTTGCGACAACTGCTGCATGGGTTCTGTCTCGAACTGCGGACCGCGATCTGTAACTATGTACAACGGTACACCGAACCGTGAGATCCATACCTGTACAAATGCGCGTGCTACAGCTTCAGCAGTGACGGTAGTCAGAGGAGCGGCTTCAACCCAACGCGTGGCACGGTCTATGCATGTGAGTATGTACCGGAAGGGTGTAGCGAACACTTGACCCGGTGGTGCGCATGGAGGCAGCGAACCACCAAGGTCAATATGCACCACTTCTAATCTTGCACATGATATTGAGAAAGTCGATAATTTTGTTTTTGTGGTGCACCTTTGATTGCTGACACTGTAGACACTGCTTGACCCATGACTTCAAGTCTTGTTCCAACGCCGGCCAGAAATATCGCGATTTCAATAGTCGCACACTGCATTTCATCCCTGGGTGCGAAAACGCAGATTTTTCGAAATACAGAGAATCGGCGTTGCTTGGGTAGATATGGCTGAGGCTGCATCAATTTGCATGGATGCAAATGCTGCATGGATGAATGCTCGCAGTACAGCTGGAGGTCGTCATCCAATTTGACTATTTTCAAATTTGACTTGATTTTAGTCATATCGTGGTCTTCAGCCTGTGCCTTTGCAATGCTCGGCAGATGGTAGATGTCGACACTCACACTCTAGACACCACGAGACAAACAATCCGCCACCACGTTATCAGCACCGCGCACGGACTGCATGTCTGCAACGTACTCAGTCAAGAAGCTCAAATATCTCTGCTGCCTGTCAGATTTTGTTGATGCGGTGCTTTTAAATGCACTCACTATGGGCTTGTGATCGGTGAACAACACGACGTGTTGTCCCTCGATGGTGTTTCTGAAATGCTGGACTGACAGATATTCAGCTAGAAGTTCACTGTCGAACACTGAATAGCGTCGTTGCGCGGTACTGAGTTTCTTGCTTAAAAATTCCAGCGGCTGCGGAGAGCCGTCCACTAGCTGGTGTAGAGCGTTGCTGATTGCTCAACTCGAAGCATCTGTCACGAGGTGATACGAGGCTGATTTTTGCAACGGATGGTGCAGCAGAACCGAGTCACCAAGTGCCTTTTTCGATGCTGCAAATGATTAAATTTCTTGTGACCACTCCAGACGTTTCTTGTTTGCTTGCACACGCACCATCTCAGAGAGAGGAAAAGCAATTCTGGCATAGCCAAGAAATGCGCGACGATACCAACCAATCATGCCCGGATAGCGTCGGAGGCCAGCATAATCATCGGGCTGCGCAAAGTCATAGATCGCCTGGACCTTGTCATTTTGCGGTGTGACTCCAGCTGGTGTCACGCAATAGCCCAAAAAGTCGAGTGTTCTGCGATTGAATTTGCATTTGGCAAGGTTGAGGCGCAGATTAGTATGGCTGAGAATGGTAAAGATGGGTTTCAGATGATGTTGATGCGTTGCCTCATCGGGTGAAAAAATGATGTCATCATCGATATACCAGAAGCAGTAGTCCAAGTGCCCGAACAAGCTATTTATATACCGTTGAAAGGTTGCAGGGGCGTTGCGCAGGCCAAGAGGCATCTTAGTATATTCATAGAGTCCAAACGGTGTGGTCATTGCGGTTTTTTCAATATCTTGTGTGTTCATGTGAATCTGGTGGTATGCCTTTTTTAGGTCAATTTTGCTAAAGCATGTGATTCCACGCAAATTATTTGTCGCGTCGTTGAGCTGGGGCAAAGGACTGTCTGGCTTTTTTACCGAATTTAGGCGGCGGTAGTCCACCGTGACGCGCCACTCGTTGGTCTCAACTCTTGGTACTAGATGCATAGACGACGTCCATACAGATTTTGATGGACGCAGAACACCTTGCTGCACCATGATATCAACCGCTGCACGAGCCGCCTTCGTGTTTTCGGGCGAAAAATGTATCGGTGACGAGTAGACGGGCGGCGATGAGCCTGTATCAATGCTGTGAGTAACTGCGTGAATGGCATCTGGATCACGTGTGAACACGTGTGGCTCAGTCAACCGCGGAAAAATCGAGCAGAAGCGATTTGACGGAAGGTTGAATATCAGAGAGAGTAGTGACTGAGACAGATTGCACTGCCGGGGAAAACATCACCTGAGTTGTTACGGCTGTGGTGAGGTCTCTAATGCATTTACCAGCACAATCCACTACGAGTTGAAAACGTGACAAGAAGTAATTGCCAAGTAGAGGGTACATGACATCGGCGACAACAAACACCCACAGAAACGACCGACGCAGTGACTTGATGGATACATTGAGTGTCAGTTCGCCATGTACTGTAAATGAATTGCCTCCAGCCTGTGATAGCACGACAGTTGAAGAATCAAGTGAGCAGCCCAATGGTACACATTTGGGAGGAATTATGGACACAGCTGCTCCAGTGTCAACAACAAATTGAATTACAGTGAAACTTTGCGACAAAAGAACTGCGACATTAATGAGTGGCGGATCAGTTGTCGCATTTATGTCAGCACTGACCTGCCTCGCTAGTTTTCCGACCGTGCAGGAGATGACGGTCGGGATGACGGCTGTACCCTGATGTTTGGCTGCTTAGACGGCCATCTGCACCATGGCTTGCACGTCCTAGCCGCATCACCATAGTAGAGATGTGCTCTGCAAACATGGGTCTTCTGATTGCTGTGGTATGGACGCAGGCCTGTCGGCAAAAATGGACGAGTGTAATGGCTGGCTCTGTGTTGACGGCTGAGTTCATGGTTGCTTGCAGTGGTTTATCGGGCGTTTATTGATGAGGCTCCGTACTGGGAGTCCACTGTCAGACATGGAGTGTTGACCAAAGGGACCAAATCGTCAGCCCGTGACCCCATTTGACCTAAAGTCAGGTACTTGTGTGCTGCGAGTGCAGATGTAATAGCAGTCGGCAGAGACTTCAGAAATCTGTGCCGCACCAGGTCGTCACCTGCACGAACACTAGCTGCTGTCCGTCTCAGTTTTGACAGTGGGACTCAAGGCCGGCCAGTCAGCGATACTTTAGACAGCAAGTCCTCAAACAGCTCTGACTTTGTTCTTGAGAACATGTTTTCCAACGCTACCTTCAATGTGGGGTACTTGTGCTCGTCCATGACAGAGGGACTCAATTGAGAGGTAACATGTGGCAGCAATGAAGCAACAGCGTGGACATATTTCGTGTCATCGACAGCGATTATCGCCAGATGAAACTGGGTGTCCATTTTTGCGGTCCACCCTTTCACAAATTCAGGACTGAATTGAGGAGCTTTGACTGCAACCATTGCGGCTGACAAAAATGGATTTTCGTAGGGTTCCTCTTTGTGATGTGACATTTGATAAAATGAATAGGACACAATGGGTAAACAAGGCAATGACTAGCGAAAACAACAGTAAGGAAAATAATCGACGAAACGTACTGTGAGACGATCTCGTCGGGGCACCAATTATGTGGTGGTCAAACCACATAGAATGATGGCACAGGCGAAGAACGATATATTGTGGCACCGGAAGAGCAGCTGATACCTCAACGAACGACTGGCGTAGAATCCCTTTGCTGAGCTCACTTGTAGATTTATATCACTTATGGTCACGTGACGTGAAACAGTGCACACGCGCATACACAACGACTCACACACAAACCTACACCATGATTCTCACACGCACAATCACAATGGTACTTAAGGCTACATACAAACATACAAACGTTCATACACCCAAGCTTCACACACTTTCGCACAATCCTGTCACAATGCTTGCATACACACAGACACGCATACTCTACACTTGCTTACACACAGACACGCATACATTTTTAGCCCTCGTGTCGGCACAACGATCCAGCTAATTATTTTGATCACAAGTGTATTGAAGTGTCAGGCAGGGTTGATCAAAATACAGAACCAACTCACACAAACAGGAGCCATAAAACACACGTCGCCACGCCTCCTGATATTGCCATATCAGATCACTCCCTAATTTCTTTTAAACTAAGTCATCAAACCAGTAACACCAATCCTCCGCCTAAATATTTTTTTGCACGAGACTACAAACATTTTGATGCCTCACTTTTCAACAATCTCGCCTCTGCCTCTTTTGACCCTAACCTTTACTATTTCCTCCCTCCCTCAGCTCTTCTGCCCTTCTTGGACGACTCCTTATCTAAAATTAATGATGTAGTATTCACAATGCGTCGTTACACTGTCAAATCTAGTGTTTCTCCTCAGCCCTGATGGTGCCCCGAATTACGCCGCCTTCGTGCTAAGTCGAGAGCCCGTGAACGCTGCTGGCGCCGGCTTCGGTCCGACTCTAATTGGTCTTCATTTTGTCAGACTCGCAAGTCCTTCATTTCTTCCCTTGATGCCGCTAAATCCTCTTATTATCAATCCAAGCTCTCTTCTGGTTCAAGTTCTTCCCGCTCTAGATGGTCTTCCCTAAAATCTATCACTGGCTTCTCCAAATCTGAGACCTGCTCCATTCCAGCTTCGACTTTATCTTTATTTTTTTCAGAGAAAATTGCCAAATCCAAGGCTAAATTACCATCCTCCTCTTTACCTCTCTCTTTCCCTTCCTCTGACTGCTCTTTGTCATCTCTCTCCCCATCTCCCCAGCCGCCACTGCCAAATATCTGAAAAAATTGCAAAAGCCCTGATGTCCTTCAGATGCAATAAATTTTCGTGCACTTTTTGACTCTATTCTACTCCTTGCCCCTTTTCTTACTGTGGTTTTATTGTGTTCAATCGATACTTGTTCTGTGTCTGACGATTCGGTCGCAGTAGATTCATGTATATCGTTTGCATTGTGAATTACGAGCATGAGATGTCATTGTATAGTTCAATGTTATTACGCCAGTGGATGACTCATCGTAAGACGGCGACAGTGTGTGAGAGCGGGGAGAGCGCCGTCTGATGAACCTGAGTTAGTGTCGTTGCCATGGCGACAGCGGGCGCTTAGCAGGCGTTTGTGTGTCTGTGTGTGTGTTTGTGCAGTGGGCGAATTTTGATGACGACTGAGCGAGACGGGGGCAGTGAGTGTGTTGGAGGGCTTGAGTGCGTTGATGTGCTGTGCGTGGTGTTGGGAAGCTGCGAATTGGTTTTAGTGTGCACTTTTCTTGGATATATTTGCTGTGTGCTTTGTGTTAGTGATTCTCATATTTTTCTGGCGACATTTATAATTGTTGTCTTGTAATTAATGTCTTGTTGATCCATACGTGTCGTCAATATATATCATTCTCGACTACAAGCTAACCGGCCATCAGTCATGACAACAGTGAACGTGGAGAGCATGATTTCGTCATTTTCAGGCGACGGTGATGTTGTCGCCTGGCTGAAGAAAGTGACACTTGTTGCGAAGCTGAAGAAAGTTGACGATTTGGCCAGCTTCATTCCACTTTTTCTTGAGGGCGATGCGCTGGCTCTATATTTGGAGCTCAGCGAAGAAGACCAACAGAAGGCAGATAAGATAGAGCAGACACTGAAGACAGCTTTTACTGACGATGCTTTCGCTGCGCATCAAAAATTGAGCGTCAAGAGGTGGACGGGAGAATCTGTTGATGTTTACGCCAACAATATCCGGAGATTAGCTGGGCTAGCGAATTTCACTGGTGTTGGCCTGAACAATATGTGTAGATTGTGCTTCGTGAATGGTTTTCCGGCGAATATCAGGTCATCACTACAGATAATTCAGAATGTTGATTCAGCAGATATGAGTTTTCTCATTGCACAGGCTCGTGTACTGACGAAGAACGCTGGTTCAGAACACGTCGCAGCTGCTGGGTCGGCAAGTGTTCCAAATGATGACGTGAAAATTCCCCCTCAACGATCGCAGTACAAAGGACGATGTTTCCTGTGTGGCGGTTCCCATTCCGCTAGACATTGTACAAAGAAGCGCACAGTTATATGTTATTGTTGTCGTGAGGAGGGTCACATCGCTGCGAACTGTCCGCAGGGAAACGAGCGTGGAGTAGCTGGTGCGCCAACAGCTACTCCATTCAACCAGTGAAGGCGCTCTGCAAATTGCCAACAGTTGAAGTGGTCTTGTCGGGTCGCAAAGTTCGGGCGTTGGTGGATACCGGATGTTCGACAGCAGTGGTGCGTGCAGACTTGGTAGATCATATCGACGGTTCCTGTGGTATGACGGCTTTTGATGGGAGGCAGGTGAAATGCAGAGGAGTTGCAGAAGTGAGTATTGTTGTGGATGGGAGGCAGCTGAATGTGACGGCGGTGGTAGTGGATAATATCGTGAACAATGTGGACCTAGTTATCGGCATGGACGTGATCAATAGATTGAACGGGGTGTTTGTGAGCAAGTCGGAAGTAAGTTTTGGGTCAAACCAGCTGATCGCAAGCGCAGTAAAGAGTGATCGAGTTGTGTGTGATAGTGACAAAAGTGATGTCAGTGGCAGACTGATCATTGAAGATACAGATTTTTGCGCAGTGTTTGACGGGAAGCGATGGGAAGTGGAATGGCTCTCGAAAGGGATGGAGCCGGTTCTGTCGAAAAAGATTGGCTGCTACGCAAAGACAGTGAGACAGAGTGGTCAGAAAGAGTTCGATGCTGAGGTGCAACGTTGGGTTGACGAGGGCATCCTGATTCCGTGGTTCAACTCAGAAACAACTGGTGTGCTACCGCTAATGGCAGTGGTGCAGCCGACCAAGCACAAAGTCAGACCGGTACTTGACTTCAGAGAATTGAACAGCTTTGTGAGCAGTCATACTGGCGATGATTGTATTGATGTGTGCGGAGATAAATTGCGGGAGTGGAGACGTCAGGAAGAGCCGGCATCAATTGTTGATCTGAAGGCAGCCTACTTGCAAGTGCATGTGAGTCCCAAATTGTGGAAATATCAATTAGTCAAGTACAATGGACGAATTTATGCGTTGACTCGGATGGGATTCGGACTGTGTTCTGCGCCTAGAGTTATGACACGTATAGTGCGTACCGTCCTTCAACAATCCGAGGTCATCAACAGAGCTACCGACTCATATATTGATGACATTTTTGTGAGAGAATCGGTAGTATCTGGTCAGGACGTCGTCAATCATCTGCGTAAGTTCGGATTGGAGGCCAAAGATCCAATTTCTATTGCAAATACCGCGGTACTCGGTCTTAAGCTACAGCGTGATCCAAAAGGTGAGCTAGTGTATTGCAGAGGCAATGAAATCCCTCATGTTACGGCCCATTTGACAAAGAGAGACCTGTTTTCGCTCTGCGGAAAATTAATCGGGCATTATCCTGTAGCCAGGTGGTTGCGAATCGCCTGCAGCTACGTGAAACGACAAGCTGGGTCAATAGGATGGAATGACACCGTTAGCGATGAAGTTATGCACATGGTACAGGAAATGCTGAAACGGGTGCACTCGAACGATCCAGTTGGTGGCAGATGGTTTGTGCGGGATACTGGCGCGGGAATACTGTGGTGCGATGCCAGCTCAATAGCCATTGGTGCTGCTATTGAGATCGACGGTGAGATCGTTGAAGATGCCGCCTGGCAACGGAAAAAAGAAGACGTGCATCACATAAATGTTGCTGAACTTGAGGCTCTGCTCAAAGGTATCAATATGGCAATTAAATGGAAACTGACTGACATCGACATACGTACAGATTCAGCTACAGTTGCTGGATGGGTGGGAACCGTATTGTCGAAAGAGAAAAGAGTGAAGACAAAGGGAGCCGCAGAGATTCTGGTAAAACGTCGCTTGAATATCCTCAACGACCTGATCGATGAACTGGGACTTCGGGTGAAGATAAAAACTGTGCCAACAACTTCCAACAAATCCGACGAGTTGACACGAGTTCCGAGAGGCTGGTTAAGGCATCCAATCGCTACATCAGGATGCAAAAATATGCTCAACAACAGTGAGGTGTGCATGGCGAGCTGGAGTGAGGTGAAAAATATGCATGAAATGCATCATATGGGGGTCGATCGCACGTTATTTTTGGCTCAACAAGTAGACCCCACTGTGTCTCGAGAGATCGTTAGACGCGTTGTCAGGAGCTGTGAAAGGTGTCAATCCATTGATCCTGTTGGCTGTTTCCAACCACACGGCTGATAAAAAGACTACGGATATATTCAAACAGACACACTAATTAAATACTGTCACTAAAATGCAACACAACGCCGCAGGACGAGCCGCCTAGTGCCAGGCACACACACACCGACTGACTGGTCTCACACGCGTACACACAGAATGCACTTGACTTATAGGTCACTGACCTCGCAATGTGACCAGTGACCTCACAAGGTGAACGAACAAACCTAACAGCAACATACCCATTACTACAACGCTAGGATACACCCAAACAAGCATACACAGTATAAACGCCAATGCTATAACCAACACACGCGCGTGCATACACCTTGTACAAATGCGAGCCCACAGTCAAACACACATACACACACTCACACAACAAGAGGTCAAAATACGCAGAGGCGGTCAAAGTAACACACACACGCCACAATCCTGCTCCGTCGGCACACACGCCAGGACATCTTAGCATGGACGAGCCGTGGGGAAGATTGGCCACTGATGTCACCCACTACCGTCACGAAAAATACTTGTCAATCATTGACTGTGGCCCAGGACGTTTTGCAATTTGGCGTCAGATTCGTTCCGAAACAGCAGAGCATGTTTGCAGAATTCTCGATGAAGTCTTCCGTGAGAGAGGTCCTCCCCATGAACTACTGATGGATAATAGTAGTGTTTTCCGGTCTCAAGAAGTACGTCAACTGCTGGAGCGATGGAAGGTGAGACCGTTCTTCCGGGCGGCATATCGTCCTAGTGGGAACGGGATTGTGGAGCGCCACCATCGTACTGTCAAAGCTCTTGCCGAGAGAGGACAGGTGCCGCCTACAACCGCTGTATTTTGGTGCAGCATGGCTCAGAGAGCCAGAGGACCAGGAGTCAATTCCACATCGCAATGTCCACACTTACAAATGGTGACACACGGGTAGTGAGATACCACACGATGGCGACGTCGGTGAATGTTCGGTTCACGTTGGAGATGAGGTGTGTACTTCTCAGTGTACGGTTGGCACTGTCACCGACGTGCACTCGAGGAACAATGTGTCGGTGGACGGTATGCCCCGTCATGTTCTGGACGTTCGGCCTGTGGTGGTGGAGACGGAGACTGACGGTGAACTTCGGGACAGGTCCCAGCCTGCTGATGATGGAGACGATTCACAAAGTGATCAAGATCAGCTCCCTCGGCGTTCTGGCAGAGAGCGAAGGCCCCCGGTATGGATGAGCGAGTACGCTACTTAGTGATCTTGAGATCAGGAGGTGATGTGGTTTTATTGTGTTCAATCGATACTTGTTCTGTGTCTGACGATTCGGTCGCAGTAGATTCATGTATATCGTTTGCATTGTGAATTACGAGCATGAGATGTCATTGTATAGTTCAATGTTATTACGCCAGTGGATGACTCATCGTAAGACGGCGACAGTGTGTGAGAGCGGGGAGAGCGCCGTCTGATGAACCTGAGTTAGTGTCGTTGCCATGGCGACAGCGGGCGCTTAGCAGGCGTTTGTGTGTCTGTGTGTGTGTTTGTGCAGTGGGCGAATTTTGATGACGACTGAGCGAGACGGGGGCAGTGAGTGTGTTGGAGGGCTTGAGTGCGTTGATGTGCTGTGCGTGGTGTTGGGAAGCTGCGAATTGGTTTTAGTGTGCACTTTTCTTGGATATATTTGCTGTGTGCTTTGTGTTAGTGATTCTCATATTTTTCTGGCGACATTTATAATTGTTGTCTTGTAATTAATGTCTTGTTGATCCATACGTGTCGTCAATATATATCATTCTCGACTACACTTACACATTTGGTAAACTCCTCTTTTCTCCACGGGACTTTTCTGGCCTCCAAGCATGCCATTGTTTCTCCCATCCTTAAGAAACCTTCCCTTGATGCCAACACTCCGAGCAGTTACAGACCCATCTCCTTGCTCCCTCTGCCTTCTAAACTTTTGGAAGCTGCTATCCTTTCTCAACTTCGCCCTTGTATATAATCTGCTCTCGATCCCTGCCAGTCTGGCTTTGTCTCTAATCATTCAACTGAAACCCTCCTTCTGTCTCTACTGAATGACATTTTCGCTTCTTTCTCTTCAGGTCAATCTGTTCTCTTCATCTCTCTTGACTTTTCCTCAGCATTCGACCTCGTCAACCACTCAATTCTTTGTGATGACCTATGCCATATTGGTGTCTCCTCCTCGGCGCTATCTCTCATGTCCTCCTATCTCACTGATCGCTCCTATTCTGTGCGCTGTAATTCTGAACTTTCCTCACCTCGACCACTTGAGTCCGGAGTCCCACAGGGCTCCCTTCTCGGTCCTCTCCTTTTTAATCTGTACGTTTCCACCCTCTGTCCTATTCTCCGCAGCTATCCCATCTCCTTTCACATATATGCGGATAACATACAAATCTATTTTCCTTTTTCTTTGGCCAATACTAACCTAATTCCTAAACTTCTCTCCCACATAGCTGAGTGGGCATCCTCTCGAAATCTCCTACTGAACCCTGATAAAACTGTTTATCTTCTTTTCCATCCTCCCAAAATTACTCCTTGTTC
Organism: Sacculina carcini; assembly: GCA_916048095.2. Taxonomy (NCBI): domain Eukaryota; kingdom Metazoa; phylum Arthropoda; class Thecostraca; family Sacculinidae; genus Sacculina; species Sacculina carcini. The sequence goes on from OU696584.1 coordinate 2,732,127, forward strand.
AATAGATCTACCTCTTTCCTCACAAATTCGTAATCTAGGAGTCCAATTTGACCCCACACTGTCATTCGCTCAACACATTTTCAAAATTTCACGTTCCTGTCGTTTTGTTTTACGTCAATTGTACCCGATCCGCTCTCATCTTGATGAGGCATCCGCTCTACTTCTAGTTAATTCATATATTTTTTCGCATATCGATTACTGCAATTCTTTATTTTTTCACCTTCCTCTAAAATCCATTCGCTCTCTCCAGTCAATTATAAATCTTTCTTGCCGCTTTGTCCTTCGTCTTCCCCCCAAGTCACCCACATCCCCCCATATTCGTAAACTTGGCTGGTTGCCTGCTGTGTCCAGAATCCACCATAAGCTGTGCTGCATTGTCTATAAACTTCTACATACTCCTTCTCCACCTTCTTACCTGTATTTGCTTCTAACTCCCTCTGATCGTCCTTTAGTTCGCCGTCCTGTGCCCCTCGTATGTCCTCCTGCTGACCACGAGTCTAACTGGTCAGCTAAATCCTTCTACTTTTCCGCTCCACGACTTTATAACTCTCTTCCTCATCACATTCTACAGAAAAAATCCTACTCTTCCTTTTCGGCTTCCCTTCATTTATACTTACTATCTCTTCCGTCGCCACCCACTTACCCCTATAGAAATTGCTGATACTCTTTTTTGGCTTATCTCTCAACCCCAAAATAAAATATTTTCTCTGTCAGCTACATTTCTCTGATCCCATTCTTTTATTATCTCTCTCCTCTGATCATGCGCTGTATATATTTTCTTGATTTTCTTGATTGTTGTATATATTTACTGCTCTTGATATTTTTGTGCCTTGTCACTTCAGCTCATATAATTTTGTTCTTTTTGAGCCCCTATCACTGTTTATACCTTATTTTGCTCTATTTTGTACGTTTTCGCGCCTTTGCAAATTAGTGCGCTATACCAAATACATGGTTTGTTTGTTTGTTTGTTTTGTTTGTAGCGGAAGCCCAGGACAAACATATACCATGCTGGTGCACGCCCACATTTCGTTGTGAACAAACATTATACCTACACAAAATATTCCCTTGCATAAAGGAACATTTTATAACACAATGTAGGAAATACAAAACAGTTTATGCGAAATGGTGAAATATATAAAGTGCATGTGTGTGTACAGTTTTAACGTGTTTGATTCGAATAGCGATACTTGTTTTGAGGTACTCGAATTGACGCAATACACCACCTCCCTCCTACCGCAAACGCGCAGGAGGCCGGATGGTCCTGCCGCAGCGAGTTCGACCAGTGGATACTTGGTGGTAGAAATGGTTGAGCCATGGCTGTTGTCTCTGCTGTTCTGTCACGTACTCAAGCTGGAAATGAATCCTCTCGGTCGACCGTCAGCTCGGCTGGAAGGCTGAAACTCGCTCGTGGAGAGTAACTATACACCGTCGTTTGCTCACTGAAGGATACACGTCGAGATGGCGCAGTGCGTACCGCCTGGTGGCCAGTGATGATTTGCCCCGAACCAGACGGCTGTTTCAGTGCCTCAGTGCTACGATGCGGTGTCGAGCCCCTGATCACTGCGTCCATTCCGTCATATGATGTGTCGAGTTGAGCCGGTACACAGCGATCAATGCTGACTCTCTTGCTGGAGCCATTACGGATGACTACGTGTTTGTCCGTCTTCGACTGCATTTTAAATGGTCCACTGAAGACAGGTGATTAGGAACCACGGGATTCGGCTCAGACGAAGACATGCGTGCAGGTTGTGATAGCCTCAGGATCATAGCCATTCACCGTCTGTGCCCGTGGTGGCATGGGACGCAGTTTCCGCATCGCAGATTTCAGTCACTCACAGAAAGTTACCAGTGTGACTGTTTGAACACCGGAGGGAACGACTAATTCGCCGGGAATACACAGCGGCTCACCCAGGACGAGTTCTGCACTGGAACACTGCAAGTCCTCTTTAACCGCCGCACGGATACCCAGAAGCACGAGCGGAAGACGTTCCGTCCATCTCGGAGAAGAGCCAGTCGCCCGAAGACTGGTTTTAAGTTGACGGTGGAACCGTTCCACCATGGCATTGGCTTGTGGATGGTAGGCCGTGCTGCTTTTCCGCTTGCTACCCAACAAACACATCAACTGCTGCCACAACCTGGACTCAAACTGTCGCCCTTGGTCGCTGGTGATCCATGCCGGCACACCAAACCGAGTGATACAGTGGAACATAATTGCTTTAGCGATAGTTTCGGTGTCTCTGGTTGGCAGTGGTATCGCCTCCACCCATCTGGTGTATCTGTCGATGACTGTGAATATGAATGTACAACCGTCTGATGGCGGTAGCGTACCAACCAGATCGACATGGAGCTGTCGTCGTCGAACCGGCGAGCTGGTGTCGGATACTGTGTCAGTGGAGCACGTGTGTCGATGCACCTTGGAGCGCTGACACGCGACACAGGCTTGTGTCCACTGCCGCACATATTGACGCATATTCGGCCATATGAAGCGCTGAGTGACCAGCTTCTGGCTGTCGAGTACTTCAGGATGTGCGAGATTATACACCAGCATGAAGTACGGCTTTCTCAGTTGTGTAGGCAGAATCGGATGACAACGGCCAGTGGAGAAGTCACACCAGAGACGACGTCCACAACTGAGCGGCATGTGGCGCAAACGAAGCGAGTGACTCGCGTCTCTGATAAAGTCTTGTGTGGCGCTGTCTTCACTTTGCGCCTCTGCCAGAGCAGCGAAGTCATCAAGCGGCGGTATCGGTGAGGAAGGCATGCTCACTGTGCGTGACAGAGCGTCTACTACCGCGTTGTTTTCGCCCGATAAGTGCCGAATGTCGGTTGAAAATTGAGCCACGAAGTCCAAATAGGGCACTTGACGTGGAGAATATCTGGCTGACCCTGAGGCTATGTCAGACGTCAATGGCTTGTGGTCCGTGTAGATGGTGAACCGTCCGCCCTCGAGTGAGTGGCAAAAATGGCGCACAGCACTGTAGACCGTGAGTAACTCTCTGCCGAAAGTGCTGTCAATGCGTTCCGCCGACGTGAGCTGACGTGAATGAAACGCCAACGGCCTCCACACTTTTCCGACGTACTGCTGTAGCACGGCGCCGAGTCCCGTCGATGATGCGTCTACCCGGAGACTTAGATAAGCGTCATCCGTCGGATAAGCGACATCGACGAGAAGAGACTTGGCCGCCTTGAAGGCATCTTCGGCGACAGACGTCCATTTTATCGGCTTATGTGAGCGTTTGACTCGTGCCTCCACCAATTGGTGTAGTGATGCTAGCGCGGTTGACGCGTGCGGCAGCAGACGATGATAAAATGTTATCATGCCGATGAAACGCCGTAGTTGAGCTTGCGTGGCCGGTCGAGGGAAATCTACGATGGACTTCACCTTGACGGATGACGGTGACAATCCCCGAGCAGACAAATTTTGACCGTGGAAGTCAAGTTCCGAGACACCGATGACACATTTGTTGGCGTTCACCTGTATGTCTGCGTCGTGAAGACGCTGCAGTAAGGCACGTGGCTGTCGCTTGTGCTCAAGTTCTGATGTGCTGTCTACTAAAATGTAATCCACGTAGGCGAAACATCCGTCTAGACCACGTAATATGTCGTCTAGAAACTGCTGGAAGGACTGAGCGGCAGAGCACAGCCCAAAACTCAGCCGAAGAAACTCGAACAGCCCGAACAGTGTCACGACGGCCGTTTTCGGGATGTCCTCCTCTGCCACCAGAATGTGGTGATAGGCCGCATGATGTCGAGCTTAGAGAAGAACGTGCAGTCAGCCAGGCTGGCAACACAATCGTGAAGGAATGGCAGCGGGTAGCGGAGAGGAACAGTGACCGCGTTCAGTGCACGATAATCACCACACACGCGAAGTTTACCATTGCCCTTAGGTACGATGTGTAGCGGACTGGACCAGCTGCTCGATGAGGGCCGGACGATACCCAGTGTCATCAACCGGTCAAACTCGCGCTTGGCAGCGGCCAGTTTCTTGGGAGCGAGTCGACTAGGTCGTGATGACACAGGATGTCCTCTGGTCGGAATGTCGTGCCGTGTTGCGTGATTCGGCGGTCTATTGAAATCTGCAGCAGCTGTAACACTCGGGAACTCGCGCAGGATTACACTGAATGTGTCGGTAGCCAGTCGAAGTCCGATGGAGGAGACGATAGGAGCGTCACGAGGCTTGGTGACCACCGATGAGCCGTCACTAAGCTGCCGCCGGGACATGTCGACGAATAGTCCGTGCTGGTGAAGAAAATCGGCACCTAAAATCGCTACAGGAACATCTGCGATAATAAATGGCCAGTTGTATGTTTTCTGCGAGACGCCTGCGATCTTGAGACACATGAAACACGAACCGAACGTATCGATTGAATGTCCGTCAGCTGCCAGCAATTTCGGCGTGTTGGCCGAGACATAAGCCACGCTCGGTAACTGTTGTCGAGGCCACACGCTCACCTGGGCACCGGTATCCTCCAGCAGGCTCTGACCCGAGTTGACGTCGGTCACGAAGAGCAGCGGCTGCTCGTTGGCTGCTGAGACAGGCGCCACGCGTCTGAGCACGGCTAGTTTATAGCCGGCAGAAACGAGGAGGGGTCCCGGCACAGAGTGGCATTTTCAACGAACCTGCGATGAAACCAGAGATTGTGGCTCTCCGCATGTGGTCCGGATGAGCCAACACGCGCGTCTGAACGCCGCCGAGAACTGCTGCGCGCCCGACTGCGGTGGGTACTAGTTGAGCGCGTCAGTTTTTGCACCGTCAACGTCAGCTGTGAGACTGCAGACGACAGCTGTTGTACAGTGCTCTGATCCAGCACTGAGGGTGTCGGAGCAGATGCGGGCGGATGAGCAGACGTTGCGGCCACCAACGGTTGGTCTGAGCGTGTCGCCTCCAAAAACCGGTCAGCCGCTTGGGCCTGCTCGTCGAATGGCGTGGAGTCCGGTAGTAGATACAGCGCTGCCTTTACGTTCCCGGGCATTCGCTGTAGGAACAAATGCGCAACAGTCCGGTGTCGGCGTTCTCCGTGCCGGTGGCGGATATCTCTCCCTCCATTCGTCGGAGGAGTTGTGACGGCTGCTGGTCACCCAGATGTTGGTGCCGCAATACAGCGTCGAGACGCTCCGCTCTTGAGTGAGCTAGACGCGTCACTAAAGCAGTGCATAGCGCGTCAAAATCTGGGGACCGCATGATGACGTCCTTTAGCTGGGCGGCGACGTCTATTGGTAGATTCACCACCAGGAACCGAAATTTCATGGCCGGCGCATTCACTCCCGCGACCGAAAAGGCGCAATTAACTAGTTTTAGCCATAATTCGGGTTCCTCAGGCCAAAAGTGTGACAGGCGGAACGACGCAGAGGTGCGCGATTCGCCATAAGACCCGTATTTCTGCGCTGGTCCATCAACCAAAAAATCCTATGGCGCATTCGATTCCGCCATCCTAAAAATTCCCTTTTCAGCAAACTGACCTAAATTTTGTAGCAAATTCAACTAACCTTTGATCACGTCGGGGTTACCACTTTTTAGCCCTCGTGTCGGCACAACGATCCGGCTAATTATTTTGATCACAAGTTTATTGAAGTGTCAGGCAGGGTTGAGTAAAACACAGAACCAACTCACACAAACAGGAGCCACAAAACACACACGTCGCCACGGAGAATCTTGGGAGCGGAAGCCTAGAAAAACATCTACCATGTTGGCGCACGCCCACATTTCGTTGTGAACAAACATTATACCTACACAAAATATTCCCATGCATAAAGGAACATTTTAAAACACAATGTAGGAAATACAAAGCACAGTTTATGCGAAATGGTGGAATATCTAAAGTGCATGTGTGTGTACAGTTTTGACGTGTTTGATTCGAATACCGATACTTGTTTTGAGGTACTCGAACTAACGCACTACACCTTACACTTGTTTACACACAGACACGCATACACCACATGTCCTCTTCGTACAACATAAACGTTTACCAGTTACCTACCAACAGACAGGTGCTTCAGCATTTCCTCCAGATGTTAGCAGAAAATATAGGAACATCTTCAATACAATATATCCTCAGTGAAACGGTTGAAGCTGTCATTCCATTTTGGCAGATGACTAGGATCAAGACCATGACCAAGAACAACGCTGCAAATGTCTGGCCAGGCTTGGTCTGGCGAGGCGTGGTCTGCAAGCCGGTGGGCTCCGGCTCCCGATGATCCGGAGTTGTTCGGATGAATTGCCGTTCGCGAACCAGGCGATGTAGCTGCCGTAGATATCGACATCGACGAATCCTCGCCACCACGTGCATCGGTAACGACGGTCGACATCAGACAACTCAGTGCTACTGCGGCTGCGATCCCGGCATTGGTGAAGACTGGTGGCGTCGCTGCCAAAAAGCGTGCTACTATCGACGAAAACCCCGTTTATCTTTCTAATGGTGTGTAGTATTTTAAGTGAGTGTGTGTAGTGTCTTGTATCATGTGCGTATAAATTTAGTGATGCATTGCGATTGTTGAGATGGCGCACCAATTCAATTGTGTTGTGACGTGTATCGTACGATTGTGAAATGAACCAATCAGAAGAAGGCACGCATGACAGCAAGGTACAATCAGGGTCTGGCTATAGAGTCAAATCAGTCTAGGTGTAGGTCTCGTTCAGTTAACTTGTCTGTGTTTTCAATACACGTGTGAGTCAAGCCACATCTCAGATTCGCTCGCCGTCGTCCCGACACTACAATTTGGCGACACTCCGACACTACAAGTCGCGGTCCAGGCTACAAGTAGATAGGACGCCAGACTACAGCAGAGGAGAACAAGCAATGAACATCAAAATATGTGGTCCGCTCTTTTGTTGCCGCACAGAAAATCACTACTGCTGCTGTCTTGGATTTGCCCAAGCGACAATCAAATTAGAATGAAATTGGGATGATATGGGTTACTATCAGCCTTGTCCTGGATCCTCACATTTCCAGGATGATGTGACTAACATCCCCCGGGAATCATGGAATATGCAAATACATGCAATACGCCTTATCGTCTTTGATTGGCCGACAATCAAGTGACGGATATAGTATTTGTTGCTTTGAAGGTTGGAAGGACCGACCTTGACAATTTCATGTTTTCACGTTCAAAAACAGGACGGAACAGAGTGCAGGTGAGGTATCACGCCATTCAGGACTGCAAGGCAGAATTCCTCAAGGATCTTCTCAGATGTGATGCTCTCCATCGTGATGGGAAGATGTAAAATATGTGAAGGGAGACACTACACTCCCATCAGAAAATTTAGCACTGCCTGTATCAAAATTACCTGCATACCTTGGAGGCGAGCTACTGGGGCTGCCAATGATAGACAGCTCAACAGGAACAGCTCAGGCAGAGGCATCAATGGATTTGGTTGAGACATTGGAGCTTACTGAAGTAATTACAGCCATTGTGTTTGACACAACGTCCAGTAACAGTGAAGAACTGGGGGAGCTGCCAAGCTACTTGAGCAGCAGCTTGGTAAAAGGTGTTCTCGCTTCAGTATCTCGCTTGTGGGCACTATATCCTATAATTGCTGATTGGTGCCGTATGGACGAGACTATTTGTAGAAATTGAGAGCCGATATAATCCTTTGTCCAGGCACGTCAAGAATGCAATGTATGCCAACATGCAATGCATGTAATGCATTGCATGCAATGCAATGCAACAGCAACATAACAACATACACAACATAACAGCAACAGCAAATGCAAATGCAACATGCATGCAATGTATGTACTGGAAACGCCACAACTCTGTATACCACACAAATGGTCAGATAAAGACAAAAAAGTGCATGAAACTTATAGCAACATGGTCAAAGAGCAATGACTGCAGAAAGGGCCTGCCGTTTGCGAGCAATTTAGAAGTAGTTAATGACGTTGCTTAGCGTGGAGTCAAGATGATGGTGGATGCCAATATTATTATTACATATCAATGGAAATATCTACTGTAATGTGTTGACTTCAACCGGAAGTACTTGAATAATTTTAGTAGATAAGCCTGGAATAAGTGACTGTAATTGTGTATATTTGATTTATGAGTCACTGAAATGTTCGTCCTGTATGTAGAATTTGGATTTGGGTCCAATTCTATTGGGCCAAATTTGGCCTGTGTTCACCGACACGCGACCCGGCAATTTCCCTTCTTGAAGCAGGGCAGCCCACGCCTCTGCTAGCCTGTTTAGGCCTGGGCTCAATCAGGACCGGTGTGCTCCGGGATCGTACTGCACCCGGAGCGAGCACTCTCACCTCCAGTGGGTGAGAGGCCTGAGCCAAGGGGAGAGAGGCAAGGAAGAAGGAAGAGACGGGTCCGTGGAATGCAATACTGGTAATACCGGAGCTACCAGCGTAAACTACCACCTATTACCCAACGAAAGGAGAGGGATAGCACAACACTTTCACTGTAACACGTATCACTGTATTCACTTCACAAAGTTCGACTGACTTGACGAAGCAAGGCATCGAAATTTACCCCATAATGGTGCTTAACTTGAAACGGTCTAATGCAGGGCATAATGTTCACATAGTAAATGCACAAGTTTACACAAATATAAATATTACACGTAGCGCAGCGACCAGGATTTGAAGCGTACATATATAGCAATGTAAAATAGTACAACGTGTGGCAATCAATTGTATAATTAATATATAATCATGAAAAACATTTGCTGTATATCGTGCTATCAGACGTACTTATGCTACGCTATCGCACAGTCACAGTCTATAAGGTCGAAAATCGCGCATACAAACAGTGAATATGTACACATGGCGCCATCTAGCGGTATTAGTACGACGCAACTGTTATGGACTGGGTCGCTACACTACCCCCCCCCCCGTCAGAGTTGACTAGGAAGGAGACTCGATACCGTTTGGGAGCTCGCACAATTCGTCCTACACGAGTCTGCAAAATGGATGGTGGTTGTGTGGATTCAGTTGGTGGTGATAACTGTCGTTTATGTGTTTGCCTGTTTCGTTGTTGTGAAGGTTGTGTTTGTTGTTGATCCTGTGGTCGTTTAGATTGTGGTGACACTTGTGATGATCTGATGATTTGCGGCCGTGTTGTCGTTGCACTACTGGCCGGTTGTGTCCCGCGCATCTTCAGCAAAGGATCTGGTCCCGTGCATGGCTGTGACAGGAACAGTTTAGTTGCTGATTTCGGATCACTGGTGTGTGACGTGCATGGTTCGACGTTTTCAACAACGGCCGGGATGACTCGATCGATGGAGACTGTGTCTGTTTTCGAACGGCGCTGAATTGTAATTGTCTTATCCGTCCGGCTGACAACACGAAAAGGACCGTCGTAGGGGCAATCAAGCGGAGTATGACGCGCTTCATGGCGGACAAATAAATGGCTGCACGATACAAGGGCGGATGGCACGTGGGATCTGGCAGACGTGTGACGCGGTGGAGTTGGTCTGATATGGGCCATGGATCGCCTCAATGTGTCTGCATACGCGAGCGATGTTTGCGGCTGTTGGGCGCGTCCTGTACGGGGCACAATCATTTCGCATGGAATGCGTAGCGGCGTGCCGTATACCAGTTCGGCGGATGACACTTGCAGGTCTGCTTTGACGGCCGTTCGTAAACCAAGAAGAACAATTGGCAGAGTGTCCGTCCAATTGACTGACATGTGCGCTCGCAGTGATGCCTTAAGTTGGCGATGTAGACGCTCAACAAGGCCATTGCTTGCCGGATGGTAGCTGCATGTAGTTTTGTGTTTGAAGCCCATGACTTCACACAGTTGCTGCCAGCGAGTGCCGGTGAATTGCGTACCTCTGTCTGTTGTCACAATTTCAGGGACACCAAATCGCGCCAACCAGCCAAGCAAAAATGCACGACATACTGTTTCGGCTCGCATGTCAGCAATGGGTATCACTTCTGCCCACCTTGTGAAGCGACAGATGCATGTGAGTACGTACGTCATTCCGTTGGATGCAGGCAGCGGACCAACCAAGTCGACGTGCACATGTCGGAATCGGTCGCTGGGCACTTCAAAGGTGCCGATTGGTGCTCGTGTGTGTCTGTGGACCTTGGCGCGTTGACATGATACGCATGAGCGTGTTCACTGTTGAATTTCACGCTTCATATTTGGCCAAACACAGCGAGATGTGATCAGTTTTTGTGTGGCGTGAACACCCGGATGCGACATATTGTGCCACAGAGAAAAGTAATGTCTGCGGAAGCTTATCGGTATGATTGGACGAGGGCGGCCTGTCGATTCATCACATAGCAAGAGTGCACCGCTTGCGAGTTTGATTCTGCGTAGCCGTAGCGAATGTTCTGTGTCTCCTAACCGCTGCAAGGCGATATCGGCTTGCTGTGCGGCTGCTAACGCATCAAAATCGTGAAGTGGTGGTTTTGGATGACACAGAACGCTGATTGTGCGCGATAAAGCATCAGCTACAACGTTGTCGGAGCCCGCCACGTGTCTGATATCCGTCGTGAACTGGGTTATGAACTCCAGATGACGAATTTCTCGTGGAGAATAGCGGTCCGAATGAGAGTTCACAGCGGTGACGAGTGGGCGATGGTCTGTGAAAATAATCAATGGTCGGCCCTCCACTACGTGCCTGAATCTTCGGATGGCCAAGTAGATTGCCAAGAGCTCACGACCAAACGTGCTGTAGCGGCACTCGGTTGGACGCAACGCTTTTGAAAAGAATGCCAGTGGCTTCCAGTCGTCGTGTGCATATTGCTGCAGGACTGCTCCGATAGCTTTGTCGGACGCATCCACCTGTAGGCTGATTGGAGCGTCGCAAACTGCGTGCGTCAGCATGACGGCAGCAACCAGTTTCTCTTTGATGTTTTGGAAAGCGTCTTGTGCATCGCCAGTCCAATTTACGGGTCGGCGAGAACGCTTACCGGCTGGCACCAGTAGTTTGTGCAGCGGCTGCAGTTGCTCTGCTGCAGCGGGCAAGAAGCGGTTGTAGAACGCTGTCATTCCGAGAAATCGACGAAGCTGAGCCTGTGTTTTTGGCGTGGGAAATGACATGATCGCGTCTATTTTGTCTGGCAACGGGGAGATACCATTGGCGGTGAGACGATGACCCAGGAACGATACTTCGGCTTGCCCATACACGCACTTACTTGGGTTGATGATATCTCCATATTTTTGTAGGCGGCGTAAAACTGCGCGTACGTGAACTTAATGTTCTGCCATGGTGGAACTGGCGATGAGAATATCATCTATGTACGCGTACACATTGTTGAGCCCTGCCAGTATTTGATCAACGAAGCGTTGCATTGTTTGGGCCGCGTTGCGGAGACCAAACGGCATTCGCGTAGCCTCGAAGAGCCTGAACGGTGTAGTAATTGCAGTTTTGTGGACGTCGTTCGGCTCTACTGGGATCTGATTGTACGCCCTCACAAGATCCAAGGTGGTGAATACACGACAACCCGCCAGATTCGTCACGAAGTCTTGAATGTGCGGGATCGGATATTTGTCCGGTACGGTACACGCGTTCAGGGCGCGGTAGTCCCCACACGGACGCCACTCACCAGGCTGTTTCTTGCGCACCATATGCAGTGGTACAGCCCAGCTGCTGCTCGATGGCCTCATGATTCCGAGCCTTTGCATATCGGAAAATGATTGCTTTGCCACATCCAGTCGGTCGGGAGGCAAGCGGCGTGGTCTAGCGAATTTCGGCGGATTTCGGCGTGTTTGGATATGGTGCGTTACCGAATGACGCAGCGGAAATGGCTGATCGGGCGGACGCACCACACCTGGAAATTCGGCGAGTAACGACTGAAACGCCGTTGAAATTTCTACAAGGCACTGTAGCCGAGGAGATGTCAGGGTATTCACAGTACCTCGGGCGCGGACACGTCCCGAAATATCGCTTAACATCATGCGATGCACATCGACAATGAGACGGTAATGTGCAAGCAAATCAGCGCCGATTATGTGAAGGGTCGTGTCAGCGACTACGAATTTCCAGCGCAACGGAGGGCCATGAGTGAGTGTCAATGTAAGCTCATGAGTGTCATAGACATTTATGAGCGAACCGTTTGCCGCTAACAGCTTGGAAGACTGTTGCGGCGGAGTTTCTGGCAAGCTTGACACAGGCAGAACACTCACCTGGGCACCGCTGTCCACTAAGAAGCGTCGTCTATTCATGCTGTCTTGTACAAAGAAGAGAGGCACCGGCTTGTGAATTTCGCCCGTCGACGCTGGTGCGCTGCGCCGCAGGCTCATCAGTTTTCCGAGTTGGCTGTAGCAGTCCAAGTACACGGAAGCTCGCATCTGTAAGCTGATGAGCCAAATCTGCGGTGGAAGCGACAAACACGATTTTCGTCACTGCGCATCTGGTTTTGGCTCGGTCTGGAGTTGCGACGAGACAACGAGCGGTTCCGCTGTGGCGGGCGAGAGCGACTTTCGGCTGCGTGACTCCTTGAGAGCTGCAGTTCGCTGATGAGCTCCGTCATTTTCCCCATCAGCTGAGAAAATTCCGTGTGGGACACGGTTGGTGCTGTAGGAGCTGATGCAGCGTGCTCTACTTGCCGAATCGCCGCCACTTCTGGCCAGACTGTAGCCGATTGATTGGCAGTTGCTTGAGCAAAGCGATCAGCGGCGGTAGCCAACACGTCCAAGTCACTGTTCTCTGGAAGGAGAGACAGAGCGGTGCGGATTGTTTGTGGCAATCGCTGGAGAAATAGCGTTCGCAGAAGTCCGGTGTCTCCAGGATCTCCTGCCGCTGTCACCTCGTTGCGCATGTTGCGCAACAGTTGCGATTGTCGCTGATCACCTAACTGTTGATGGCGCAGCAGTGCTTCGAGTTTTGATGCGCGAGAGGTAGCCAGTCGTGAACGGAGTGCTTCGCAGAGTTCGGTGAATGTCGCAGTCTGTCGGCTGATGATGTCCTTTACTTGGACCGCGACCGGCATCGGAAGGTTCGCCGCGAGCATTTTGAGACGGCTGCGGCCATCGTCGATACCGGATACGTCGAACGCGAACTCCACTTGTGTGAGCCACAATTCGGGCTCGTCAGCGCAGAACGGTGGTAGGCGGAATGTCGTCAACGGCTTGGCTGTGGTTGTGAGATCCACATTACCGTCGGGCGACTGTGCCTGTGGTGTCGTGCCTCCGGGTTCTAGCATGCCGGTTGTCGGGGTCACCAGTGTAGAATTTGGATTGGGGTCCAATTCTATTGGGCCAAATGTGGCCTGTGTTCACCGACACGCGACCCGGCAATTTCCCTTCTTGAAGCAGGGCAACCCACGCCTCTGCTAGCCTGTTTAGGCCTGGGCTCAATCAGGACCGGTGTGCTCCGGGATCGTACTGCACCCGGAGCGAGCACTCTCACCTCCAGCAGGTGAGAGGCCTGAGCCAAGGGGAGAGAGGCAAGGAAGAAGGAAGAGACGGGTCCGTGGAATGCAATACTGGTAATACCGGAGCTACCAGCGTAAACTACCACCTATTACCCAACGAAAGGAGAGGGATAGCACTGTAGTGTGTGCCTACACCGCCAGAGGGCGCGAGGGTATTAGGCGTGGGTGACGCTAACGGCCGTCAGCCAGTGTGTGTTCAGCAGTCTTGGTTTGTGTGTCGCTCCTGTGTATTTGGGTATCGTGTTCCCTATTATTGTATTGTTGTCTTTGTAGAATATATCGTACATGGCGCAGCCGCTGCGAGACGACCAACAGCAGAAGCTGGACCAGCTCACAGAGTTGGTGACTCAACTCGCTCGCCAGCAGCTTGCAATGGCAGCCCCCGCCAGCTCGCCTGCAGTCGCCCCACACACCATGGCTCATTGTCAGCCACCAGCCCGTCTGGCCTACGCCGCATCCGCAGCCGACTTTACCTCCTGGAAGGAGCGCGTGCTGGCACACACCACACTGTCAGGCAGTGATAGCCTTAGCCCTGCGCAGCAGCAAGCGCTGCTCACGACACTGCTGGACGACGAGTGGTGCCGCGTCATCCGCCACTCACTGACGTTGCCAGCGACGGCTGATTTGCCCGCCTGCATCCGCCTATTGGAGGAGCATCAGCAGTCGCAGCAGAATGTGCTGGTTGAACGCCGGCGCTTCTTCGCCCGTCGACAACAGGACGGCGAAAATGTGGGCGAATTCTTGCGCTCGCTGCGAGAAATCGCTGCCAGCTGCGATTTTTGCGCTGCCTGCCGCGACGAGCGCTTGCGCGATCAGCTTGTTATGGGGACGTCCGACTCTGCCGCTCTGCACCAGCTCCTGCAAGTCGCGCACAGGGACCTGTCGTTGGACAAGGCACTCAAAATGTGCCAATCGGCTGAGTCGGCCCGCATCAACGCTGCAGCTATGCGAAGCGCCTCGGCCGATGTGACTGGTTCCCCGGTTCCCCGCACAGAGGTCGCTGCTGTACGCCGTCAGCAGCCGCGCATGCGCAGTCAACTGAGCCGACAGTCAGATCATGACGATGGCTCCGCCCCTTGTGTGCGGTGTGGGCAGCATCACCAGTCGGCCCCGTGCCGCGCCGCGGAGAGCTTGTGTCGTCGGTGCGGAAAGCGCGGGCACTACGCGCGCGTCTGCCGCTCTTCACAGTCCCGTGCTGGCCGTCGTCGGGACAATTTCGTCAGAGACGTCGCCGATGACACTGATGATGATGTTGACGATGTTGTGAATGTCAATACACCTGCTTTGTGCTCGTATATCGGCGATGTTATTGATGACATTAAACACACGCGCGTAACCGCTATTAGCATCACCGTTTCTGCAGAGGGCCGCGCGCCGCGCGAGGTTAAGTGGCGATGCGATTCCGGCGCCGATGTGTCGGTAATTGACGCTGGGATTGCGCAGCAACTCGGAGTGGCCAACAATAGTTTGCGCCCACCGCGATCCCGCTTGCGGGTCGCCAACGGTCAGTTACTGCGGTGTCTGGGCACGTGCGAGGCAGTCTTGCGACTCGGTGATGCATCCTGCCGCTCCACTCTGTACGTGGTGCCGTCAGTGCGCTGTGCTCTGCTCTGCTGGCGAGACGCAGTGGAGCTGCGTCTACTGCACCGGGCGTTCCCTCGGCAGATGTCTCGCGAACAGCACCTGCAGCAGGTGGCCGCTGGACCAGCAGCCGTTCAACAATGCCCGCGCTGGACCAACACAGCTCAGCCAACAGCGGCGGACCGTCGTGCGCACAGCGAGCAGCTTATAGCGGCCTTCCCTCGTGTGTTCTCCACGGACGGTCCTCTCCGGGAGATGAAAGGCGGGGCAATGCGGATCGATCTGCGCGATGACGCGGTGCCGTACAACGTGACGGCTCCCCGCTCCGTGCCGTTCTGTCATCGCGCCCAGGCACAACAGCAGCTGGAGCTGCTTCAGCAGCAGGGCGTAATCGAGCCGGTCTCCCACCCGACAGATTGGTGCTCACCCATCGTCGTTGTCGGCAAGCGCAAGGCAGACGGCACGCCAAACGGCTGTCGGCTCACGGTGGACTTCACACGCCTCAACCGCTTCGTTCGCCGGCCTACACATCCGGTTCGCTCGCCTGTGGAGGCTGTCAGCAGTATGGGCCTCGGCAATCGGTGGTTCACCCAGGTGGACGCATTACAAGGGTACTTTCAGGTGCCCTTGCGGCGCGAGCACCGAGACCTCACCACCTTCATCACCCCGTGGGGCCGATTCAGGTTCTGTCGCGCGCCTATGGGCCTGGTCTCCAGCGGCGACGAGTTCAACCGACGCGGCGACGTCGCCTTGTCTGGCCTACCCGACTCCTGCAAGATCGTGGACGACGTGCTGGTGTATACCGCCAGCTACGACGAGCATCTGCAGCGAGTCTGGCAGCTGCTACAACGCTTCGACGACGCCGGCGTTACGTTGAACCTGCAAAAATTTATGTTCGCCGCCACTTCCGCCAATTTCTGTGGATTCCACATCAACGCCTCTGGATTCACCGTCGACCACAAGAAAATTCGAGCCCTCGCAGAATTTCCCGCACCGACGGACCTTACATCCCTGCGGTCCTTTCTCGGTTTGGCGAACCAGTTCGGTGACTTCTCGGACTCCATCGCCTCCGCTGCTGAGCCCCTGCGCCAGCTGCTTCGCAAAGGCGTTGAGTGGCAGTGGACAACACAGCACGATGCGGCTTTCACGGCGGTCAAGCGCGCGTTGGCCAGCCCTCCTGTGCTTGGTCACTTCGACCCAACGCGGCCCACAATGCTGGAGACGGATGCAGCACGTGAGAAAGGTCTCGGATTCGTTCTTCGCCAGCGGGATGATCAAGGCCGTTGGCAGCTGATCCAGTGTGGGTCGCGATTTGTGTCCGACACCGAAAGCAGGTATGCTGTGTGTGAGCTGGAGATGCTGGCAGTTGTGTGGGCATGTCAGAAATGCCATCAGTATCTGGCTGGCCTCCCCACGTTCAGTGTGGTCACCGATCACAAGCCTCTCGTTCCGATACTGAACGAGAAGGCACTCGGAGACATCTCCAACCCGCGCCTGCAACGTATGCGACAGCGTCTGCTGCACTTGACTTTTGTCGCTAGCTGGAGACCGGGTGCAAAGCACAACATCGCCGACGCTCTGTCGCGCGCACCTTCCCAGCCTGCTGATGCTGACGCTGACGTTGACGAGTGCTCGTCTGGATTCTTCGTCCAGACGCTGGACGCGTTCACAGACGCAGACGACCTGGGTCATCGCACGTCACCGATTGACACCACCCTGGAGGCGGTGCGAGCTGCGTCTCTGGCCGACGATGAGTGTCGCCAATTGATGACGTACGTGCTGGGCGGTTTCCCTCAGCACAAACATCTGCTGCCCGCCAGTCTCCACCCATTCTGGGGCGTGCGCGACCAGCTCACTGCGGACCATGGGCTGATCCTGGTCGGCTGCCGCCTGCTTGTGCCCAGGTGTTTGCGGAAGGACACCCTCCGTCGGCTCCACGACGGTCACCAGGGGCAGGCCAGGACTGTGCAACGCGCACGGCAAACTGTCTTCTGGCCGGGCCTGAACAACGAAATCGCCACTGCCGTAGCATCGTGCCGAAAATGTCTGCAGTACAAAGACAGCCAGCAAAAAGAGCCATACCTGACGGAACCGCACCCGACACGTCCTTTCGAATCGGTGTCCGCGGATTTTTTCCAACACGCAGGGAAGACCTACCTCGTGTACGCGGACCGGTTCTCCAACTGGCCACTGGTGTTCGACTGTGGCCGTGACACCTCGGCTCATCAGCTGGTGAAGATGCTACGACATGTGTTCGCCATGACGGGGGTTCCGACCATACTGTCGTCAGACGGCGGTCCACAGTTCACGGCGCGCCACACCGCCGGATTTCTGCGACTTTGGCACATACGCCATCGTGTCTCCAGTCCGCACTTCCCGTCTTCTAATGGGCACGCTGAGTCCGCCGTGAAACGGGTGAAGCGGCTCATTCAGAAGGCGGCGCACGACGGGAACATCGACACAGACGCCTTTGTCGCCGGTCTGTTGGAGCTGTGCAACGCGCCGGGTGCCGATGGTCGCTCCCCCGCGCAGCTTTTGTACGGCCGCCCCGTGTCGTCCGCCGTTCCCGCGCATCCACGCTCGTTTCTGCCGGAGTGGCAGCCGCCCACCGCTGAGTGCGACCGGCGAGCGGCGAGCTTGCACAACAAGCGGGTCGCCCAATACAACCGGTCGGCTAAGGTATTGCCGCCGTTGCTGCCCGGCACTACGGTGGCTCTCCAGGACCCGACATCCGGTCGCTGGGACCGGACTGGCGTGGTCGCCATGACTGGCCGTCGCCGCCAGTACGCTCTGCGCATGCCTCACGGCGGTCTCTACTGGCGCAACCGTAGACACCTGCGACCAGCAGCCAACACACCCTCGCCCGTGGTACAGCCGCCGCTCGAAGTGCAGCCGCCGCCATCTGTTGGCACGGCGCCGCTACCGTCGCAGGAGACCAGAAGCAGACCCGCATCACCGCCACCGCCGCCGGGGGAGAATGTGGGTGGTACATCGGAGGCCTCACGAACCCCGCAATTCCGCCGGAGCGCCCGAACACGCAGACCACCGTCGCATCTGAGCGATTACGTCTGCAGAGCCGACAGCGCCCCCTCCACCACTTGAAGGGGAGATGTAGTGTGTGCCTACACCGCCAGAGGGCGCGAGGGTATTAGGCGTGGGTGACGCTAACGGCCGTCAGCCAGTGTGTGTTCAGCAGTCTTGGTTTGTGTGTCGCTCCTGTGTATTTGGGTATCGTGTTCCCTATTATTGTATTGTTGTCTTTGTAGAATATATCGTACAAGCACAACACTTTCACTGTAACACGTATCACTGTATTCACTTCACAAAGTTCGACTGACTTGACGAAGCAAGGCATCGAAATTTACCCCATAATGGTGCTTAACTTGAAACGGTCTAATGCAGGGCATAATGTTCACATAGTAAATGCACAAGTTTACACACATATAAATATTACACGTAGCGCAGCGACCAGGATTTGAAGCGTACATATATTGCAATGTAAAATAGTACAACGTGTGGCAATCAATTGTATAATTAATATATAATCATGAAAAACATTTGCTGTATATCGTGCTATTAGACGTACTTATGCTTCGCTATCGCACAGTCACAGTCTATAAGGTCGAAAATCGCGCATACAAACAGTGAATATGTACACATTGCGCCATCTAGCGGTATTAGTACGACGCAACTGTTATGGACTGGGTCGCTACATGTATAAATCATGGTTATCCATTTAAATTTGAATTCCTTTCTTAATATGATGCTTTTTTCTTCAATAATCACTCGAATGATATCTTGCAGGAACAAATGCTTCAGTATGATATCCAATTTGTCCCTCAATTGCAATTGTAACACAAGTTACAAGAGAAACAACTGCGCGGTAAAAGGCAAAATTGCGTTGTATCGGGCGCAATAACTTCATGTCCAATGCGGCAGGGTACAGAGATATTATAGACAAAAATTGTTGTGATCTTCAACTTTTTCACGTCGAAAATAATGGGAAACCGTGCAGGAGGGTATGAGAATCGAAATCAGTTGTTTTTGAAGGAGTATATTTTAAGTTTTTTTAACACGTACATAGTGTGTATGTGTGTGTGTGTGTGTGTGTGTGTGTGTGTGTGTGTGTGTGTGTGTGTGTGTGTGTGTGTGTGTGTGTATGTGTGTGTATGTGTGTGTGTTTTTTTTTTGTTTTTTTTTGAGACACAAACAAATATATTTACAAACGCGTATACATATTCACAATACTACTATAAAACAATGGAGGCGGCGTTGCCACGAATGACGGCCAGACTTATTCGCTGCCGAAGCCAGGCCGTATCTCGCGGCTCCCCTGAACGCTCGCTGATTCTGCCGCCCAGGAGCTTCACGAAGTCGTCCAGGGATGCCCCCCTCACGCCGGTGGTCTCGATGGCCAGCGGCACGAAATCGTACCGCTGGCACAGTTCTGAGTAGCGCCGCCGCTTTCGTACTTCCGCCGCCTGCGCTGCTGCCCCGGGAGTGACCGCGCCGTCCAGCAGATGTGTGTCACAGAACGTGTTGACGCAGGTCACATCCCAGAGCAGCGACTTGCCGTGCCGCACCGGAAACACGGTAATTCCGTCGGGTCGGCGGCCGTCGCCGCGGTCCAGGCCTCGTGGATCCAGCACCGCGGCGATTCCTGCCGACGCCAAACTGCGGCGAATGATGCTGTTCAGCGCCGTGTGGCGTGGCAGGCGGCCGGCATTGCGACTGCAGGAGAGGCTATGGTGGCCCCACCTGTCAGTTGTGGCACCGCAGCGACATCTGTGCGGTTCCTGCACTGCGGCACCAAGTCGCAACGCCACGCCGACTCGGACGGCTTCGTCTGGCAGCAGCAGGCCGAGGCTGGCGACAGGCAGCGCTGACAGCCAAGCGCCGCTGTGAGGAGCGGCCGCGGCCAGGAGACGGGTTCGGCACAGCTGGTTCGCGCTTCCGAGGAGATGTTGTTGACGGACGGAGGAACATCGGTCATCCAGATGGCGCTGGTGCAGTGGCTCGCTCGTGCTGAAGTCCGGGCACATGGTGTCCACGAACTCCTCGATGGCTGCCACCAGAGAGCAGGGTCTGTCACCGCTTGTGCGGTGGTTAACGAGACACATGTGTGTGTGTGTGTGTGTGTGTGTGTGTGTGTGTGTGTGTGTGTGTGTGTGTGTGTGTGTGTGTGTGTATGTGTGTGTGTGTGTGTGATTCGCGTTCGCGCTTTGTGTAGTTTACTGTGTTTATGGGCGTGTGTGTGCTCGTGTGCTCGTTTGTTTTTCTTTGTGATTCACAAACAAATATATTTATATACGTGTACACATATTCACAACACTAAAATGCAATGGAGGCGGCGTTGCCGCTAATGACGGCCAGGCTAATTCGCTGCCGAAGCCAGGCCATCTTTCGCGGTTCCCCTGAACGTTCACTCATTCTTCCGCCTAAGAGTTTGATGAAGTCGTCCAGGGCCCCTATCACGCCGGTGGTCTCGATGGCCAGCGGCACGAATTCGTACCACTGGCACTGTTCCGCGTAGCGCCGCCGCTTTCGTTCTTCCGCTGCCTATGCTGCTGCCCCGCGAGTGACCGCGCCGTCCAGCAGATGTGTGTCGCAGAACGTGTTGACGCAGGTCACGCCTCAGACCAGCGACTTTCCGTGTCGTACGGGGAACACGGTAATTCCGTCCGGTCGGCGGCCGTCAGCGCGGTCCAGACATCGTGGCTCCAGCACCGCTGCGATTATTTCCGACGCCAAGCCGCGACGAATGATGTTGTTCAGCGCTGTGTGGCATGTCAGGCGGCCGGCATTGCGACAACAGGAAAGGCTATGGCCCCGGTCCCGGCTGTGGTCCCGCAGCGAGTCATGTGCGGTTCCTGCACTGCGGCACCAAGTCGCAACGTCACATCGCCTCGAACAGCTTCGTCCGACAGCAACAGGCCGAGGCTGGCGACAGGCAGCGCTGACAGCCAATCACCGCTGTGAGGAGCGGCAGCGGTAAGGAGACGGGCTCGGCACAGCTAGTCTGCGCTTCTAATGAGGTTTTTTCTGGCGGATTGAGGATGCTCCCTCATCCAGGTGGTGCTGGTTCAGCAGTCCGCTCGTGGTGAAGTCCGGGCACATGCTGTCCACGAACTCCTCGATGGCTGCGACCAGAAACCAGGACATGTCAGCGCTTGTGCGGAGCTTGAGACTGACCAGGTCTCTGGTGGCTTCCAGCGAGGTGATGTGGGCAGGTAGTGCCACGTTGCTCAGCCGCCTGGCTCCGATATCTCCATGGCGAACCGGGAGAGAAGCTTGCAGCCACTGTGCGTCAGTCATTGCGAGATTGCAGCAATCACTGATGGCCGATCTCAGCTGCTCGTCGATGGCACCCATTTGCTCACGGGCCTGGTACACCGGCGCTGCTCTCAGCACGTATATTGCCCGTGGTACCGAAGCATACCTGCTGAGAAAAAACAGCGCTGGGTGCGGGCCGATGTTGGGTGAGCGCTGGATCAGCAGGGACGTCTGGGCCTCGATTATGTTGAGCGCCTCTGCAATGCAGCCCAGCAGGCAGGGATGCAAAGCAGGGATGTGGCGGCAGCGTTTGAGTGTTGGGTCTCTGCTGGTTGTATGTCAGTGGCTGGACCCAAACTGTCAGGCTCACATTTACCGGCGTTGAGCTCAAGGACAATGCTGCCGAGGGCCGGGACCAAGCGGATCACGTCCGCAAGCATGACTTCTCGGGGGCCTGCTAGTGTAGCGTCGTCCAGGTACCACACGTTCAGAGGCGACTGGAGCGATTTGACCACTGGCGGGCCCAAGCGGATCTCCCTGCCGTGCACCGCGACGGGACCAGACTCGCGTGGTGCCGTGGTACATCATTTTGACTGGCCGTACGCCTGCTTGACGAGCGGCAATGCTGCTGTAAAACGACGGGCGATTTCGTCGATCAGCGAAAGCGCGCGTGGGGGCACGGCCGCTTCGCAGCCCAGTTCGCACCCCACTCCGAGCTGAGCCCAACTGCTGTACGACAGCGCTCATCATCTTCCCGGCGACAAATTTGCTGGGGAGGCGACGTAGAACGCTGCCAACGGCTACTGGGCGCAACCCTCCGGATTTTTTTGCGCAGTGCGATCAGTCTCGCGCTGTAGAATGCGTCGAGTACGAAGTCGGGGATGTGACCGTGCACGCAACAGTTGCACACCTCCGTTAGAGCCCGCAAGAGTTGGACGCCAGCTTCCACTGTTTGTGGAGCGATTAATTGACGGAGGTGCAGCGGCCGAGTCCCGTGTAGTCCGCCGGAAGAGCATTTGAGCATCGAAATTATCACACTGCGGACCTCGTGCTTGTCAAAGGACAGCTCTGCTCCAACGGTGTGTGTTTGAAGCTGATCGTCCAAAGCCGGCGGGTGTTTGCTTTGCTTCTGCGTTGGCAGTGCCGCAGTGATGGCAGGCCTGCGCTGGGTCGAATCCTACGCTTGCGCTGTGGTGTCGCTCGGCCTTTACCCCAACCGTTATACAACGTGCTAGACGGCACGATGCGCACGATCTGTCGCGCGGAGTGAGACGGCAGCTACCCCGCGGTCGCACTGTCTCTCCCACTCACCGCTGTCCTGTTGTCGCCGCCAGAAAATGCCGCGCGCTCTGCAGAGAGCCACCTCGTTGTGCGTTTGCCGCACTCCGCTTGTGGAGTCACAAACGGCGCATGACAACTGCTGTTGCTCCTGTGTCATTACAGGCTATATTTTGGTGTGTGTGTGTATGTGTGTGTGTGATTCGCTTTGCAATAAATATATTCTCGCTTGCAGTAAATACATTCTCATGAAATCATTCTTCCGCCTGAAACATGCAACAAATATACACTTAGAAATCTATCACATAGTCTTCAAATCTGGCTGGCCTTCGTCTGGTTCTCACTGGTCACGGCGATGTTACACGATCTGCTCCTTCTCTCTCATCATCTTTACTAGTGCTGCTGCTTGCTGTATCGTCCTCATTTATCGGCATTTGCTCCTCGTTGTCTTCCAAAAATATTTTACGAATGTTCTTAACGTGTCGAGGGATACCATTGACGTCGACGCTTTTTGTCGAGTTGATTTCGGTCACACGACCATGATTCAAATGTGTAGTGCATCTCGCATCAGGCGGATTCGCCCACACGCACTGTCCAACTGACAACGAACCTGGATGATGCACCCTTTGATCGCACTCGTCAGACGCATGATGCGGGTCTCTCCATGGGTACTAATACGTACGGCAGCACGGAGTTGTTTCGTTGTCGATGCCTTCTCGAAGTGAAAATTTAGCCAAAATACAGCCATCAGAGGAGATATACCGGCACGTTCGGCTGTCCTTTTCACAGTTCGGTGACTTGTTTCAGCTATTCCGTGGCCAGACAGTCTATAGGCAGCTCGATAGATTCGACGAACAGACCAGCTGCGACACACGTCAGCGACTTGACCAGAACGGAATGATGCGCTGTTGTCCAATAAAATTTATCTCATTGGTCCACGCTCTCTACATAACTCTTCAATCAACTTGGCAATAGTTGACGCATTATCGGAAGTTATTTCTTTCCACACCATGAATCTACTCGGGCCACTATCAATCATCGTAAGGTAACTTTCTTTCGCGCAAATGTGTAACATCCATAGCGACGCGAACCCAATTCTCGTTCACTGATAACGAATTATCATCAGTTTCAGCGTAAAATCCCGGCGCTGGATCAACACTCTGACACTTTGACCAATATTTAACGCACTGCAAAACTTCTTCACAAGTCACTGTTGGATCACTTTTTTGGCTAACGCCAGTGTGCGATTTACACCAAGATGGTGACGAGCGAGTGACTGTTCAATCTTCAAAAAACAGGTTGATACGGGTTTTATCCAACGATTGGGCACTCTGGTAAGTGCATCAGATTTGTTATCTTGGGATGACACTAGCTCCACCCGTATCTTGAAGTGAAACGTATCTATCATCTCTTCGAAGAGAGACAAGCGACGACGAATTAGCATCTCAGCATTGCTCGTGCTTCTCACCCAGCGGCTACCCTCAATTGTCCATTTCAGCCAGTTCTTTGTCGTCACAGAATCGGTATATATGGTTAATTCTTCCAGGCCCCATTTCAACGACGCATTGACACCTCGAAACACTGCGTCGAGTTCGGTAACGTTGATGTGATGCGAGTCATTCACTTTTTCGCAGCCAGCTAAAATCTTCAACAATTTCTTCATCGATATCAATTGCAACCCCGAACGCCAAACTACTCGCGTCACACCACACTGCTCCAACTTTAGTACTTGGAACATGCCACACGCCTTTAACAGGATCGTCAGAGTGTACGCGCTCCAACACGTATCGTAACATTGATGCACACTGTTCTCCTGCATAATCCGACCATTTGGTGCCATCACAAGCCCTTTTCAAATAACTGCAGGCCACCCGCAGCCAATTCGCCACCGTGTAATGACCAATCAATTATCCGCAGATCGAAAACACTTCGCGTTTATTGATGTCTTCTGCAACAGTTGCTGGAATCTCATTCCCACGTGAAAATCTCAATTTGTTATCCATAAATTCCAATTGTAACCCAAGTACTTTTTGACCGTTCAGCTATTGCGGTTGTTTCGTGACCAAGCCATATTTGCTTAGATGTTCCAGCACGTTCTTGGCGGCCACTATTCCTTCGTTGACTATTATGCCGTCAATGTAGTTGTCGCAAGCAGCATTCATTCTCACGTCAACCGACAGTATCTTCTTGATAATATTGGTCATTATCTTTGGTGCGCAGTTTAAACCGAAGCCCATCCTGGTCAGATAGTAATACTTGCCGTTATACTTGACACATTTATACTTCCAGAGCGATTCCTCGACAAATATTTGCAAATATGCAGATTTGAGGTCCACTATTGCAAGTTTCCCACACATACGCCGCCACTTCCGCAACGTTTGGCCGCACACAGCCACATCACGACCGGGTTGGCTCTCCACATGGTCATTCAACTGGCGAAAATCCAATACCGGGCGCAGTTTGTCCTAATTTCATTGAACAACGACAATCAGTGGTATTACTTTATCAGGCGGTTCATTACACGGCGTCAATATTCCCTCCGCGAACCACCGATTCACCTTATCGCCAAATCGAATACGCACAGTTTCATCTAAGCGTTCCAAATACCCTTCACATTGATTAGTCAGTCGAGGTGGACCTGTTTTCCACCTCCATTTCACGACCCACTGACGTCCGTCGAACTCTGCTTCATAGTTGTCATCAGTAATTCGACATTGCAGCGTATGCTCCATATTATTCGCTTGTGCGACACAGACTGGTGATCGTGAATCTACCACCCTGCTGGAATGCAGGAATTTCACCACACCACCTTGAATCGAGACACCACCCAACTTATTTATCAAATCCATGCCTAAAACGGCATCAACATCTGCATCCATTGTTGTCATAACGATACACGTCATCCAATGTGATACACCATCCTTAGACACACATACCCTCGAATTTCCTTCTCACTCAACATCTCTGCTATCAACCGTGCCAACTATGCAACGACCGGACACTTGACTGCATAATTAATTTTTAATAATCGAACGCGAGCAGCCAGAATCAACCAGCGCCGAAACCTCGAATTCATTGATAATGGCTTTGATCGTCGGCAGCGCACCTAAAGATTTTCTGGGGAAACCGCTGGCGCAACGGTTTCCTCTTGATCGTTTCCCGCACGACACGCTCTGGTCATGTGAGGTCCTTCGCAACGAAAACACAGAATCGAATACCTTCTAGAGTTTCCAGAGGTACATACTGTCTGCAATTTCTCTGAAAATGTCGCGTTGAGCCGCATTTCCGGCACCGTGAGCCCGAATTCAGAGTCTCTCGATGCTCACCTATCCGCCCCGCAGACGCCGAACAACCACGCTTACAGCTGTTATTCAACTAAATTTGAGCTTTCTCAACAACAGAGGAAAGCGTCAATTTGTCATTCATCAACAACTGAGCTTTCAAGTCCAGTTACACCGTCGACGGAAGTCCGCGGACAAACGCACGAAGAAGGAGAGCTTCAACATTATCGTGTAGACCAGCCAATTTCGCCGAACGACGAAGATCTGACAAATAGACGTCCACCTCTTCTCCTACGATCCAACTGCGCTGCACAAATAAAACATACGCGGAAAACGGATCGATGGAAAAAGTCGCCAACAATTTACTTTTTACTGCCGAGTAATCAGCCCTCTGCTCAGCCGTCATCTCAGAATATATCTGATACGCTTTTCCATCAAAAAAACAGCGGAACAAACCGCTGCAAATCCGTAAATCCACGCAAATTTGCGGCCATTTCAACTTTGTCGAGCCATTGACACACATCACCATCGCCACAAAAATTACTAACAACATCACTTATATTAATGGATGGCTGCTCACTTGATCGACCAAGTGCCGAAATAGCTTGTCGCTCCATTCCGCAGCCAGATAAGCCAGTAATGGAGCAATAACGTATATATATTGAATAACAATGAAATCAATACTGCGTAAGAAAGACACTGTCCACAAAATACACTCTCAAGCCAGGAAGTCGAACACAACTCCGATATATGCCACACGATCAGGTTCTGCCACACACACCGCGCCCTTCGCGCTACACAACTGTCCTGGCGCCGGTCAAGGTTACACAGAACACAAGCAAACGCACACGCACATACACTCACACACTATACGCGCTCATAGGCAGATCGAGACCCAGTTATTTACGGGTCAGCTCAACGTACAATACATGCAAATTCACATCACACCGCCCTCCAAATATCGGACTCCAAGGGACCGAGAATAAATTCGCTATTTGGTGGTGTGCTCCGCAACAAATGTTACCAACCTTTTTTTACTGTGAATAGTTCATTTTTCCTAAACTATTCCCCAATTATTTGCATTATCTCATATGATTCTACCAACATTTTTCATTACCCCACAAAATTATTCAGCTGTGCGGCGTTTTCCTCTGGATGCAATGGTTTTGGTATGCTCCAGTTTGCAGGAGAGACCCGTTTAATCAATGTTGAACACATCATTAGTGTCCGATGCAATAGTAATCGAAATTCCAGTGGTTGCCGCGTGTGATAAAATTAGCGATAATTATCGTTGAGGTTAAACCTTTTATCGCGTATCGCAAAGTGTTCGAAAATTATCGCTCATTCACTTACCGATAGTCACCAAAAATGAGGAACGATAAACGATAAATTCAAAAGACGACTTTTGTAGTCATTGAAAAATGTGCCTGGTGGCAATAGTCGCAACAGCCCGCCTAACAATTTCAGACCAGTTCAAGCTAAAAGTATATATAGGGTAGAGACTAGAGGGAGCAAACTGGCTTGAAAGTGAACCCTAAACCCCTCATGAGAGCTGCCAAGTGTGTTTGTAGCTGGCCAATCACATTATTCACAGCGGCAGTGTGCCAGTCTCGCTGGTGCTCTGGAGGGTGTGTGCCGCTCTCTCATGCGCCTTGATCCACCTTAACGATGTCGGAGTGGGCGCCACCCTGATACACTTTCTGCCGGATCGAACGGAGAAACCAGTGATGTTTGCCTCCAGGAAGCTTACACAAGCTGAACGGAAATACCCAGTCGTAAAAAAAGAGGTAGCTGCGTTATGTTTTGGTGTGACGCGGTTCCACTAATACCTGTACGGTCGGAGATTTAATCTGGTGACGGGCAGCCGAGTATTGTCACGAAGCATCAGTCCAGACCGCGAGCTACCAGCATTCTCCGTCCAGCGCATGCAGCGGTATGCATTGCGTCTAGCTACGTACTGTTACGACGTGGAATTACGGCGGTCAGAAGACATGGTCATGTTGGATGCGCTATCTCGAGTGCCCAATCAGTCAGAGCAACCAGGATTCGCCGACGATGTAGACGGTACCAATTCGATAGCCTTAATCGAAAGCGCAGTAGTGACTTCTCAGGCTCTCGGGACGGCCACTCGTCAGGACCCGGAATTGGGTCGGGTACTGCTTTGGGTGCGCACTGGAAGTACGCTTTCCAACAGAGGAGAGTGCGCAAGGACCTTCTACGACAAAAGGGACGAACTATCCACTGACGGAGATTGTCTCTTTTGGGGAGGAAGAGTGATTGTTCCATCAAAGCTGAGAGATACAATTCTGGTGGAATTGCACTTGGGACACGTCGGTGTGACCCGGATGAAACAGCTGGCTCGACCAGTCATGTCTGTCGGCCTAGCATGGATAGTGACCTGGAATACATCGCTCGTGGGTGCCATGCGTGTGCAGTGAAGCGATCAAATCTACCAAGGGCTGTTCTACATCCATGGAAACCACAGTCAGGTCCTTGGCAGAGGCTGCACATCGATTTCGCTAGTCCTGTGGATAACATCATGTTGTTAACCCGGGAATTCCTAGATGTACATATTTGTCTAGTTCACAAAAGACATGATTTAAAGACAAACTGTGTTACCAAGGCGTTTAGTATTGTTTTGCTTGAGTGAATTGGCAACCCTGGAATCCTGATGCGCATTCACGGCACTCTCCGTTCGTTTTTCTCAGTATTGCAGCTGTTTCCATACAGTGAATACCGTCCGTGCGCTCAACAAAAAAAATGACTTCCAGCGATCGGTGAGTAATTAGAAATCATGGTCATGTTTATTGATTTTTTTTGTATGAATGCATTTGTTATAAATATGTCTTCCAAATTATATCGATATTTGAGTTCACATTCCAGTATCCTCTTGATTATACATGTTAACATACTGACTAGACATATATGTCTATCTAGGAATATCTGGGTACAAAATTTCGTGTTTCTTGTTTCAGTCGGTGATTGACTGTGAATGATATACTGGATATCCTGGAGGTCGATGAGAATGATACGGAAAGTGTAGATGTTGTCATTCAGCCTCCGGAAGGTGACTTGTCGGATGGCTATTCGGGTTCTGAGGACGAAAAAGAAAA
Source organism: Sacculina carcini (assembly GCA_916048095.2). Classification (NCBI taxonomy): domain Eukaryota; kingdom Metazoa; phylum Arthropoda; class Thecostraca; family Sacculinidae; genus Sacculina; species Sacculina carcini. The sequence continues at coordinate 2,760,981 of OU696584.1, forward strand.
GGATCCAGAACATTTTTCTGCTGCTGTTCTTCAAGCCCCAACAGAAGTTTGGCATCCCCTTTCTGGCCATACCGACGAAGATTGTATTGCATCTGATATTGAAGACGATGAAACACCGACAACCTCATTTGGTGCAAGAAGTCAAGGGGGTATTAATAAACGATGCAGACGTTCTCAATCAACACGCCGTGTGCAGGGGAGATATATTCCAACTTGGAAGAGAGCGCAGTCAATTCCTCCTCGCAATCCAAGACCATTTCCTCAATTCAGCCACGACCGTTACATTGGAAAAACACATCAGGAACTGTTCTTTCTCTTCTGGGATGATGCCTTTTTGAACTTCGTTTGCATAGAGTCGAACGAGTACTCCCTTAAAAACGGCAGGCCAAATCTCAAGGTAAACCCTTTATCACACTCATAATTTGTAAGCTATCATTCTTCTGTAAGTGCCAAATCATGTAATGTGCTGATGAAATTTACCATAAGACTAAGTGGACCACTATTTATGATATTCTTGTCCTTTTTCAGGTCTCTGTGGATGAAGTCAAAGTGTTTCTTGGAATCCTCCTTCTCTCCGGGTACGTGCCTCTGCCTTCATATCGCATGTACTGGCAATCATCTCCAGATACACACAATCCGTTGGTAGCTGGCGCCATGACGAGAGACAGATTCGAACCCATCAAAAACAACCTCCACTTTGCTCATGATCCCTGTGACAGTGACAGTTTCTGGAAGTTGCGCCCTCTTATGCGCCACCTCCAAGAGAGATGCATGGCGAACTTCGTAGCTAGAAGGAATGTTTCACATGACGAATCCATGATCAAATATTTTGGGAGGCATTCGCTAAAGCAAGCAATAAGAACCAAACCAATTAGGTTCGGTTTCAAATCGTGGTGTCAAAACACTCCTGATGGCTACCTTTTCTCCTTTGACTTCTATCAAGGAAAAAGCATTGCGGAGAACGCTGCAACACATGTCAAGGTCTGTGGCAGGTCTGGAGCCTCTGTTCTGGACCTTCTGGAGAACATGAGACCCGACTTCAAGGAATTACCATTCTATTTCTATGTCGACAACTACTTCACTTCCATGCAGTTGTTGAAGGAAATGACTTGTCGGGGGTATGACCTGACTGGGACAATTCGGGCGAACCGTATTCCAGGAGCCCCTCCACTGACTGCGATAGATGCGTTTAAGAAAAAGTCTCGTGGGAGCACGGAAGTGGTAACCTCTCACAATTTTATCCTTACCAGATGGAAGGACAATTCGGCCGTGACCCTGGCATCTACCAGTTACGGCGATAAACCTGTAAAACCTGTTCGAAGGTATTCCCGAACTGACAGAAAGCACGTGAATGTCTCCCGACCCCACGTTGTCGCTAAATATAATGAGTGTATGGGAGGAACCGACCGCATGGACCAGCACATCAATCATGCAAGAGTGAGTGTAGGAGGAAAGAAGTGGTGGTGGAGCCCGTTCACATGGTTGTTGGATGTCAGCGCCCAAAACGCGTGGAGATTGCACATTGGTGCGGGAGGAAGACAAACGCAAGTTGCTTTCAGGAGAGACATTGCTGTTTCGATTTTGACGAATGCTGCCTCGAAACGGAACTCACGGACATTTTATCGGCGAGTTGGTACTCCTGCTGCTAATGAACTCCGTTATGACAACATAGGTCATCTGGTCAGGAAAGCTGCAGAGAACAGGCGTGGGACATGTCGCTGTTGTCATATCTCGAGAGTGAGTTACATCTGCGTCAAATGCGAGGTTTTCCTTTGCATTGAGTGTTTTATTCAGTACCACACACGATAAGCCAGGCTCGATCAGGATATTTTTGCAACCGTATTGTTATGTTTTGTACAAGAATACATGTTTTGAAATCTATGTTTTTATATACATGAGAGATAATAATTACTCGTGACTGGTATGTATTATGGATAATACTTGAGCAAATTAGAATAAAGGTATATATATATATATATATATATATATATATATATATATATATATATATATATATATATATATATATATATATGTGTGTGTGTGTGTGTGTGTGTGTGTGTGTGTGTGTGTGTGTGTGTGGTAAGAGGAAGAGAGAAGGCATAAAATCCTTGCAAAAATGTCCGAGAATGAAATAAGAAAAACAAGACATAATCCTAAGAGAATAGTACATATGATGAGATTTTGTACCCAGATATTCCTAGATGGACATATATGTCCACCTCTAGTATGCCAAAACCAAAAGAGTTGCAGTTACCATACTTCAGCTACTGCGTCAGGTGGTCAATTGAAGTAGTTGACGTAAATCTGAAGAAAATTGGTTGAAAAAAATACTCTAGGAAATGCCGGGTTAATCATGGTGGATAGTTACTCGAAATGGGTGGAATTTATTCCGATGCGGTCAATGAAATCGTAGTGCCTCATACGAGAAATGAGACGTATATTCTGTTGTCACGGACTTCTGGTTGGGTGGTCAGTGATAACGGTCCCCAGCTGATTTCGTCGGAGTTTCAGAATTTTCTGAAACTTAATGGTATCAGACATATTCGCACGGATCCATATCATCCAGCAAGTAACGGTGCAGCTGAGCGTATGGTCCAGTCAGTTAAGAAGTAGCTGGCTGCATCCAAGGCTGATGGGTGCGCGCTGGATCAACGCATTGTTCGTTTTATTCTCGCGTACTGAACAATTCCACATGCTACAACGGGAAAAACACCCGCGGGACTTTTGTTTGGGCGTGCCCTTCGCACCCGTCTCAATCTCCTGAGACCAAATGTGAAAGCAGACGTTCGGGAAAAAACAGCTGATGCAGGCCGAAAATGCTGGTGGTCATAAGCGACCAGTGTTTGCAGCGGGAGATGCAGTGTGGGCACGCTGCTACGTAGGCGTCAAGTGGAGAAAGGCGGTTATCGTCGCTAAAGCAGGGCCGCTGTCGAACGAAGTGGAGGTGGACGGTGCGATCTGGTCCAGACACGTGGATCAGCTTCTACCTGCTTCGACACCTGAACACGGAGACGTGGAGGAGAGGTCGAGCGCAGCAGCGAGGAAACAGACGAGGTATGTTATATTTCGTGAAACTCCGCATGTTACGTGCCGGTGATACTTGAGGGAGAGCGATGGAGACCTGGCGGTGGGTGAAGGCAGTCCGAGTTCGGAAATTGGAGACAGTCCAGGTGCCGCGAGTGAAGTCAGTCCGGGTGCTGCGAGTGAGTGTGGTCCTGGTTCCTCGAGGGAAGACGGTCCTGGTGCTGCTGTCCTACCCGATAAAAGTGGAGTATCCTGTGGAGGTGGACAGCTGGACTTGGGGCAATGTGAAGCTGAGGATACAACAAAGGACAACAGCTGGCGTCCGGCAGTATTGCGTCGCTCTGGCCGAGTGCGTAACCCACCACGCCGATTCATTGACGAATAAATAGGTGACAATCGTGTTGCGGTATAATTTGGATTTAAGTACAGGCTGAGTGATGCGTTCATTCAGTGTTCATTCAGTCTTTGCATTATGGTGTGGCGGAATTGCCGTGAAGTTGTATACTTTCCATTTATGTATCGTTGTTAACATGTGCGTTGCTTGGCGAAGGGGGTGTGTGGTGTGGTATCGCGACATTTGGTCTGGCAACTTTGGGGTTGTTGATAGTTGGCAACTCTCGTGGAAGGGGGTTTGGGATGAAATGGGTGTGTGTTGGGAGCGTGTTGAATCATTAACAACAACAACAAACATGTATTTAATATAGCGCACACAAAAGTTACAAGCGCGCGACACGCAGAATACGACTGGAGCAAGTGGGAAATTGGGTCAACTGCGCAGGTTGGGTGAAGTATAGACATGCAGCGCAGAACAGAAACACAAACATGTACAATTATGAGTCCGGAATATGTAACTAAATGTGCAAAACAGAAATAAATCATTAAATAAAAGGAAAAACGGATTAAATCAATATCGATAGTAAGAATAAATCAATTATAACATTGCAAACAAGTAAACTTAAGAAGACTCTGAGGCCAAAGATAGGAAATGTTTGTGGAGTTCAGAGGAGAAAGATGAGTAGGATTTCATTCGGAGGAGGCGAGGAGGAAGTGAATTATAAATGCGGGGTGCAGAAAAAAAGAATGATTTCGCAGACCAAGTGGATTGGTTCAACGCAGTGGGACAGATTTGAGGAGTAGGATGGCGACGTGAACCAGAAGTAGTCTCTTGAACCAGAAGTAGTGAGCGTAGATAGGACGGGGGTGAAGGGCAGTGAAGGATTTTGTACACCAAACAGCAAATTCTGTAGCGAATTCGGAAATGAGCAGTGAGCCAACCAAGGCGGTGAAGGTGAGCTGAAGTTGGCGTTTTGGGAGGAAGCTTAAGAACGAAGCGACAGGCAAGGTTGATAATGGATTGTAGATGGCGGATACTTTTGAGGGGAAGGTGAAAAAACAAGGAGTTACAGTAATCTAGGCGAGTGAAAATGTAGGAATTGACGAGAAGAACAGCCGAAGATTCGTCCAAAAGAGAACGTATGGGATACAATTTTCTCAGAGTGAAGCGGCAAGAGCGAGTGAGTTGAGAAAAGTGTTGAGAAAATGATATTGTCGGATCAAATGTGATGCCAAGGCTGCGAATTTGAGAAGCTAGAGGCAAGGAGACAGTGGTAGGGGTTATCCTTGGAGGATGAAAAGCTAAGTAGACTGTTTTGTCGTGATTATGAAGTAGGTATCTGGAGGCAGCCCATGACGAAACATGAGAAAGAAGTTTAGATACCAAAGAAGAATTATGTAAAGATAGAATCACCAGATGTTTTGTTTTATTACCAAATGTGTTGCTTGAATTATCGGTTGCATTGCTGTGTTGAAATATAGGTTTTTGTTTCAACGTTCTCAGTATAATAGTGGTAACAATACATATTTGTTAAAAGGTACCTTCACATGTCTCACGATGGAATTGACGCCTTTGATTGGCGTTATGAAAACATTAATGCTGCTGTTTTTGAAGTTGATATTTTTTAGCTTTTTTCGTCATTGGTTTGGCCTTATGTGGCTTTAGACTCCTGGCAACCCTGAACTGAATGCGTGTATGTGTGTGCTCCCGTATGTCACGGTATGAGCGTGAATGTGTCGTTTGGGAGTCTTGTTCGAGTTATGGTCGTGGTGTGAGGTGTTGTAGGCGTCTGGGGCACTCATGCCCCGTGTGCCTGTCTGTTAATATACTTCTGTTATTTCTTTCTTTTACAAGTTGTTGTTCCTATCGTATCTCTTTCGGTTGTTAATATGTGGACTTACTGTAGTTTTCATCGCCTGATCTTCGCTAGATCTGATTTTATGTCGCAGTTATTGACAGTTCTAGTTGTCGCAGTTCTAGTTGTCGCAGTATTTGTTCTGCGAGCTCCTCCGGAGGAGTAGAACTAAAATATTTATAAAGAATAAAGTTAAACAAAACAAAGTGTGAATGGCTGGTGTTCTGGACTGTGTATGAATAGAACCGTGTATCAATTAATATATACATTTGCATATATTATATGAAACAACCGACATCCACAAATATTGTGAATATTGTTCTTTTTCCATCTCTAATAAATAACTGGACGTCAGCATTGCGGTGACCAAATGTTATTTCGTATGTGTGTCACTTTTTATGTCTCATCTCAAGAATGTTCTTGAAACACTGCTCTTGTGAAAAACCGTATATTCTCAGGTCAATTTGTCTTTGTTCAACACACAAAACACCGAGGTGCACATGTATATAAAATAACAGATCACAAGTGTGCGATTAAATAGGTCACGTGAATCACTCGAGGCTAAATAAGGCGCGAATACCCACACTGCGTTTATTTGCCCGGGGGCTTGGTCATATGTAACAACATCGATCTTGCCCCCCGGTGTTGGGATGGCATGAAGTGGGGGTGGATGGGAGAGGGGCAGACCGGCTGTCCCCGTGGCTCAACGAATAGACAGACACATACACACACACATATAGACAGACATTCATTCTCACGTTCACACACACGCTTAATCAGTAAACGGAGGATGTGTTTGCGGTGATCACGCGTCATTCTTCGCTGGTACCACTGATCCGATTCCTGTTCCATCTGTAACACGCACACACACACAGGCCATGTAAGACGTGGTCATGACTGCATACCGCGTTGTTTCCATGCCAGCGCTCGGCGTTTCGGTTGGCGTGGCAAGCGGCCATGTGGCAAGGCCGCGTGTGGTTAATCATTATGCAACGCTGATAAAAACACCGCCCAGATAACGGCCGAAAGTGCAGCGTCACATGGTCGTCCTCTGTGCTGGAGGCTGGCCTATTTTTGCTCGTCAACTCTTTCTCTCCTGGCGTGTGTATGTTAGTGCCGTCCATCTAGCCTGTGTTCGTTCCACTGCCACAGGGAATCAATTGTTGTCGAGGTCATGCGCTCACGCGCACACGCGCGTATACACGGTTTATTAATTGGAAATTGCTTGCCATTGACACTCAACACACTACAGAGCGTGAGAGCACACTGTTGGGCAACTACAGAGGTCGGGAGCGTATCATTTTAATTAATGTTCTTGCATTTTGACACAACATTTGAATGTCCTGCCCAACGCTCCACTCAGCCGATATTAGTCCTAAGCTATTGGTCATTGTGAATAAAGTTAAGAAAAGTGTATACACACATTTGGGCATTCCTAAGCTAAATTATCATTATGGTTATTCTTATTTTAACAATAAGAGTAATTAAACGAGGTGAAATGAGAAGAGCGTGAACACAATAAATTACATGCCTGCAATCACCATGCACCTGGATTATCAACAGGCAGAGAATGAACAACAATAGTTTACTGATATAAATAACATATCTTAATATAAGAAATTAGTAGTTTACTGGAAGTGAAATACGGTGGAAGTGTGATAATTATTTGTCTTATTTTGGAGTATTTCTGGTGTTTGGTTTTCTGCAAATTGTGCTAGAACCGTCTGGCAACGCTGACAAGGCGAAGAAGAAATACTTTCTAGTTTTGACTTGGCTGAACAAGGTCTTGTGGCATTGCTTCAAATGTCAACTTCAAATTCCACTTGAACTTCAAATACTATTTCAACGCCATTCTCCAACTTTTAAATTATTCAATATTTTACTCGAAAACGCTATGTAAGAACCCTTTTTTTACAACGACACGATCTACAAGTCAGTTTAACAATTATCAGGAAAATATTCAGAACTGGTCACGAACACGTTGTGTCTCTAATTTGTTTTAGCGCTCTGCATACTTGGTTTGCGAAATATTTCTACTTTTTTGCTCCCCGACTTCACAACTCGCTTCATGGTCTGGAAGAAAACTCATTTTCTTCTGCGCTACATGAATATATATTGTCCCTAGGTTATCCTCTGATTTCTCCCTTATGTATTCTTCCCTTCATACTGTCCTCATTGATGTCGTTCATACTGTGTACATGTTCATTACTTTTGTTTGCTGTTTAAATGTGATACACACCCCATATACATTAACATCGTTGGATTATTCATTGGTTACCAAATATATTTTTGTTAGTTTACAAGAATAGTTCATCTGCAGCAAGATGATTGAGTCATGATTTTGACTCACGGGTGTGTGGCATTCAATACAGCATTAAGAATATCAACCTCAATACACGACTCAATACAAGATTTAAAATATCAACGTCAAGTCAGATTTGTGTTGAATAGTGGCGATTCCTTCACCAGTTTTCGTGCAAATTCGACTGATTTGTTTACATTCAGTAGATTTTTGACATTTTTACGTTTTTAACATTGGTTATTTTTGGTAAATTTGTTATTTCCGTTGTTTTTTCTGAAGTTTCCCTGAAATCGGTTTGAGTCTGTTTTTGTTGAGTCGTTTTCGTGTTGAACTAATTACGCGCGCGTCCTGCTCTCATAAAAGTCCTCGAGCGATACAAGCCGGCATCATCTGTCACTTTCTCTTTTCTCTCTTTTCTCGTGTCGTCCTCAAAAGCGACCACTGCTAGCCTCCGGGTCCAACTGGCCTCCATTTGCTGGTCAATTGGTACCTTCCCCTCCGATGTGTCCTTGAATCCTGGCTCGTCTTCACCTGCCATATCTATTAGATTTACTATCTCGGGCGTTTTTCTCGCGTCCCATCTATTCATGTTGTTTCGTCCAGAGTACTTGCGTCAATGTCGTGTCTGTCTACATGTGTGTGTGTGTGTGTGTGTGTGTGTGTGTGTGTTTGTCTGCAGGTGTGTGTGTGCACTTTCTCTTGGCGTTATCGCAAATAATCTCATTTCTACACGACCAGCTTGCTGTCAGTGAACTGCGGCATCGTTCTCATTTTTCTAATCATTGTCCTCTCTCGGTTCGACTCGACCTCAATCATTCAGTATCCGTCTTTCACCGGAGTGCACTTGAGGATGGCGTTTTATCACTCCTCCGTCGAACGCATATTATTTGGACATAGACATAGACATTGACATAGAATTCTGGGGCTCCAATGGCGATTAAAATTACTCGTTGCAGACGACAATGTAGAATGAACTGTAGCTTTTGAAACGTTTTTTTCCTACTTCATCATCACTGTCTCTCACCTTGCAGCACCTCGTTTAGTTGATTTTCGTGCTAGTTCTATGCATATATCTGCATTATACACGTTGTTTTTCCGAGCCATATATTTCCATGTATTATTTCCTCTACCACTTGTCAACCCTTCACACAGTCGGTGTAAAACGATCTTGCAAATGTCCGTCAAATTTTGTCCGATATGTGATAGTCTCGCCTGATCTTGCTTTTCCGCGGCCCTCGGTTCAGCGCCTAGTGTTCGATATCGAGAACAAATGCGGAATGGGCAAGCAGTCGTACGTAGACAGGGCGCTGGGTGGTCTTCTACTATCGACTTGTGGACACGTGTTGTTTGCGGTCTAGCTAGCATTTGTCGCAACACCGTCGCACATTTCAAACCGTGTGTGTATGTATGTGTGTGTCTGTGTATGTATGTGTATGTCTATATATATATATATATGTGTGTGTGTGTGTGTGTATGTGTACATCACATTGCATGTGCGTTGGATAGCAACTTTAATGACGGCTTGCGTCACTGACACACACACACACACATGCACACACACACACACACACACACACACACACACACACACACACACATACACACCCACATACACACACACATGCCCACACACACACACACACACACACACACACACACACACACACACACACACACACACAAACAAGTTCACACGCAGGTAGTCCGACTATGCTGCTATAGTGTTACGCAATCTAAAGACTAATTGTATGTATGTATGTATGTGTGTGTGCCTGTGTGTGTACGCATGACTAGGCATGACCACATGTCAAGGATAAACAGTGCTCAAAAATGGGCTGAAATTTCGTTGTGGGAGAGTATCGATGATAATTCACACATGCACACACACACACACGCTAACATACATGTGTGTGTGTATCCAGTGGCTATGATAATCGCAATATGAGCAGCTGCGCTTTCCAAACAAAAAAAACAGTTGTAAGTTGTGTCGTAGTGCTTTGACGGAAGGTTAGAATTTGCGCATTGTGCAAGGGCTAGTATATATATGTATATAACATAGGGCTAGTATACATATGTATGTATATGTACATAACGCAACTGTGATGTGTGCATGTGTGTAAGTCACTTTGTTGGCTCCTCCGAGATCAAATTCGCTGCGACCGCCCCTGAATTCGAGTTTTCGGGCGGTTTTGCATCAACCCTCGTAGATTGGCATCAATCATTTCGGGATATAGTAAGCCCGGGAGGATATGAATTAGTTGAACAGCTCTAGTTTTTCCTGTGATCTGTTCGCTCACCAAAGCAGCCGTTATTGTTGACATTTTTGCTGCATGTCATTGCATTCCTGGCCAAGGCACCAGCTGCTTATGGCCAGGTCAGGTCACGCGAATTATACATCAAGTCGTCTGCTATGTAAAAGCCTCAATGGTGAAAGTGGTCGTTTTTTCCGCCGTCCATACTGCTCAGTGAAAGCCACGCCATGATGTGGGGAGAGGGTATTGAGCTGGATTGTCTCCGCTGTTTTTACTGATACTGAGAAATGGTTCCGCTCCCGGCGCAGATCGTCGGGTCAAATCGTCAATAATTGACAGTGGCTCTCAAACATACATCAGCCGTTTGTGCACGTGACATTTTTGTTCATAATTGTTTTGTTCCTGGCTCCTGATATTGCTCTTGTATTTGTGCTGTTCTGCTGCGTGTATATGTGTTTGTATGTGTGTGTGTGTGTGTGTGTGTGTGTGTGTGTGTGTGTGTGTGTGTGTGTGTGTCAGTGACTACCTGACGTAGCGGAATCCTCTACTTTTTGCCGTAGTTGTTGTAGCTAGGGTAGGTAGGCTTGGGGCACACAGTCACATACTGGTTCTGTTGCTGAGTCTGAAATACACACACACACACACACATACATATACACATACATATAATTGCACAGACACTAGCGTGGTAATATATTGTTATGTATTATCTATTATTTGTTTACAGTCTATTTTTAAATACAACAGGCATTCATTGTAGTGAAGTTTGAAGCGTTTTAAATGTCCAAATGGAGCATTTTTCACTCGCAGTGATTGACAATGAAGTTATATGTCTATGAGCACATACAGGGGCGCCTACGATGTGTACGTATATGCACGTCATGTTTTTATATCCAGAATTGTTACTGACAAACATTAGCTAGCGTCCTAACGTTTTACTTGTTTATTTATAATTACATAATTTATATAGCCCTTCTATTTATTGCTATATTTGTTAAATATATATATGCTGATAAATAATGTTAGATAACATTTTAAGAAGCGGACGGCGTTGTGTAGTTGTTCACTTCTACTGCCAAAGATATCTGATATGATCTGGTCAGATGCAGTAGAATACTGAGATAAGACACGAAGTTATTTGATCTGATCACGGCCATGTGACGTCATTCTCACCTTGGTCACGGTGACGTACTGGTTCTGGGTCTGTGTCTCAGTGACGTATTTGTACTCGGGATAAGCTGACGTGACCGTTTGCGTGACGTAATGCGGCACGTTCTGCGTCTCGGTGACGTATTCGTAGCTCACCTGCACACACACACACACACATGCGCGTATATTATCCTCCACACGGACAAACATAAATTCATATAATTCAAACTGAATAGATATACAAAAATATGGATTCCCTTAGGGAATTATCGGAAAATTCAATACATTGTCGGCGAAAACAGTGAATCAATAAATGATTGGAAGATTCAAGGAAACTTTTTGATAAATGGAAGCCGGGGCATATGAATGTATGACTTGCTCCCCGTGACAAAAGCCTGGCTACATATACACTCACATATAATTCCACAGAGATGAAAGAACATTTAGCAAGTATGAAACAGGTAGCATTGGAAGCGAATATAATAAGATTCTAAAATGAAACAGGTAGCATTGGAAGCGAATATAATATTATTCTAAAATAAAACAGGTAGCATTGGAAGCGAATATAATATTATTCTAAAATGAAACTGGTAGCATTGGAAGCGCATATAATATTATTCTAAAATGTCCTAATGACATGGGTCTTAGGGAAACTTTTGTCCGAAATGTCCGAACGTTTACCTGAAAATGTGAGAAATTAATGCATATATTTATACTGTACGAGCCACGCAATTTAGTACCGGTACATAATGTTGGTACAATCAAAACAATCGTAATGTACTTCTAATATGACCAGAAATTTTTCATCAGATAATTAGGATGATAAAGATGTTATTCGTGTAATCATTAATATCAAGAGCTATTTGTGTTTTTCTATCTGGTTGAGATTATTCAGCGAGAAATCTTAGGATTTCGTGATATCGAGTATTGTGAGGCAGTATTGTGATATCAAGTATTGTCGCAGTTCGGCGAGAAACTGCAATGCACAACGGCAAGATAACTACCGCCATGCATGCGTGGGTGCGTATTGAGCTGTGTACAAGAACCATATATTGAATATATTGAATATCCGCTGAGAATCTGATAATGTAGCTTTCAAAAAGCCACATTTTTGATAAAATTCACATCATTGACCTTGGACCCATTCTGGACCAATTTATACATGATGAAATTACATGGATGGAAATTATAATCGATAAATATAATTATCTATAAATATAATCTATAGATAAATGAGGTTGCAATTGTATTGGAAAAGTATCTTGAAGTTTGGTTTATGGATAAAATTTAACTCGTAACTCCATGCATTCGGACTTGATTTATTTCCTATACGGCAGTAAAGTTGACGGGAACATTTCGTTGAGCATATCATATTTGGAACATTTGTATGTATCACAGTGTGTGTGTGTGTGTGTACGTGTGTGTGTGTGTTCACCTGTGTCTGCGTGACGTATTTGTACTCGGGGTAGGCCTGGGTCTGGTAGGCGGTCTTGGTGACGTAGTATGGCACCTGGGCGGTCTCAGTGTAGTACTTGTTGACCACCTCAGTCTCGGTGTAGTAGGCCTTCTCTGTCTTGGTGACGTAGGCCGTCTCTGTGAAGTATTCGTGCTCGGTCACGTACTGAGTGTCGTACAGCACCTTGGTCGATATCTGGTCGCAGCGAAATCAAACCACACACACACACACACATGTACACGTAAACACATTGAAATATGAAGTGGCAATATTTGCGATTATGCCACACCGTACTTTCACTGCCATATCTCCGGCTCAAAACAAAGTTGAAACTTTTTCCACGTGCAGAAATATTTTCCAAATGTTGAGAGAAAATTCACGTGCGTGCATATATGTTTGTGTGTGTGTGAGTGTGTGTGTTTGTGTGTGTTACCTTGACATCGGGAGCAATGTAGCTGGTGACGTACTGAGTCTGGTACTGAGTGCTGGGGTAGTAGAGGGTCTCCGTGATTTGTTGATACAGTGTGGTTGGCTGCAGAGCTGTGTATGTGTTGTAGCGGGTCTCGTAGCCAATCTTGGTAGAAGTCACTGTACACACACACACACACACACATACACATACACGTCAAAAAGATAGCCAAATATACATTTTTGCTGATAAGGGCATTGATGGTTGAAATAGGATACCAGAATTTATTGTCAACCAAAAGATAACACATATATTCAAGAAATATTACGACAAATGGACGGCAGGACAAACGAGTGTTTGACTGTCATTCCTGTGTAGGACAGCTAGGTGATAACACACACATACACGTATGCACACAAATGACGGTGCATCATTGCAGCTCGTGCAAACAAAAAGTGATTTCTACCGTTGTGGAATCAATGTGTATCTTAAGAGCTTTGTCAAGCATCACTGGCTACATGAGGACGGTGCAACATGGTGAATGTGTATATATTGGTGATTCTCACTCGCTCGCACTCTGCGGGTATTTGGCGAATGTCAACCATGGATTCATGAATTTCAAACTTGAACAACTCAAACAGAACTTGTATATCATCTTTGATTACGAGTCAACATGCTGGCTGGTGCGGTGCATTTATATTTAACATGTTTGTCTCTTTTAATTTTCCTCACCGGTGACATAGTGAGTCTCTGCCTTGCACGGCGGCGTTCCATAGCCTGTCGATGGAGCCGGCGCGTCATACGAGGGGGCAATGGGAGGCGGCGCTCCATATTGGGCGTCAGGGGCGGCCTTAGCAGCGGCATCTGGGGCGGGCACTGCCACCACAGCAGCCACCAAGCACGCCACCACACACGCCACCACACTCATCGCGTTCATTTTCTGCAAGGCGCAAAAGCACGCACACAAACGTGTGTGTCAACTTGTGCTCTCTCATTTAGAACAGTGGTTCGTACAGATCAGTTTTTATCAGAAGAGACTGCGGTTTTTGTGCGTATGTCTGTGTATATATGTGTGTGTGGGTATGTGCTTGTGTGTGTGTGTGTTCGTTTGTGTGCGTGTGTGTATTGTGAAATGTTTTACGCGGCGTGGTCGCAAACAATTGTGATTTCTCTGTCAACTGTGTAACAAACTTGACAAAGACAAACGTGCAAATACCCCGGCATACCATCAATCACACATATACATACACACAGGCACACGCGCGCACACATGCACAGCACACACTGGTACACATACACGTTGGTACATAAACATATGAACATTCTCTGATACACACACGCACATACACACACTCCTACTCAAACTTTGTATAAGACTGGAAGCTATAAGAATTTAAACTCTGAGATTGATAAATTTTGCTTAAAATTAGTAACAATGGCTATCAGACGACAATAATTGAATTTAGGGAATTCAGGGAAGAACACAATTCATTTTATGGAAATCACTGTCTAATTATGCATCATAATTATTAAATTCAAGTTCGTTTTTACGATATTCGGTTACAATAAGCTGCCAAAAATTGGGCTGGAAATGTTGGCTTACCTTTTTCAGTTGAGGAAAGGGTAATCACAAAGCTATAGCCGTTTGTAGTGTACAAGGCTCACTCACGCACTCGCACACGTACAAGCACGCCGACAGACACGCACACACGCACGTACTAGCGCTCCACACAATGTCACACTGGTGTCTGGTAGCGCGTGTGCGTGCGTGCGTTTTATACCCATGAAAACACACGCACACACGCACACACACACACTCACACCAGCATGTTCACCATACTTGGTACTTTCGCTTTTGTTCAAACGTCTTGTCTGTCTGTCTGTTTGTCCGAGCTGGTGTGTGTGCGTGTACATGCATGTGTGTATGCGTGTGTGTGAGTGAGTGTGTGCGTGCGTGTGTGTGTGTGTGTGAGTGTGTGTGTTAGTGAGTTTGAGCGTGTGTGTGTGTGTGAGTGTGTGTGTTAGTGAGTGTGAGCGTGTGTGTGTGAGTGTGTGTGTTAGTGAGTGTGAGCGGCGATAGTGAGAATGTGCAGGCAAATGCGACACACTGCTCGCTGGCCTTGTTGACGTGATATTTGCTCGCCTAAATCTCGCGCTAATTTGCAACCAGCCTCTCTGGTCAATACGAATGGTAATTTTGAGTGGCAAATGATCGCTGTTGTTGTTGTTGTTGTTGTTGTTGTTGACGTTTCTCAGGTGGTCTGGCCAAACAGCCTCGTGCTACTGAGGAAAGACACGGCTTTGAGACCGGGTTATTTCAGAAATATTTGGTGAATTTGATGTTGCGGTAACTTCTGAGTTGAGAGTGTGCTATGCAGTGTTTGATGATGTGTGTGATGGTGTGTGGTGCTGAATTGCAATCTGCAATGTGAGTTTTGCCATATGTAGCCTGGCCGTAGGGTGAGGAAGGTGTCCATAAAATGCAAAAATTCGACGAGAAAACAATGGATATCAATTCAACATCACAATAACTTTAACCCTCTACTTATGTTTTGTCTGCAGCCAAATCGTGCTTGATTAAACCGAATTTGATGGTATTTTGTCAAATGAGTGAGCTATCGTGCATGTGCTATTATTGTTGATGAGATATGACCGCTTTTGACTGCTGCATATTGGCTACGTAACCTTTTCTCTCGGATTCCTCACTTTTCAATGAGCCAACTCTTCATTTTCCACAACAGCGCTGAGAATCCAAGCAACTCAGTTGACGTAAATGTCAGTGAGAAACGAAAATGAACAAACTTGACTTGCTAAAAACACACTGTTTTCTGTTAGGCCTTGAATTTTCCACTTGACATCCCCTCGATTCCCCACCAGTGGGGAGTTCCTCACATATCACGGATCACTGTTCCAAACAGAAGTGACTGCCGCTCCTAAAGCTCTCGCCTACGCCTTTCGTTTCTCTTCAGCTTGTTTTGAGGCATACGAGCGACTTTACAAATTTAACATACAATCAAACACTGTTTTCGCAATCTCTTTTTTATTTGGCTTGTACATATATTTCTGTTTTGGCGGCGATAATTTCTAGGCAGACGAGACGTTGCCAACATCTAGGTCACGGGCGATATCGGACAACCATTCAGTGTGTGTGTGTGTGTGTCGGTGAGTATGCCTGTTTAATGGACTCACCCTGGAAGCCATCTGGCGCTTATTGTTGCAAAATTCACGGCAAAAAAACTCGCTAGATGTTTGATCAGCATTTACGGAGCAAGAAAGTGGGTAGAACAGAGATATCAGATAAGAAACGATGCGAGCATAAAACGTAACTCTATTTCACATGTGCCCGCTGATAAAGCAACATCAACTTCTTTCACTGTGTCCTACGATAACTACAAATCCATAGTCAAAAACTGACTGTCATTTTAGAAAAGAGGGTTTTTTGCCGGACATGTTACTGAACGAATGAAGATTTGCTCATTTTATGCATTAACTACATAATTTGTCTGAACTCATTCAAGCTCATAGTGGAGTGATTGATTAGCTCAGTGAAGTTTATGTAGCCAATCGCGAAATTTTCTTCTAAACACACGAGACTGAAATTGATTGCGCATTTGCAGTTGACAAGTTTCTTTCTCGTTGTCTCGATGTTTGTTGTGAGTTGTTGTTCGCTTGTATCAAGTCTTTTAACAGCAATTTACCAATGTTGTGTTGGCGTAACGTTTTGGATTTAATTATCTACATCATCAGACACTGTATGCTCATCTAATGTCTCAATTGCAAATTGTTCGGACGCTTCATATTTACCGTCGTTGCGTCAAAAACTCGGCAACACACACCCTCATATACACACGAACACCTTATTAATGCATTTTATTACATAAAATTAGTGAAACATTCCAAACGCTAGAAAAAATTGAATTGGAGTTCCAATTTTAGCCTCACTGTATATGCAGATACAGTATATGTTGCATATGAGTATATACACTTTATGCTCAGAACCGTATGCGTATGTATATATTCGTGTGAATGTTGTGTATGTGTGTGTATGCGTGTGTGTCGTCCACATGAATGTTTATCATTGCTTCGGTGATGCAACCGGCATCGTATGGACTGCATGTGACGCAGGTGTGTCTGTCTGTGTGTGTGTGTGTGTGTGTCTGTGTGTGTGTGTGTGTGTGTGTGTCTGTGTGTGTATGTGTGTGTCTGTGTGTGTATGTGTGTGTGTGTTCAACTGCATTCCTCAACCTCGTTGACTACCTGTCTTGGAATTTACACACACACACACACACACACACACACACACACACACACACACACACACACACACACACACACACACACACACACACACACACACACACACACACACACACACACACACACACACACACACAAACACACACACACACACAAACACACAAACACACACAGTGTTTGAGAAAGTGTAATTGGAGTGACCTGTATGCTTACAACAAAGCACTCAATGTGTATGCGTGTATGCATGTGTGTATGTGTGTTGCGTCAGCGACAATCGACACGGGAATTGCAAACAATGCGACCAGTTCAACTAGCACCTCCATACCATGCTATACCATACCACGTGAACGCCACAGTAGCCCATCATCGCTGTCATGACTGCTCATCGCTTGTGACCAGGTCGCTCCAATGTCCACGCACTGCCAGCTCATTGGCTATTCATCCACCGCCTCGACCGCCTGTATGTATGTGTGTATGTGTGTGTATGTACATGTGTGTTTTGACATGACGTCCTTGCTGGTGTAGAAAGTGGCATGTGAAGCTTCTAGCTCGAGATTCGCTTGCTCACACACACACACACACACACACACACACACACACACATACACACACACATACACACACACATACACACACATACACATATACACATGCACAAATTCATACAGACAAGAACAAATTACGTTCGGGTTTTCACTTTTCATTCAGGTTGAGTATTGAGTTTTCTTTAAGAATGTTTCTCATATTATTTAGCTGTTGTCTTGCTAAGCTGTGCTTTCACCGCACCAGCAAAACACTCACATGCAACATTTGCACTCTGCTGCTTCTCTCTGGCGATTCAAGAGATCAATAATCATTAGAGATTCAAGAATATCAAGAGATTTCTGGACATGCCGTCCGTGTACGAACTGCGGTGGTATTGTTGTTTTCACTCGGAATTGTCGTGCAGCCGTGCACAAACTATTCATGATCGCAGTCCGAACCTTGAGCTAGTGAACACGTTGAGATAGGTACAATATCTGAAGAAGATATCAGCCGGTGCATAAGTACAGCATTCATACATTCTGGTTGACTTTGATGAAGGTGTGACATTTGCTTGACGTGGTCTGGTTTCATGTGCTAGTATGGGACAATATTCTATTTTTATGGGGCAAGATTCTATTGGATATATTTTCTTCTGGTATGGCCAAACGTTGATTCGTACTCTGCAAACCGTGTTTGGTACCGCGGTTATAGCGTTGGTTTGACCTGGGATTGTCCCCAGGACATGACCCTGGTAGAATGACCACCGGTTGTTCTTCAAGGACATCTGCTTGTTTGTCGCTAGGGTGTTGTCCATTATGATTTACGACGATGACATTTCGCCTCTCGTGCGCCGCTTTCACTCACATTTGCCGACAAATGGCGCCCGAAAATCCGATTCAGCCGATGATGACAATCCCTGAGGGTATTTGCGCGGGCTATTTTCTCGCCTAACATAATGACGTCAACCAAACTGACTACTGACCAGGAGGGCTTAAATGCCCGTGTGTTCAGGAGCGTTTCAGCCATTTGCTAGAAATCATGTGTATTAAATGGAGCGATATTGTTGAACGATATTATAAAATAGATTTTGATCAGCATATATTTATTAACGACCAGGATATTATTCAGTTGAAATGTCACTCGACGATTACTGACGTCAAGGACACACAAGACCTGCTGTTAATCCAGAGTGGAACTGCTTTCATTTCGTCATTATGCGCGCCTCATCACGCGCACTTGTCTGTACAGGATCTGTGCACTTGAATAGATGAACTGATAGACAGATCAGAGAGAAAGGAAATTGCATAGTGGTTTGCGTCCAGCCAAATTTGCTCAGCTCGAAAAGTGATTTTGAGCAAAAATTTGTACATTTTCGTACTGTCATTGTAATTCATATAAAAATCAATGAACAAGTTTAAAAGGGAAAACATTAGACGTCATTAATTGCATTGCTGCAATCTCCATTCATCTTGATCATCAAATCACACATACACACAAACACACACACGCACAAACACACACACACACACACACACACACACACACACACACACACACACACACACACACACACACATAATCAGACCTCTGCTAGAATACGCTGCACCGGTATGGAGCCCACATCTTCAAAAACACTTGACGGCGATTGAGAGAGTACAAGGGACATTCACAAAATGTATTGCGGAACTGAAACCCTGAACTATGAGCAGAGATTCCAAAAAATTGACTTGCCAACGCTAGAATAAAGAAGAAAAATAGATGTCATAATGATTTACAAATGTTTAAGTAGAAAAGACACAATCCAACATGAGGGAATGTTTTAAATATCAAAATCTACCAGGGGACATGGCAAAAAACTATTGCTAAACACAATAAAACGGGATCTGAAAAATATAATTTTCCATATAGAGCTATAACACATTGGAATAAGTTACCGGCCAATATCACAAACAAAAATACCATCAAAGGATTTAATGACTCATTTGATCAATGGAAGGCGGGACAGACGAGCTGACTCAGTCCTGCCTACTACAATTCGGTGAGAACAATTCGGTGAGAACACACAGATGATGGGTCGAATAGAGCAATAACGTACGCTAACAAACATATACGGCAAATGAATTCAGATTAATGTGAATATCGTTAATAAATACACTGTGGAGCAAAGAGCTATCAATAAATGTATCAACAGTTTTCCATGTATCCACACAAATGACACTCAACTAGCTTGCAAACACACACACACACACACACACACACACACACATACAGACACACATACACACACACACACACACACAAACACACACACACACACACATACACGCGTATATGCTTACGGGGTGCTATAAATCAGACTTGTTTACGCGTTGGTTGTGTGTGTGTGTGTGTGTGTGTGTGTGTGTGTGTGTGTGTGTGTGTGTGTGTGTGTGTGTGTGTGTGTGTGTGTGTGTGTGTGTGTGTGTGTGTGTGTGTGTGTGTGTGTGTGTGTGTGTGTGTGTGTGTGTGTGTGTGTGTGTGTGTGTGTGTGTGTGTGTGTGTGTGTGTGTGTGTGTGTGTGTGTGTGTGTGTGTGTGTGTGTGTGTGTGTGTGTTTGTGTGCGTATATACAAGAGTTCTGGTAGTTACGTGGCGATTGCGCGATATGCCGACATACTCTCATGTGTGTGTGTATGTGTGTGTGTGTTTGTATGTGTATATGTGTGTGTCAGTGTGTTTGTAATGTCATTCACGTTTGTGTAAGCACGTTTCGATGCTAATTGAGAGAATCTGCCTGCCTCTCACGCTCTCCTTATCTCTGTCCTGTTCTCTGCATCTCCTTGTCTCTGTCCTGTTGTCCTGCCAGTTCTCTGAACTATCATTCTCTCTCCCTCTGTCATTCTCTTATTCTGTTCGTCGTCGTGATTGTCCACTGTTCGCCACAGTCATTGGCGGGCCGGCCGACCATTTTAGCCATGTCCTCGACGGTGACGTGACCAGATTCTAGGACACTCTCATCCTGATCCACACGCACTTTCACTCGCCAGCGCACACACACACACGCCCACACACACATACACACAAACACACAGATACAGACACATGTATGTGAGATTACGCATTGTGTGTGTATGCGTGTGGAATAGGAGGAAACTTGAATGATAAATCGCCAGAAGCGTGTTTGTGTGTATTTTCAGCAATATCAGTATTATTGAATGTATTTTTTCACATGGTGTGAATATCAATAAATAAATTAATTAATTTGACTGTTACAGCGCCGTAGCAACTGCCCCCGAACCTCCCGGTCGGAGGGCCGATTGTTGAGGGACCCCATTGCCTCACGCATGCTATTAAAATGTATCCTAAAGTAGCGCATAAATGTCACCAGCTTGATGGAGACCTTAAAGAAGTGGTTCCCAACCTGGGGTAAATTACCCCCTGGGGGTAATTTAGCAATTGTTCGGGGGTAATGTAGGTGTGACAGGAAAATGTTAAGAATTCGTATTGTATTGGGATTAATGTTAACTTAGCATATTATGTTTATTGTTTGCATTGTGTGGATATCGTATTGCTCATATGGCGTGTTATATATAGTTGTGTGTGCACGCGTGCGTGTGTGTGTGAATGCTTACAGTAACATGTACAGTAACAAAGGGGTAACATGCTTAATATGGGATGCTAAATTGGGTAACAAGCTGAAAAAGGTTGGGAACCACTGCCTTAAAGGGACTGCTCTTAGCTTCATTTTTCCCCAGTATTTCTTTTGAGGAGCGGGCATAGGACCTCGCATCGGCTCTGAGCGCTGATATGAGCACAAGCGCAGAAATGGCAACACGGATCAAGTGGCAAACACAAGGATGCAAACAAACATACACCAGTAAGAACACAGAGCACACACAGGAACATCATAATTTGAAATGGGCAGCAAATCACACTGAATCAGTAACAGACAGTTGAACATGCAGGATACAGAATACAGAACAAGCATGAAGAGTAAGGATGATACAGGGAAAATAATGACTGTGATCAGTGGCGGTGCTAGGACTTTTACGGTGTGGGAGCTACCGAAAAAAATGTGATGGCTTGGTGGAAAATAGGGTGATTGTAGGAGCAGAAAACAATTTTAAGAAAACAAAAACAATATGTATTAAAACACAGGCGCGCGTGGGACGGCGATGTCCCACGCGCGCCTACAAGACCACACCGCACAGCGAACACGCCCGAACACGACTCTCCCATACACATCAAAAGCAAAAAGCTTATCCAATAGAAAAATCTAAATTTGTGAATTTTTGTGTTAATTATTGTCTGAGTTTTTTCCCTCAACACTGCTCAAATTTGAACCCGTCCTTCGTGTGTAGTAATTCAGAAGTGTAACACTATCAAAACAATGAAGTGTCTAAGTGTCCTAAGTGTGACACTATCAAAAAAACTTTCTGGTATCTCTATAATTCCAGGTTAATGCTTCCGCTAAAACAGCATATGCATATAGTTGGCATTACATGATATTGCAGCCCATATCTTTATGCAGCTTATGCTTATGCAGCTTGAAGTTAAACCAATTAAATTACACAATTAAATTCAGTAGTTTACCTTGTTCCCAGTAGCATTTTACCCGCCCGTCGTGCGGAACAATTCATGTGTAAATATTGAGGACAACCATTGAAACCCTTCCGTTTCGCGGAACAATTTTTCAAGTAAAATAAATATGGGATTCATAAAATAAAACGAATACAAATTAAAAAAGAAAAAAGTAAATCAATAAAAAGTCTAAATGTAAATGTTTATTTTAGATGTGGCAAAATATTTCCCCTCGAACAGCCTCGTATTCAAACCCACCCGTCGTGCGGAACTATTAATATAATATAATGAATCAAAAAAGCAAAAAGCTTATCTAATAGAAAAATCAAAATTTGTAAATTCTTGTTTTAATTATTGACGAAAGTTTTTTCCCTCAACACTGCTCAAATTCACACCCGTCCTTCGTGTGTAGTAATTCAGAAGTGTAACACTATCAAAACAATGAAACTTTCTGTCATCTCTATAATTTCAGATTAATGCTTCCGCTAAAACAGCATATGCATATAGTTGGCATTGCATGATATTACAACCCTATCCTTATGCAACTTAAGCGTATGCAACTTGAAATTAAACCAATTAAATTACACAGTAAAATTCAGTAGTTTACTTTGTTCCCAGTAGCATTTTACCCGCCCGTCGTGCGGAACAATTCATATCAAATATTGAGGACAATAAAGACTTTCTATTCAGTATAGTGTAGCATTAATTAAACTGTACCCAATAAAACCACACCATCCATGCTTGGAACTAATATGATGCATTATCAATTGTGATTGGGCTTCAGTGAAATTTAATCGGTGTATATTCCTGTGTAATCGCAAGTGCGCATAATAGCTGTCAAATTGGCAATATGTCCTTTTGACTTTACACCGCCGTAACTTCCTTCAGATACACTTTGGAGAATTAAAAATTATAGCGCATTGTAGAAAACAATATTTCCAGCACGATGGTATAATTTATTTTAATGTGTGACAAATAGTTACTGAGAAATAGGTACAAAAATGAATTTATTGTAGTCGCCCGGTGTTCAAGTGTAATTTTGGATGTATTTAACAACAACAACAACAATATATTTGTGGTCCTGGAGCTGCGACGTCTACGTCGTGGGACCACTCTCCAATCTGGAGGCCAAACCGCAGCAACAACCCTTCCAGCCTCGTCAGAACGGCGGGGCTGTCGAGCTCCTGGGATCGTCTTCGGTCACCCGGGTTCCACAGGTCTTTTTTTCTTCTTTTTTTCAGCTCAGTGCAATTGGTACGAATCGTGACGCCACGCTACACATACACAAACAACAGACACTGTACCAGCACCGCTCGCCTCACACTTTCATTTCCACGCATGTCACCGTCGTGCGGGTGCGTCGAGATGTGACCCGCTCGCGATCATATCTCGTATGCTCATACTCGCAGGAGACGTAGAACCACATCCAGGCCCGAGACACACATACACCTGTCACATATGTACACAGCCACTCACTAAACGCCGACACACGAAAGGCTCAGTTCAGTGCAACTCCTGCATGAACTGGTGCCACACCACATGCACATCACTCCACAACATCACACAATACACGCGCTCATTCATCTGCTAATTATGCGCACCAAACTCAACAACACCTGCACGTACACCGACACTGGCACATTCACCAACATCAGTCACCTCTGTTTCATCACCATCAACATCATCGCGGTCATCAGCACCACCGACATCGCCATCATTCCCATCTTCACATACAACTCGTTCATCCTCACACTCACCAACAACTTCGTCCTCCCCACAAGCATCACTATCACCATCAGCACCATCCTCACTATCATCACCATCAGTTCTGCCATCATCATCACACTCACCACCTACATTAACAACTCAACAACACTCTCACTCGCATAAACACCAACTTACACCGCACACACAACATCAACATTCTCCAGCTCAACATCGACGGCATCAACACAAAGAAACACGAACTAACACACTTCCTCACACGACACTCCATTCACATAGCACTCATACAAGAAACAAAGTTACAACAGCACCACAAAACACCCACCTTTCATAATTACACCACCATCCGCCAAGACCGCACTAGCGGTCGAGGCGGTGGCCTCATCACACTTATACACAGAACTATCAACTACACAAACACCAGCACACAGACACAAGCACTACTATCGCCAAACGACACCACAACAGAACAACAATCGATCCAAATACGCACTGGCACACAATCACACATTTCAATCATCAACGTATACATTCCACCACAAACTTCACCAACAGTACCTCGCAACTACACACCAGATATACGCAACCCCACAAACACACCTAACATAATACTGTGCGGCGATTTCAACGCCAAAGATCCTGCCTGGTACAGACACAATCTCATGTGCCAATGTGGCACCTACATAATGAAACCTATGCGGCAAACAGTTGTTACAAAATTATCACCTATGCGTCAAGGTCGATTGGTGTCGCATGGATGGGAGGGCGACATCTGGCTGTTGTTGAATTTTAATTTCACAATTTTTTCATTAATAAATACAGCTTCAATTATTTTGAGCCTACTGGTGTCATTTTCTCTGTAAATGATTTCGGTTTTCTCATCCATAGTCTTTCGGTCCAATATGATTTGATGGCTCCGTCTTGAAGGTGTGCTGAAATTCGTTTGGAAGAGCTAGAGAGAAGCTATCGTACCAGCACAACAGTGCCCAGATTGCTGTTGCACTGGGCACTGTTGTTATAATCGTGCATATATATATATTGAATTGCTTGGCTCGTAATAAACATTAGTGGTGGGGCAAATTGTATGTACAAGCTGATCTTTTTCATCTCTAAAAATGAAGTATAATGTGGTGTGATCGTGTGCAGTGAGAGAGTGTGTGTGTGTGAAAGATTGTGTGTGCGTGAACGTGTTAGTGTGTCTATATGTGATCGTGTATGGTTGAATTGTATATTGCGTGCGAGAGTGTGTGAGCGAGTGTGTATAGCTGTGTCGGTGAGCGTGTGCAGTTGTTTCGGTGTGTGTGTGTGTGTATGTGTTTGTAGAGTATGGTTGCCCCGCGGCGGCGAGCGATTGACCGGCTCGCCGCTGATGGGCTGTTGCGGCGGGTGAGGACTGTGTGCGCGTATGTGTGTCCGTGTGTGCTCCCGTGTGACACGGTGTGAGCGTAGAGTCCTGTTTGAGCTGCGGTTGTGGCGTGACGTCTTGTAGGCGCGCGTGGGGCAGTGATGCCCACGCGCGCCTGTCTGTAATATATTTTAGTGTTTTGGTTTTGTTTACAAGCTATTTCGGCCTTTTAGTTTGGAAGTGGTTTTTTGTCTGCGACCCGGCTTCAGCAGCGGAGATGGTGCCCTCCAGTATTAGCAGCGGCCTGGAGGAAGTGGTGGAGGTGCTCGGCGGCGTGTCAGGTTGGTGTGCAGGGGGACGGCAGTAGGGCATGGTGCCGGCAGGAAGCAGCGGAGGAGCTGCAGCCGAGGGTTGCTCGTCGTCCCGCCTGCACTGGTGTTGGACTCGTCGCCGGGCAGATAGAAGATCGCTGGTGGATACTGCTGGTGCTGGAGGGCATGTGAGAGAAAGGAGCTGCTGAAGCCGGAGGAGAAATGACGAACGACGACGATGGTGCGGCTTGCGTGTGCGGCGGAGTCACGGCTGTCTGCGACGGGGTGCTGAATAGCACGGGTGTCGGCGGGAGCACAGTGGGTGCTGGGGCCGAGGTGTTGTGCCCTGTCGCGGCAGCCTGTGATAAAGAAGACGGAAGGCTGCGGCGAAGCACTGAAGAGCACGGGCGGAGGCGGGAGCGCGGTGGACGCTGGGGCCTGACGTGTTGTGCTTCGCCGCAACCACGGTGTGTTCATCTGGTGGAGGCCGTCGTCGAGTTAGGTTTTTTCATTGGTTCCTGGTTTGCTTGGTTCGCGTTTTTTGATTGTCTGTTCTTTTGTTGATTTATGTTTCTTTAAAACAGGTGGAGGTGTGGTGTGATCGTGTGCAGTGAGAGAGTGTGTGTGTGTGAAAGATTGTGTGTGCGTGAACGTGTTAGTGTGTCTATGTGTGATCGTGTATAGTTGAATTGTATATTGCGTGCGAGAGTGTGTGAGCGAGTGTGTATAGCTGTGTCGGTGAGTGTGTGCAGTTGTTTTGGTGTGTGTGTGTGTGTGTATGTGTTTGTAGAGTATGGTTGCCCCGCGGCGGCGAGCGATTGACCGGCTCGCCGCTGATTGGCTGTTGCGGCGGGTGAGGACTGTGTGCGCGTATGTGTGTCCGTGTGTGCTCCCGTGTGATACGGTGTGAGCGTAGAGTCCTGTTTGAGCTGCGGTTGTGGCGTGACGTCTTGTAGGCGCGCGTGGGGCAGTGATGCCCACGCGCGCCTGTCTGTAATATATTTTAGTTTGTGGCTTCTGTTT
Organism: Sacculina carcini; assembly: GCA_916048095.2. NCBI lineage: Eukaryota > Metazoa > Arthropoda > Thecostraca > Sacculinidae > Sacculina > Sacculina carcini. The sequence continues at coordinate 2,787,510 of OU696584.1, forward strand.
ACATATAATATAATTTGATTTAGTGTAAAAATACAGAAATGAAGTTATGTTTATAAAATTGGGACTATATTTATAATATAACATTTTTAGCAGTAGTAAATTTATATACCTCTAGACGAGGCGAGCGCAGAGTTTTTGTGGCGTGCCTATATAACCATGTGTTGTGTTTGATCGCTTCGAGTTTTCTGTAAGTAGTTTTATAACCCGTTTAGGGTTTTGTATTATTGATTTCTCTTTTGTTGCATTAATGAATCAATTTAATTCATTTGGTAGTATGACTCGTGTCGTGTTATTTGTTGCTAGTTTTTCCCGGCATGAGTGCGTCGTTAGATGAGCCAAGCTGATCTGACTGTTGTTAAAAGGTTATAATAAATTTCATTTATTGTGTTAAATTGACAGTTTTTGTGCTGTCATTATGTTCTGCGTCATTATCTATTTTCTTATGCTTAATTATTTTCATTTTTTAGCTCATGCCTGGTTGTAACAGTATGTTGATGAGATTCATTGCCGTTGTCTGTTTTTGGTCGTGAAGTCGTGGAGAAGGCCTCTTAGAATTGTGTGCCGCGATAACTTGATGTCCAGCTTATACACAGTAGATTGTAGAATAATTGTATTGAGTCGGTTGAATTATATTGTAGCCCAACTTTTTTAATGTTCCTGTTCTGTTCTCCTAAACAGTCTTGTCAGCCTTATCGCCTTAACCTAATCCTGCTTTGTCTCCAGCCTAAGCTTGCCTTGTTTCCAGTCTCCAGTCTCCGTACAGTCTTCTACACACACGGTGTATGTTTCTCTAACACTGATGCTTCTATTCTATTCATCTGTTCTGCATCAGAGCTCCACTCAGCTCCATCAGCCCCACCACAAACTCAGCCGCACCAACTATCGTCCGAGACATCATCCGACCGCTTATATAGCCGCTTATAACAGCCGCTTATATACCACTAACACGCGCCAGCTACTAAACTTTCCAGCTACAGACTGAACACGACCCCATTAATTACAGCAAGGTCAGTACAGCACACAACAGATAGGAAATACGCTGCTCCGAGCTGGTTACTATGAAAACAACTTCACCACTAGCTGTGCGGCTGGAATCTATCTAGTGTTGGTATCTACTGGGTTTGCAAATATAAATGTCTGTATGCCTGTGCAATGTTTATGACAGACGCTCCAACTTCTAGTCTCTTGCTGCAATACGGATCTAAACAGTTGAGAACGAAAAACAACCTACTGTGTTTACGAATGTGCATATGAGTGTGCAAGGCCAACGCTGTAACCTCTTGCTGAGACAATGCAAGCAGCTTACAATCCGCGATTATTACATAAATATTTACATACGAACAATTAAATCAAAATGTAGGAATACAAATAACATAGCACAAAATAGGAACTCTTACACTGGCCATGAAAGGGGCGGGTAAACTAGAAAGCTAGAACCCGCCCCTAGAAACGAGGGGCGGGTTTTTTAAAAAATACCTTCCGAGGTGATTGTTTTCTATTTATCACCAAATAACGTCTGATTTTACCTAATTCTTAAAATGGTATTTTGATCGCATTCGACTCATCGAACAATATGAAGTTTGATTCCAATATCAAATCTAAAAATGAATTCTTTTTGGATTCTGATATGGAATCTTGCAGTCACCGCACAGCCCTGCACTTGTCTGTTTTGGGCGCTGCATAAAGCCTGGACGAGGCATGTAGCAAATATTCGACTGACTTGTTTGATGCGCTCATTTACTGGATACCGGTAGTTTATTTCAGCGATGAGTGTGTATTCTGAGGAAGTTTCACAAACTAATTCTGTTTCAATTTTGTCGCTTCAGTTGATGCGCTATTTTGCGGACAGAGATTGTTTGAACTATTTTCAGGCATGGTTTGTCTAGTTGTATGTGGCGCGCCACCGAACAATTAGCTGGCGTCAGTGTTTGTTTCTCGTTGACTGGTGTGTCATTGGTTGCCAGTGTTGTTTGGCCGGGCTGTTGTGTTGATGTTGGCGGCACAGTTGTCTGTTGGCTGGGGCGGCTCGTGTCGCTGTCTATTTTTGTCTGCCGCGCGTCACGGCTGGCGCATGCAGCCGCGTCACGAGCAGTTGGCGCGCGTGCGTAGCGCACAACAGCAGAACCAGCAGAAGCGGCTGCAGCGCACTGATGAGCGACATTTTCACCTGCAAGTTGTCGGCAATGGCCGGCAGGGGGCGCCACTGGCTCTGAAACTTTTCTCCCACTCAAGCAGGTGTCACATTCGTCTCTCCCTCTCTCTCTTTGGCGTTCATATCTCTGTATTTCTCTCTCTCTGCGTGTGTATGTTTTGATCGTGTTTGTATTGTATCATTTATCTACGTTTTGCTTTTCTGCAAAACTACATTGTCTTTTTAAACCTGGATAATTGTGTTTTATTTTACAATTGATTGTATTTCATTCATTCAATTGTGTTTTCGGTTTATGACTGTGCATTTCAATTCAGTTCCAATCCCAATATTATGAATAAGTCCAAGTCACCCTGTGGAAAAGTCCACCGCCTGGACATGTGTGTGCTCTGTAGGCCACGCCATCACATCGGTCCACCAACTCATAGTCGGGTGTGTGTATGTGTGTGTGTGTGTATACATGTGTGTGCGTGTGTGTGTGTGTGTGTAGTTACCTGTTCAACTGCAGCGAGGGTGTGCAGCGCATATCTGGTGAGATTCGCTCGCGACTCACATGGCTGGACGGCGTGTTGCTGACTTCTTGTGAGTGGCGCGCCATGGGCGGTTTGTGTGGCCTGCTGCTGACATGCTCGGCGTCGGGCATGAGTCGCGTGCAAGTTCACTCGCCGCCCGGACTGGTACCTCCGCCTCTCTGTCTCTCTCCCCACCCTCCTCTCCTCTAACTCCCATGTCGTCCTCGTCGGTCGGCTGTTTGTTCTCATTGAATTATTGTGTCTTGGCTGTATGTATGACTTGGATTTTTACGATGAATGACGTTTGGCTTATGTTAAATCAATCAAATTATCAATTACTTATTTTGACTTGGTCATGATGTGAGAGTTTAGTGTTTTTATTATGTTTTATCATTGTGTTTGGTTGACTAAGTGGCGTAATATGGTCTGACAGGCCGGTGCCAAATCCATGCAAATAATATCCATGCATTTTGATCATCGACACACAGAGAGAAAAACACAATGTTTTCAAAAAGTGGAAAATGTATTGCAAATGAAACAAAATACTACAAACAAATGCACTGTGTGTGTGTATTTTGTATTTATTTGTAATTGTATTTAACCATGTATTGCCACAAACAAATATACTATTGGAAAAAGACCCGTCGAGCTAATGCTCATAGACAGGCTTACATTTCACTTGTACAGGTGGAAATAATGCTATCAAGCCAGGTTATATACACAAGTACATACATACACACACATGCGCGCGCGATCACATACAAACACTATTCATATACAATGATACACAACAAACATATAACCATACCTACCACAGTCTACCATACATATTCTTACACATATTCTCATACTCATATACACATGAAACAATAAGCAAACATACAACTATATGCAAACAAAGTGCACGCGTATACAACCTCCATACGCGTATCCGCACATATTACCATACAACACCTAACACGTATTCAAGTACATACACACATTTGATAAACATACCCACACATACACACAATGCGCAATCAGACGAATATTTTGGAAGCAAACACATAAAGACACATAGATACACACAACATAACAATACCTCATGCATAAACACATTCATACATATCTATTCTCATTCCCGGATTCATATTTATTCATAAATTCACGAATACGTAACAATTGATAGCAAAACAAAACTACATCATACAACTTTTGACCTGAGTTAATTAGGTAAATTTTTATAATAAGCATTTATAGCTTGTTTTATTTTCTCCACGTCGCTCTCAATATATAACAATTCCTTCAAAAACATCGGCAAACCATTCCACAACTGCGGCCCGTAATACAGAATACTGTCCTTGAATAACATTCTTCGAAATCTTGGTGGAGTTAAATTATAACTACTTCGTGTACTAATTACCGTGCTTTCCCGAGTGAATATTTTGTGTTTACAGGTTTTTGCATCTGAGATTTTTACTGATGAGTAAGATCAAGAATTTCTTCCGAATTGTGTTGAATTTTTAAATATTGGTAAATATCGCTGATAGATCCGAATTTATTTTTGTGAGCAATGCATCGTAAAACTCTGTTTTGGATAAGTTTGATTCTAAGAAGGAAGGAAGGCCATGTGCAAGACCAATTAGCGCTACAATATATTAGATGAGGATATATAAGAGTATAGTAGATACTAATTAAGGCTTCTGTCGTTAACTGGTATCTTACTTTATATAAAACACCACAAATTTTGGAAATTTTGCCAAATACATGCTCAATATGGTCTTTCTAATTTATATTTTGTCGATATGTTTGTTTTATGTTGTTTGATGTTTATGTGTTTTGTTTGATGATATATGTTTGATTTATGTTTTCGTGTGTGTGTGTGTGTGTTTGTCGGTACAGCGTACGATGATGAATTCGGTGTCGAGTTTTGTCAATCTGAAAAACGTTGATGTACAATTGAACAGCGATCCAGACAGTGTCATACTGGACCGCGGACTGGAGGTGCTTCAACCCAGGACACACACACACACACACACATACATTTTTCATTTCATTTATTGAAACATTTATATTGCGCAATCTCTACACAATGTCTCAGATGCGCAGACAGTACAATATTTACAATGCGGCATTGTACAGACACATACATGTACAAATATTCACAAGGACACAAACACATATACATTCAGAGGAAGTGTGGATATATCACTGTCAACGACAGGTCAGCTCGCATTCTTCGGCATTCCGGCAGGTGAACATGATGTATGGGCAAAAGGACCACACGCACATATATACAGGTATAAGCGGACAGACAGGTGGAAAAACATCGCTGACAGCCACTAATCCTTCTTCGTTTCAAAACAGGTGTTATTCACACCATGCATGACCAAAACATCACACCAACGCGCCCATACACACACACACACACACACACACACACACACACACACACACACACACACACAAGCACACACAAGCATAAATCAAACCCTCACACACACACACACACACACACACACACACACACACAAGCACACACAAGCATAAAACAAACCCACACACACACACACACACACATACACATACATACATACATACACACACACTGGTAGCACATGCACAAAGGCCAGTGACAGCGGCGATACAACATGATAACATGCTGACGCGCGAAAGTAAACGACATTTAAAAATGAAAAGCGAAATAAATAAACATTGGTCAAAGTAAAAGCAAGACAATACACATGCATCGAATCCGACAATTCAAGTTATATGGAATGATAGTAATTATTTACAACAATGGTAACATACACATTCAAAATGATTTCATTCACAGCGAATACTCCGGCTTTATGCAGGAATTTACACGATCATAAGATTGTTGAAGCAAGTGTTTTTTTCAACCTGTTCTTGAAGACATACACAGATCGGGACGATCGTATGGAGAGTGGTAATTTGTTATATAATCTGGGAGCCATGTAACTAAAACATCGATTATAATGGGTGTGGCGGGTGGGAAACGCTGGCTCATGAAGTAGATGCTGATGGTTTCGACGAAAATCATAATCTACAGAAACTTGTTTATAAGACAACATATTTCTTAGATAAAGCGGTGATTCATATACAAGGACAGAATGTACCATACACAGTAGGTTGTATTCAATGTCAGCCTTGACCGGTAGCCAGGCTAGTGTGATAAGATATTCCACTACAGAAGTTCGTCTAGGGACATTGAATATAAGGCGACAGGATTTATTTACAATGCTCTGAAGTTTCCGTAGAATACGGTGATTGATATTGAAGAACAAAACAGAACAATATTGCAGTCTAGATATGATAAGAGAATCTACAAGTTTTATAGTGGCTCCAATAGTTAAATTCTTCCTTATAAAATACACACGGCGCAGATGATAATTACAGGTTTTCACAAGTTCAGACACATGAGCCTCAAACGTTAGGCGACTATCAATTGTAACACCCAGATGTCTGCTTTTATGTACAAAATCAAAGTCATTACTAGCGGGGATTGCCAGCTCGTTTTTTGTTAAAACCATGAATTTAGTCTTTTCCTGGTTCAATTTCAGAAATTTGGTCGCTGCCCAGGTTGTTATGTCATGCAGTATTTTGCTGACACCTGAATGAGCTGGTTGAAGATCGTCAAACTCAAAATATACAAGGATATCATCAGCGAAACTCTGGTATTGAACATTATATCTGTCGAGAACTTGTTTTATTGATTATATATACACATTATAGAGAAGGGGACCAAGAACTGAGCCTTGCGGAACACCAGACATCAGAGGGAAACTCTGGCTCTGGGCTGCATTCACAATAACTGTTTGCGAGCGATCTTTGAGGTAATCTCGAAGAAGCGAGAGTGCACCTCCAGATATACCGCAGTTTGATAAATCTTGCAGCAATATTTCGTGGCTCACAGTATCAAAAGCCGACGAAAAATCAAGCTGCATAAGAATAACATTCTGGCCACGTAGGAGCGCAGACAGGAAGTAATTGTATGTACACAACAACGAGGTGGCACACGAGTGATGTTTTCTGAACCCTGATTGCTGAGGTAGAAACAGTTGATTTTCTTCCAGGAAGGAAGACAACTGCTCATACATAGCCGATTCAAGGAGCTTTGATACCCATGGAATTTGCGACACATGCCTATAATTGTTCAGACACTTCGCGTCCAGTCCAGTTCTTTTCAAAATAGGAGAAATAATTGCTTCTTTCGATGCTAAAAACTTATTATGAACAAAGCTGGTATTTACAAGATAGACAATAAACGGCACAATGAGCACTACAAACGATTTGATACGGCTATATTTAATCGGATCCAAGAGATTGACCTTCATACTAGTGTTGTTGACTAGTTGCAGACAGGAGTTGTAATCAATTGGCTGGAAACAAGTGAGGCTCTGAGAGCAGTCAGGTGTAATACTTGCATATCTTTTGTTGTCCGTAACCTGGATAGAAGCATGCAATCTAATGATTTTTTCTTGAAGAAAAATACGGAAACTATCCGGCATGTGAGCTTCATTCTCGGGATGCGCATTTGGACTGGGCCTATTACCAAGTAGGTTGTTCAGTACTTTCCAGAGTGTATCCGGCTGCGAATCTAAGATTTTTTTGTTGTAGTACGTCTGTTTGGTCTCAGTGATCTTATGAGTGTAGCTGGACCTAGCACTGCAAAACTCGGTCCAGTGTTCAAGTGAACGAGAGCGGTGCCAGCGGCGTTCACATTGCCGTTTCACTCTCTTCAATTTGTTTAGTGAGCCATTAAACCAGGGAGCAGATTCATATAGTTTAACATGTTTTGAGATATATGGAACACATCGATCACGAATTTCACGAATGTTTTGATAGAAGTATGTGTACAATGTATCTATTGGGAGGAAGCAGTAGTTGATAAGGTGAAATTTTTCACAGAGTCCGTGTGTTAAATTTTCAGTGTCAATGTGGTCGTAGTCATAGAAAGATATTGTTTTTCGTATTTTCTGAGGAATAGGAATAGCTAAATTAAATCTGATGAGACTGTGGTCCGATGCATTTCTATCAATTGGACTCACCATTACTTCACGAATTTCGTTATTACGAGTGGTGGGCGAGATAAGCAAGTCTAGTATGTGATTATGAGCATGAGTTGGACTATTAACATGATTCGTCAATCCATTCAGCTCCATATTTTCCAAAAATGATTGTGAATGGGCCTTCAAATGGGGCTGGTCTATCCACAAATTGAAATCTCCACATATGTACAAATTATCATTAAATCTTACAAGTAGATATTCCACTACAGCAAAAAATTCCTCAATAAATACAGAACCAGAGGTATAACCAGGTCTATAGATAGCGAGCACACAGAAATTAATGTCATGTCCTTGATTTCCAACACGCACACAAACATATTCAAATGTGGTGATAGACAGTGATAGGGATATATTTTGTACAACAAAATTTGTGTTGTACACAAAAACAATACCCCCACCTGTTGTATCACGGCAATAATGTATGGCTGCAAAGTTATTCGGAAGAGATGCAGAAAATGCTGCACTCTCTTCATCAGCATGCCAAGACTCAACAATACAAAACAAATCTACGCCATCAGTAAGGATATCATGAACCAGCGATAATTTTTTCCTCACTGACCGCATATTCCAAAAGGCACATGATGTCTGTGCTTTATCAGCATGCAAATTCGACTGTAGTCAATCCATCTTTTTAGTAGATTGCCGAGGTTGACGCCAGCTCCTGTAGAAACAGCCCCTCGGCCAGATCTCCCGCTGCAGAACTGCTGCGCGGTCGGTGCACTGACACGACACCTTAAAGCTGTTGTAGGAGTCGTGCCTTGTCTTCAATTTTTCAACGGATACTTTGTTGGCATCAATCGCCAACGAAGTCGACAGGTGATCGACGAGATTTTCACACGTCACACCAGTGTGAAATCGCGTCACAAAAACACTGACGACTGATGATCGAGACACCGTCGCCAGCTCACTAGTGACAGATGTTCCCGACGACATTGTCTTCTTCTTGTTGGAATGAGCATGATTCAACTGAGAAGTGTCCTTCTTTTTTCTCGGTGTCTTCTTCCTTCTTGTGGCTGTGGTCCATTTTCCGGCATCATTCCGGTTAACAGGATCCACGTCGCTGTCAGACTCACTCTGGTCGCTATTTGACCGGTCCGGAGTCGACGATGATGTCACAGCAGCAAAAGTCTTGTGCCCAGCAGCAACGCAGGAAATCTCCTGCTTGAAGAGGTTGAGGGCTATCTCAACCCTCCGGTCAATTCTCGAATCCAAATCCACGGATATAGGACAATTTTTTGTTCTGTTCATGTTTCGCCAGCGTGTCGATTGCCAGCACTGTCATGCTTGTGTGATTCATGGCAGAATCGACAATGCCAGAAAACACCGCTTTTGAGCAGCATTCTCTCCAGAGTGGCCGTGAATCCCACGCAGGATAAAATTTAATTGGGCAGGATTTATTTAATTGGGCAGGATAAAACTATTCAACATCGATTCAAACTATTCTATTTTGTTCGCTCGTGTTGGTTTGTCGCCGTGCAGCGCATTTCGGTTTATACCAGTCGTCCATCTAACCTGTGAGTAATTCCTCACTGGTGGGAAATGGAGGATTACCAAGTGCGAATTAAAGGTCGGACACAAGGATAAATGTGGGTTTTGTCAATCCCAATTCATTTAATTCAGTTTCTAGTGGTTTACTGGTATTTAATTTGGTGCATCAACTGAATTGATGGTATTTATCAGCGCTGCTGTGCAAAATGTAGAGTTTGCTCATTAAGAAGTGGGTAATTAGAAAGAAAAAACGTTATGGACTTCTGGTGTGTACAATGCGTGTGCGTGTGTTTATTTTGATAAATAATAATTGCATATGTTGCAATTGCGAATATTGCGCTTTTCATTGAAATTTCGAGTGTGTCTGTCTGTTTGTCGGTGTATGTAGATTCGCAAGGTGCCGTTGTGGGGCGCAGCTCGCGACCCTCCTAGTGCGGCTTTCATGGAGAAGACCCGCCTGTACAACAACGTCATTTGTCCACTGGACTTCAACACTTTTAAATCTCACAAACAACAGCATCAACAGCAATTTGGAGCGTCGCAAGCGAGTGAGTGATGCGTGCACTGGTGCGCCCACTGTCGTACTCTCATCTGTTGACCGCACTCACTCGATGTGTATAAATTTGTAAATTTGAGCGTATTGTCATTCACAAGAAAAATATACAACAAGTATGGCAAGGAACGAGCAATTCAGACAGCTCAGTTTTTTTTTATAGTTTAGTTCGGGGTAGAGGGATAGGACAGGAGACAGCTGCATTAATCCAAGGGGGGTGCCAACCCTGTTGATTATCGCCCCCCCCCCCTCGGTGTGGCAGTACAGGGAGGGAAGAAGCAGAGGGTCCGCTTTTAGTCGCCTCTTACACGACACGCAGCGGATACGGCGGCAGTATTCTTATCCCCTGAACGCAGGGTTTAGTTCAATTGGTCGAGCGATAGTTCATAAACAAACAGACACATTGTAAACAAATATCAAGTGTATGTTATGAAGAATTACTAGTCTAGGCTTGACATTGAACAATAGGTCAATGGCTCATATACAATATCAACAACTAAACGTTTGAATACATGCCTGCAAATAGGTGTGTGTGTCTGTGTGTGCGTGTGAGTGTACGTATGGCTGTGAGTGTGTGTGCGTGTGGGTATGAGTGTGTTTGTGTGTGTGCGTGTTGAAGTCCGGTGAAATATCGGCTCTAAATATGGTTTTCGTGCGTCACTTAAGGCAGATGTGTCTGTGTTTTGTTTTTTATATTTATCTAGCTACATGGCTGATGCATGACGTGGTGTACATGTTTTGCGTTCAGATGAAGTACTTGTCTGTACTGGTGTGTATATGTCCATAGAACAATTGATGTGTGTATGTATGTGTGTGTGTTGTGCAGTTGGTGAGACTGCGGAGCAGTTTCTTGATCAACACGTCACATATGCGTACTTGTGCACTTTGCCCACCATTCAGGCCAACATTGACCTGCGGTTGTGTGTTGACGTGGGACTGCCGCCGGGACCACCACTCGGCAAACTCAAGGTCTCTCTCTCTCTCTCTCTCTCTCTCTCTGATCTTGCTCTCTTCATTTCCCTGTTGCTAGTTCAGTTTTTCTCCCACTGTACTTTTTCCAGTGTATGATTCGTTTAGAAAACACCGGCCTCCGTGGTGATGTTTTGTTTTTGTTTTGGCGCTGAATTATATTTTCTCAGACGCACAGTCTCCTATTGGGACGTGTTGTTTTTGTGCCCTGGAATTGTACACCTGTCAGGAGGATTGTACACCTGGCAGGAGGATTGTACACCTGGCAGGAGGATTGTACACCTGGCAGGAGGGTTGTACACCTGTCAGGAGGATTGTACACCTGGCAGGAGGATTGTACACCTGGCAGGAGGGTTGTACACCTGGCAGGAGGGTTGTACACCTGGCAGGAGGGTTGTACACCTGTCAGGAGGATTGTACACCTGGCAGGAGGATTGTACACCTGGCAGGAGGGTTGTACACCTGTCAGGAGGGTTGTACACCTGTCAGGAGGGTTGTACACCTGGCAGGAGGGTTGTACACATCAGATGTGTTGTTTCTCTGAGTCCGCTTGTTAGCAGATGAATGTCCTCATAATTGCTCACTATCCCCATATACAAGTGGCTTTAATTGGGGAGTTGTGTAGGAATTGGATATTTTTGTAGTCGTATCTCTTGTAGCATTTCTGCTATTGGTTCATGATCTATATAAAACTACATATAAGAATTAAGATATTGTAATCAATTCGTATTTCGAGTGTTGGACCAGTGTTGCATATATGACGGAGCATATGTGCAGTGCACATGCAGGTCTGCTATTTTAGCGCTTCACAGTCACGTTCTAATTTACTTTGATCAAAATACATTAAAATTAATTTAATAAATTTGATTAAAATAAATTGAGTGTTGTAATAAATAGTTGCTTTCTTGAGAGAAATGTGCGTTGATAACTACGAATGATTAAACTCAGCTGTGTTTGGCTAAACGTGAATCATTTTGCAATTGCTCACGAATTTTTGGATAGGCTTTCAGGCTATTTTTTGGCAAAATATTGAGTTGCATTCTCTCTGCTGTGCGTTGTTGTTGAATTTTTCCACTAATGCTAATCCTGACCGTTTTATCGCCGAAAATGTGGCAGGTAAATTGGCACTAATTGTGCCTTATATAACACCATATTTACCACTCTTCATCACATCAAACACCGATTGACATAAAATTCAGTGTATTGTCAACATAATCAGTGGCAGTATAACATCCGTGAAGTTGACATTGAGACAGAAGGTTTCTCCTTACACGATTTCAAGGCTCGTGCACATGAAGAACAATGTTGACTGGGTGAAGGTGAATGATGAATTGAAAGCAATTAAAGTTTCAAATCTGCAGCAGACGGAATGCCCCATCGATGCATTGAACAAATACATTACCGATGTCATCTCAAGGAGAGTGCCTACTAAAAAACTACGTTTTCGCTCTGATGACAAAGCCTGGTTCACCAACGAATGTCGCAGCGCTCGTGAATCCAAGCAGGAGGCTTACCACAAGTGGCTCCAATCACGCTCAGCCGATTCATGGAATGTCTACACTGAGGCCAGACGGCATGCTGAGCATGTGTATTCAGAAGCGGAAACACGTCACTCAAAGAAACTTGCTGAAAAACTAACATCTGCCAATGACGCCCACAAATGGTGGTCAACGTTGAAATCGTCAGTGTTTGGACATGACCTGTCTGTCCCTCCTTTATTTTCAGCGAACGGTGAGCTCAAAATCAACCCAACAGAGAAGGCAGAGTTGCTTATGGATTACTTCAATACCAAGCAATGTCAAGGGTCCATTCCGTCTGACGATTCATCTGTCCTCGCCCCGAAAATCAAAGGCATTGCCTTCCGATCAAAAGAAGTGGCGAATCTCATGAAAGACCTTGATGCCCACGGAGGAACAGACCCTCTGAATATGTTTCCGCTATTTTTCAAGAACACGGCAGATACTCTAGCTCCGAAGCTCAGTGCTCTTTTCAGGCGCTTGATGAAGACTGGTTCGTTTCCATCATGTTGGCGGGTTGCGAATATCACGCCCATACCAAAAGGAACCAATTCAGCTGATGTTGCAAACTACCGGCCAATATCAATTACGCCGATTCTGTCCAAAATATTCGAGCACTTGATATCTTCCAGACTGTCCAAGTACCTGGAGAGCAACAATCTGCTGTCGGAAAACCAATTTGCATACCGCAAAAAACTCAGCACGACTGACGCTCTGCTTACTATCACGCATGAGCTCCAGCAAGTGCTAGACAAAGGCAGTGAAGCCTGGATTGTGCAGTTGGATTTCTCGGCAGCATTTGACCGTGTGAGCCACCAGGGCTTGTTGCAAAAACTGAGAAAGATTGGAGTCGGCGGCCGTTTGCTAAGTGTTTTGCATCAATTTCTATCCAATCGCGTACAACGTGTTGCCATCGATGGAGCATACAGTGGCTGGCAGAGCATTGCGTCCGGTGTCCCGCAGGGAAGTGTGTTGGGTCCTATTTTGTTCAACATTTACACCGCTGACCTGTACACAACCACACGCAACCCTGTATATGGATATGCTGATGATATCACCTTGATGGCTGTAATTTCATCTCCTTCGGACAGACCACAGGTACGTCAAACGGTCAACGACGATCTCAGCAGCGTCCTGAAGTGGTGTGAGAGGTGGAATATGATGCTGAACACTTCGAAATCTAAATGCTTGTTGGTTTCTAGGTCACGTACCGTTCAGCCTTCACATGGAGCTATCCTCATAAATGACGCCCAACTCAACGTGTGTGATGAGCTCAAAATATTGGGAGTACATGTAGACTCAAAGCTCACGTTTGAGAGTCACATTCGGAAGCTAGTTTGTTCGGCATCGCGGAAACTGGGAATTATAAGAAAGGCATATCGGATGTTCGGTAGCAGCACAATCTCAAAAAGTTGTTTTCGCTGTTTCATTTTGCCAATTCTGGAGTACTGCGCCCCCGTGTGGTCTTCTGCTGCGGATTGTCACCTCAATCTCATCAACAGAGTTGTTAGAACTTGCAAGTTCCTCTGTGGTGACTTGGTTCTTGGTGATCTTTGCCATCGTCGAAAGGTCAGCAGTGTGTGCATGCTGTACAAGATCAAGCACAACGACCATCATCCGATGAGCAAGTCAATTCCTGATGATTTCGTGGCAGCAAGAAGCACACGGTTTACATCCAAACAGCATTCCCAGTGCATGGCTCCAATTCGTTGTCGTACAAAACAATTCCAACGTTGCTTTCTTCCGGCCACTGTGTCTACTTGGAACACGTTGAAGGAGGAGGCTTTCTTGCAGAGCAATTTGAACAAATTCAAGGCCAAAGTAAATGAAATGCTACTGAAAGAGCGGAATTGACTGTTGAGTCTTATTAATTGTTTATTTATTCATATTTATTGTTATTTATTCATGCTTATTGTTATTTATTTTCTATTTATTCATATTTATTCCTATTTTACTCTCTATTTATTACTATTTATCATTGGTTGTTGTTATTTATTAAATTATACTTTTACTCAGTGTTGGCTGTTGTTGTTTATTGAATCATATTTATTGTTGTTGCTGTTTATTGAGTCATATTTATTGTTGTTGTTGTTTATTGAATCATATTTATTGTTGTTGCTGTTTATTGAATCATATTTATTGTTGTTGTTGTTTATTGAATCATATTTATTGGTGTTATTGTTTATTGAAACATATTTATTTGTGTTGTTGTTACTTATTGAATCATATTTATATTTATTGTTGGATGTTTCTTTTTTGAATCATATGTATTGTTCTTGATTGTTATTTATTACTTATTTATTAATATTTATTCTTATTTATTGATGGCTGTTTTTTAATGAATCACATATTTATTGTTGATTGTTATTATTTATTGAGAAACGTGGGCGGAGTGAAATTATGGATTGTTATCGGATGATGGTTTATTATTTATTGTTATTTATTTATTATTTTCTTTCCAACTCTCTTTCTAGACTTATTTCTCTTCGAACTCTCTTTCTCTCTTAATCTTTAGGGCGCTTCCGGTACATGGGGCCACCTTAGGGTGGTAATAGTGCTTGCACTCTTCCCATGCTACTGGATTTGCCTGTAATTAATAATAATAACATGATACATTGAGTTGATGTGTCCTGGTTGTGATGGCAATGTGTGCATGCCAGTGTATGCATAGTTGAGTGATTGCAGAGAGTGTGTGAGAGAGAGAGGGGTGTGTGTGCGGATGACTCCATTGTATATGAGCTCCATTGCGGCGAGCAGTGTGCAATATTGCAAGTGTCGAGATGGCGTTGGTGTGAACGGGCTTACTACTACCGTTGCGGCCAATGATCTGCGACCGCAATACCATGCGATGAATATCGACGTTGGCTAAAATGGTGCATGTCGTCAGTGCATATGACAGTGGCGTATGTAGTGACTGAAAGTTAAGCGAGTGACCATCTTGGCCAATTTTTTCAGCTGTATGTAGTTCATGCAAGGGTATTGGTTTGGTTATGTTTAATATATCTGTACTAAGGTTCTGATACAGCACATGCTAGACATAGACACTAGACATACAATGTTATTGTCGGGCTTAGAATTGTACATGCAAGCGTTAAATTGTTTGAAAGATGGGTCAAGATGGTCACTCGCTTAACTTTCAGTCACTAGATACGCCACTGTCATATGCACTCACGACATGTAACATTTTAGCCAACGTCGATATTCATCGCATGGTATTGCGGTGGCCGATCATTGACCACAAAGCTTGGATGGCCGCAACGGTAGAAGATCCTGTTTTATCTGCAAGTGTTTGTGAGTGTGTGTGCACTGCTGGAGAATGGTGTGCTTGCTTTGTCGTCTGAGTTCGTTGAGAGAGTTGTGTTGGCAAGTGGTGTGGTCTTGTAGGCGCGTGCGAGCGACTGCGATGTCGTCGCGCGTCAGGCTGTGCGTGCGAACACGTGTGTGTGTGTGTGTGTGTGTGCGCATGTGTGTAAGTAAATATAGCCATAGACGTGTACGACTAAGCGTGCAAACACACACCCACACACACAAAGAGGCAAATTTACACGCACGCATACACATATATATATATATATATATAGGCACACACATCTAAGTGTTTAGTAGTCCTTCGTACACATGCGAAGCCGCCAATAAGCAAGTAATTCCTATGGACAGCCGGATAAACACGCACACACAGACATGCGTACACACACACACGCACACATGCTCCCGAGTAGCTCAGTGGTTAGGCGCTGAACTCTCGTGTGAGAGGTTCGCGGTTCGAATCCTGGCCCAGGTTCGTTCATCAACACCTCCGCTTGGGTCTACCGGGAGTCACCACTGTAGATGGACACACAGTGGGGCGCGCCATATAATCTGAACTGGCTGGGGCGCGCTTACAACACCAATAACAACAACAACGCACATACACGAACAACAATCACACAACTAGCACAACTTCATAAACTACACTAGATCACATATCAAACACCAAAAGAACATACACATACAACACACTCAAAAGCATCACACTCTCAAACAGCAATATAACACGCACACTAGGGCTGGGCAGGAACCGTGAAAATTGATACTCACGGTTCCGGATCCGTAGGGCAGTGGAACCGTTGGAACCGGTTCCGCTTGGATGAAAAAATATATTTTCTGTGCGCATGTTTAGAGATCACCCAAAGGGAAAAGACACAAAAGAGAGTTGGCATAGATGAACGTGTGACTGGGAAAATAACAAATGTTTATATAAATTCAAAATTTTATTCAAAGTCAAAGTTCTATCAGTTTCATTATAGTGGGTATTCTCACAAAATTAAATTCAACATTTCATAAGTTTCATTTTTGTAGGGGATCCTCCTTTTGTTTTTTTTGGGTGAGTGAGGCATATAACTCTTGACTACGGCCCTGTAATTTGAAGAAAAGCTTTAATATTCAATGAAGACATGTACAAGGCATTAACATCTCTATATTTAACAACAGAAAAATGCATACAATGCTGACACAATAATGTGGCTAATGTTGCAAAAATGTGCTAAATAGTCAATGTACTTTCCAATATAAACAATGTTTGCGTATCACCTGTTACATAATATCTCAAACAAACAATAATTTGATTTCGGCTATTGCCCGAAAACGTTCGCTTATTCCGTAACGCACACGCTCACACACACATACACAAAACGCGTATATATTACACATCATTATATTATTCAAAAAGAGAATCATATTTATGTTTTTTTTTTGAGACTGTTCCGTCTGTGTGATATCCATTCATCGGCTTTTGAAAATAAACGTTCAGATGGAACGGAAGATGCCGGTGTGCACAAATATTTTGTCGCCACTTCATGTAGTCGAGGCAGTAACAACGCTCGGTCCCTCCACCATGATAATTGATTCACTTCTCGGGAGACGTGAAATGGAAAATATGAAAAATATGTATTTGAATAGTTCTATATCGAGGCATATTGGCAATTTCACAACAATTCCATATTAGCGATATAATGGGCGTTCTCGGGTAAAAAAAGTTACATTTGGGAAGAAGTATGTTAGCTATTCGTATGACTAAATGCTTAAATGATAAAGTATACGCCGAGTTCAATAAAAGAGTGATTTTCCCCTTAACGACCTCATTGAGTGATAATTATTAGATTCAATGATGAATATTGTCAACATTTTCGTAATAATCGCAAGGTTACTAAGGCCCTCTGCTACGCTACTAATGTTGGAGCACTACAAGAATAAATTGAAACTAAAAAATAAGAGGGAAATTGATAAAAATGCCATTTTAATAAGTAGAAACAATTTCTAATATTAAACATTTATGCATGATAATGTATAGAAATAAAGCAAAATCAAATTTTACTCACCACTCAAGTGTACACGGTGGACCTCACTAGATTAAACTAAACAGCTCAAACACTATTTGAGATGTTGGCGCTGGCAGTTTGACTGACAAATTATTTGTTCTTAGCCGCGTACAACCAAGGCAGCCTGCTGATTTCAGTCATAACAGATTCTGAGTGAAAACACGGTTTCCACCCAAATATGACCAGATTCATCAATGTCCACACAATCTGACTTCCATCCATCACGATTCATCGATCCGATTATCACGCACATTTCGTTCGATACAAACAAACTTAGCAGGCATCTTTCTCGCCTGGTTCACACCTGTATGGGTTTTCACATTCTTTGTGGGCGACACGTCAAATGTGATCGATGTGCCGTGATCACAGCTTTGGTCATGTATGCTTGTGTGTATTAGAATGGGTGGATTCTTTACTTTTCCAAAAGTTTAACTAGTACCAAGTTGCGGTAGATACATTTTTTCATGCTGATTCCGAAAATGTATATTTTATTGGATTTAATGAGGAAACCTTTTCCGGAAGTCAAGTTGAAACATCCATTTTGTCGTGAAATTGCGATGGTGTAGCGTTTAATTGGCTGCCTTTGATTTTAAAATTATTGTTGTTTGTTTGTTTGTTTGATTGTTGAATTGTAATTGAAGTCACCATGGAAAGGATGCAGTTTTCACGCAGATTTAGAAAAATGTTGTATCAACATTCATGCGATACTTTTTCGCTCAAATTAGCTGAAAATGCGGTTATTTAATCAAATTCCGGTAATCATACACCAAAAATAATATATTAATAATATATTTAATAAAATAAGCGTAATAAGTAATATGTATTAAATTTAGTATTATACCTCGTGTAATATGACTCTGCGCGCTCAGACTTACTTGCAAATAATGTACATGTATTTCAGAAAAAAGAAGACAATATAATACGCATTTTTTAAATACACGTGAAAAACTGCATTCACCGCAATTTCATATTAGCGTTAATTCTAAAACGCACCGTAGTGTTCATGTAGTGTGTGCGCAAGGCGCATACATTTTCCTGTCAGTCCTGATACTAATATCCGTGTGGACCCGGGTCCGAGAATCGGAACCGTGTGGACTCGGATCCGTGTGGACCCGGGTCCGAGAATCGGAACCGTGTGGACTCGGATCCGTGTGGACCCGGGTCCGAGAATCGGAACCGTGTGGACTCGGATCCGTGTGGACCCGGGTCCAAGAATCGGATCCGTGTGGACCCGGGTCCGAGAATCGGAACCGTGTGGACTCGGATCCGTGTGGACTCGGATCCGAGAATCGGAACCGTGTGGACTCGGATCAGTGTGGACCCGGTTCCAGAACCGATTCCGAGTCTCGGACCCGGTTCCAATACCCACGTAGCAGAACCGTCAGAACCGGTTCCTGCCCAGCCCTAACGCACATACGCAGCCATCACGACCGACACACCATCAGTACCATCAAATCAACAACAGGCAAACACAATCATTAATCATTACTCACACATCAGCCACATCACTCCTTCACATGAAGACAGAAAAATCATCTGACGAAAACACACATCCAGCACAGATCCACTATACACACCATTCACACAGGCGCAGACACGACACATCAAACAACATCAAACAATCATTAGCCTGTGGTCCAGATGGAATAAGTAACATCCATCTGAAGCATCTTGGACCACAAGGCATACAGACACTCACCAACATATCCAACTATAACTACTCACACAACACAATACCTCACATCTGGAAAACGGGCATCATCATCACCCTTCACAAACAAGGCACAGATCCGACGCTACCTTCTTCACATCGTCCAATCACATTGCTCTGCACACCATCCAAAATCACAGAACGCCTCATACTCAAACTCATCACATCACAAATCCCACTCTCAATCACAACACGGCTTCAGATCACTGCACTCTACAACTAAACTGCTCACAAAACTCACACAGACCATGATGGGTAACATAAACACAACAAAACCACCACACCGAACACTACTCATAACACTCGACGTCAGCAAAACCTTCGACAGAGTTCCACGACACAATCTGACAAACAAAATACTAAACACCACACTTCACAATAACACAAAGAGATGTTTGGCCAACTACCTCGCTGGCAGATGCGCCCATGTGAGGTACAACGGACAATCATCTCACACACGCAATATATCAAACGGAGTCCTTCAGAGCTCCGTTTTAGCACCAACACTATTTTATCTATACCTACATGACATGCCAGCACCAAACACTCCATCCATTCAGATATCATCATATGCAGACGACATCACAATCACAAGCACACACAGACACGCCGACACAGCAGTGCACACACTACAACCTTATATCAACACACTATAACAATGGTTCTCCACAAACAAACTGAACATTGCACCTGCCAAATCCACAGCCACACTTATCACCATCTGGACATCCGAACACAACTACACACCACAAATCACTATCAACAACACGATCATCCTACACACACACACCAAAAATACTAGGCGTCACATACGACACACACCTCTCATTCAAACAACACATCACCAACATCAAAACCAAAGTCACCCAACGCCTCAACACACTGAAAGCACTCTCACACACAACTTTTGGACACAACAAAGACACCACAACCACCATATACAAACAATACATCCGACCCGCGATAGAATATGCTAGCCCCGCATGGGCTAGCAATCTCGCAACATGCCACACCAACACACTCCAAACACTTCAAAACACCGCACTCAGAACAATCACAGGATGCACAGCCACCACACCAGTAGACCATCTCCATCACGAAACTAAAATCCTCAAATTGACACACCACCTAGACCTGAGAGGCACACAAACACTCGCAGCAGCAGTCACCAACACATCACATTCACTACATCACCTCACAACACAAGACAACACAGACAGAAACATGAAAACAACACCAAGCACACTTTACCACAGACAAATTTTCAAATCACTTACACCAGCTCCCCCACGCACATCAATCAAGAAACACATACACAAATCAGAAAACACACTCACACGCGTATACAAGGTGCGTCTGGCCAGGTTGAGATGCGGTCATCATCCTGCCCTTGTCATATCAGAAAAGGTTGAATGACTCAATCGATGACACCTGTCCAGATTGCAATTCAGCACCACACACACATCATGGAACACTGCACAGCACACACACAACTCAGACGACAACACAAAATCAATTCAGTCAGAGACCTGTGGAACAACCCGGTCGCTGCCGTGTCAACCTCAGGAGCTCGAGGTTGCTCGGCTTGACCTGAGGAACGTCAACAACAACAACAATGAACACATGCGTACATGTACACACACGCGCATACATACACATAAATGCACACAGACAAGCACACGCATATCGGTGCAATGTTGTCATGTGTACTTTATTTTATTTATTGTTGGTTGTTTCTTATTGAATCATATTGATTGTTCTTGATTGTTATTTATTACTTATTTATCCAATTCGGCCCTTCTGGCCGAATCGATGGTATTTTTTGTTCAATGCACTGATTGCAAATTTTCTAAATGTTTGTTTGTACCTTATCTCCTCCTAAACCACTGGACCGATTTTGATGAAACTTGGTCCCTAGGGGTGAAATGGAACGGTCCGCTCGGAACGGTTTTTTCAATATCATCAATATATCATGAAGAAGATTGGTGCGAGCACAGTGCCCTGAGGCACACCACTTTTAACTTTCCGTCAAGACGAGAAATGTCCTCTGAGACACGTTCTCATTCGTCTATTTTTCAAAAAGTCTCCAATCCATGTTTCCAGTTACTCGTTGATTCCTCCGATGGCCCTCAACTTGTAGAGTAATTTATCGTGAGGGACCGTGTCGAATTCTTTTTCAAAATCTATGTAAACAGCATCCGGCCCTTGTCCTCTTTCCTGTATGTTCTCAGTAATACGACTGTAAAAAATGATAAGATTTGCTGCTGTAGATCTATTACTTCTAAATCCGAATTGACTTCGATTAATAATTTGGTTGCTTTCCAGATAATTGACCCACTGTTTTTTATAATTTTCTCCATAATTTTGCATGCGACACTTGTCAGCGAGATCGGTCTATAATTTTTCGGATCTTCATCGTTGCCCTTTTTAAGCAGCGGTGTAACGTTGGCTTCTTTCCATAGTGTTGGCAATTTGTCATTTCTCATTGAGTTTTCCATAATTATTTTCAAAGGCTTGCATAGTATTTCGGCGCATTCTTTCAGCACATAGCTCGCTATGTCATCAGGTCCGCTCGATTTGTATCTTTCCAGCGACACCATTTCTGTTTGCACTTGATATTCGGTAATCACAATCGCCTCCATTTCTCTAGTCGGTGAATTCTCTCCTTCCATTGTGCAGTCTAGTTCATCTGTGAATACCGATTGGAAATGCTCGTTTAAAATCTCACATATATCATCGTCAGTCGTATAGATTTGTCCATTCACCGCTATACATTAAATTTTGTTTTTTATTTTGGTACGGCTGTTGATATAGCCGTGAAACAATTTCGGTTCAACCTTGTACTTTTCCAGTATGTCTTTTTCATATTGTTTCTGTGCTTCTCTTCTGACCTTTGTATAGTTGTTTCTACTCTTTTTGTATCTCTCGTAACTGTCAGAATCTAAGACTTTTCTGTAGTTCTTCCATAGTTTATCTCTCTCTCTTTTCGCTTCCATGAAATTTTTGTTGAACCATTGCTTTTTTCTTCTTCGTATGTTTCTTGATCGGAACATACGCTTATACGCATACGTATACGTATATACGACAAAAGGCGTTATACTGCACATCAATGTCTCCTTCCAATGCTTCTTCCCAATTTATATTTCTGAAATACTCATTCAACTTTTTGTAGTTTCCTTTGTTATAGTCCAAGAAGTGCATCTGTTCTACTCCATGCAAAATTACATCTCTAGTCAATACATAGTTGAAAGAGATCACCATGTGGTCACTTTTGCCAAATGGTGGCTCATATTTGATACCTTGTTATTCTTCCTTTCGTTTTGTAAACACTACATCGAGCATTGACGGTCGATCTTTCCCTCTTTTCTGAGTTTCTTCTCCGATGTGCTGCGTGAGAAAAGAGTCTTGGTTCAATTTCATCAAATCATTTCTCAGTGTATCCGTTGTTCCCTCAGAGTAATACTCGTTCCACTTTATGTTGCAGTTGAGGTCACCGGTTATGATTATGTTTTTCTTGTTTTTGCGTTCAGATCTATCTAAAATTGATTTCATGCCATGAACTGTTGAGTTCCTCAGATCTTCGTAGTCATCTTGGGTACAGGCTTTCGTCTTTGGTGGCAACAGTCACTGTGTCTTCTTCCAATACATCTACCACGAGTAATTCATTTATGCCTTCTGAAATGTCACATTTTCTCGCCTTGAGGTGCTCTGCTGTCATTATCATCACACCACCTCCCTGTTTCGACTGTCTATCTTTCCGCCATATGTTATAATTTTGAAATTTTATAACCGCGTCTGAAATATCTGGGTTCAATTTGGTCTCAGTAAGACACACAATTTGTGTGTTTGTGATTGTGTTTGTGCTTGTATATGTGTGTTTTTGCGTGTTTGTGCATGTACATGTGTGTTTTCGCGTGTTTGTGCATGTACATGTGTGTGTGTTCAGGCAGGAGAGAGTGTGACACTTGAGGACGGTCGTGTGATTCACCCCTCTGACGTCATTCCTCCGTCTGCTCCGCGTGTCAAAGTGCTGGGTGCGTCCGACACCAGCCTTCTGCTCGCCTCACTGTTATACATTATCAGACACACAGTGCTGGCTTTGCCGTATTGTCGCTGTTCTTTGGTAGCAGACTATGGTGCCGCATTTCAGCCGATGCATTGTTAATTTATTTCATTTAAGGTCTTATCTTCCTCGTAGAACTCAGTGTACAAGGCAGATGTTAGAGAACATACTATATGTGACTGTGTGTGCTATTATTGTTGATGCTGTTCTTGATGTCATTATGAAGGTTTTTGTTTAATGTAAAAATGTTGGATTCTTGATTTTGATGTTTTTGATGATGCGGTTGAATTTTTATGTTCTCGATATTATTTTTATTATTGATTTTACTGTTCTTGACGCTCTTATTAATACTGCTATTGATTCTAACGCCCTTGGTGCTGTGATTAATGTCGTTCATTGTAATTTTTGATGCTGCTGTCCTGAATATTGTTTATTTTAATATTTTTGATGTCATTAACGTTGTTGATTTTATTCTTTTTGTCTTCTTCTGTCCATCTTTTTATTCTTTTATTCTTTCTTTATCCCGGATATTGTTATTGATTTTAATGTTCTTGATGTTATTTTTATTAAGTGTAATGTTCGTGTTGCTGCCGGCAGTCGTCGACGTTCCGTCACTCGCCTACTTGGACTCGCTGCGGCAATTGTTGCGCAGCGCATGGTGTCACAGCGACGGCAGCCGCGGCAATGACGACTCACGGCTGACAATTGTGGCGCACATGACGCCGCGCCACGTGTTCGAGTCGCTCCAGTATCGCCGCTGTTTGCGCCATTTGTCGTCGAGCGTGCGTCATTTGGTGTTGAACGGCGACTGTGGCGGACACACGGGCATCGGGCCGCTGAAGAATGGCCAAATTCTTGCCACGTGCGACAGCTCGCTATTTCCTCCATTGTTTGATTTTGGCGCGGCCGATACGAGTCTAGAATGGCCAGACGTTAAGACGCCTGCCCCAACAAAGAGTGACGTCAGCACAGCTAACAAGCGTCACGTCACGACCGACAAGAATGACGTCACGACCGACAATAATGACGTCACGACCGACAAGCGTGACGTCACGGATGAGGAAAGTCGCGTGGCCACAGATTCAGCAGCACTTGGTGAGCGTACTGGATGAAAATTAGCGAGTGAATGTGATATATTGTACTGTTGTTCGTGCTGTTTTAGCGTAGGTGTGAATGTATGAGAAATGTGGCTGATTCTTGACAGATGTATTGTGTGGCAGCGAGCCTTGCTTTTGTGTCTGCTTTTGTCTGCAAGTGGTTTTGACATCATTTGGGCTAAAATCCATCGAGTAATTATTTCTGTACAGATTTAGACTATTGCATTATAGATTTTACAAGTAACATTTACTATGCTGTCCGTGTCACCAAACATCGCTATAATACTCGTCATATCAATAAAGTGCTCTTATTCGAAATGTCCTCATATCCCACCAAACAAGCAGGAAATTATCGCATTTGAATATGTGTGTGTGTGTGTGTTTGTCTGCGTGTATGCTAGTTGAAAGCTGTGATGATAGTGATGATAAAGATGATGGTGATCACAATGATGATCTCGTCATCATTCGTCCCTCGTGCGGCTGGACACTGCAGCTCACTCCTCGCGAGATTTTCACGTAGGCGCCTCTCCCGCACTATTTTTCTGGGGATGTGAGCGGCAAACTGTTTATGGGATAACAATGACGCATTTGTGACACAAATACAACTCGCTCAGTCGAACCAGCGTGGTGTATTGCCTCTCTATTATAAATTCATCAAGAATTTTCCTCTTTTTATATCAATTTTTGACAATATACTTTTTATCAATTTACAATTTTTATTAATATATTTTTTTGGCAAAATTTAACATTTGTTTGTGTAGTGCGGTGTTTTCCAATGAGAATCTCATTATATTTTGGGGTCTTTTCCTTTGGGGCATTTTTTCACCTGAAGGCGTTTCACTTGTTCGCTAATTTATTTGGTTGCAATTTGGTTGCAATCTTCGAACTATGCACGAACTTGAAACACATTTGTTCTACATCGTAAAACACGGTACAAGGCGTATTAATCCCATATGATGAATTTGTCCGTTTTGACTCATGTGTAAGCCGTAATACCTATGTTTGTCAATAAATTATCATGGGGCTTCTTTCAGGCACAAATATTTTTTCAATAAGTAACAATATTCAAGAATAGATTATTATTACATAATTATTTTATACATTTTAAAGAACATTAACAAATACTAGTGCGTGTGTGTATGTGTATGTATGTGTGTGTATGTGTATGTGTATGTATGTGTGTGTATGTGTGTGTATGTGTGTGTGTGTATGTGTGTGTAGGCCAACGATGCCTGTGTTACTGCCAGGTGAATTCAGTGCGCCACTGCTGGAATCAGCCGGCGTGCGGGCCGAGCGCGCCAGATACCTGGACAATATCGCACCTGTCACCGGCTCGCCGCCGCATTTGGCCGCCGAGGACGGTCAGCACCGCCGCCGCCGCCGCCACACTTCCAGCAGTGCTGGCCATGGTGATGAACAAGCAGATGTCTACCCTCAAACAGTGTTTCTGGGAACAGGCAGCTCGGTGCCGAATCGAAAGAGAAACACAAGCGGAATTCTCATTCGCATCAGGTGCCTCTTCTCTCTATATATATATCTCTCTCCCTGTCTCTCTCTTGTCTTGATGAATTATCTATTGTCTCGCTTATCTTGATTAATTCACTCACTCATTCACCATACTTCGCCTCATAGCCGAGTGGTTAAAATGCACGCTTTATGCACGAGTGGTCTGGTATTCTATTCCCCGGCGAGGTGAAACGGTTGGGCTCGTTTTCCAAATATACTTGTGTGTGGCGGCCGGGGTCGTGACAGGGTTTGCCCGTGGAAAATTGCACATGAACATAGCCTGTGCTGTGTTCAACTGCCGAGCATATAATTATAAAATACGGCACTCACTTATTCCCTCTACTCTCCTTTATTATTCCCAATCTTACTTTAATTCTCTTATTTCCGGAATTATTATCCTTATTCTTCCTTCATCTTGCATTTTCCTATTTCTGATTTTTTCTTTTGGCTTTCAATGTGTGTGTGTTTTGGTTGATGTGATGTTGGCTAGTATGTCACGTGTATTTCGTATGTTCTGCACCTGATCAGTCGTCCATGTATCCAGTATGTGAGATAATGTTTCTTGCAACAATGTTTTTATTGCATGTTGTTTGTCATGTTGCATTGTTTCGTGCTGTTGTTTGCAGTATGATGTGTTCATCTGTATTTTGTGTTAATTTATTCTGGATGCTTTCTATAAGTCTTCATCCGTCTTGCTTATGTTCGCACACACACACACACACATATGCATACACATACACGCACGCACGCACGCACGCACGCACGCACGCACGCACACACGCACACACACACACACACACACACACACACACACACACACACACACACACACACACTGGCACACACACACACACACACACACACACACTGGCACACACTGGCACACACACACTGGCACACAGCGCTAGTCAGTCGGTGTTGTTGGACTGCGGCGAGGCGACGTACAGCCAGCTGGTGTGTTTGTACGGCCCGGCGGTGACGGCCGATATTCTGCGCGGCTTGTCTGTGATTTTCGTCTCGCATATGCACGCCGATCATCATATAGGTGAGGTTAAGTCGAGTGTCTAGCTGGCTGGCTGCTGGTACAGTGGCTAGCAACGCGCACATTGTCGCGTCAAAAGTTGGCGGTTCGAATCCGCGTGGCGTCGAGGTTTTTCCTCCTGTGTTTCACTGTCGGCCTTTAAAATGCATTTATGTTCACATGGATGGCTTGATAGAAGTCACTTGCCAATAAAGCATTGCGTATGACAACTTCAAGTTGAAAGCGGAATTGTGAATAGATCAAGTTAAATAATGAAAAATCATGTTTTAAGTTAAATTAAGTTTCTTAGTAAATGGCTTATGGATTTTTATAAGAACGGTTGGGTTTTAATATAAAATATCGATAAAGAAAAGTAAGTTTACATTAAAAATAAGTTTGTGTCTATTTTTAACATGTAGTGTGTGTGCGTGTGTGTGTGTGTGTGTTTGTGTGTGTGTGTGTGTGGGTCATTTGTTCGTGTACGAAAACAACACTGACGTTGCGATGCGATGTTGCTGTATTATTGGGCGTCAAGGTTTGATTACAATGCTGGAGCGGAGGAGAGAGGCGCTCGCCATGTCTTTGCCTCGCTCTCAAACGCTGTCCGGCTCCTCTGCCTTGGCGTGTTTGCTGATGGCACCGCTGCCAATCTGTCACGTGCTGCACACCTACGAGCGCGTCACCGGCTCGCCCATCTCAGGCAGGCTCGCACCACTGAGCCTGTACACATATCATCCCCCCTGTACCATATCATTACCGTATCTTCTCAAAATTCTCACCAGCTACTAAAAAAATAGTGCGACACCATCTAATTGAACGGCACTACGATGGAAGGTTTGAAAAAATGCGTGCGTGTGTGTGTGTGTGTGTGATCAGACAGCTACACGCTGGTAGACAACGAGACTCTGTTGGACGGGCAGTTTTGCGCGCGCGCCGTGCCGTGTGACGCATGGCTGCAGCTGCGTCTGGCCAGCTGCGGTGTGGCTAGTGTGTCCACCTGTCCTGTTGTCCACTGTCTGCTGTCGTACGGCGTCAAGCTGGTGCTGCAAGTCGGCGGCGACGGCGGCAGTCGTGCGGCGAATTCGCCACCGTCGCAAAAACAGCAGCAGCGGTCGCCTCGTCGGCGTACCATTGTCTACTCGGGCGATACCAGGCCGTGTCCACACCTGGCCAGCATGGGTGTGTTTGTGTGTGTGTAGTTGTTGTTGTTGTTGTTCCTCAAGTTGTCTGGCCGAGCAACCTCGAGCTCCTGAGGAAAGACACGACACCGACCGGGTTGTTCCACAGGTCTCTGATAGATGTAATTTTGTGTTGTCGTCTGAGTTGTTTGTGTACTGTGCAGTGTTGCATGATGTGTGTGACGGTGTGTGGTGCTGAATTGCAATCTGGGCAGGTGTCATCGATTGAGTCATTCAACCTTTTCTGATATGACAGAAGGGCAGGATGATGACCGCATCTCAACCTGGCCAGATGCACCTTGTATTCCCTTGTGAGTGTGTTTTCTGATTTGTGTATGTCCGGTGGGTGTCTTTGTAGGAGTGTATTGTGTTGTAGTGAGTGTATGGCTTTCCGTGCGATCTCTGTGTGTATGTGTTTCTTGATTGATGTGCGTGGGGGAGCTGGTGGAAGTGATGTGAAAATTTGTCTGTGGTAAAGTGTGCTTGGTGTTGTTTTTATGTTTCTGTCTGTGTTGTCTTGTGTTGTGAGGTGATGTAGTGGATGTGCTGTAGTTGTGTGTGTAGTTGTTTGGGTTGTGAGTCATTGTTGTTGCAAAACTGACACACTGCACTGCACTGCACTTTATGACATGATAAAGGCTGAACATAGCCGGAGGAGACGGCTATCACCTGCAGTGGCTGCCGTTCATTATCCTGCTGCATCAGCAGGGGCTGTTCCTCTCATTGACACCATTTGTACACGTCGCCTGCCTGCCTATAGACACACTGTGTCCAGCGATTTTGGCTGCGATTGTGGTTCTATCGGACAACCAGTGTTGCATAACAGTGTTGAGTATTTTGGACAGGCTATGTGGTGTTGAGGTTCAGGCTGGCTTTTTTTTATTCGCCACTGAGCAAAATCCACAACATATACATAGAGCAGGACAGTGTACAGTAAGTATACATAACAGAGTACAGTAAGAATACATAACAGAGTACAGTAAGTATACATAACAGAGTACAGTAAGAATACATAACAGAGTACAGTAAGAATACAGGACAGAGTACAGTAAGAATACATAACAGAGTACAGTAAGAATACATAACAGAGTACAGTAAGAATACATAACAGAGTACAGTAAGAATACATAACAGAGTACAGTAAGAATAGAGAACAGAGTACAGTAAGAATACATAACAGAGTACAGTAAGAATACATAACAGAGTACAGTAAGAATACAGGACAGAGTACAGTAAGTATACATAACAGAGTACAGTGAGAATAAATAACAGAGTACAGTAAGAATACATAACAGAGTACAGTAAGAATACATAACAGAGTACAGTAAGAATACATAACAGAGTACAGTAAGAATACATAACAGAGTACAGTAAGAATACATAACAGAGTACAGTAAGAATACATAACAGAGTACAGTAAGAATACATAACAGAGTACAGTAAGAATACATAACAGAGTACAGTAAGAATACATAACAGAGTACAGTAAGAATACAGGACAGAGTACAGTAAGAATACATAACAGAGTACAGTAAGAAGAGAGAACAGAGTACAGTGAGAATACATAACAGAGTACAGTAAGAATACATAACAGAGTACAGTAAGAATACAGGACAGAGTACAGTAAGAATACATAACAGAGTACAGTGAGAATACATAACAGAGTACAGTAAGAAGAGAGAACAGAGTACAGTAAGAATACAGGACAGAGTACAGAATATTTTGGAATTATTTGTAGAGTTCACTGGTGATTGAAGTGTGATTATGTCATGATGTTATTATGTCATGATGTTATTATGTCATGATGTTATTATGTCATGATGTTATTATGTCATGATGTTATTATGTCATGATGTTATTATGTCATGATGTTATTATGTCATGATGTTATTATGTCATGATGTTATTATGTCATGATGTTATTATGTCATGATGTTATTATGTCATGATGTTATTATGTCATGATGTTATTATGTCATGATGTTATTATGTCATGATGTTATTATGTCATGATGTTATTATGTCATGATGTTATTATGTCATGATGTTATTATGTCATGATGTTATTATGTCATGATGTTATTATGTCATGATGTTATTATGTCATGATGTTATTATGTCATGATGTTATTATGTCATGATGTTATTATGTCATGATGTTATTATGTCATGATGTTATTATGTCATGATGTTATTATGTCATGATGTTATTATGTCATGATGTTATTATGTCATGATGTTATTATGTCATGATGTTATTATGTCATGATGTTATTATGTCATGATGTTATTGTGGCTTTTGCTCTTGTTTCTATGTCACTTCCCTATTGTTCGTTATGTGTATGTATGCTTGTGCGCATGTGTGTGTAGGTATGAATTGTGACCTGTTGATTCACGAGGCGACCTATGAGGACGCGATGATGCAGGAAGCAGTGATGCATTCTCATTGCACCGTCTCGGAGGCCATCGGTGATGTCCCCTCGCTCACCGCTATCCCACTCGATTTGTCATTCCACTTCAACACATTACTACAATGACATTTGAAATGAGCAATTATATGAAACAGTAACTATTTAATAGCGCAAGAACATATTATTTGTGTATTATAAAATATCAATTAAAGATCGTAAAGAACTTGAGTTAAAACGCGGTTTTAAATTTATTTTATCATTGCATAATTTAGCGAGCGTATTTGGTAGTGTAATTGGTGTTTGAGGTGGCGGTATTGTCAGCTATATTGGCGCATCCGTTAGTGTTCGCCGCCGCGTCACATTTATGATAATATACATATTTTATTTACATGTCACTATTACTCACTGGCTTATTGTACCGGGGCATAGGACTGTATTTTTTCATTGGAATCTATCAGCGTGTTTCTGTAATAGTTTATGTCTGAGGCTTATTTAAAACTAACTAAAAATATTTGTTCCACTGACATTATCGTACAAGGCTAAACAGGTGTTCATGTAGACCAGTATTTCGAACAAATTTCCACCTGAGCAACCAATTTATCCGAGGAAAACCAACAGGTTTTCACCAGGTAAATAGGAAACACTGTCTTGCTGTCTCTGATTGAATATGCCAATGAACGAGCGGGTTGGCAACCTTGGCTTTTTCTGCTCTTATTCGCCTTGGCTAATCTGATAGCGTGTGTTTGTGTGTGTACAGGAGTTGGTGTGCGTATGCGCGCGCGACACGTAATTCTGACGCACTTCAGTCAGCGATACCCGATGCTGCCAGTGTTGCCCGATTCGGCGCGAAATTCATCAAATATCGGCGTAGCGTTCGACAATATGATTGTGAGTTGCAAACACACACACACACACACACACACACACACACACACACACATTCACGCACACAGTTTGGTGTAGAATTGCTATAAGGCAGCTACGTTTTTATTCAATTCTGTTATTGGTCTATCTAGAGTAGAGACTCGGTACAAACAAGATGCACATAATCCCACCTCGTGGATATCAGTTAATCTCACCTGGTAGGAATCAGTTTATGTTCGGCGTATTTGTGCAATACACCTGTTCTAATGCACAAATATTGTGATATTGCACATACAGTAAACACTGCAACATTGTGTATAAAAGGCTGTGCGTGCAAACACATGCAATACGTACATGTACATGCATTGTACATTGTGGTACATTTGCGTTCAGTTCGGCTCATAGCAATGCAATGTAGTGCCAGACACTCATCTATCACAACTGAGAAATTTAATAACACATCAGTGATGTTTCAACGTTACAAGATAAGATCGACTGATTCAGCAGTGTTGTAATTATTACTATTTTGTTGCGATGTCACTGTCTTTTTGTATGTTGTATTTATTCATTGAAAAGGGTCCACATGAAAAAAGCGCATGCTCATGTGTGTGCGTGTCACAACGATTTTGTAATTTATATGTTGCTGCCAAAATACATGATGATGATGATGGTATTTCTGCGGCTACATACCGTCCAGTTGTATCTCCAAGATGGACTCAGTTCAACGACAATTCTTTAATAGACTGTAGAATAACACACAACATGACAACATGGACACAAAAGAACCACACAAACTATCAACAAGATCACCTCAACGCATTCTCAATCGCAAAACAACTGAGCTATCCATAGAAATGCACAATCAGAAGGAACAATTTGATTCACTACATTATGTGTGTGTTTGCAGGTGGATTTTGACAAGCTGTCGCGCTTGTCTCAGTTGTTGCCACTGTTGGAGACAGTTTTCCAGCCGGACTTGGTTACACTGCAAACGCTGAACAAACGCAAGCGCCAGGAGTCGGTCTAGCGCTTTATAAACGCCATTTCAGCCGTGTATTCTCTCCAAGCTGCCTGTACTTGCCGTGCGCTATGGTATGTGTGTCAGTGTGTATGTCAGTGTGTGTCAGTGTGTATGTCAGTGTGTATGTCAGTGTATGTGTATGTCAGTGTATGTGTATGTCAGTGTGTGTGTGTATGTCAGTGTGTGTGTGTGTGTGTATGTCAGTGTGTGTCAGTGTATGTCAGTGTGTGTGTGTGTCAGTGTGTGTCAGTGTGTATGTGTGTATGTCAGTGTGTGTGTGTGTGTCAGTGTGTATGTCAGTGTATGTCAGTGTGTGTGTATGTCAGTGTATGTGTATGTCAGTGTGTGTGTATGTCAGTGTGTATGTCAACGTGTGTGTTCTGTCATTGAATCACGGTGGTTTATATCGCTAATTGACTATGCGACTACAAATGTGTTGTTAAATATTTTAATAAATAAATAATGAAACATTTTGGTTGACTAATTGTTTCATGCGAGTAGAGTTAATAATTGTCCACTACATTTGTACATTTGGTGGTGCCTGTCCGGGGCTGGCGTTCATCATGTGGCTGCTTAGTGCATACATCTGAGTCATGTAGATGATGACTGATATTCAAGTATAGAGGGCCGGGCGCTCAGTGCGCTCAAAAATCGAATATAACATCAAAATGCCCATAGGAAATGAGATATTTAAAAGTAAAGGCAAAACATATTTTATATTAAACAATTTTAAAGTGTACGGTAAGTCTATTTAGACATATTCAGATTAGATTTAGATTGGCTCTAGTACCATGTGATCCAACGTACAATGTGGTCCATCGCTGATACGATGCGATGAACACCGAGCGAGCGATGACTCACCGGCCGCGAGTGAATCTGACAGTGGCTTATCTAGAAACTGAACTATATGTTGAGCTATGAGCTATATTTATTAGCTGTCCCAACCTCATTACAGGTATACAGAGCCTAAACTAACCAAGTATAGCTTAACCTAACCCACCTTACCCAACCAAACATCTAACCTAACCTAACCAAAACTAACCTAACCTAACCTAAACTATCTAACCTGATAAAAATTGTCAAAGATGATCACTCAAATAACTCAGTCTCTAGATACGCCACTGTCAGATTCACCCACGATCATCGTGGCTATCGCTCGGTGTTCATCGCATCGCAGTAAGCGTTGGATCAGTTGATTCGTTGGGGTAAATGGTCGTAGACCCAAATATGTCACATAAAGTTGACGTATTCATACGCTTGACGTTTGTCTTCACAATATTTCATATTTTTATGTTTTCACCAATCTTTCTCAACAAATGTTCTTATAATGAGATATACGGAACCCCCATATATTGTGAACAGTCATTGCAAATGATAACATAATATTGCGCAAAGTATTAAGCAACACTCGCTGAAGGCAATGCAATTTAAACTTCATTAATATATACATATATTAAAATATTAAATAAGATTATTTCAATGACTAATATATTGGTATATTATAAAGGGCATGTGTTAGATTATTGGGGTTTCTAGGCAAAGCGAATTTGGCGGTCCCATATGAGATTAATAATAAATCAATGATTGCCTAAAATATATTAGTGCAATGTGTCAAAACTTATACTATTATTGTTATTATTATTCATTACAGGTAAATCCAGTAGCATTAGATGAGTACAGGCACTAATACCACCCTGCGGTGGCCCCATGTACCGGAGCGTCCAAAAGATATAGATTGAAAGCGACTGAATGGTAATGGTCTTAGTCAGGAAGAGTAAATGTTGATGTTGTTGAGAGTTGTGAGTTGATGAGAATAAGTATGAATAAATGTAAAATAAATAATAATTATAAACATGTAAATGAACAACAATCAACAGATTTATAGAAATTGATTGAATAAATAACAACCAACAATAAATATAATTATGATTCAGTAAAGGATTTGATAAAATTATTATTCAATAACCTACAATAACATGAATTAATATACAACAAATAAGTAATTTAGGAACAAAATAATCCATCCGATTGAAGTGCATATTATTCATCCAATAACTGATATCAAATATGGAAAAATAGGGAATAGACAACAATAAATAGAAAATAGATACCAACACATTAATATATGGAGAATAAATCACAATAAATATGAATATATAAATAGCAATCAACAGTCATAAACTTCCTACCCAAATTATATGTGCGAATATCTTTGGAGTAAAATAGAAGCTGGACAATGCCTTTTTCGATAGATGTCATTGCCAGTCTGGTCAGGAATTCATGCGTCATTGTCGTTCTCCTATTGTTTCTGGCAATGACCTAACCTAACCCGACCTAACCTCATCTAACCCGATCTAACCTCATCTAACCCGACCTGACCTCATCTAACCCGACCTAATCTCATCTAACCCGACCTAACCTCATCTAGCCCAACCTCACGAAGTACTCGTGCGAGGGCCTGTGGTCAAATACCTCGTGTCTCACTGGAGTCCACGCTATGGCAGTTCAGAAGTCGAGCAGTGGCATTATAATGACAACTCATCCATGATTTTATTAGTGTAAGCGTACAGGAAATCCCTATGTATAGAACGGTATGAAAAATCAGTGTAAATGTAAAATGTAACATATCCTCATCTAGCTTCACCTAACCAAACCGAACATAACCTAAACAAACCTAACCTACGTGACATGACAGCTTAACCTAACTCAACCTGACATGACATAGCCTAACCTAACTCAACCTGACATGACATAGCCTAACCTAACCTATCCTACAAAATTAAGTGCCCGTGATTTGACGGCTGGAACATTTCGAATACCTTGTGAGTAACAAAGTGAAACCTAACCTAACCTAACCTTATTGAAGCTTTATTGACCTAATGTAACTCGTTACAATTGTAATCGTAAGTGTCCACGTTATATGAATGG
Source organism: Sacculina carcini (assembly GCA_916048095.2). Lineage (NCBI taxonomy): Eukaryota > Metazoa > Arthropoda > Thecostraca > Sacculinidae > Sacculina > Sacculina carcini. Next base: position 2,822,927 of record OU696584.1, read on the forward strand.
CGGTGTGATTTTTGTTCGAGGTCCCCGCCAATCTGGGTCCTAGGCGGCCTCCTAGTTAGTCTGTGCCTAATTCCGACCCTATCTTATGCACAAATATACAGACTTTCTTTAATCACTGGGGTTGAATCAAAATATGATTGGTACTATACCATTTACAATTTGATTTGAGAAAAGTGAAAATAGAATTGAGAAAAGTGAAAATAGATTTGAGAAAAGTGAAATTAGATTTGAGAAAAGTGAAATTAGATTTGAGAAAAGTGAAATTAGATTTGATCCATGTTATTTCACAAATTAAAATTATCCTTATAACCTGAAAATGCAAATTTATTTCATATATTTGTTTAAAAAATAATAAACTGAGAATCTGGCAACATCACAAATTTCTTTATTGAGCAGAAATTCATTGAAACAGCATAATCAGACATCAGACATTAGCAGTGATTCCACAATACGTGTACACAGAGCCATGAAATACAACAAAATCAGTTTAAATGATCGCTGAAATCCTTTTGTTCAGTTTTCGCTATATTTAATATAAAAATACACAATGAATAACGACAACTATCTCCTAATACAACAAATTACAGCGACAATCATTCCATACTCCACACTACACTTCTTACTTCAGCCAACTAAACTCGCTCATCTCGCGACATTGTTGATTGCTGGTTGCTATGGCAACCATCATACACGCAGCAAATCCATACATACAATGAAACAAATATGAACGCACAAACAATTGGAAGCGATTAATTGAACAGTTAACAATACAAGAAATAGTAAATACACGCCCTCCTGATCTCAAAATCAATATGCATATTCCTGTAACCATCTTGGCGGTCTCCTTGTTCTGGCCGATCTGCGTGGATTGACATCTACGCGAACTTCAGAAACATCGCTCTCATCAACAGAAGCATCATCCACGTCACTATCATCTAAAAGTGTGTGCCATCTTGCTTCTGTATTCCTCGCTGCCTGCGCATCTCTGTCAATTGTGTCGCGACAGGTGGCATCACTTTCGCCATCAACACGCACATCTAGAACATGTCGTGGCATCCCGTCGACTTCTACATTGTTTGCGGATATTATACCTGTGATTCTTCCTTTCATCCATTTAGACGTACATCTAGCATTGGGAGGCTTGACTAGTACTTTTTGTCCAACCCTATATCTACACGCGGTGTCAGTCTCCAGTAGTTTCGGCTCAGATCGGGGATGCCTCCATTGATAATTGTAAATAGATGAACTCGGTGAAATACTCAGGTTTCCAGTGTCATGCACGGCTAAATTATAGTAAAACACCGCATCTAATGGTGATCCTCCCGTTCTTGCTGCAGCACGCTTAATCGTCCGGTGGTTCCGTTCAACAATGCCGTTCCCCGACGGTCGATAAGCGGCACGAAATCTTCGTCGCACATTCCATTTTCGACATAAATTCTCGAGTTGACTGGATCTGAAAGTCCTGCTGTTATCGATCAAAATTTCTGACGGAGGCCCTCGTTCTGTGAATATCTGCTCCAGGTTGTCTACAACGTCTCTCGAGTTCTCTGAGCCGACTTGTCTCCAGATTGCGAAGCGACTAGGACCACAGTCAACCACAGTTAAGTAGCATCGACCATGATAATGAGTGGTATCCACTGACAATCGCAACCAATTCTTGTCAACATTCAGATTTCCAGTCTCGTGTCGTGCGGGTGCAGGATCTACCATACGACATTGGGCGCAATTTCTCACACATCGCTCGACATCATCTTTAGTCACATCATTCCTCACTAATCTTGCTAGCTGTAAGGTCCTATTGACACCGAAATGGTGATCTTGATGAAGAACATCAACAGATACAGCACATAATCCACTATTTAACTTTCCAGGTTCCGTTTTCGTTACTCTACTTTTACTCGTTAACCACCTTTTTCCGACTCTGGTCATCGCATCGGCCTTGTTCAAACTAGAAGGAACAAAAGAGACAGTAACCACCAAATTCAATTCCGCGACTAAATCTTTAAAAACGGAGAGTCTTCTTTTCACTAAGATTTCCGACATTCCAGTCACCTTTATTCTTTTATCGCCCTCCAGCGTTGACTTCACCCACCTCATAACAGTCACAGAATCAGTCATAATTTCAATCTTCTTGAGGTTCCACTTCAAAGCAAGATTTAAACCCTTTAGTACCGCATCCAGTTCAGCTAAGTTAATATGTTGACAATCGTCACCCTTTCGGAGCCATGCCGCATCTTCCACTCTGTAGTCTCCGATTTCTAACACAACACCCACAGCCAAGCTGCTCGCATCGCACCATGCACGACCTTTGTTGACATTATGCTAAATATCCGGGAGTAAGCAAATATACGTAAGCATGGAGGTATAACAGCACACACAGATACAACACGTCCTGTCTGTATTCAACCACGCCGTTCACTTACTACTCTTCACATTTGACACATACACACCGCATTCGCGCACACCTAGAGTTTACCTTAACACCCCCTCTTAAACTCTAGAGCGAACGAACAAACTTCAACGTTATAACAGCAAAAAGAAACATACTGATCTTCCACGCAAATGTGTGCTCTGATCAGCAAGCACCGCAAACAAAAGTATTACACATGAAAAAGCATTAAACTCGAAAATTAAGTTCACGTCAAGTGAAGTACAATCAAGCACAATCGTGTGCGATACATCTCACAAAATAACGCATTTTTGTTGTACCCAAGGGTTTTGTAAACACATCAGCCAAATTATCTTCAGATTGAACATATTCCAAAACAATGGTCCCCCTCTCGATCTCAGATCTAATGAAATGATATCTTATATCAATGTGTTTTGTCCTCTTGTGGTAAACAGGATTTTGCGCCAGAGCGAGTGTTCCCTGATTGTCACAAAATATAGTCACAGCTTTATCTTGAGTAGACAAAATACACGCAGCAAGTTGTGACAAGTACTTCGCCTCCTTGGCACTCTCCGTCAGCGCTATATACTCAGCTTCACATGTAGATAGAGCGACGGTATGTTGTTTTCTACTACACCATGACAGCGGTGAAGATTCCGGTGTCAACCGAAAACAATATCCAGAAATGCTTCGCCTGTCGGCCGAATTCGCCCAGTCCGCATCACAATAACCAACCAACTTCAAATCATTGGACTTTGCAAAGCGAAGACTGCTGGTTGTTGTACCTCTCAGATAGCGTAGAACATGTTTTGCCGCTTTCCAGTGAACCGACGTAGGATTGTTCAAATACTGCGACAATCTCGTAACTGCAAAACATATATCTGGACGAGAACATGTCATCAAATAAATGAGACCACCAATCAAAGATCGATATTTATGCACATCGACTGATTCATCTTCAGACACATCACTGAATGATTTGTACAGGCTCACATCAAATGGAGTGTTTCGCGTCTTACAATGCTCCATATTGAAGCTCTCTAAAAGTTTTTCAACATAAAGTGATTGACTCACAAGTATACAATCGTCTTGCCGGTTGAAATTCATTCCAAGAAAGTGACTCACTTCGCCCATATCCTTCATCTTGAACTCCTTGCTCAAACAGCTCTTTATACTTTCTAGAGTTTCAATGGATTTTGCAGCGACTAGTATATCATCAACCCAGACAAGTAAAATTGTCATTCCATCCGATGAACCTCTTGTATAAACACAATGATCCACATCGCTTTGGCAGAAATTTTGCTCCGTCAAATAAGCATGTAACATTCTATTCCAGTTCCTTCCGCTCTGTTTTAGTCCGTACAATGATTTTTTTAATTTCAGAACAAGTACGTCATCTGATTTATTTACTTCCACAAAACCATCAGGCTGTTCAACATAGATATCACAATCAATCGGTGCATTCAAATAAGCACTCTTGACATCCATCTGATGCACTAGTAAATCGTATTGAACTGCAGATTGCATTAGCATGCGAACTGATGTCATCCTTGTTGTAGGTGAAAATGTCTCATCAAAATCAATACCTTTTGTTTGATTATATCCTTTGGCAACATACCTAGCCTTGTATACCAAACCATTTTTACCAGATTTCGTGGTGTATACCCATCGACCGCCAATGACTCTCTTGTCTTTTGGCAAAGGTACCAAATCGAATGTATCATTATCGATAAGTGACTGTATTTCAGTTTGCATTGCCTTCTCCCAATCATGTGCATTATTGCTTCTCATAGCCTCACCGTAAGATGTTGGTACGTCTGAAAATTGACAACAATAATCAACAAAACTTTCAATATGTTCATCTATGTCGTCACCAACGACAAAATCATTTAGACGTTCAGGTTTTCTCCTCGTTCTTGTCGGGTTTGTTCTGCGGTGATTACAATCAACAGCAGTCTGGTCACTGTGTGACTCACCACCTGTCGCGTCTGATTCAACGAGCGCATCAGCACCGCAACGTGAAGATACCAATGGAGACTCGTCCTCTGTTCTCCGTCCGATGGTCTCTGATGCCGACGGATCCTCACTCAGGTCGTTGTCTCCGTATCTGTGAACAAACTCAACACATCGCACTTTGCGAACAACATTTTTGATAGGAAAATATACCATATGAGACGGACTTTTTCGATCAAATCCTACGAAAATACCCTTTTCTGCGCGAGCATCCAATTTCTTCGCGTCTTGCACGTGAGCGTAGCATATCGCACCAAATTGTTGCATGTTGCTCAAATCAGGTTGACTCCCTTTGAACGATTCGTATGGGGTCTTATGCAGTCTCTGACTGTAACAGCGGTTTCTTGCATATACTGCTGATTGAACAGCATATGTCCACAAGCGTTTTGACAGTCCAGAACTTAACAGTAAGCATCTGGCTGTCTCGAACAATGTGCGCCACGATCTCTCAGCTTTTCCGTTCTGGTGCGGCGAGTATGGCGCCGACATTTCATGCTTGATGCACCATTTTTCCAAGACTCTCTGGAAAGCTGACGAAGTAAACTCAGTACCTTGATCTGTGCGAATACATTTCACAGTGCCATGCTGTCTCATATCCGCTAAAAATATCTCCAAGGCTCTGCTTGCATCACTTTTCTTCTTTAGAAAATACACGACGGTTAAACCGGAATGACTATCAACAAAATTCATGGCAAATCGATGTCCGTTGATTGCAACTGGATCAATAGGACCAGCCAAGTCACAATGAACCAAATCCAAGATTTTTGATGCACATTTGCAGGATTCATTGTTCACATTTCTCACCATTTTACCCTGTAGACAGGTTTCACAATGCAATTTTTCCCCTTCACTGACTCGAAAATTCATCCCACGTGAAACAGATTGTGTTTTTATCAAATCTCTTTCATTGCAATGTCCCATAATTTTATGCCATTCAAGTAGAGATCTCGTGGTTGATCTGTCTCTGACAGAATTCAGGTAGTACAATCTTCCATGTTTCCGTATCGGAAAAACAGTTCCATCTGGAGCAGTCAAACAATTCTTCTCTCCACAGAATTGCACTTTAGCGCCTTTGCTTGTAGCAGCTTGTACAGAAAAAATACTTTGCTTGAAGCTGGGAACGTACAATGCACCATACAGCAACGCATTTCGTGCTGTTCCTTGGTCGTCACGTATTACAAACTGAGCAGTTCCTCGGCCCTTCACGGTGTTCGTGGATCGGCTCCCATCAGCCAGCTCTATGACATGTCGTGAACAGTCAAATTCATCATCGAAACTCTTGAACTGTGCTTCATCTGTAATTATGTGTGCAGTAGCGCCACAGTCAACCAATATGGATCTGGCCTTACATATCTGGTCGTCACTGTTCGTCTTGAAAACAAAATCATCTGCATCATTACTCACAGTATTTGCGTGATTTTTCTGTCGCCTACAATACTTTGTGTCGTGTGAGTTTGACTTACATACCTGACACCACCGTTTTGTTTTCTGACGACATTCCCACGATTTGTGGCCCGGTTTTCCACAGTTATAGCAGGTCACATGTGCTGCTTTCTGTGCGGAATAAGTAGCTGTGGTCCGAGTTGACGAGTCATTCTTCACCTTCAAAATACTGCTCTCATCCGGTTGATTCAACTTGTTTGTTTCAACAAAACTCCGTAATGCTACTTTGAAATCAGCAAACGTAGTGTGTTTTTCCTTTTGGGTGATGACGGCAGAAAATGTTTGAAATTCACATGGTAATCCCTTCAAAATCATAGCAATCAACAAAGTGTCACTGATCATCTCACCTGCACTTTTTAGCGAGGTTGCTGCACTTTCAGCTCTCAACACATAATCAGTCACATCTTCCGAAGACGACTTCCTCAAAGAAGTGAGCTCTGTGTACAAAGTGATTACTCGAGGAGTGCGACTGGACAAGTAATGTTCTCTGAGAATTTTCAACGCTTTTTGCCCGTCGTCTTTTGCGTCTCTCATTACTAGAGATAAACTCTTGTCATCTAGAAACTGAATCAATTCTGAAAAGGCCATTTCTTTGTCCTCCACTGATATTACATCACCATCTGATGGCAGGATAGCCCTGTACAATTTCTGTATCCTCATGTAACCCAAAAATTTGACCTCCCATAGCTCGTATTTTTGTTCGTCACCGTCAAATAAAAGCCTCCTGGGCCCATAACCTGTTGACATTATGCTAAATATCCGGGAGTAAGCAAATATACGTAAGCATGGAGGTATAACAGCACACACAGATACAACACGTCCTGTCTGTATTCAACCACGCCGTTCACTTACTACTCTTCACATTTGACACATACACACCGCATTCGCGCACACCTAGAGTTTACCTTAACAACCTTCACTGGTGGACGAAACGCAAAATTTTCCCTTCACTGGATCGTCTGTTTCAATCCTATTAAGGAATTCTTTCAACATGTTCACAGCCGTACTTCCAATTTCATCATCCCATCTGCAACCCTCACATGCTCTCTTAATAAAACTGCAAGCCACTCTGGCCCACCCACACACAGGATAGTGGCCAACAATCTTCCCACAAATCGCAAATAACTCCCGTCGACTCAAATAGTCATTCACATCAGCAACTTGAGGAAGCTTGTTGCCTCTACCGAACCAAAGCTCTCCTTTATCGTTATTTTTCAGCGCTAACCCCAATACGCGACCACCATTCAGCTCTTCTGGCGGCTTCGCCACCAGCCCAAATCGAGAAAGATGTTCGACAACACTCTCAGCTGAAATAACGTTCTCATCTACGATGACATCATCAATATAGCAGTCTGTAGCCTCCTTCACCCTTTCGTCCTGGTCTAACACCTTCTTAACAATCTTGGTCATTATTTTTGGCGCACTTGATAGACCGAAGCCAAGTCTTGTAAGGTAATACAAAACTCCTCGAAACATCACACGCTGGTATGGCCATAAACTCTCATCTACTCTCACTTGTAAATATGCTGACTGGAGATCAACAATCTTGAGATTATCAGACATTCGTCGCCAATGTCGGAGAGTTTCGGGACAAACTGCAGCGTCAACACCAGGATTGCTCTCTACCGATTTGTTGAGCTCACGAAAATCCATAACTGGTCTCACTTTGTCTTTATTTTCGTGTACGACGGCCATCAATGGAATTATCCCTTTCCTGTCAAGCTGATTTTCACATCTTTTCAACCAACCTTTCTCAATCCATGAACATATTTCATTTTCCATTCTCGCAGTCACCTGTTCCGATCTAGCGGTATCATAGTAGGCAATCTGATTCTTAGTCACAGCAGGTTGATTGTTCTTCCAAAACCACTTGACCACCCACGAAATCCCATCAAATTCAGCAGAAAAATCGCTGTCGTTTATCTTAATGCGACCTCGTGAATGACTTGCCGGTCTTAATATTTTCTTCTCTCCCGTAGCACACTGCACAACCTTATGAATGTTCGACGTCGGCACCACAGACTCATTATTCATCACTTTTTCAAACACGATTTCCTCATTTCTCCATCTAAATCCCCCAGTAGCCCTGACGAAATCCATACCGGCAATCACATCCACACCAGGAATTAATCTACCCATAACGGTGCACTCTAGTTCAACGTTCCTTCCTCGAATGTCCAACGAAATTCTTGTGCTTCCTAGAGTAGTCACCATTTTCCCGTCAACGCCATATAACACTCCTGCTCTCACATGATACTTTGGCACAACCCAACACCCAACGACCGACTTTGTGCACCCAGTATCCAATAATACTCGAACTGGCTTTCTATTTACTGCACCAACAAGTATAGGTAGCGCCTTTATAGATGACTCGGAGGAACTTCCGGCGCAGAAACTCCTCCAGTCACGTTTCCCGGAGCATTGGGACACATCCTGTCCATATGACCTTCTTTCTGACATAACCAGCAACTGATATTCGGTTTCAGCCTGCAGAATCTCATCATGTGTGGTCCACCACATCGGAAACAGCGCACGGACTGACTCGGGTTTTCTCGTTGTCTGGTTGCTTTACTGCCAGAGGCCACAGCTGCAGTTGAAGGACCATGTAGCTCTGCCATAAGACTGCGAGCTCGTTGCAATACATCAGACAATGGCAAACATTCAATTCTTGTCATAGCACGCAGCTCACGTGATATAACTGCCGGTAAACCGGTCACAAAGGCCCTCAGCAACAATACGTCTGATTCGATGCCAGCAAGTCGTGCCAGACGGCGAAGATCCGTTAGATAAACGTCGACCGGCTCATCTTTCCATACCCGCATTTTCAGCTCTTCATATGCCTGGAAACTGTTTATGGCAAATGCTGACAACAAAGCCGCCTCGATCTGTTCACGGTCTCTCTTTTCAGCATCGCCCAATTCCGAATAAACAGCATATGCGGGACCCTCGAGAAATAGAGGAATTATTTTTTAAACATCATCGATGCCTTTCAAGTCGGCCACCAACTTGATTTTTCCTAGCCATTGTGCGACGTCACCAGTTCCGTCAAAACACCGCACCACATCACCGAGCTTTATGTTGCCGCTCATGGCCGAAATAGCTTGAAATCCTTTTGTTCAGTTTTCGCTATATTTAATATAAAAATACACAATGAATAACGACAACTATCTCCTAATACAACAAATTACAGCGACAATCATTCCATACTCCACACTACACTTCTTACTTCAGCCAACTAAACTCGCTCATCTCGCGACATTGTTGATTGCTGGTTGCTATGGCAACCATCATACACGCAGCAAATCCATACATACAATGAAACAAATATGAACGCACAAACAATTGGAAGCGATTAATTGAACAGTTAACAATACAAGAAATAGTAAATACAATCGCAAACGAATTATGGATACGCATAGAAACGAAAAGGATTGGAAGAATGTAGCCAAAACACTCGGTGTTAAAATAAAAACGGTGTGTCAGGACATTCAGCTGCTCAGAATGGCCCCTTACTCGTACCTGCTCAGTCCTATCGAGCTTTTATGGAGCTCAATAAAGAGCCACGTGAAAAGAAGTCTAAGGGAGAAAATGCCCGATGTGCTGGCCGAGACAACGCCGGCCCGTCCATTACCGAGCAGCGGATGCAACTGCTGGAGACGGTCGCTCTCGAGGCGATCAGCCACGTGGATACAACGCACCTGCAGAGCTACACCAATCGGGTCGAGCGTGCAGCGATCCTCGGAGAAGACCTCGTCGAGATTTCTTGACTCATTAATTTTGTATTGTTTGTGTATGCTTGTTCTCTTGATTATTTTTCGTTCATCAGCTGGCGTGATGTTTAAATGCAATTTGAATTCAAACAGCGCGTGTACTTAAATTCAAGCGAAAAAGCAAGATATCACAACTCAACACAATCACAACGCAACATGGCCCACTAATACACCTTCACTAACAAACGCGCACGAACGTTCTGCGCTATGGCGCAACTGCCCTATGGCGCGCACTCCCCACCCCCTGCATCCCCACACCAGCGACAATTCGCTCCATGGAGAAACTGCGCTCGCTCATAGCACGTGCATACAACATGCATGCACTCACACTACCTCGCACACACAAATAGACATCATACACAAAAATATACTGTACAATATTAAACATAGTAAAGATGGCTAGCAACGACAAGCGCTATTCGCACGTAATGCCTCAACACTTGTCATAAGTTGGATTGTACCGTCTCTGAAAGTGTGATGTTTCTGTAGATGTGTGAGTGTGTGTGTGCGTGTGTGTGTGTGTGTGTGCACGCTTTGCTTGCGAGTGCTCCCCGAGAACAGTGGATCTATGCAAAATCGCTGACACTGATATATTGGCTGATATATCTCATAAAGTAAGCACATGTACGGTACATATGTGCATTGTTATTGTAGTACATATCATAGTACATACTTGTATAGTATATAGTAAGTAGTACATATATCTGTATTGTAATTGAATTGAATACAATTAAAGAATTCGTTATACATATATAAATGCACTGGATATCACTATAGTGGCATTATAGCTGAAATAATTCCTATATTACTAAATTTTATTTAACACTTCTTATGAAGTTATTATATTCCTATATTTAAACATTTCAAATGAATACTAATGATTTGTGAAATAACATGGATCAAATCTAATTTCACTTTACTCAAATCTAATTTCACTTTTCCCAAATCTAATTTCACTTTTCTCAAATCTAATTTCACTTTTCTCAAATATATTTTCACTTTTCTCAATTCTATTTTCACTTTTCTCAAATCAAATTGTAAATGGTATAGACTAGGTAATATCAGTTAGCAAATAATAACTGAGGGTTTCCATTTATGCCTGGCTGAGTTGCTGCTATATACAGTAAACGAGTATGGAATTTCGGTATGTCGGATATTAAATTGTGTCGTCGCTTACACCAGCATACACGCACGCATACACGTACAGATACGTATACAAACGTGTGTGTGTGCGTATGTAGGTCGATTGTTGCGTGTATGTGTGGGTGGCAATGTTGTTGTAGTTGTCATGGCAACGCTTTTTAAAGCACACACAGACATACACACACGCACGTTGGGTAGTATGATCGCTCCATTCACAGTGTTTGTGGACGTTGGATTGCACCTAACTGCGTTGCGCGGTGCATGTGGTGAACACTATATACACTAGATACAAAGAACAACTTGGTTAAAACAAGTCTTTGCTTGTGAATTTTGGTCTCTTCAACATTTAGAGGTAACTCTAGAAACAAACAACAATAAGTTGATGTGTTGAGAAGGCTGCTTTTATCTGTTTGATATTTTGTATCGACTGCGCTGGCGTGTTCAATGGCCGATTTACCGTGCCGAAACTCTCGCCACGTTTGTGTTTTCCACACCTTCAATGTGCCCGTGTGAGAACCGCCGTCAAAATAGCGCTGGTCGCATCGGGCCCGACAAGCCAACATCCTCAACTTCCTCCGTCGCCCGTGTAGATGGCAGCACCACTCAAACACAGCGTCAATCTCCACCTTCCGCCTTCACCGCGCCAGCGTCTGTCTCGCCTGAACATGCAGTCGTCAGCGAGGAGGAGTCGCAGGCACGGGAGTCCCGCGTGCTGTGTCAGTGCGACCAGCCTCTTGCGCTAGTTCCAGTCGAGGCCCGAAGATGGCGCCGGCGTCATGGCTTTCAGCCGCCGCTGCACTCGCAACAGCTGGCCGGCTGGCTGTTGCTGGCGCTCAGCTGCTGTGCGCTGGCCACCTGTCTGCTGCCTGCTCTGTGCCAACAGCTGCAGCCGACGATGAGCGCCGTAGCGGCCGCGCTGCTGGCGCTGCACGTGGCGTCGCACGTGGCCGCCACGTGGCTGGACCCGGCCGAACGTGCGGTGCGCGCGCAGCGGCGGCGACGTCCGGTGCCCGAGTTTCAGCGGCACCTGCACGCGCACGTGATCGAGCACGGCCGGTGTCACCTGTGCAACATTACCATCGCCTCCAGTCGCACCCGCCACTGTGCCGTGTGCAACAAGTGTGTCGACACGTTCGACCACCACTGTCGCTGGCTCAACACGTGCGTCGGCCGGCGCAATTACGCGTGCTTTGTGGCGGCCGTTCTGACAGCGGCCGCCTGGTGCCTGTTCGTGTTGTCGCTGTCCACCGCAGAGATGGCGCTTCTGTTGCACTTCAGCACGTCTGCCTCGATCTCGGCGACGGCCGCTGATAGCACGATGAGCGGCAGCAACGCAAGCAGTCGGACCAACTCAAGTATTGTCGAGGATGCCCGCAACTGCTGGCTGGTGCGGCCGACGGCCACGTTTCTGAGGGCAGGGGGCGCCACCGTCGCTCACACGGTCTTCCTGTGGCTGGCAGGCGTGTTAGCAGCAATGGCGGCGGCAGGTGTCTTGCTGCTGCTGCACCTGCTGTGTTTTCACGCCTATCTGGCGTGTCACTCGCGCACCACGTACGAGCACATTCGTGGTGGCGCGCCCAATCGGCACACACCTCCGCCCGCGCGGCCGACAGACACAGGCGACTGCGGTGCTCTGGCATCTGATGGCGGCCAACAGCGGAACGACACGAATGCAGCTCTCCCGCTGGAATCACTTCACTCTACCGAAGACGATCAGCAGCAGGACGGAATCGGCGACCATGACAGAGCTCGTGACATCGAGGCAGGCTGGAAGCAGCGGGCATTTCCTCGCGAATGCTTCACCTGCATCACTAGAAAGCGGCGAGTAGCTCCCGTTATCGTCTCTGTGCAAACTGATAGCAGCCAACGCCCAGCCGGGCCGGTGCCGTCACCTAGCGGCGATGGATCCAAGCTGCAGGTTGATCGTAGAGTTTACCGTCTACCTCCACTAAACATTCACAAGTATCACAACACAAATGGCACTGCTGCCGCAAAACGACGAGATGCCCAGAACAATGTTTCGACGGAGAAGATGAGCGCGATATCGGGTCGTGATTGTCGGTTACAAAATGTGCCAGGGAAGTGCCAAAAAACAGTTCGCTCGCTGCATTCAGAAAACCAACGGAATGGGGCTTGTCACACTGAGATAGAACAAGTGGTGGAAGAGAATCAACGCTCAATTAGAAAAACGCTCACTAACTCACTACCTCACATCACAATCACAGGACCTCATGCAGAATTGCAGGTCAACCCAGGCGAGTTCACATCTCCGGTTAATCGTAACCATGCGGTTACAGACAGACAGGTTTTTACAACCCAAACTCCAGCTGAACGATTTACCGGGCACGAGCTGTCAGAAATACAGCACGATAACTCCGACAGAACAGCTTCTTCACATTGCCAAAACCAACCAACAGCAGCTCAGGATGGAGGTGGTGGTGATCAAGAAAGTCCTTCCGACAGCCCCACCACGAAGGAACAACATAAGTCGACTGTGTTTGCAACTCCTGCTAATTTATGTCTACATGACAAAATTTCCAATACGACAGCCAGCACGTTCCACTGTGCGAACAGTGGCGACCTCTATGTGTCAGCGATTGAAAACAAGCCGAATGCGGCGGTGGAATCTCGTCGAGTTACATTCGGAGACACGGCCCGTGTGCGTCTATTATTGGTAGGGAGTAGTGGAGACGCCAACTGTGACGACATCAGCATCATCAGTGACGTCGTGCCCACAGCCAATGACGTCACCAGTGGACCGATGACGTGATCATTTGTGACAGAAATCATTGGCTGAAATAGTATGACGTCAGCGTACGTTAATAGGTCAATACAGATTTGTAAGCTGTCTCCATTGCGCACGTGTGTTTGTGTGTGCCAAAATGCATGTATTTTGTATGTGAACATTGCTCATGTATTTCTTATTTAAAATATGTTTTGTTTTTTAAAAATGTGTGTCATGAATGTGTGTCATGAACGTGATTCGCTTGTGCGACCTTTGAATATAAATAAATTTATTTATAACTAGCATTTAATCCCACCCGTTGTGCGGAACAATTCATAAAATTAAATTAATATTTAATTAATATATATTTAAAATATTCATAAAAATTTAATTCATATAGTCAACATATTGCAAGTTAAAAAAGATTATAGTAAATCCATAGAAATCCTAATCGATTGAAAAGTCTAAATTTAATTATTTTTTGTATTATTTTGACAAAATATTATCCCTCAACCCGCTCATGTTTAAACCCGACCGTAGTGCGGAATCATTCAGAACTCGAACATGATCCTTTCTGGACCTTGAAGTCAAATCCGTTAATTTTGTATAGGAACTCGTTTTACACGGTGAAATTAAACGTTGTATTGTCTACAGTTGATGCCCCCGGGACATTATTATCTCATAAACATGATCCATCGCTTAGTTCACGTTTGAAGCCCCTGATTTATATCATTGAGCCCGCGCATTGAGCCCGCGCGTCGTGCGGAACAATTCATAAAATTCATATTCAATCCATAAAATAAACTGAATACAAATTAAAAAGCAAAAAAATTATCCTGTAAATACGTTCACCAATACAAAATATGTATATGAATATTTTGAATTTAAATTTGACAAAATATTATCCCTCAATCCGCCTCATATATGAGCCTACCCGCCGTGCGGAATAATTCAGAACACAAACACACAACAAACAATGGAAATTCTAGCATGTAAACCCGCCCGTCGTGCGAAACAGTTCATACTATTAAATTTTCATTCAAATCATAAGATAATTTGAATATGAATTAAAAACGAAAAGAGTAAACCCATAAAAAATCAAAATTTCTATATTTTTATTATTATTTTGACAAAATAGTTTGCCTAAACCGCCTCATATTTAAACATGCCCGTTGTGCTGAATAATTCAGACCTCAGACACAAAACAATGAAAAATGACTACACTTTTTTATCATAATGTTTTCAAAATATATTTATAACTTAACATCACCATCTAGCAATTAAACCCGCCCGTTGTGCAAAACAATTAATAAAGTAAAATCAATATTGAATTAATAAAAAACGATTAGAAATTAAAAAAGTAAAAAGTAAATTAAAAAAGTAAGTAAAGTAAAAAGTCTTAACGAATAGAAAAGTCTAAATATGAATGTTTTTATTTTAGATGTGGCAAAATATTTTCCCTCGAGCAGCCTCGTATTTAAACCTGCCCGTCCTGTGGAACTATTAATAAAATATAATGAATTAAAAAGCAAAAAGCTTATCCAACAGAAAAATATAAATTTGTAAATTCTTGTTTTAATTATTGCCGACGTTTTTTCCCTCAACACTGCTCAAATTCACACCCGTCCTTCGTGTGTAGTAATTCAGAAGTGTAACACTGTCAAAACAATAAAACTTTCTGTCATCTCTATAATTCCAGATTAATGCTTCCGCTAAAACAGCATATGCATATAGTTGGCATTGCATGATATTACAACCCTATCCTTATGCAACTTGAGCGTATGCAACTTGAAATTAAACCAATAAAATTACACAGTAAAATTCAGTAGTCAACTTTGTTCCCAGTTGCATTTTACCCGCCCGTCATTTCATGGGTAAATATTGAGGTCAATAAAGCCTTTCTATTCAGTATAGTGTAGCATTAATTAAACTGTACGCAATAAAACCACACCATCCATGCTTGGAGCTAATATGATGTATTCTTAATTGTGATTGGGCTTCAGTGAAATTTAATTGGTGTATATTCCTGTGTAATGGCAAGTGCGCATAATAGCTGTCAAATTGGCAATATATCCTTTTGAATTTACACCGCCGTTACTTCCTTCAGATACACTTTGGAAAATTAAAAATTATACCGCATTGTAGAAAACAAAATTTCTAGCACGATGGTATAATTTATTTTAATGTGTGACAAATAGTTACAGAGGAATAGGTATAAAAACGAATTAATTTTAGTCGCCCGGTGTTCAAGTGAAATGTTGGATGTATTTGAGAATTTTGAAAATTTTACACGTTTTTTTGTATCATTTGTGGGTATAAATTATAGCTTATCTTGTAGAACACAAAATATTCTACACAATGGTATAATTTTTATAGCTGTACCAATGCTGGTTTATGAGGAGCAGATGGCAGAATATTGACCAAAATATTAACGGTTTTCAGTGCAAATTTGGCCTTTTTGACTGTCATTTTGACTTCACACTTTTTTAATACCTTCTGGAAAATTAAAATTTATATCGAGCTGTAGAAAACAAAACTTCCAGCATGATGGTATAATTTATTTAAATGTGTGATAATTATTTGTTGAGAAATAGCGAAAATGGTAAAGAAAATCGGACGCCCGGAAATTAAATAAACGTTTGAATATAGATTGAAAATTTTTCCGTTTTTACATCTTTTATATTAAATTTTTGGATATAAATTATAGCCTATCTTGTAGAACAGAAAATTCTCTACATAGTGGTATAATCTGTATTGCTGCACCATTTCTGGTTTAGGAGGACTCGATGGCAGAATATTGACCAAAATTTTCGCATTTTTCAGGGTTAATTTTGTATTTTCACCGCTATAACTTTTCGGTTTTATTTTTAACATTTAAAATTTAGCCTATCGTGTAGACAAGTAAATTTCCAACGGGATGGTATAAATTGTTAGCTGGTAGCTGAATTGTTAGCCGATTAGTAGCTGATAGAAAATGGACCAAGGAGGGTGGGACACACACACACAGCGGATCTCTTTTATATATATAGATTAGTATTTATACCTTACCTTTACCTTATATTTTTACCTTCAGTTGCACACCATTTCAAGCCGGTGTACTAGCGTTTCAGGGTTAATTATACATTTAAAAATGGCAAATGATGACAAATTATTACACTAATACTAACATCCGATGTTGGTTCAACATTTTGTCAGCGTGTTTTTATTGAAACAGAGTGGCTAGTTAACATGCCAATGATTGCCAGGCAAATTCGGTACTATTAAAAATACTCCCATTAAAAAATCACCACAATTTACACCGTATGCTAGTTACTTCTGTGTATTTGCTTGCTGTGTATTTGAGACGCAGCGTCCGAGAGCGTATATTTTCACACTCTATTTTTGTATCTCGACCAATTCATTTAACACATGCATCACTCAATGTTAGAACCCATAAGTTAAATTGGTATTCCATGATGAGACGGTTTTAGGGAACGGGACACAGAGGTGGTGTCACAGGGTGATACGGAGACAAACAGCTCGCAACTTCAACTTGGCACTTGCGAACTGTTCATGAAACTTGGCATCAGCGAGTCGCTTCAAGTTGTCAAATATTTGCTGACTTGCTCGGTGATTGTGGTCGTCCGCCGTAAAAGTCGCTCAACGGGCGGATGACCGGGTGTATGGTGACTAGCACAAGCCAATATGATGCATCACACTAAAACACAATGCCGCCACATGACCACAGGCGATGGTGTGACAAAAAGACATCCTCTTCGCTCTGAGCCAGACTCTCAATCAAACTACCAAAAATTGTACAGGTCCTACCCTACGCAACACACCCACATATACACAAACACACATATACACACCGGTGGATCCAGAGGGGCTCAGCTTCAGCCCCCTCCCCAAATGTTTCCATTCACTAAAAGAGGTAAAAAGTATGTAGAATGTGTTGATATATGCACTATCGTAAAGACGTTGCATAGTGATGCACGTACATGACTGATCGCCCCCAAGATTCATCCCAACAAATTAATTCATCCCCTCCCTAAATTGCACTCTGGAACCGCCACTGCCCATACACACGTACACATACACACATACACATACACACACATATAGCACACATATATACATACACACATATATACACATACACATAAATACGCATACAAACATATATACACATAGACATATATATACGCATACACATATATACACATACATGTATATGCACATACACACACATACGCATACACATATTTATAAACATACACACACATATACACATACACACATATATACACATACACACACATACACATACACATATATATACACCTACACATACACACACTCGTAAACATATATAGACATGCACACATATACACACGTACACACATACGTGCAAGGCAGTACAGTAACACAGTAACACAGGCAGTAATTTAGCACGACTATAATTAAACCCTTCAACAAAAATATCTGGTGTCGCCCATGGTCATATTTTTTTTAACTCATTAGATTTTCAGCGATTTCAGCATCTCATCAGCCTTCTGTTCCATCACAGCAACCCACCCTTATCAGACTTACCCTCGTTAAATAATACCAACCATGCACCCACCCCATGTCAAACCCGGAAGAAATGCAGTCCTGGTTGTCATGGTCACACAAGCATGAAAATAAAATTCAATGTATTCATCAACAAACAATAACATTATTGCACCATGTGAAAAACTAGCCTGTATTTTCAATGTCATTATAAAAAGTTGCACAGCTCATGCATATATTAACCAGGCAATAATGGTATTCTTGAGTCAAACAATTTGAATAATGCTACATATCGGAATCAATTTGGAGCATATCGTTCATGGTGGTGAATAACCAAACAGTACACAAACACACGCATATACGTCGATGTTTATACATAATGGGCCATCATACAGTGTATAATATACATACAAGGTGAATATGTCACATTTAGCAAATAACAAAACACCGCTATTTTTATATTTTCCCATCTTCTTGATTGCACCAATGAATATATTGTTAATGCTCTTGTTGTCAATGATACCTAATGAGCATGTGCATTCACTGAATCAACATCAATATGTTTACTGTCAACTGTGAAATTTGCTCATCCACTGCGTTCGTGAAAGTCACGATAATTTCTCCCTGTCACGGTCCTGTCATGCTTGTGAGGCGGCTGTGCTACCTCTACACCATGGATTCCAGCGAGTGATTGTGTTATAACGTCAGTCGTTGTTTCATTATGACGTTAGTCATTATATCAATATAACGTAAGTCATAAATTATGACAATATAACGTCAGTCATTATGCCAATATAACGTCAGTCATTATGCCAATATAACGTCAGTCATTATGCCAATATAACGTCAGTCATTATGTTAATATAACATCATTCATTATGCCAATATAACGTCAGTCATTATGTTAATATAACGTCAGTCATTATGTTAATATAACATTCAGTCATTATGTTAATATAACATTCAGTCATTATGGCAATATTACGTCAGTCATTATGCCAATATAACGTCAGTCATTATGTCAATATAACGTCAGTCATTATGTCAATATAACGTCAGTCAGTATGTCATTATAACGTCAGTCATTATGTCAATATTACGCCAGTAATTGTGGCAATATTACGTCAGTCACTGTGTCAATATAAAGTCAGGCATGTCAATACGACGTCAGTCATGTCAATACGACGTCAGTCATTGTGTCATTAATTTGTCAGTTATTATGCGGTCAGTCATTATGTCAAAATGACTTCAGTCGTTGTTTCAATATGCTGATCGTTTTTTAGCTAATCGGACATTGGCTATTATGTCAATAATATGATAGTAATTGCGTGTATTAAGCATCGCTCATTGCGTCCATAATATAGTCGGTCATGGATTCCTTATAAGGTTGGCTATTACATCGCCATCATAGGTTGGTTACATTCTTCATGTATTGTGCCAACATGATGCCAGCTGTAACTTCACTGCATGTCTCGTCATGTACATTAAGCTACATTGTTATCATATACTAAGTAAACAATTATGCGAGTTATATAATATAAATGAATCATGTCAAATGTCAGTTATGTCAGTAATGTAAATAATGTCAGTTATGTCAGTAATATCATTTATGTCAGTTGTCACTTTATTGAGTACTGTCAGTTATGTCAGTTATGCCACTTATGTCAGCAATGTCAATTACATCAGTAATATCAGTTTTATCAGTTATGTCAAATGATTAGCCAATTTGTCAACAATGTGATAATTATTGGACAAATAAAACGTCGGCATTTATGAAGGGTCAGTTATTGCGTCAATTAGCTGTCACCAAGAAATGTCAGGATAATGTCAGTGAATGACTGTATACCAGGTATATAATGACAACAATTTTTCTATCATTGCTAGTTATCATATTAATAATACGTCGTTCATGGATTCAGCATAAACTGATAATTATGGCAAAATTATGTGGCTAAATAGACCCAAGCCAGTCATGGTACGAATGATTATCAAACATGACAGATATTGTGAGTCAGCCTTGTTGTTAGTCAGGAACACATCAGTCATTGTGTCGATAAGTTATCAGTAAAAGGTCTGTCATGATGTCAGGAACACATAAGTCATTGTGTCAATGAATTACCAGTAATAATGTAAATATAGAGTTATAATGATATATGTCATGATGCCAACAAGTCAATCATTTTCTTAATAATACGTCAGTCATTGTGTCAATATTATGTCAGTCATTTGATTAATAAGGACCAAGGAGGGTGGGACAGACACACACACACACACACACACACACACACACACACACACACACACACACACACACACACACACACACACACACAGAGAGAGAATCTCTCTTCATATATATAGATACGCCAGCCATCGTGTCAATATTATGTCAGTAATGATGTCAACAATAAGTAAGTGATTTCATTAATAATACGTCAGTCATTGTGTCAATATCATGTCAGTCATTGTGTCATTAATACGTCAGTCATTGTGTAAACAATACGCCAGTCATTGTGTCCTTAATTAGTCAGTCACTGTATCCATGTAACTGTCAGTTACTGTATCCATCCATTGCGTCAGTAATATATCATTATATCTATAATAAATCAGTCATCGCATCAATAATATGTCAGTCATTTTACCAGTAATAAGTCAGTCATTATGTCAACAGGAAGACAGTTCTTGTGCCAATGATAGGTCAGTCATTTTGTCGATAAAATGGCAGTCGTTGTGTTTGAAATATGTAAGTTATTATGTCAACAACAAGTAAGGCATTGTGTCAATGATACGTCAGCCACTGTATCCGTAATAAGTCAGTCATAGTTTTAAGAATCAGTCAGTAATTGTGTTAAGAATAATTCAGTCATTGTGTTAACAATAAATCAGCCATGGTGTTAAAAATAATTCAGACATTGCGTGAATAGTACGTCATTTATTGTGTCAGTAATATGTCGGACAATGTGTTAAGAATAAGCTAGTCATTGCTTCAATAGTAAATCAGTAATTTTGTCAATAGGACATCAGTCATTATTTTAATAATAAGTAGCTCACTGTATCAATAATAGTTCAGTTATTGCTTCAATACTATAACAGTCATTGTGCCAATAATAAGTCAGTTATCGTGTCAATAATACGTCAGTAATTGTGTAAACAATACACCAGTAAGTCATTCATTCTGTAAATAATACGTCAGTAAGTCAGTCATTGTGTAAATAATACACCAGTAAGTCAGTCATTGTGTAAATAATATGTCAGTGAGTCAGTCATTGTGTACACAATACGTGAGTAAGTCAGTCATTGTGTAAAAAGTACACCAGTATATCAGCCATCAGCCATCAGTATATCAGTCATTGTGTAAACAATACGTGAGTAAGTCAGTAATTGTGTAAATAATAAGTCAGTAAGTCAGTCATTGTGTAAATAATACGTCAGTAAGTCAGTCTTTGTGTAAATAATACGTCAGTAAGTCAGTCATTGTGTAAAAAATACACCAGTATGTCAGTCATTGTGTAAACAATACGTCAGTAAGTCAGTCATTGTGTACACAATACGTGAGTAAGTCATTCATTGTGTAAAAAATACACCAGTATAACAGCCATCAGTATATCAGTCATTGTGTAAACAATACGTGAGTAAGTCAGTCATTGTGTAAATAATAAGTCAGTAAGTCAGTCATTGTGTAAATAATACGTCAGTAAGTCAGTCATTGTGTAAATAATACGTCAGCAAGTCAGTCATTGTGTAAATAATACGTCATTAAGTCAGTCATTGTGTAAATAATACGCCAGTAAGGCAGTCATTGTGTAAATAATACGCCAGTAATGCAGTCATTGTGTAAATAATACGTCATTAAGTCAGTCATTGTGTAAATAATACACCAGTAAGTGAGTCATTGTGTAAATAACACGTGAGTAAGTCAGTCATTGTGTGAACAATACGTGAGTAAGTCAGTTATTGCGTAAATAATACGTCATTAAGTCAGTCATTGTGTAAACAATACGTGGATAAGTCAGTCATTGTGTAAATAATACATCAGTAAGTCAGTCATTGTTTAAATAATACGTCAGTAAGTCAGTCATTGTGTAAATAATACGTCAGTAAGTCAGTCATTGTGTAAATCATACGTCAGTAAGTCAGTCATTGTGTAAACAATACGTGGATAAGTCAGTCATTGTGTAAATAATACATCAGTAAGTCAGTCATTGTGTAAATAATACGTCAGTAAGTCAGTCATTGTGTAAATAATACACCAGTAAGTCAGTCATTGTCTAAATAATACGTGAGTAAGTCAGTCATTGTGTGAACAATACGTCATTAAGTCAGTCATTGTGTAAATTATACACCAGTAAGTCAGTCATTGTGTAAAGAATACGTGAGTAAGTGAGTCACTGTGTAAATAATACGTGAGTAAGTCAGTCATTGTGTACAAAATACGTCAGTAAGTCAGTCATTGTGTGAACAATACGTCATTAAGTCAGTCATTGTGTAAATTATACACCAGTAAGTCAGTCATTGTGTAAACAATACGTGAGTAAGTGAGTCACTGTGTAAATAATACGTGGGTAAGTCAGTCATTGTGTACAAAATACGTGAGTAATGCAGTCATTGTGTAAATAATACGTCATTAAGTCAGTCATTGTGTAAATAATACGTCAGTAAGTCAGTCATTGTGTAAATCATACGTCAGTAAGTCAGTCATTGTGTGAACAATACGTCATTAAGTCAGTCATTGTGTAAATTATACACCAGTAAGTCAGTCATTGTGTAAACAATACGTGAGTAAGTGAGTCACTGTGTAAATAATACGTGAGTAAGTCAGTCATTGTGTACAAAATACGTGAGTAACACAGTCATTGTGTAAATAATACATCAGTAAGTCAGTCATTGTGTAAATAATACGTCAGTAAGTCAGTCATTGTGTAAATAATACGCCATTAAGGCAGTCATTGTGTAAATAATACACCAGTAAGGCAGTCATTGTGTAAATAATACGTCAGTAAGTCAGTCATTGTGTAAATAATACGCCAGTTAGGCAGTCATTGTGTAAATAATACGCCAGTAAGGCAGTCATTGTGTAAATAATACGTCAGTAAGTCAGTCATTGTGTAAATAATACACCAGTAAGTCAGTCATTGTGTAAATAATACGTCAGTAAGTCAGTCATTGTGTAAATAATACGCCAGTAAGGCAGTCATTGTGTAAATAATACGCCAGTAATGCAGTCATTGTGTAAATAATACGTCATTAAGTCAGTCATTGTGTAAATAATACGTCAGTAAGTCAGTCATTGTGTAAATAATACACCAGTAATTCAGTCATTGTGTAAATGATACATCAGCAAGTCAGTTATTGTGTAAATAATACGTGAGTATGTCAGTCATTGTGTAAATAATACGTCAGTAAGTCAGTCATTGAGTAAATAATACACCAGTAAGTCAGTCATTGTGTAAACAATACGTGGATAAGTCAGTTATTGTGTAAATAATACATCAGTAAGTCAGTCATTGTTTAAATAATACGTCAGTAAGTCAGTCATTGTGTAAATCATACGTCAGTAAGTCAGTCATTGTGTACAAAATACGTGATTAAGACAGGTATTGTGTAAATTATACACCAGTAAGTCAGTCATTGTGTAAACAATACGTGAGTAAGTGAGTCACTGTGTAAATAATACGTGAGTAACTCAGTCATTGTGTACAAAATACGTGATTTAGACAGTCATTGTGTAAATAATACATCAGTAAGTCAGTCATTGTGTAAATAATACGTCAGTAAGTCAGTCATTGTGTAAATAATACGCCAGTAAGGCAGTCATTGTGTAAATAATACGTCAGTAAGTCAGTCATTGTGTAAATAATACGCCAGTAAGTCAGTCATTGTGTAAATAATACACCAGTAAGTCAGTCATTGTGTAAATAATACACCAATAAGTCAGTCATTGTGTAAATAATACACCAGTAAGGCAGTCATTGTGTAAATAATACGCCAGTAATGCAGTCATTGTGTAAATAGCACACCAGTAAGTCAATCATTGTGTAAATAATACGTCAGTATGTCAGTCATTGTGTAAATAATACGTCAGCAAGTCAGTCATTGTGTAAATAATACACCAGTAAGTCAGTCATTGTGTAAATAATACACCAGTAATTCAATCATTGTGTAAACAATACGTGGATAAGTCAGTCATTGTGTAAATAATACGTCATTAAGTCAGTCATTGTGTAAATAATACGCAAGTAAGGCAGTCATTGTGTAAATAATACGCCAGTAAGGCAGTCATTGTGTAAATAATACGCCAGTAAGGCAGTCATTGTGTAAATAATACGTCATTAAGTCAGTCATTGTGTAAATAATACGCAAGTAAGGCAGTCATTGTGTAAATAATACACCAGTAAGTCAGTCATTGTGTAAATAATACGTCAGCAAGTCAATCATTGTGTAAATAATACGTCAGTAAGTCAATCATTGTGTAAATAATACGTCATTAAGTCAGTCATTGTGTAAATAATACGCAAGTAAGGCAGTCATTGTGTAAATAATACGCCAGTAAGGCAGTCATTGTGTAAATAATACGCCAGTAAGGCAGTCATTGTGTAAATAATACGTCATTAAGTCAGTCATTGTGTAAATAATACGCAAGTAAGGCAGTCATTGTGTAAATAATACGCCAGTAAGGCAGTCATTGTGTAAATAATACGTCAGTAAGTCAGTCATTGTGTAAATAATACACCAGTAAGGCAGTCATTGTGTAAATAATACGTCAGTAAGTCAGTCATTGTGTAAATAATACACCAGTAAGGCAGTCATTGTGTAAATAATACGCCAGTAATGCAGTCATTGTGTAAATAGCACACTAGTAAGTCAATCATTGTGTAAATAATACGTCAGTAATGCAGTCATTGTGTAAATAATACGCCAGTAAGGCAGTCATTGTGTAAATAATACGTCAGTATGTCAGTCATTGTGTAAATAATACGTCAGCAAGTCAGTCATTGTGTAAATAATACGTCATTAAGTCAGTCATTGTGTAAATAATACGCAAGTAAGTCAGTCATTGTGTAAATAATACGCCAGTAAGTCAGTCATTGTGTAAATAATACGCCAGTAAGGCAGTCATTGTGTAAATAATACGTCATTAAGTCAGTCATTGTATAAATAATACGCAAGTAAGGCAGTCATTGTGTAAATAATACGCCAGTATGCCAGTCATTGTGTAAATAATACACCAATAAGTCAGTCATTGTGTAAATAATACACCAGTATGTCAGTCATTGTGTAAACAATACGTGAGTAAGTCAGTCATTCTGTAAATAATACGTGAGTAAGTCAGTCATTGTGTAAATAAGACGTGAGTAAGTCAGTCATTGTGTAAATAATACGCCAGTATGTCAGTCATTGTGTAAACAATACGTGAGTAAGTCAGTCATTCTGTAAATAATACGTGAGTAAGTCAGTCATTGTGTAAATAAGACGTGAGTAAGTCAGTCATTGTGTAAATAGCACACCAGTAAGTCAATCATTGTGTAAATAATACGCCAGTAAGTCAGTCATTGTGTAAATAATACGCCAGTAAGTCAGTCATTGTGTGAACAATACGTGAGTAAGTCAGTTATTGTGTAAATAATACGTGAGTATGTCAGTCATTGTGTAAATAATACGTCAGTAAGTCAGTCATTGTGTAAATAATACACCAGTAAGTCAGTCATTGTGTAAATAATACACCAGTAAGTCAGTCATTGTGTAAATAATACGTGAGTAAGTCAGTCATTGTGTGAACAATACGTGAGTAAGTCAGTTATTGTGTAAATAATACGTGAGTATGTCAGTCATTGTGTAAATAATACGTGGATAAGTCAGTCATTGTGTAAATAATACATCAGTAAGTCAGTCATTGTGTAAATAATACGTCAGTAAGTCAGTCATTGTGTAAATAATACGTCAGTAAGTCAGTCATTGTGTAAATCATACGTCAGTAAGTCAGTCATTGTGTACAAAATACGTGAGTAAGACAGTCATTGTGTAAATTATACACCAGTAAGTCAGTCATTGTGTAAACAATACGTGAGTAAGTGAGTCATTGTGTAAATAATACGTGAGTAAGTCAGTCATTGTGTAAACAATACGTGGATAAGTCAGTCATTGTGTAAATAATACATCAGTAAGTCAGTCATTGTGTAAATAATACGTCAGTAAGTCAGTCATTGTGTAAATAATACACCATTAAGTCAGTCATTGTCTAAATAATACGTGAGTAAGTCAGTCATTGTGTGAACAATACGTGAGTAAGTCAGTTATTGTGTAAATAATACGTGAGTATGTCAGTCATTGTGTAAATAATACGTCAGTAAGTCAGTCATTGTGTCAATATTATGTCAGTTATTAAGTGAATAATTCTTCGGTCATTGTTTTGATAATATTTCAGTTATTGTGTTAATAATACGTTAGTCATGGTGTCAACAATATTTCAGTCATTGTGCAAATGATAATTATAAGAATAACAACGTCAAAAATATGAGTGTCAAAAATATTATAAATGTCAATAATGACGATGTCAATAGATATATTGTGGAAGTGTTGATGTCAGTAGATATATTTTCATTTACGATGTCAGTAAATTTATTGAGTCAGTCGTGATGTTTAAGTTCATTAAGTTTACTGAAAACAATATGCATGTTGAAGTAATTTAATCAGAAATATATTAGCCGTTTAATGACAATTACGTCTTTTATAGCTATAATTCCAGAAAAACATTTAGAAACGAGGACAACATTTTGTCTTGATCCCAGCAAGTTCACATCGTATTAAAATCGCAAAATCCTTTTCTTTCTATGCGCCTCGGGTCTACAATGATCTTCCCTCCTCAATCACTTCCTCTTCATCCTTTAGTAGGTTTTCCTCCTCACTTCGTAAATATCTTTTTGCTAAATCTTTTGATCCCACTTCTCGCACTCTTACACCTTACGCTTCCCTATGACTCTAATTTACAATTACTTATGTTTTTACTTATTTTCATTTTATTTATCTCCATTATTATTGAAAAAAAAATTTCCTTTCTGTGAATTTTCTACTTCTTTTCTCACATCTTGATGTCGTGTACTGTTGTTGTTGTTGTTGTTGTCTCTTTCGCGCTTGTTTCTGTGTGAGCGCTATAAAAATACATTGTTGTTGTTAAACACTGAAAACTAATGTCATATCTTGCAATGTGGATGTTGAGTCATGAGATGGGTGCAGCGCAGTCACAGCGCCTATCAATATCAACCTCAGTCGTAATTTACGTCATATGTCATGTCATCAGTCACATATTATACCATGGCGTGTGTTACGTCGTATATTATGTCGTATATTATGTCGTATGTCACGTCGTATATTACGTCTTCAGTCACGTATGTCACGTCGTGTATTATGTATGTCACGTCGTGTATTATGTATGTCACGTCGTATATTACGTCTTCAGTCACGTATGTCACGTCGTGTATTACGTCTTCAGTCACGTATGTCACGTCGTGTATTGCGTATGTCACGTCGTATATTACGTCTTCAGTCACGTATGTCACGTCGTATATTACGTCTCCAGTCACGTATGTCACGTCGTGTATTACGTGTCACGTCGTCTATTACGTATGTCACGTCGTGTATTTCGTATGCCACGTCGTGTACTACGTATGTCACTTCGTGTATTACGTATGTCACGTCGTATGTCACTTCGTATATTTTGTCGTCTAGTATGCCGTATGTTACGTATATTACGTCGTATGTCACGTCATATATTACGTCATATATTTTGTTGTGTTGTTACGTCGTATGTCATTTGGTCTATATTGTCGTATATCATGTCGCATGTCACGTATATTTTGTCGTATATCACGTCTTATGTCACGTCGTATACTTTGTCGTATATTTCGTCGTATGTCAGGTTTGGAAACGTATTTTGTAGACCAATATGTCATTTTGTCGGCAGTCGTTTACGAAGTCACTTTCTGCTGTGAGTAACTGTGCTGGTCATAGTGTATTGCCAGTAAGTCATGTCAGTCGTGGCTTTTTTGTGTCCCGGGAAAGGTCAGTCATAAGTCTCATGATATCTGCGCACCATAATGTCTAACAATATACACTCACGCAAGAAAACATTGAAAAACCAAGCTCATTTTGCGCTATCAACAACCAATAACCAATTATCATTCATAACATCAATAATAATACCAATAATTAACTAATATTAACAACAAAACGGCAATAAACACAACGACACGGCCGACTAGAATGTGCAAACTTATAGCAGCACGTTATAAGAACACCCAAACAAACTGACAAACAAACTAGAATGTTATGCAATATCAGTCATTTATCTCACGTAGCATATTTCAACATTCTGTTAATGACAATCTCCAACAATCTAAATATATCAAACAGTCAATAGCACTCCCTAGCCTGCATCACAGTGAATGCTAGCAGTCACACACTGTCTTGTGCATTACCCGGCAGCAGTTTTTTGTTTTTGCCGTTGCTGGGAAGCCAACAGCTGCGCCAGCTGCTGAAGGCTGTACAGAGGTCGATTGGCGTCATGGCAAGAAGTCAGCGGGTGAGGAAGTTCGTCGAGACACGGCTGACTCGCCTCGTCGCATCCGTCAGAGAACTGGTCTTCTCTCAGCGTTTCACTCGCGTCGCCGGGCACTCTGGTGTGTGACCGCTCTGATGCGCTTCACAACCGCACACACACACACACACACGCACATGGAGCGTTCGTAATGAAGTCATAATAAAATATTCATGTCATGATTTCAACATATGACTAGGCACATTATTGTGCTAGTCAAACCTGTAATATATCTGTATTGTATGCCTGTGTGTGTATGTTGATATATTCTGCGTTGACATAACGCGTCGTTATGTTTTAAGATGTGCATGCGCGTGTGTCACGGTCTGGCGTTGCCTGTGAGAACACTTGTACACTTTAACAAATGGCGTCAAGCTCAAACGAAAGTCAACGTGTGCTGAACCTCTCTGGCTGCGAGATATCGGCCGCGTGCAGCGTGCCCGAGATGTTGATCTCAGCTCCATGCTTGGCCGTCAGCTGAAACGAGGCGAATGGCAGAGAAGAGTGGATAGAGGACGGGTCGGATGAGAAGGAGTCACTAGGCCTGGCCACTGATTCAATCCACGGACTCAAGTTGACGCTACGAATCAGCTTACAGGACACGGGTCGGTTTCTACAAGCACACAAACACACACACGTACACACATACACACACACAGGCTTGATAAGGAGAAGTAAGCACTATGGGTGTCTTTAAACTTTACCGCATTTTTTGAGAAGGAAAGACTGATGTCTTATCGATTATTCCCCAGAAGTTGATAAATAAATTTCGTAAAGTTTGCATAAAGTGCGCGTTGCCATTGGAGTTTTCTAGTGTGAAGGAGTTTCATTCATTGGAGTTTCTAGTGTACTTTTCTTTCGCAGTGTTTGATATTTGACATTTGACCTGACCTGTCGCTGACGGCTCCAGTGCGCATGACCAGAGGTCGCACCGTGTCAATATCGTCGAGATTGTCACAGAGAACGCGCGCCAGCGTGGTCTTGCGCAGCTGATGCAGTTGCGACGGTGTGAAGGAGGACACCAAGCCTCCGTTCTCAAACCAAAACCGGTCACCCAACTACACACACACACACATATACATGTCCATAGATGCATATCTAGGCTTGATAGGAATGATTCTTTTGTGGGGGATAATTCAGACAATAGGAGTCATAGTAAAAAACCAAAAGGATTATATGTTTGAATGATGTCAAGAAGTATTGTTTCTCATATTGTTATGTTGATGTCTGCAATAAGTCAGGGGAGAATAGTGTAGGAAATAACAGTATGGGAAAGCATAACGAAACACTGGATAGTATAACATACTTGGAATTCGAAGGTATTTGAAGAACAAGGGTCTGGATGGGGACAGGACAGCACAAGCACAGCTCATTTGCAGTGGTTAACAAATAACTAAGTACATGTAAATATAAGCAAATTCAGTTTGATGGTTCAGTGTACGGTACACTCACGGCCTCGTATATTTCATAAATAAAATATTCGATTTCATATTTCATATATCTCACATATTCGAGTAGTGTGTTGCCAAAACATTATTACATTAATCATATGTTATTTTGTTGGATTACCAAAAATAATCTTTGTCGGCCAACCTTGAGATTGGCGAACTGCTGTCCTATGATGCAGGCAAATGTGGGGCCGACTAGTCCTCCTTTGACCGGCCGCTCAGCGAGACCCCCGGCAAACAGGTCAATATCTTCCAGATGTCTGTCGAACACACACACATACCCACACACGCATACAGTTCGACGGCAAATCGGCCTTGCAAGTACCACCAACGTTGGTGATGGACATTATCGCAAATTGCTTTCACATTGTGGCAGATTATTAGACGTCACTGCAAGCTGTCTTACGCTGTCACACGCCCTCACACACAGGCTCAAGCTACCTCATAAATACCCGTTGGTTCCAGTTGAGTCTATATCTCATAGCCACGCCTCATTCGTTGGACCACTCCCCCTTAGCCATGCCCCATTGTGCTAACCACGCCCTAGAATCATTTTACCACGCCCCCTCCCCCGTTTTGAACTACGCCCCGCCCACTTGCTAGGGTCTTACTCACCGGTAGGAGATGCGCAGTCTAGCTACACTGTCGTCGTCCATCACGTCGAGCAGGTGGGCCCAGTTGTTGAATGTCTTTAGGCCGCACTCCTGACGCCAGCGAACGTACGGAGCAAGACCGTGATCCCGGCCACGCTGAATGTTGATGGCGGCCAGGTCCAACCCGTATGGCTCTGTCAAAACAACAACAACAACGTCAGTAACAATATGATCCATAACAACATCCACAACAACAATGATATGATATTCAACAACAAAAAGATTAATAACAGCAACAACAGTAACGCTAACGATAACACCACCAACAAACAGAATAAATTCAACTATTAAGAGTAAATCAAGTAGTGGCGGGCTGGGGCGTAGAGATGACAGTCATCATGCATTAGTGCTGAAAGTTGGTTTATTCAGCGAATTGCGAGGGACCTTCAACCATCTTGCCCATATTCAATTACAACACATACGCCTCAATGAAATATATATTGCATACAATTGCATACACACACGCCTGTGTATTGTTACATCTTTTCAATTGTGGTTTTGACGACAATATACTATGAACTGAGCTCAGAACTATTATATGAATTATGATATTGTAGTTAGAGGTTTTCGTTGTTTGAGTGTGTGTGGGCTTATACTTCTTGTATTTGCTTGTGCGGTGCTTTGCGCAATGTGTATGTATGTATAGTGTGAGGCTGCTTACTTGTGTGAATGGCTTTTTTGTACATGTGCTGTATTGCAGCGAAGAGTGTGCAAGATTGCAAGTGTCGAGTGTCAGGTGTCGTTGTGGTGTTGGTTTGCTCTGCATGTGTATGTGAGTGTGTGTGCGCGTATGCAATGGTTTCCTCGTATTGTCCTCTGAGTTCGTGGAGGGAGTCGTGTTCGGGCGTGCTCGCTGTTCGGTGTTGTCTTGTAGGCGCGCGTGGGTCATCGCTGTCTTTCAATACATAGTTCTGTTGTATTAGAATTTTGTGTTACAGATATGGTATGATATTATCAATATGAACTGTGCTCAGAATTATCGGAGGGTATAATTGCCAATTCATACCCCCAGCCAATTTATCGGCGGGTATATATACCCCCACACCCCCAGGATCTACGTCCATGGTGGTGTGGATGTTTATGTAAGCGTGTGTGTTTGTGTTTGTGTTTGTGTGTGTATATCCTGCTCAGTACGTAGTCTTGGTATCATACTCGATAGCTCTCTTTCTTTCGATCCACACATCTTTGACATTATTAGGTGCTGTAACTTCCAACTCAGGCGTATCTATTCCATTCGTATATATATATAACTATTTCTGTTGCTTTCAAGTTAGCTAAATCATTCATCTTCAGTGAAATTCAGTATTGCTGTTCTCTTCTACTATCTCTCAACCACCGCCAGCTTAGCTTAGCAGCTTCAATCTATTATTAATAAGACCTGTCTTATGGTATTTAATCTTCCTTCGGGTTCTCATGTCTCTTCTTCTTTACAAAAACTTAGGTTGCTTCCCATTAGGGCTCTTATTGAGTATCGATTTGTTTAATTGTTCATTCAGCTCTTCATCTTCGTAAGCCTGCGTTTTTATTTGACCTTCTTACTTATAAAACTTCATCTCTTTCTCTTAGGTCTTCTAACGATCCTTTTCTACTAGTTGAACCTTGCTTTCCTTCTAGGCATTCTCACTACAATCGCTGTCTCTCTATCTTAGGACCTCGTATCTACAATAGGCTTCCTGCCTCAATACGCTCAATTAAATATCTATCTCTTTTCAAGAAACAGACCAAAAAAGTTTTCCTTATTAAGTCTTATTACTGTCTTAATAATATTGTATATATTAGCAGTGAATACAAAGACTGATTGTTTCATGTGTGAATGTTAATGTGTAAATGTTTAATGTTAGGTCTGTAATGTCTGTTATGTGTGAATGTTTCATGTGTGTCTCTATTTTCCGTTCTTGTGTATGTATGTTCTCCCGTTATATGATGTTTGTGTGTTGTTGTGTTGAGTGTTGTTATTTATGTTTGTGTGTCTGTTGTGTTCTCTGTCTATTTGTTTAAATGTATGTCTTTTGTTTAAATGTTTGTGTGTCTGTTATGTTGAGTTTTGTTTTTTATATTTGTGTGTTTATTGTGTTGTCAATCTGAGTGTATGTCCTTGCAGATCTGCTGTGTGTGTGTGTTTTTGTTGTTGTTGTTTTTCTTCTTCTCAATATGTATTTGTGTATATTTCTGCGTATGTAAACGGGAATGTCTGTTTGTGTTTGTGCGTATATGTGCTTGTCTGTTTTGTGTGTGTTTGTGTGTGTCTGCGCGTGATTGTTTATGTGTACGACTCTTGTGCCTGTGTGTGTGTGCATGTGTGTGAGCGCTTTTGAGACCTTCTGGTGAAAAGCGCGATATAAATGTCTTAATGTAATGTAATGTATGTGTGTTTGTCTTGTGTGTGTGTGTGTGTGTGTGTGTGTGTTTGTGTTTGCATGAGTGTGCGTGTGTGTGTGTGTATGTGTGTGAGGTAGGCATCGTAGTGTACCTGTTGTTTGAAATAGGTGATTGGTGAGTTGTTTGCTGATAAACACGTCTCGGCGCTGGGCTCGGTCGAAGAGCAGGCCAAACATCAGTCGATCCACACTACCAATGTTGTACAACTGAACCGGATTCATCAGCTCCTTGTGTAGCGAAATATCTGTCAACAGATGGCGCGCAAATACACGTTGAATACCTGCGGCGAAGAATGAATGAAGCAAAAACTTGATTAGTTTCCAGCCCATACACTGGATTGCGAAAACGATTTTTTTGTACGAAATTTTCTCCCACAGGATAAGCATCTAATGTTTCGTTTCTAGTGACTACCTAACATTCAATTTGGCGGAACAACTGAATCTAGTAGATTTGTCAGCGCCGTCGTGTAAAATGAAGAGTTGGCTCATTAAGAAATGGGGATTCAGAGAGAAAGATGACACACCACTGAGTTGGTCACCAGTGAATCACACATTCTCGCGTGTTTGTTTGTGTGTGTATGCGTGTATGTGTGTGTGTGTGTGTGTTGGATCTTCAGTGGGCCCGTGTTTGTATGTTGGTGTGTGAGTCACCCGTGTGCATGAAGCGACCATGTTTGTCGCATCGCGCCAGTCGGCTGTTCACCAGACTGTGGCCAAAACGGAAGGCGGCCGCGGCAAATGAGTTGGCAGCGCTGGGATTCACCGAGCTGTTGTAGCCGTAGAAAAAGCCGAACCGCTGCAGTTTGGCGCCGAAAATCTCTATCACAGACCGACCTATACACACACACACACACACACACATACACACACGTACAGAGTCATGTATAACAACAGTATATGATGAAACTAATAAAACAATTTCTTTTTAAGCAGAATAAATATAAATACAAGCAATGCTAGGAAAACAGTTATTAAAATTCGTGGCGGTTTTGCTCTGACACGCTTGGCTTGTTCACATGAAATTTATGTTCCTTCTAACTATTTTTATCATACAAATATATATCTTGGCATGGAAATTTTGTTAAACATACCAGTATTACAACAGTAACAATGTTTGATAATGTACCAATGCAGCATGAGGTCATTATGTATCAGTGTGTCAATGTGTCAGTGTGTCAATGTATGCAAATACATGAGTTTGTCAGTATGTGCTTGTGTGTGAGTTTGTCAGTATGGGCTTGTGTGTGTGTGTGTGTGTGTGTGTGTGTGTGTGTGTGTGTGTGTGTGTGTGTGTGTGTGTGTGCATGTGTGTTTGTGTGTGTGTGCGTGTGCCAATATGTGTCAGAATGTGTCAATATGTGTCATAATGTGTCAATGTACAACGGAATGTGTAAAATGTGTCAATATGAGTCAATATGTGTCCAAATGTATCAATATGTGTCAAAACATGTCAAGTTGAATCAGAATGTGTCAATTCATGTGAAAATGTTTCGGAATGTGTCAGAAAGACTCATTATGTGCAGAATGTGTCGGAATGTGTGATAATGTATCATAATTTGCCAGAATGTGTTAACATGTGTTAAAATATACCTATATTAGTCAGAATGTGTCAATATATCACAGAATGTATGATTATGTGTCTCTGGATGTCAGAATGTGTCAACATGTGTCAGAATGTGTCAACATATGGCATAATGTGTTAGAATGTGTCATACGGTGTCATAATGTGTCATAATGTGTCATAATGTGTAAAAACGTGTCATAATGTGTAAATATTTGTCATAATATGTCAGAATATGTCATAATGTGTCATAATGTGTCAGAATATGTCATAATGTGTCATAATGTGACATAATGTGTCAGAATGTGTCAAAATGTGTCATAATGTGTCATAATGTGTCATAATGTGTCATAATGTGTCATAAGGTGTCATAATGTGTCATAATGTGTCATAATATGTCAGAATATGTCATAATGTGTCATAATATGTCAGAATATGTCATAATGTGTCATAATGTGTCATAATGTGTCATAATATGTCATAATGTGTCATAATGTGTCATAATGTGTCATAATGTGTCATAATGTGTCATAATGTGTCATAATGTGTCAGAATATGTCATAATGTGTCATAATGTGTAAAAACGTGACATAATGTGTAAAAACGTGTCATAATGTGTAAAAACGTGTCATAATGTATCAATATGTGTCATAATATGTCAGAATATGTCATAATGTGTCATAATGTGTCAGAATATGTCATAATGTGTCATAATGTGTCATAATGTGTCATAATGTGTCATAATGTGTCATAATGTGTCAGAATATGTCATAATGTGTCATAATGTGTCATAATGTGTCATAATGTGTCACAATGTGTCATAATGTGTCACAATGTGTCATAATGTGTCATAATGTGTCAGAATGTGTCACAATGTGTCAGAATGTGTCATAATGTGTCATAATATGTCAGAATGTGTCATAATGTGTCAGGATGTGTCACAATGTGTCAAAATGCGTCAGAATGTGTCATAATGTGTCATAATGTGTCATAAAGTGTCATAATGTGTCATAATGCGTCAGAATGTATCATAATGTGTAAAAACGTGTCATAATGTATCAATATGTGTCAGGATGTGTCACAATGTGTCATAATATGTCAGAATGTGTCATAATGTGTCATAATGTGTCAGAATGTGTCATAATGTGTCAGAATGTGTCATAATGTGTCAGAATGTGCCATAATGTGTCATAATGTGTCATAATGTGTCATAATGTGTCATAATGTGTTAGAATGTGTCATAATGTGTCATAATGTGTCAAAATGTGTCATAATGTGTCAGGATGTGTCAGGATGTGTCAGGATGTGTCACAGTGTGTCAGGAGGTGTCAATTTACCGAGCACGAGAGGCAGCCACTCGTTGTAGGTGATCACTTGCAGCATGGCGGCCAGCAGACGTCGCGACTCCTGAAACACTCTCTCGTCGCTCCAGTGCGAGTTGAGTAGACTCAGCCGACGTGCTAGACGATTGTGTTCCCGCAGCCACACGGTGTGCATGGACGCCAAGCCTGTCAGTGCACCAACATCCGTATCAATACACACACACACACACACAAAAACAACAATTATGAGGGCTATGAGTTGTTTCGATTTGTCCGGAGATTGTGTAGATTTTGTATGTTCCATCGCTTTGAGCAAAACGATATTATATATGCCTGTGAGTGTGTGTGTGTGTGTGTGTCTGTGAGTGTGTGAGAGACAGAGGGGACAGGTGCCTGGTTGTTCGTTGACCCGGTTGTCGCCGGCTGAGAAGCAGTGCAGTCTTGTGTTGGTCATGCGACACTCTCCCCCTTCACCACCACCACTATCCCCACCGTGCTGGGCCGGCAACAGTGGTTTGCGTGCGCGCAGAGCGGAGTACTTCAACATCCCTGCGACACACACACACACACACACACACACACACACACATACATACCCATACACACACACATACACACACAAGCGGCTTGTTCGCCAGCCAAATACATACACAATAAACGAAGTAAGATTGATCAAAAATACACACATTTGCCCTGTTCTGTCCGACATTTAATTCCCCACTTGGTAACTCCTCCATTTCCCACCAGTAGGGAATTCCTTACAAGCAGCATGCCCTTGGTCGCTGTTATGGAGGCATATAATAATACTTATCATGCATATAAATATAATTAATGTCGTGGTTGATATTCACACCATCATTGAATAGCCTCAAGTTGTGCATTTCTTGCAGGGAAGAGCCGTACACCGCACTGGCATCGATGAACGACGTGATTTGGTTGATCTGTTCTCGCGGTCCCAGAGTGCAATCGGACCGCGGAGCTGGTGACGATCTGAAGCAGCATATGAAACAAGACATGTTCAGATATTCCCTAAGTATGACCGATTCAATGTTTGAGTGCAAGAAAACGTGCCTTTGAAACCAAAAATCTAATTCTGCACAGCGGGAAATTTGCTTGATAAAATTCACCGGGTCTCTTCTTAATATACTCAACAGCGGACCAAGAATGGCTGAGAACAAATACCAGCATCGGCAGCCATAGTATGATTGATCAGCATAATGAAAAGTAAATGTTCAACATTGAAACAATATCCGGCAACAGTGAAGCCAACAATAAGCGGACCAAGACGCGCACCTGACAAACTCCATGCAGGTGATGTTGTAGCGAGAATAGAACGAGTCATAGTGAGGCACTGATATCGGCATACAGTCTGGATGCGTGCCACCAGCCACGCCGCCAGCCAAGCAGCAGCGAGGCACAGAACCGTTGAAACCAGTGGTCTGAGCCGAGGCTGCCAACATTATGGATATTGCTGAATTTTAGCGAATGTTTTCACGGGGTTAGCGGGTTCTCGCAGTCACTAGATGATCATGAAGCGATTGTCGATGTAAACATATCTATTTTATACTACCTCACAAGAAGATCAAACATCAAATGATAGCCCTGATATTGATAATTTCTCCTGGTCTCACAGCTCCATGCTTGCAACCTTCAACAATAAACTGTTTGTGAAGCATACCAGCTATACACTCGTGTGGAGGAGAGAGTGTTGAGAGCTGGTGGAGGAGAGGAGAGGCATTACTGACACGTGATGTCATGATCGATGAACTGTCCCCACTGCATCAGCATGGTGGTGATTCTGTTAGATGTCAGGTTGACATCACGATGCAGGGTCACACTAACATCCCTGGCTGACGGCAGCTGACGCCGTGCATCCACTGACACACGCACCTGCTGTACACCTGTCCAGTGAACCCGGCATTGCATTGACTTTGATATTTAGCCTGATCTTCAACTTGGTGCTGAACAAACACAATAGCTTTTGGATGATTTCTCTCACATAATTCTATTTGAAGAAAATTTCAGAGAATGTTATAGCAGTTTTCAGATTTGTTTCATAATACGGTGTCGATTATGTATATACGTATATGCATGTGATGAAAAGAGTATACTTCATCGGGCACAATAATCGGGAACAAGTACTCGCACTTGATAAAGCCTTGTTGAGGCGAAACGTTGTACGAATACAGCAATAATTTTGCCCTATGTAGTATACTTATTCATACGGAACATGCTCGTATGTAGATGAGGAATTAAATACAATAATATCGGTATTAATTTTGTTCTTTCTGATATTTTGTCTGTTCACCTGTGGGTATTGAAACAAAAACAAAATTTTCGATAAATATAATCACTGACAAAAGATGTGTGCGTTGTGACATTGGAAAAATGTGTAATGTATCGTGAATGTGTATAAATGTAATACACGCAAATCTTCCATATAATATGAAATAAGATATGATAATTCAGAATATGATTCAAAATATGACATGTCCAAAAAGCACATTATTAGAGTCACAATTTTGTATGGATTAATATGTATGTATGTATGTGTGTATGATATGGTGCATACCATCCGAGTAGTCGGCCGGCAAGAACCTCTGGAACGGAGTCATGGCGGATCCCAGGTACTGGCTCTGTCTGTTGTTACAGCGGCCATCAGCCAGTCTAAAGTACACCCACACACATGCACACACGCACACAAACACATACACTAACATACACACAAACATACATACACATACACACACACATACATGCACATTGTTTATTTGTAGACTTGATTTGAATGGTGTATGTGGTCGTGTTTGATTTGTGAAACATCTGTTAAACGCATGGGTGATTAACGAACACAGATGAAAACCAGAAAGCCAGTGGAAAATAAATTAAGAATAATTGGAGAAAATAATAATTGAGAATAATTGACTAAGCAAGATATAAGAGGAACAATTAAGATAATTTAAGATAATGAACAAATAATGTTTTGAGTTTGCATATAATACGTGCATAAATATAATGTACTGTATAACTTCATGATGTATTCTAACTTAATATCGGGCACTATTTATAAGCACTATAAAATCTATTTTTTTTATAAAAACAAATTGAAAATTATGCATTAATGAATTGAATTGGTGTTATTATCATGTTCTGGAGGCAATATGCCTTGGTGAACACTGATGTGTGAGGTGTAAGGTGTGAAGTGTGAGGTTTAAGGTGTGAGGTGAGAGGTGTGAGGTGTAAGGTGTGAGATGTTAGGTGTGAGGTGTGAGGTGTGATGTGTGAGGTATGAGGTGTGAGGTGTGAGGTGTGAGGTGTGAGGTGTGAGGTGTGAGGTGTGAGGTGTGAGGTGTGAGGTGTGAGGTGTGAGGTGTAAGGTGTGAGATGTTAGGTGTGAGGTGTGAGGTGTGATGTGTGAGGTATGAGGTATGAGGTGTGAGGTGTGAGGTGTGAGGTGTGAGGTGTGAGGTGTGAGGTGTGAGGTGTAAGGTGTGAGGTATAAGGTGTGAGGTGTAAGGTGTGAGGTGTGAGTTGTGAGGTGTGAGGTGTGAGGTGTGAGGTGTGATGTGTGAGTTGTGAGGTATGATGTGTGAGGTGTGATGTGTGAGGTGTGAGGTGTGAGGTGTGAGGTGTAAGGTGTGAGATGTTAGGTGTGAGGTGTGAGGTGTGATGTGTGAGGTATGAGGTGTGAGGTGTGAGGTGTGAGGTGTGAGGTGTGAGGTGTGAGGTGTGAGGTGTGAGGTATAAGGTGTGAGGTGTGAGGTGTGAGGTGTGATGTGTGAGTTGTGAGGTATGATGTGTGAGGTGTGATGTGTGAGGTGTGAGGTGTGAGGTGTGAGGTGTAAGGTGTGAGATGTTAGGTATGAGGTGTGAGGTGTGAGGTATAAGGTGTGAGGTGTAAGGTGTGAGGTGTGAGTTGTGAGGTGTGATGTGTGAGGTGTGAGGTGTGAGGTGTAAGGTGTGAGGTGTGAGTTGTGAGGTGTGAGGTGTGAGGTGTGAGGTGTGAGGTGTGATGTGTGAGGTGTGAGGTGTGAGGTGTGAGGTGTGATGTGTGAGGTGTGAGGTTAGTGACCGATAGTATTCAGACAGTGGCGGGCACGGTTTCAGTCGGTGTCGGTTCTTGGTGGGACATTGTCGATGCAACTGAGTACCGTGCACGGATACCTCGTGCAACAATTGACTGCTGCGTGCACGAGCCAAGCCGAACCTGCACGTACACACACGTACACACACATACATACACATACACACAGGTGTAATGCAAAAGATGGCACCAATGCTCTCAGGTGTCTGAGACGTTCGTGCACAACAGCGTACAAAGACGTGTATAGATATTTGTTAAGGCGATGTAATTATAGAAGCAATTGTAAAATGAGGACACAATGGAAAAGTATTGTGAATGCCAGTGTTTGTTATTTTGAATAATTTGGATATTAGTTACTGTTTTCATTCTACGATATTTTACTCAATATTACACACACACATTTGTACACACAAACACTCACTGAATTAACACACATACAGGAGCGTACAACTACTACAATTAAAAGCCGAAAATTCATAAATGTTTGTTGATGAATGATACAATCATATGTATTACATTACGGCAAATAATAACGTAAATGTATATTACACATGCGTAAATGAAGCCCTAAAATACATTTAAATGTATATAAATTTGTTTTTCAATAATTAATTCTTCTAAGTAAGTAAATTACGAATATCCGAGAGATTAGCAATACATTTATGATGAATGAATTCTAATAACAATGCAATACATAGAAAAGTCCCAAAAATCCTCGGGTCAAACATGGAAAGTATATTTATGAGTGTCACTTCATTTTATTTAATATGCATATAATTAACACTGAATTTATTAATAAAAGATTCATTAATCCTTTTCTTTGCCATTAATCGACTTAATATTACAGGAATAATTACTCATGTGTTCATGATATTTCTGCGCCGGTGTTAAGCGTGAGGCAAGTGGTGGCTCACTTTTCAGTGATGAGTCGAGTGGTGTGGACGCTGGCGTGTGCAAACTTGGCCAGGTACTTGGCCCTCGTCGACTGTTTGTTGAAAGCCGCCAAATAGCTGGCCGGCTCATTTTTGCCGACAGTCAATCCTGAAACAGAAACAATTCACCACTGGATATATTTCAATAATGCATCAAATTCGTGCAGCTTATGCACGCTGTTTACTTGTTGATTAGCTACGCAGACACGCATTGCACTTACAATTGTTATTTAGTGTTGCAACGTGCTTTGGCGTTGTCGCACGCGAGGACAAACACACACAAACACAGACAGAGACATGTTAACCGTGCCACGCACAATTTCATACTGAAGCTGCAGCCAGGGCCTGGCCCACATAGCGACTGGATTGTTGGGCGGCGGTCACGTGACCCGGCCGCCAGCCAATCAA